>CM061064.1:217081538-218286618 GCA_030762895.1 Sophora flavescens | reverse complement strand
TTAGTGCTGCTCTGTCTATGCTGTCTCTTTCTTGTACTATAGATCAAGCAATGGCTAAACTCTTTGCCTTTACCTTACTCCTCTCTTAGAAAGTTCCTTGCATAAGCAGAAGATTATGCACCATTCTAGCTGATTAGCTTGGGCCATTTAGGAACAAGTGAGAATTTGACCCACAGTTGTTTATTTTCCTATTTTCCATTCTATTTTGTGTTTTCTCAGTTGCTAGTCTGAATCAAATAAATTTTCTAGCATGCGTCTCTCTAATTATCTAAGGCACTTTTTGTTAGGACCTTTTTCTTTTCCAAGAAGAAAGGCTGAAGTTAATTTCAGGGCCAATTAATTATTGGTTCATCTCAGTTTCATGAGTTATGTCATGGGAAACGGAGGTTGCTTTTTTCTGTTGAGGTTATTGAACTTATTGCATTTACTAATTCAGTCAATATTGGTTCCCATGGAAATGGAAATGGTCCTTAGTCTTCAGTGCCGGAAAATATGTACTATCATGTCAAGTTGGCTTTGTGTCATTACGTTCAACAACCAGTATTCCCCTACCGGAATCCACTAACAATTTGAGTTCAGGGTTTCTAATTCTTTGCTTTATTTCTGGTGAAAAAGAAGTGCATATTCTATTGTTGAAGATGAAACTGGGCACTAATTGGATAAGAAAATACAAAAGATGCAAAAGTTTAGTCTCTTAGGAAAACAAAACCCGTTGATGTTTTTGCGCTGGGGCGGATGAAAAGCATTCATAGTTTGACTGAGAAGCAAGATGTTGATAAAAATGATAGCTTAAGGTGGGAGAGTTTCGGTTCCAATAAAAGTTTCATAGGTTTTTGCCAACGACAGTAAGATTGACTTTTCAGTGAAGCATTTTTAGGAGACAAAAAGGGGAATTTCTACAATTTCTCAGTTATAAAAAACAGAAAACATGGATCCAAAGGACATGAAAGAGTTGGTGTTCTGTGCCTCACACAAACGCCAACTTCATCTACTAATCTGACCCATCTTGAAAGATTCTCACCGAAAAATGATATTTTTGCCTCATTAATGGTAATATAGTTAGTATTCCTAGAGGAAAGAGATGAGGTGCAGCATGCCACCTAAAGTCAGAGAACATTAGTACAGGAGATGAACCCGTATACGAGTGCGCGTAGTGCTTCTTCTCTGCAATGGTATTAATATCTGTCAATTATGAACTGACTACACTGGACAAGTTATTGTTATGGTTATTTTTGATTTTGGAATTCTACTTTGTTGAGAACCACGGTGGTCATCCAAACTTGACGGAGAGTTCTCTCTGCAAGGTTTAGAGATTGAGCATGCTCATATATTGACACATGACAAGAACCATGCTCCTCTTTTTGCAATCTTTCTATGTTCAAGAGTAAACTGTAGAGTTAAAGGAAATAGAACTGCTACAGTTAGTCACCTTGGCATGCATCGATTCTGAAACAATTGTGCTTTGTTCACGTGCTTCTTCTGATTCATCCTTAAAAGGTTTGGCCCTGCCTGTCCACATAAGATGAAAAAGGAAGGGGCTGGAAATGAAAAGGATATTAACTTCTTAAATAACTCACTCGTCAACTCTTTACAATCACGCTGGGTCTACCTTAATCAAAATCAATTAAAGAGTTAATTTGCATCATCAAATAGTGTCATCTAAGATTTCTCTAAACATGACACAGGGCTTCCAGTTTTTTGCTTCTACATGCCTTTCTTAGTCATTCTGTGCTAGCTTATGTCTGAGCTACTGTGACCAAGTTAAGATTGTTTGATTTTTTCTGTTGCATTTTTCAAGAACTATGAACTCATGAACAGCACTTAAGGTTTATACATACAAGGATGATACAACCCATTTTATCAACCTATACTAAGGACATATACCTAGAGGGTTGGTTTATGAAATTGATGGAACAAAATAGGCTTTTTGTTGTGAAGGATCCTAAAGGCCCACCTGTTTTATATGCCATTTAGATCCCATATGTTAAGAGCTCTCTCTTTATGTCACAACTCTCGTGTCGGACAAATCTCAATTCGGTATTTGAAGGACTATACAGATAAATTTCTGCAAAATATCGTTACGTCAACACAGAACTGGTGGTGCTGACCATTTTCTTGTTGCTTACCATGACTAGGTATGCTGTGCTCTTCTTTCTTTTTTTTTTATTAATTCCACTTGCATGATGAACCATATACATCAAACTTCCAAGATTGTTTATTATGATATTAGAATGAGAAATGATATTTGCATATCATCTTTTTTTACATCATGTTTACTTTGCTTGTTTGAAATAAATGGAAGAGAAGAAAAGATGTTGGAATGTGTGTTTTTTATCATCATCGTAATGGGACATATTCCTTCAAGAATCCTATTGTCTAAGCTATATCATAGCCATTTTACAAATATAAGGATAGATGTAACCTTTTTACTGGACATCATGTTCTAAATAAATAAACCACTCTCACATGAAGTGATATCCTGAGTTGCATTATCTTCGGTGTCTACTGTAGTTTGTGTCAGTAAAAAATCCCACCAGTGTGTTTGTGTACATCAGTTATGACAATATACTTTTTTGTACACATAACTAAAACATTTTAGAATGAATTATTGCAGGCTCCACATGAAACAGGGCATCATATGGAATGCTGCTAAAAGCCCTCTGCAATGCTGAGTGTAACAAGGCTTCAAGATAGGAAGGGACGTTTCTCTTCCGGAAACATGTTCGATCAGCAGAAATCCTCACAGATCTGGGAGGAAGGCCCCACTCATCAAAAGGCTATTCTTGCTCTATACTGTTGTATGCATAGAGATTAGTCAATATTACTAAAACACTGGAAGGACTAGAGAGATCCTGTGAAGATATTTTGGCCCAAGGACTCCTAGTGTTGCAAGCAGATCGAGTTACATCAGCACAGGTAGTGACAAATATATATATGCTAAGGGTATGGTCAACAGCCCCGGGTGGTTGACCATATTTTATAAGTGTGTGCCTGTGATTATATCAGGCTTAATTTTTGTGCAACATTTTTGAGGTTTTAAATTGGGATGCATTCTCAGTAATCCTTGCAGAAAGATATTCCCAACTTAAGCATATACTTCTTTCAGTGCCTGAAGAAATATCTCCAAGTTACAACTTAAGGTCAGAAGGGTTCAGACACATTTTTTATGGCAACCAAGCCATTGAAGTATGACCTTTTCCACATGGGTTCAATTGGGTATAATAGAGTGTTTCAAATAAGTGAGACATTCATATGAAGTCTCTGAACCACAAAGCAGCAGACTAGTTATCAGAGACACTATTTCCAGGTTGTAGAGGAATTTCTAGAGTATGAGAAGGAATTTAATGAGGAACTAAGAATTTGATTCTCTGTCCTACTTTGTTCTGTCTGTATATGTATCCAGATGAATGTATATGTATCTTGAGGAATGCATCAATTCTAACCACATCTCAAGAATGTATGTATTTGTAGGGTTGGATATTGTGCACCGCCATATTTTACATCACCCACCACACCAATCATGTGGCAAATTTTGGGCCAATCAGGTGCGAATGGGTTGAGTTGTTAAGTTTAGTTGATTATCAGAAGTCAACCATATGAATACAATATATTTATAGTATAATATATGTAATTTTTGTATTTAGAAATTTAACTCATACTAAAATAATGTTTTTGATTAAAAAATTGATTATATTGTAAAATATTATTGACAATGAATATTATTTTAATTCATATTAAATATTATTTTGTAATATAATTAGTTTTTTTTTAAAAACATTATTTTAATATGGGTTAAATTTAGAATACAATGATACATATACTATATATAATATATTTGTATTCATATTTGATTCTGATCAAATCTATTAGAAGTTTAATTTTTCAACCTCCATGTATTAATTTGATTAGATGAGTAGTGTGATTTCACATCATATTTCATGTACATTTTGCATCATTTTCATATAGTTTAGGCATGATTAGTTTGATTTTTATTGGTTTTTACCTTGGAAGCGGGTGGGACAGTTTCTTGGTGTTTTCAGAATTTAAGGGAAAAATGTTCAAGATTAGCCACGATGGAGATTGGATGAAGACGAGCTTTGAAAATGAAGAAAATGACCCCAGCAGTAGCCCCATCACTCGGTCTAGGCGTGATGGTGATCGAGTAATAATTGAAGAAAGAAGGAAAAGTCGAGAAGTCGTCACGGCCTAGCTTGATACCCATCGGCCGTGACACGTAATTGAATGTAACCCTCCTGGCGTAACCGTCACGGCCAGCCGTGATGCCCATCCACGGTATGACGGACCATTGGGTGGAGACAAGAGATCACGGCCTAGTCGTGACGGTGTCACGAAGTGACAAACAGCTATTTTAAAGCGCGTCAAGGCGGCGTCACGCGAATTCGACTACGATGGCCATCACAACCGTAGCGTGAATCCTGGATTGATAAAAGGCACAGGCGGGGGAAGAAGAAGCGAGTTTTTGCACCCTGAACACTCTCAACCAAGGGGCTGGTGACAAGGATTCCATGGAGTCTTCTCCCTTTCATCTCTATTTTGTGGTTTTGGCTATGATGGTGAGTAGCTAACCCCATCATTGGGGTTAGGTGTAGCTATTTAAATTATCCATGTATTTGATTTGATCTTGTAATACGATTTTGCTTCCTTATGATGATTGATTTCTATGCCTAATGCTGTTGTGGCTAGCACCCCATGAGCTTAATTGGTTTTTGGTATGCAGCTGGAAAATTCAGACAGAAGCGAACGAATCAACCCACCTAGTAAACCTTGCATCTGGAATAGATTTAGGTTTATTAGCAATCATGTAATCCCTAATCATCATGCAAATTAGTTAATCTAGGCCACCTAAGGAATTGGGGTCTATCAGGTGGATTTAGGCTCTTGTCATCCGGAGGAATCGGGGCTTGAGTAATCTAGTGATTGATTGTCATAATTGAAGTAGAAACCGTTTTTATTAGTCATTTCATTGCATGGGATGAAGTTTTGTGAACCTAATCCCAACATGATTCATAGAATTTAAGAATTCTTTAACCGCTTCCAAGTGTTCGACAGAAATTCTCAAAGAACTTTTCTTTTTAATTTGTTTATTTTAGGTTTTTAATCCGAATTTGGCTTGGTATTTAGTATTGGCCCCCATCCATCGAAATATCCGCTTAGATAGTATTGATTCGAATGGCGTGCTAGTACTAATCACGGTCGTGGGAGCGATAAACGGTCTCACCAAGTATTACATTGCGACTAGGGTATACTTGTCTAATTCGTCAACAAGTTTTTGGCGCGTTCTTAAGTGACGGTTTCAATATTAGCATATCCATTTGGGTTACTATTTAAGCTAAAAAAAAAACTTATATAACTGCTTGTTGTCAATTTTTCATTTTTGTTTCTTTGTCATTTTCTGGTTTGTTTTGTTGTTCTGTTTGCTCGACATTTCTCGCTAACAATCTGGTTGCTAGACTGTTTGTGCATGCGAGGTACCACCCACGGTGACCAACTCTCTACGATCGCGAAATAGAAGAAATGGCACAGGGGGAATTGGGGAGTAAAGAGAGCAAAATCAGTTAGAACAGAAGAAGAAGAATAAGAGACTTCCACTTCTCAAGTTCATCAAGGAGGACTCGAGATGGCGAGCAATGGTGAAGGTGCTCCACCTAAGAGGACCCTTGGGGACTTCGGCAAAGACAAATGTCAATCGGCATGTCACTAGCATACTGGAGCCCCCAATTAATCGCAAGAATATTTTGAAATCAAGCAAACTATATTGAATTGGTGTCACAAATCAATTTGCCTGGATTGGAAAAGGAGGATCCTAATAGTCATATCTCCAACTTCATTGAGATATGTGATACTATATGAAGAACAATGGTGCCTCTGAGGATGCAATTAGCCTAAGGGCATTTCACTTTTCTTCTGAGGGATGGGGCTGGCTTGGCTCCCAATCTCACCGAAGGAGCATCGCTACATGGGATGACTTAGAGGTAAAATTCGGCAGATTCTTTTCCCACCTCAAGATTTTTGAAGACAGAGTGGTGATATCATCAGTTTGCTCAACAAGAAGGTGAGACTCTTCATGGCGCTTTGGGAGAGGTTCAAAGGAATTACTCAGAAGATGCCCCGAATCATGCCGGTTTGTGATCATACCCAAATGCAAACATTTTACAATGGATTGAGGCATCACACGGTATATGTTGGATGCCTCAGCTAGAGGGTCCATGAACACAAAGACAGCGAAGGAAAAGCACCGATTTTGATAGAGGCTGGCATCCAATGACTATTTGATGCATCATGACGGGTCCCACATCAAGAAGGGGAGTGTTGAGTTAGATTCACAAACTGCACTTTTTGGCCTAAAGAATACCAATGACACAACAACCGGAGTCCATCACAAGCACTAGCTCAACCCCACAACAACTCCAAACTGTCAAGACGGACAACTTATGCCACCTGCATAATGAGATGTGATTTTTGTGGAGGAGATCATGATAATGGAAGGTGTGAAGCAAAACCTAGTTCCCGTGAGGAAGCTAATTATATGGGGGAACTATGGGCGGCAAGGCAACAACCAATACTCCAACAATTACAACCAAGGGTGGAGGAATCAAGCAAATTTTGGTTTGGGAAACAAGATGCCGGACAAGCAAGCGAGCCTCTTCCTAACCTGACCACCCCAAGACCCGGGACTTATCTTAGAGAACACCTCGACCAGATTCATGCAAATATCCATGTCAAACCAGAAAAACACCGGGAGAAGTACATAAAGAACTTGAGGTTCAAGTTGGGAAGATTGCAAAGCAACTAGCGGAGCAATCTAGCATCGATTTTTCGGGTAACACTAAACTAATCCTAAAGGCATTGTAAGGCTATTGTTTTGAGGAGTGTTAAAAGCCTTGAGGAAGAGAGTGGTGAGCCTTTTGGTGAAAAATCATAGAGTTGATGAAAAAACAGAGTGGGATTTGTTGAAAAAACTGAATTTGAGTAAAGAAAAGTCAAAAGGTTGTAGTAGAGGAGGAAGAAAAAGAAAGTGAAAAAGACAAGAGGGAAGCTAGTGGATGGGAATTCGATTTTGAGGAGGACTAAAAGTCAGATTTTGAAAGATGGAGACAAGCCTCAAGAGATCCCCTATTATGTGAAGTTGTCGTATCCTCATCCGAGCAAGAAAAAGGAGAAGGAAGAACAATTTGCCAAGTTTCTTGACATCTTCACAAGAAGGCTACGTTAACATACCCTTTCTTTGAGCACTTAGAAGCGAGATGCCCACTTTGTAAAGTTCATGAAGGAGTTGCTCACGAAGAAAAGAAAGTTCCAAGAAGGTGAGGCTGTTGCCTTGACGAAAGAGTGTAGTGCGATACTTCAATGGAAGCTACCTCCAAAGCTTAAAGATCTGGTAGTTTTACAATCCCTTGCACTTATTAGGAGTGTTGCTATTGGGAAGGCCTTATATGACTTGGGGAGAGAGTATCAATTTGATGCCGCTTTCAATTTTGAACAAGCTTGGAGGTGGTGAGGTGAAGCCAGCAAGGATGGCATTACAACTAGCAGGCAGATCCGTCAGGCGTCCTTATGGTATTTTTGGAAGATGTCTTGGTTAAAGTGGACAAGTTTATCTTCCGGATTCTGTGATACTAGACATGGAGGAGGATGCGGAAGTTCCACTTATATCTGGGAGACCCTTTCTAGCAACTAGTGGTGTGCTTTGATAGGCGTACAAAAGGGCCAACCGATTCGAGTGCAAGATGAAGAGGTCACTTTTAATGTATTTGAGGATGCATGCGTTCCTTGGTGATGGAGAATTGTTTCCATGGACCTTGTGGAAGTAGTGACTAAAGAAGCCTTTGCTGGCCAGACACTATTCTCTCTCTTGAGAAGGTAATTATGATTCTATTGAAAATCTTGAGAGGAAGAGGAGAAGGAAATAGAAGATTGTTTGTGTGATCTGGAAGCTCAAACCAAGCAACTACTGTGAACACTAAGAAAGAAAGAGCTCAAAGGATGAAGTCCAAGAGAAGCTCGGTTGGAGCTTAGCCCTCTACCTCCCCATGAAGTATGTCCTTTTAGTGAAAATGATGAAGCCCCTGTCATAGTGAGCAATGTACTGTCCAAATTGGAAGAGGAGAAACTTGTAAGGGTGCTTGAGAGCATAAAACAGGCTATTGGATGGTCCATCTCAGATTTGAAAGGTATTAGCCCCATGCATTTTGTATGCACAAGATCATGATGGAGGCTGAATTTAAACCGGTGGTCCAGCCATGAGAGGAGCTCAATCCTACAATGAAAGAAGTGGTAAGGAAGGAGGTGCAAAAACTCTTGGAAAGGTTGGAATGATCTATCCGATTTCGATAGTGCTTGGGTGAGTCCGGTACAAGTGGTTCCAAAGAAAGGTGGCATGACCGTTGTACTTAGAAGAATGAGTTGATCCCAACTAGAACGGTCACCGATTAGCGAATGTGTATGGATTACGGGAAGCTTAATCAAGCTACTAGGAAGGATCACTTCACTTCCATTCATGGACGGGATGTTGGAGAGGTTGGTAGGGAAAGCTTACTATTGTTTCTTGGATGGTTATTGGTTATAACCAAATTGCGTTAACACGGAAGACCAAAGAAAACTGCATTCACCTGCCCTTCTGGAGTTTTGCCTATCGGAAGATGCCTTTCCAGACTTTGTAATGCTGCGACATTTCAAAGTGCATGCTTTCCATTTTCTCTGATATGGTAGAAAAATACATTGAAGTTTTCATGGATGATTTTTTGTGTTTTCGGTTCCTCTTATGATAATTGTTTGTCTAACCTTGCTGTTGTGTTAAAGAGGTGCATGGACACCAATTTAGTCTTAAATTAGGAGAAGTGTCATTTTATGGTGCGGGGAAGGCATTGTGCTTGGGCACAAAATTTCGTTTAAGGGGATCGAAGTGGATAAATCCAAGATTGATGTGATTGATAAACTACCTCCACCCAGTGAATGTCAAGGGTGTGATGAGTTTCCTTGGGCATGCAGGCTTTTACTGGCGGTTTCATCAAGGACTTCTCGAAAGATAGCCAAGCCGTTGTGTAACCTTTTGAACAAGGACACTCCATTTGTGTTTGATCTGCTTGTCTTACATCTTTTGATTTTGAAAGACAAGTTGATCAGCTCCCATTCTTGTTGCACCCAACTGGGAGTCACCATTTGAATTAATGTGTGATGCCGGTGACTACAGATTAGGGCAGTTTTGGGACAGCGGAGGAAATTTTTTCCATGTAATTCACTATGCTAGCAAGGTTCTCAATGAGAACCAAGTAAATTATGCAACAACTGAAAAAGAGTTTCTAGCCATAGTGTTTGCATTGGAAAAATTTCGTTCCTACTTAATTGGTTCACAAGTCACTTATTTTTACTGATCATCTGCAATTAAATATTTGTTGACTAAGTTAGATTCTAAACCAAGACTCATAAGGTGGATTCTGTTGTTGCAGGAGTTTGACTTAGTTATCAAGGACAAAAAGGCAGCGAGAATATGGTGGATGCCACTTGTCCCGGTTGGTGAATGAAGAGGTGGCTGCAAAAGAAGGATATTCGGGATGAGTTTCGGATGAGGCTTTACTTGGTGCATGAAAGACCATGGTTTCTTGACATGGTAAATTTCAAAGGCAGCCAATATTGTTCAGAGCAGCTCTTGGCAACAAAAGAAGAAATTCTTACGTGATGCCAACCATTTCATGTGGGATGACCCATTTACTGTTCAAGGTTGGACTGGATGGCTTATGGAGGAGGTGCGTTAGTCAAGAGGAAGCAAGGAAAATTTGTGGCATTGCCATAACTCTCCCATATGGTGGACATTACAATGGGGATAGGACAACTGCAAAGGTCCTCCAATCTGGGCTCTTTTGGCCCTCAATCTTCAAAGACTCTTACAATCATGTGAAGAGTTGTGGTGCCAAAGGGCCAGGGAACATTTCAAAAAGGGATGAGATGCCACTGCAGAACATATTGGAGGTTGAGGTATTTGATTCTTTGGGGCATAGACTTTATGGGTCCACTTCCACCTTCATTCTCCAATCAATATATTTTGGGGCGGTGGACTATGTTTCCAAATGGGTGGAGGCCATTGCAATACATAAGAATGATGCCCAGACGGTGATTAAATTTATCAAGAAGAACATCTTTGATGTGAGGCATAAGTGGCATCCCCATATCATCCGCAAACAAATGGGCAAGCGGAGGTCTCCAGCAGGAGATTAAGAAAATTGCGGAAAAGACGTGTAGTTTCAAGAAGAGATTGGGCAAGGAAGCTTGACGATGCCTTGTGGGCTTACCGGACTGCACTGAAGACTTTTGTGGGGTTATCTCCGTTTTAGATGGTCAATGGGAGGGCATGTCATCTACCCGTAGAGTTAGAGCATCGAGCTTTTTGGGCATTGAAGTTCTTGAATTTTGATGCCACTCTGGCGGGTGAGAAAAGAGTGAATCAGCTGCATGAGTTAGAAGAGATGCGCCTTAATGCATATGAGAATGCAGCTATTTACAAGCAGAGAGTTAAGACCTACCATGACAAGAAGATCGTCATGAGAACATTTCAGCTAGGACAACAAGTTTTATTATTCAATTTCAGTTGAGATTGTTTCGGGCAAGTTGAAGTCCAAATGGTGGACCGTTCATTGTCAAAGAAATCTCACCTCATGGAGCTGTAGAAGTGGAGGATCCTACTTCAAAAGGACCTTCAAAGTCAATGGCCAAAGACTCAAGGCCTACTTGGGTGGTGACATCGAGAGATTGGTCTCGGTTTGTGCGCCTTCATGATCCTTGAGGTCACCTACCCGTCAAGCTAGTGACGTTAAAGAAGCGCTTATTGGGAGGCAACCCAAGTTTTCTTTTCATTTTCCTTTTGTTTTGATTTTCCCTCTTGAATAATTTGAGAAGATCGAGAGTTTTCTTTACTAATAAATTTGCCAAGTGTTTTGGGGTAAGAAAGAGAAGGAGGGAAGAGCAAGAAGAAAAGACAAACAAAGTCGTAACCATCACGCCCAGGGCCGTGACACGATCACGGCCGTGATGAGCCAGAGGTGAAGATCGAAAGGATCGCGGCCTGGTCGTGATCCCATCACGGGCGTGATGGGAGGATCCTGAAGATCGAGAGAGCATCACGGCCTAAGCGTGATGGAGTCAGCTATGTGACGGAGGCTACCCCTATGGACCAGAATGCATCACGACCGTGACCCAAAAATTTTCATGCAATTCTTTTCCGACTAGGCATGTGAGCAGCACAGCTCCACCGCCTTGGTAAGTCATTCCAATTTTTCTTTCCTCTCTCCAACTTGATTGTTTTACATTGGGGACAATGTAAATTTTTAAGCTTGGGGTAGGGGTACTTTGCATACTTGTGCATTTTGCATGTTGCATTCATATAGGCATAGCTTAGCATGATCACATGATTGATTGCCCCCTTGCTTAGATTTTGCATCCAATTGTGAGAACTTAGGGCCAAATAAATTGAGATAGTGAATTCTTGAACCCAATTTTGTTTATTCTTGTGATAAGGCTACAAATGGAAAATGCTTGAGATAATCTTTGATAGTTGATAATTAGCATGTGGTTAGTAGATTTGCGTTTCTCACTAATTTTTGAACTACTTGAAATGTGAGATTTTGAGCCAAAAGAGGGTACTCACTAAATCTACCCCATTCTTTCTGATAGAGTGTTATTCCTCTTGGATGGTATTCTCAGAACTTGACTTGAAACCGTTTTAAAGCTTAAAAATTTTTGAAAACATTTTTGAAAATGATTGAGGCACTAGGTATTCTTAGGCCTTCGAGCTTTGATTGACTAAATGCTACCCCTTAGTTGCCCGATTTTGAGCCTGAAATAATAAAATACTTTTCTTGGTACCTTGAATTACTTTGATGAAAATGCTTGATGAGGCACCTTTTTAAAGTATTACAAAAGGGGTAAAGGTAGTTGAAAAAGTATGGGATGAGAAAATCGGAAAATATTTCTCTTGGTGAAAATTCCCCCTTCTCCAAATAAAAAAATAAATAAAAAAGATAGCAAAAAAAAAAGGAAAAACAAGAAAAAAGAAATGTATAGAGAAAGGGATGACAAAAGAAAGTAGAAATAAAAGAAAAAGAAAGAAAGAAGGTGGCAAAAGTGAATCGAAACCCAAAAGAGTATTTTAGAAGGTGTCATGATTTGCAATGCTTGATGTTTTGTGTAGTCTTTTGAAATGTCCTTTCTAGATTTCCCCACCTAACGTTAAATCCCATGGCCACGTTACAACCAAAGCAAAAGACCTCTTGATTCTTAATTGTTTTCATTAATAAAGTAGAGATTTGGTCGATAGTCAAGCCTATGGTAGAATTCATTCCTTGAGGAAAATGGAGCGAATTGTCATATATCCTTGAACACTTGAGTGAGGCGAGAAAAAGAGCCAAGCAAATAAACAAGCTTGGGGTGGGTTTCAGGTGAGAAAGAATGCCCTAATCAATGAGAATATGAGTATAAGAAACCTAAGCTTCTAATTGGACTTGATATTGATTGTCTCTTGCTGAATTATTTGAAATGCTGTTACTTGGATTGTTTACTCGGGTTCTTAGTTCACTATCCACGCTTTGATCATTTATCTCTTCTGGCCTTAGTGATTGCTTGAGGACAAGCAATTGAATAAGCTTGGGGTGATTTGATAGTGTGATTTCACATCATATTTCATGTACATTTTTGCATGCATTTTCATATAGTTTAGGCATGATTAGTTTGATTTTTATTGGTTTTTACCTTGAAACGGGTGAGGCGGTTTCTTGGTGTTGTTTTGCAGGAATTTAAGGAAAAATGCTCAAGATTAGCCATGATGGAGCTTGGATGAAGGCAGGCTTGAAAAGTGAAGAAAATGACTGACCGAGCCCGTCACGGTCTAGCCGTGATGACCATCCGGTGGTGATCGAGCAATAATTGAAGAAAGAAGGCAAAAGTCGGAAGCTGTCACGGCCTAGCCGTGATGCCCATCGGAAGTGACACATTAATTGAATCAGAACCCTCCTAGGCGGGAATATGTTACGGCCTTGTGATGTCCATCACCGACCGCCATGTCAATTGGTGGAGGCGGAAGAGATCATGGCCTGTGGTAGCGAGTGTCACGGCCGTGACAAACATATTTTGAAAGCGCGCCCAAGGCGAGAAAGCGTCCACGGCCGTTTGTGATGGCCATCACCAGCTGTAACATCCACGACTACTTTATGGATTGACGATTGTCCCCCAAACCAACACGAGTCTTTTCAGCGTGCTTTGTCCTCACTCACACGCTTCCGGGAAAACTTCCCAGGAGGTCACCCGTCCCAGATTGCTCCAAGTCAAGCTCGCAACTATGGAGTTCTTAAGTGATGGGATACCGAAAGAAGATGCATCTTGTTGGTATAGGTAGTACCAATCAATTCATATAAGCACTTCCCCTGTTGTATAGTCCCATACCTACCAGTCTCATGATCCCTCTCATTCGGGTGTGTAATCGGTTCATTCATGTGTCCTCCTCCTAGAAGCCTGCCAGAGCCACTCCTTGTCCGTGCGTTCTTGCACCAGCGACCACTCCCGCCTCGTCGGCCCCAGGGTGTTACATGCCCACGGCATCAGCTTGGTTCGTCCCCGAACCCACCGTCTTGGGAGAGGTGCCGCTCTAATACCATTTGTAACATCCACGGCTACTTTATGGATTGCTTGTCCCCCACAAACCAACAGGGGTCTTTCGTGTGCTTTGTCCTCACTCACACGCTTCCGGGAAAACTTCCCGGGAGGTCACCCATCCCGAAATTGCTCCAGTCAAGCTCGCAACTATGGAGTTCTTAAGTGATGGGATCGAAAAGAAGATGCATCTTGTTGGTATAGGTAGTACCAATCAATTCATATAAGCCTTCCTCACCTGTATACTCCCATACCTACACAGTCTCATGATCCTCTCATTCGGGTGTGTAATCGGTTCATTCATGTGTCCCTCCGTCTAGAAGCCTCCGGCCTGAGCTCCTTGTCCGTGCGTTCTTGCCGGCGACCACTCCCGCCTCGTCGGCACCGGGTGTTACAACGGCCAGCGTGAATCTGATTTATAAAAGGCAGGGAACGGAAAAGCGAGTTTTGCAACCCTCAAAACACTCTCTCTCGAACCAAAGGGCAGCTGCAAGGATTCCATGGAGTCTCTTCTCCCTTTCATCTCTATTTTTGTGGTTTTGACTATGATCATGAGTAGCTAAACCCCCATTGTTGGGGTTAGGTGTAGCTATTTCTGAATTATCCATGTATTTGATTTGATCTTGTAATAGTTTTGCTTCATATGAGTGATTGATTTCTATGCCTAATGCTTGTTGTGGCTAGCACCCCCATGACTTGATTATTGTTTTGGTATGCAATTGGAAAATTCGTATTAGAACGAGAATTGAAATTAACCACCTAGTAAACCTTGTATCTAGGAATAGATTTAGGTTTATTAGCAATCTTGTAATCCCTAATCATCATGCAAATTCATTAATCTAGGCCACCTAAGGAATTAGGGTCTATTAGTGGATTTAGGCTCTTGTCATCCAGGAATCGGGGCTTGAGTAATCTAGTGGATTGATTGTCATAATTGAAGTAAAACTGTTTATTAGTCATTTCATTGCATGGGGATGAATTTTAGTGAACCTAATCCCAACATCGTTCATAGATTTGAAGAATTCTTTTAACTGCCTTCCAAGTGTTCGACATAAATTCTCAAAGAACTTTTCTTTTTAATCTGTTTATTTTAGGTTTTGAATCTGATTTGGCTTGATATTTAGTATTGAGCCCCCTTCAATCCAAATATCCGCTTAGATAGTAATTGATTCGGTACGTGCTAGTACTTGTCACAGTCCTCATGGGGGAGCGATAAAACGGTCTCACCACCGTATTACTTATACACTAGGTATACTTGCCTAGATTCGTCAACAATTGGTCCAAAATTTACCACATATGAGTGGTGTAGTAGGTGGTGCAAAATATAGATGGTGCACTTTAGTCCAATCCTATATTTGTACTGTGTTGTACCTATTTTAGTCCAATTCTTGCAATAGTCTATTTAAAAGGAAATAACTTGAAATAGATGATTATTCAGTGAGATTCCACCTCTACTTATTTTAGGATTAATCACACAATCTTTTCAAAATTAGATGAAAACAATAACTAAAAAGTTCCATAACATGAGATATAGGTGGCATTTGAAAAAAATTATTTAAGCTTTTTTTATTTATCTGATGACATAAGTTTTTATACAGTGTGTTTGGCAGAGCTTATAAAAATAACTTATGTCATGCCATAAGGAGTTTTTGACTTATTTTCATAAGTCACTGGGAGAAGCTATGGAATTATCATAAGAGCTATGCACTAAACATCCCTCAGTATTTTCACTATTAAAATCCTCTCATGCCCATTTTTTTAAGACTTATGGCATGACCAAATGCGATAAGGTCTTATGTGATAAGCTTTTAATTAAGTTGTTTATCCAAACACACCAATATTCCATGAAAAATTCCATAAGTATAAAACACATTCTCCTTTGTGCATATTATTACCATATATTACTACATCAATAGAGCTAGTTAGAGTAGTTTGCTTAATCAACATAATTGGTTAGAGTAATTTGCTAAGTTATTATGTCTATTACTTTCATCTTAGCCTAATCACTTTAGGAGTCTATTTATATAAGCTCGTGATGTAATGGGTAAGTTCAACTTTTCTTATCCAATAAAATTCTATTTCTTCCCTCATCTTTTCTTAATCCTCTCTCTCCCATCTACCATTTTTTCGGACGCATGTCACATACACCTACGAACAAATAATTGTGTTATTTTCCTCACGAAACAATGGAAGGTCAATGAATGACGCAAATATACGAAAGCCTAGGATTTTTCCCAATGCACGTGTCCCATCCCAACATCTCAGTCCTATCTATTGTCATTGAGAGATTCAGTACTACGTTAGAGGGTCCCAATTTCCAAGACCCTTTTTTAGTTTTGTGCCTTTGGATCCAAACAATCAATCACTACTTTCACCATCTTTTAATGTTTTTGTCATAAATTAAGAAATTATTAATTTATATATATTTATATTAAAATATTTTTATTTTTATTATTAATTATTTACAAGTTTCAATGATATTTATCAATTTAAAAAATATTCTATATTTTATTAGGTTATCTATGAAAGGTTTTGTATATTTTCAAAACAAATCAACTTAATTTTATATAAGAATATATATAGAAAAAATTGGTCAATTATACCTTGGGTTTAAAACACCCATTTTTAGAAAAATACAAATAACTAAAAAAAAAAAAAAAAACGGTGGAAGTACTGTAAACTTTGATCTTTCAGTCCTTGATAATAAAATTGTACAGCTGTGACTGTCAGTTAAACATAACAAAACTCTTAAATCATAAAGTTTCCCTGAATTTCAGAAAAGCAACGAAAAGGAGTTAAAGGGCAAAAATAAATAAAATAAAGAAAAGAATTATAGATTGCTCCATTCCAATGTGAACCAGAAATGAAGAAAAGAATGTAGTAAGTGCTTATGTTTCATGCTATAAAAGAAAACTGCAAGTGGGCACCCACTCAGCCATAGATATTGATATTATAGCGACTGCAATGGATAACCATCAACGATTATTCTTTTCCCTCCTCTTTTTCTTCATTTATATTATTTATATTTATATTTATATGTATAAAAAATTCATAATGATCTTGATATTAGAGAGATTTGTGTGTTCATATTTGCAGGGTGTTGCCACTTTCTATAATTTGGCTTCAAAAAGTTCCTACAACATGGTTGTAACTCAGTAATCGTAAGCCACTTTATCAGCATTCCATCATTTTTGTCTTCTCCTTTCAGATATGGCTATGCATGCTTGAATCAATGAAAATATAGTCTTTTAATTCTCCCTTTGTCTGGTTGTAGTTTTTTTTTTTCCTCTTATTGTGTTGTATTTTCATTTGGTTTCAATTTGCTTTTATACGGTCCTGCTTGTGGTTATGATGATGATCCACAAAATTCCAAGGCTCTCTCAATTTTCTGTAAACTGAAACCTAACCCATAATGGTCAAAATTCAAAAGAGATGTTAGATCCCAGGGCCATTTACCTTTTTTTTTTTTTTTTTTTTTTCTGTTTGTAGGAGGTGCTCTTGATCAAAGATGTGAAGTGCAGATATTTCTGAGTCACTATTGACATGGTTACATGGTTACGTGCTGAAAGAAATTGTTTCTTTTCATAAAGTAATGAAGGTAATTCAGAACTTGATAATATTTGGGGGCAGGCTAGATACCATTGGCTTATGAATTACAATTTTTTAGCCAATAGGGGAAAAGTTTAATATTACATTTAGCTTTTCTAGTTGCTGGTTAAATTTTATCAGAATTCATGAGAAAGAATTGCTTATGGCTTTAGCTTGAGCATTTGTGACTCGGATGTATATCTTCGCTGCAAACATTTTGGCATAATTTAATGACATTGCTTCCAAATCTGACATGGTTCCTCATTTCAGGCCAGTGGCAATGATATGATTGAATTTTGGTAATACATGGAAGACATTGTCACCAATTTTCTGAGATTGACAAGTTATATTAACGATCGATTTATAAAATTTATTGGTTGGTTCCTGATTTTGTCTCTACTTGCTTGCTGTGTATCAATTGTAGAAAGATATGATTTTCCAAATATCAATTTTTGTTTGAAGAAATTTCTTTGTAAAGCATAATATAGCTGCATTTTGCATGATGCCAATTCTGCAGAGGATCTCGTACTTAGAGATTCAGTTAGATGGACAGAAAATTTTGGGGTTACTCCAGTGATCTTCTCTTCAGTACCCTGTTCAAAAGGCTATACCAGAAGCACATATTCACAGCCTCCTCAAATTGGAGACGAAAATCATGGAATCTGTGAAAGAAGAGTCTTCAACAATAGTAAAGAACTGCTTGTGGATACGAGATCACTAATTTTAAATGGCAGTTATATGTTTGTGGCTGTTCCATCATTCTTATTAAATGGGTAATAACCTTATCTTCTAAATGCTTAAAAGCACTAGTACACTACAAATAAATGACAATGCATAAATTTAAAGTAAAGTCTAGCTGGTATTCTCTCAACGCATTTTTAGTTACCAGATTAAATGTTCAAATTAGAAAAAGTAGAATGACCAATTTCTTTTCTTTTCTTTTCTTTTCTTTTTTTAATTTCACTTCTTTCACCTAAATTTTTTCACAAGCTATACTCTATGTTAATGCTTTGACAACCAACTTTTGGATTTATTTCATTGCTATGCATTATTTTCATCTATGTGCAGTTTGACACTCCCATTATCTGGTCTACAATATGCTTGGAGTTTGGGAATGGCCCCTTGGAGATATTCTTTTGCATGCATTAAATGTGCACAAGTTCGAATTCATAGGTAAAACAAGTAGGTTTGTGAAAGCAAACTGATGGGAATGATATATTATTAGAATGCTTCTTTACGAATTCATTTTATTCTTATTTAATTCATTATGATCTGTATCTTCTAGCCCCAAAAATAAAAACAATAGATACTTTTTTGGTCATCGTGTTACTGAATACTGCTATAAAATGATAGTTGATAATTATTGGCGTGATCAGAATTACATCTCGTGTGTGGAAAACCTTGCGTGGTTCTTCTGATGATATTGGGTGGTTGCAGCATGCTCCTGGAATGCCTCCAGTACATGATGGAACTGCAAGATTCTTGGAACTGCTTTCAGACATAAGGTACCCTATTTTATTATAAGGTTTAAATTGAAATAGACAAATTCATTTCTGTTTTCTTTTGAAGACCAAGATTTCCTGATAAATTTTATGTACCACATTTCGTACTGTCGAACTTCAGATAAACTTATTCTCCCTTTTATGTTAGTACATTTCACTAGTTTTCTTTAAGTCTACCATTAATCAAGTTAATATTTAGATGCACGTTTGTTACTTGGGCTATGCCTCCGTGATAAAGTCTGCCAGTTCTAGCTGAAGGCCTCTTTGTGAGTCCTTATAGACTATAGTGGCTGGAGGGTGACTATTGTTTAACTTCATTGGGGGATTAAGCTTATGAGTCATACTATGAAGCTATGGGAAAGGGTGCTTGAACAGAGAGACTAAGAAAAGAAACCAAAATCACCGACAACCAATTTGGTTTTATGCCCGGAGGTTGACCATGGAAGCAATTTACTTGCTACTGACGAGTGATGGAACAATATCGAAGGGATCAAAAAGATTTACACATGGCCTTCATTGATTTGGAGAAAGCGTCGATAGGGTGCCAGAGAGAGGTTTTGTGGAAAGCCCTAGAAAAGAAAGATGTTCGGATTGCCTATATTCGAGCTATCAAGGATATGTATGAGGGGGCCACGACTAGTGTGAGAACGCAGGGTGGAGCCACGGAAGATTTCCCAATAACCATAGGTCCGCACTGGGGTCGACTTTAAGCCCCTATCTTTTTACCTTGGTCTTAGATGTACTTACGGAGCACATTCAAGAGCCAAGACCGCGATGCATGCTTTTCGCAGGACGATATAGTCCTAGTTGGAGAGTCGAGAGATGATATAAATGGAAGGTTGGAGACTTGGAGACAAGCTTTAGAAGCA
Organism: Sophora flavescens; assembly: GCA_030762895.1. NCBI lineage: Eukaryota > Viridiplantae > Streptophyta > Magnoliopsida > Fabales > Fabaceae > Sophora > Sophora flavescens. The sequence goes on along the minus strand of CM061064.1, from coordinate 218,267,003 downwards.
CATGGCTTCCGCTTGAGAAGAAGCAAGACGGAGTATATGGAATGTAAGTTTAGCAAAAGGCGAAACACCTCTAGCTTAGAGGTGAAAGTTGGAGACCACAACATACCACAAGTCACACGGTTTAAATATCTTGGGTCTATTATACAAAATGACGGAGAAATTGCGGGAGATGTAAACCATCAGATTCAATCAGGGTGGTCGAAATGGAGTGTGTGATAAAAAGGTACCTCTTAAGCTAAAGGGAAAATTTTACTGTACAACTATTAGACCGGCAATGTTGTATGGGACGGAGTGTTGGGCGGTAAAAATCAACACGAGAGTAAAATCAATGTAGCGAGAGATGAGAATGTTCATTTGGATGAGCGGAAAAACTAGACGTGATAGGATTAGGAATGATAGCATTAGAGAGAGAGTTGGGGTACCAGCTTTTGTAGAAAATATAGTTGAATCTCGCCGTAGGGGGTTTGGGCATGTATGGACGCGACCTTTAGATTCTGTAGTAAGGAGAGTGGATCAAGTGGAGGACAATCCAATAGCTAGGCAGAGGTAGGCCAAGAAAAACTATAGGAGAAACTATTAAGAAAGATTTGGAGGCCAATGATTTAACTGTTAACATGATTCATGATAGAACATTATGGCGTCGTATGATCCATGTAGCCGACCCCACCTAGTGGGATAAGGCTTTGTTGTTGTTGTTGTTGTTGTTGTGGTGGTGGTGATTTTTATTGCTTGTTTTGTTTTTTTCATATCTTCTTATTTCACTGTTTTTGAATGAGAAGTTGAATAGAGAGTGTCTATACTATTCTTTCATTTTAAAATTATGCTTCCTATTTCCATCTTTTTTGGGTGGAGTTTGTTTACATGTACTGTTTTTGGGTTTTATTCTTCAGAAATGGAGAGCACTCACTACCCAGCTCATTTGTTTATCTTTTAATTCCAGGTATGACAAGATCCATTTCTCATCTGCCTTTGCTGTATAGGTTCACTTATAGTTCTATTTTGTTAAGATTGAAAGATTCACATGTTACAGGTCTCTTTAGCAATCATGGACCCTTGTATTTTGTTGCCACTAAGAGGTTCTTTTCGAAGATGGGTCTAGCTTGCCATATTGCAAAAGTTCATAGTGAGGTAATTGATCGTTAGTTTATTTAAATAAGTCAAACAATTTTAACCAATTCAAACCGTTTTTCTTTGGCATTACAAAACCTGGTTCTATAGTTGATTTTTTGCTGAGATGCATTTAGCTTTTAGTTCAATAGTTATGCACTTTTCCCATTGAACTTTTTCTGTACAATTACATTTTCAAAAATCTCTCTTTTTCTTTCCAATTAATTATTCACCATGCAAATGTATTCTTCAGGTGTCTGACTTTCCAATGTATATTTGTTTCTCCTTTTAAGGCATCAGTAGAACATAATGCCTTGGAACTCAAGCAATACATTGAGGAGATTTACTGGGGTTCTGGCAAGCCTATCATGCTACTAGGGCACAGTAAGGGTGGGATTGATGCTGCAGCTGCATTGTCTATATATTGGTCTGATCTGAAGGACAAAGTTGCTGGTTTGGCACTGGTACAGAGTCCATATGGTGGCACCCCTATAGCTTCTGATATTCTTCGGGAAGGCCAAATTGGCGACAAAGAAACCAGGAGAATAATGGAACTTCTGATATGCAAAATAATTAAGGTAACCATTTCTTGTGCTATAAGTTTGTATGTGGACTTGATTTCTATTTTTACCTAAATAAAAGGCAAAAAGAAAATTGTTTCAGTTTAGACCATCTTACATGCACAATGAAATTTGAATTTGGCCCAGGAAGTTAAGAGAAGTATAATATAAGCTAATTGATTAAGGTGTTTTTCTTTCAAATGGACTACTATGATTTATAGTAGGCTGCTCGCCTACTGTATTGATTCTCTGCACCAGATCATGTTGCATTTCCCTTCAATTTCCTCGTAATTTTTATGTTAAGAATCCTATAACTGCATCTGATTTTGGTCTATTTTTTGGCTAATACACACAACCAAAGTTCATATCATTAAACCCAAAATCCAAAAGGACTTTCTTTTCTCTCACTTTTTGTTGTTAATTGTGTGTCAATTATCTACTTCAGGGTGACATACGGGCATTGGAGGATCTCACATATGAGAGGCGGAAGGAGTTCATCATGAAGCACAAGCTCTCCTTGGATATTCCTCTTATCTCCTTCCATTCTGAAGCAAGCATGGCCCCTGGTGTCCTTGCAACACTGACTCAGATAGCTCATGCAGAACTTCCCTGGTTCCCTTTACCAAAATTTAGCTCTGAGGAGTCTGATTCATTTTCTGAATCCGTGCGTCAAGTTCCCGTGATGATTCCTGTATCTGCTGCCATGGCTGTTTGTGCCCTCCACCTGCAGCTCAGGTATGGAGAGAGGAGCGATGGCCTCGTGATGTGCCGTGATGCTGAAGTTCCTGGATCAGTGGTTGTAAGACCAAACAGGAAGCTTGATCATGCCTGGATGGTGTACTCTTCAAAGAATAAAAATCCCAATGAACCGGACGCTTGTGAAATGTGTGAAGCTCTGTTGACTTTACTTGTAGAGCTTGGTAAGACAAAAAGGGAAGTAAAGCAAGTGTAATAATGTGATATGCTTCAATATTTTTTTCCCAAAATTCAATTTCAGATTTGGTTCACCTCACGGTTGTGTTGTTTGTTTAGTTATCTTTGGTTCCTTTGTTTGAGCTATGAGACAATGAACATACTTGTATTTTTCTCTAGCCTATGTTTCAGTATTTCAGCTCCATGCTTACTTAGCTACTAATGTGTAGTCCAAATTAGTACTCACAATTTAATTCCTGATTTTGACTCACCTAGCTTTGCATATGAGGAACCTATCACCTATATTATTTGTAGAGAAAAACTAATGCAAGGGTAATGTTATTATATTGTGGCAGTCTATGAATAATTGTTATCAGAAGTTGTTGTAAGAGCCAAGAATTTACTTGAAAAGCCATTAAGGGGGGAAAAACCCATACTGAAGTCTGTCACGTTATAATAGAAGAAACCACAATAGTTAGTTGTATTTGCCAAAAAGCATAAGAATTTTCTAAACAAGAAATCTACTTCAGAATGAGAAGCCTTCAGAGGCACTCAGCGTCAAGCAACAATAAAACAGCTTGTCTAAAAGCTGTGTTATGGTGAGAAAACTCTCCGAATTCTAAAGTGAAGGAGGCAAATTCATAAAGTTGTAGTACTGTGTTCCCTTTTTTATCCCCCTTAAACTTCAGATTGCCATTTGTGCTGTTATATGCAACATGATTTAATAATTGTTATATACATAGTGAGCAATGTTTTAAATTGTGGTCGTGATTGTGATTGCGTTGCGGATATTGTTGGAAAATGTGGCCGGCGTTGCTTAATTATGGTCACGATGCGGTTTGGCGATTGCTAAAACCAACACGCGTTGTGGCCCAGATTTCGATTTCAGACCCAGTCTTAAAACCTTGACTGTGAGTGTTACAGCATCAGCATGTTTGGACATGTTAGTGGCCTCACAAAAAAAAAAAAAAATTAGTGGCCTCAATCTTTTGCCATTTTGCTCTGATTTTGGTTTTCCTTCAATGATTGCAAACATCTCTCGTTTTGGTTTGGACTTTCAGCTACTAACTCCTAACCAAACTGTTTATGACCCAACCCGCTAATGCAATTGTATAAGCCTTGCATGTTTTTTTTTTGTTTTTGAGTGCACTGTGGTATCAAGACGGTACTCCTGCTGTCTTGTATTAATGAATATGAATTAATGATTTATGTGACCGCCAAGTTGGATAGAAAATGGAAATTATAGTTAGCCAGATATTTATTATGAGCAAGTACATCACAGGCTCACAGCAGTACTTAATATAGATAGACAATAAATACAGTTGTCATCAATGGATTGCGGATAATACCATTAAATTATTCCATTCTTCTACTTAAAAAAATAAAAATAAAAAATAAGTTTGGGGATTGTTCCTGTCAAAAACCGACTTGTCGAAATATGGTCGGAAGATGGTAAATTTAATCTCTTAATCATTTTAGCAGTCTATTGATTCGGCTGGTACGTCAAGTACGCTTAAGAAAGATTCACCAAGGTTAGCAAAAAGTAAGTATTTGCTTTAGGGTTTTCCTTCTTTTATAATAGAGTCCCATGATCTCTTTTCTTATAGATTAGTTTTATCTCCTTTTATCTCTTATCTTTTAAGCTAATTTATGGATATATGATATCCTTCTCATTTGTTATATAGGTTATTATCCCCTTATTTTAGCATATGTTTAATTATCCCTTATTTTATATTATCATTTGTTCTTTTAATCTTATCCTTTCATATATCTTTGGTCAAACAGTTATATGTCCTCGACAAATTGGTTATTCAAGCTCAATGGGCGAGCCTAATATCTCGGTCAATACACAAACCACGCAAGCTTTGAGCTCAAAAGATCATAAAAGCTTTATGATAAAAACTGAGCTTGGCCTTAATCTTACCAAAGGGAAGTCCAGAATTCATTATATAGATATTCTCACTTCGATTACTTGAGTTCGGTTTGCCGAGCTTCACACTTCGATCAGTATTTGAGCTCGGTGGGCGAGCTTAACATCTGAGCTCGGTGGGCGAGCCTAACATCTCGGCCAGTACACAAGCCCCCCAGACTCCAAGCCCAATAGGGGGCGTATGAGTCTTATCAGAGTATTACCGAGCTTCTACCGGATGCCCTTTGTGGCGTTATTTTCAAGGTTTACTCTACGACCACATAATTAGGACTAATCAAGGTCCTAGCAGCTGCAACACATATTTCGACCTTTTTGACACGTGGTGCTCCTTCATTAGCGTGCCGAATTGATGCGATTTTTGAAGAGATGTTTCCCTTCCTTCACACGCCAACCATCATCATTACCTCACACAGTAACGTGCCATTTTTATGAACGTCACCTTCCTCATTATAAATTGGGAAGACTCGTTCCACTTCATTTTCTACTACTTCTTCTTCCATACTTCCTCTTCTTCAAGTCACTCTGCATTTTCCCTTCTTTTCCAGGTACCCCTTCCCCACTTCTTCCTTTTTTCATTATTTCCTCTATTCTGCACTGTTTTTCATCATGGAACCTTCATTTGAGGTATCCTAGAATGTTTCATCAGAGGTTCAAATCATAGAACCTGAGATAAATACTATTGGGGGCTCTCCCCCGTCTTATCTTCCTTCCTTGAAGGGTAATGAAGATAACTCAAATGACTCCTCCTCCTCTTCTTCTAAAGAAAGTAGCTTTGTGGTCGCGCTGTCGCGCACGCGCCAAAAAGCGAGCGGTTTATAAAACTGTAGTTTAGGAGCGACAACTCGGATATCGTCTCACAAGGACTCTTGACTTGTAAGAAAACAAAGTAATAACAGAGCAATAAAACAGAGCAGTTGAAAAGATTATCAAATAGCTAAAGACGATTAATCTACTGTTCTCGATTTCCCAACTATCATCGGTTCATGTAATTCCAAGCCCTAAGCAGATTCTAATCCCCTCCCGGTTGTAGCAACAATTAACAAACGAAATCGCTACTACGGATATATGTTCCTATTCCCGAATTAAACAAACGGGGTTAAGCCCTCATGAACTAAACGAACATGAATGAACACACGCGAATTAAACAAACGTGATTAAGTATAGGAACATAACATCACCGAAATGAATCAACACAACACTATACACTCCTGAATTAAACAAACAGAAATGTATAATATGGTATTGAAAAGGGAAAGCAAATAAAACAGGAATTACAAAACCTCAAGTATGGTGGAAATCAATTACAGTAGATTAATCTAAGAGATTTAGTTCTCCATGGAAAAACGAAATACACAAAATATGTAAAAACAAACAATGGAGAATCAAAAGTTCTTCCAATCTGCCCAGAACAGCAATTTATAATATTCAGAAACTGAGCCCACTCGCGAGGCGAATATCATGAAGAGTCTGCAACGTTTGGTCTTCTCGCGGGGCGAAGTACTGCTCGCGTGGCGAGGAATGGAAGAGTCATGGCTTCTGGTCTTCAGTCTCGCGGGGCGAGACATGTATTCGCGAGGCGACACAGAAACCTTGCATTTTTCTGGAACAGTCAGGGTCGCGAGGCGAGTAGAGGAGTCACGGGGCGAACCAGAGAGGATGACATTCTGCTGCTCAGTCTGGTTTCAGGTTCGCGTGGCGAGACGCCTCTCGCGGGGCGAACATCTCCAGGATTGGAATTTTCTCTGTTTCTTTATTCCCTTGACTTCTAACTTAACCTGAAAACAGTAAAATAGCCATAAGTGCTTTATTTGACTCAAAACTGGCTAAATTAACCTAAAACTACTTTAGAGACTCAAAACCTTGCTTGAGGACAATCTAGTCTAATTTGGGTGAAAATGAGATATAATTAGCACAAAACCCTGGTCATACTAGCCATAAAACTAGATGAGCCAGAGGCTGATCAAAATATCCCAAACTTAAACTTTGCTTGTCCCCAAGCAAACTAAAACTCAAAAACTTAAAAAGACTAAGACATGGCAAGCTTAAAGGATTCAATCAACTTTGCACAAATCCAAGCAATTTCATCAAAACAGTTTTTCTTTCAATGTTCCCCCCTTTCAAACAAAGCAATCCCCATAATCATTCATTCTAAACAATTGAGAAATTCATCATTCAAACAATCATTAATCTAATCAAGGGATCCAAGTTACACACTAGAGGGAGATCACCAAATTCAAACAACTGCCTTCCTCACAAGGGAGTTTAGTGTTTCAATCAATTGCTCAGTTTTTGTCTAGGTTATCAACATTCACTCAATTTCACTTTTAAGAAGCACTTCCCATAAATTTGATTTTCATCTCCAAATGATTCCCACAGAAGACATGCATGCAACATCAAAAGGTCTTTTATGGTTGTAATGGGGCCTGGCTAAAGGTAGGATATACAAAGGTACTAGGCTTAAGTCCCTAGGAACTAAGAGAGCATGAAACACTTCAAAACATTGAAATTCCACTCAAGTTCTTTTTTCATTTTTCTTTATGCTTTGAGTGACTACAGCCTTTTTATTCTAATACTTTTTTTTTTCTTAACATTTTTACACTTCTTTTTTTTTCTTTTTTTCTCTTCTTTTTTTTTCTTTCCTTTGGATCCAACCTTTTTATTGTATTTTTTTCTTTTTCTCAATCCCAAACAACACATTACACCTTGTAGCCACCCCAAACTTAGTTTCTTGAAAACATTCTCTTATCAAGATTCCATGCTCTCATAATCCTAAGATCGGGTTAACATGGTTTTCCAGATTTTAGCTTATAACATAAGGTCAACAAGAAACAATAGGCTAATTAGGCTCAATGGGGCTAACGAAGGAACATGCATTAGGGATGGTTATTTTAGGCTAAGTAGTTATTTACAAAGAAAATGCCTAAATCATCTGAAGCAAACACATAAACATGCAAACCATAAAGAGATTCAAGTAAATTCGGGAAAGTGCAACTTAAAAGTGATTTCACACAGTTTAAAACATGTTGGAGGCTCAAATCCTCACCTGGACATTTTTGCAAGTTGTTTGACCGAGATTCTATCCCTAGTGTGTGCTTCCTATCACCCCAAACTTATCATAAATCATGTCATCATAACAAAATATCTCAAAGTTCAGTTTTCAATCACATGGGGATCACTTTTCAAAAACAAATTTTTTTTTTCAACCTAGGAGGAATCATCACATAAATCATGCAATCAATCTGTGCAAAATCCATCAAAACCAATCAAGCTTACCGACCAAAGACTTACACAATTTATTCAAACACAAGACCAACCAAACACAAAACAAAGCTACAATTAGTTCCATCCCCCACACTTAAAACATACATTGTCCCCAATGAACAACATAACTATAAAATCAGAGTGAGGGAAAGGAGAGAGTGCTCCCTGATTAAGTGGCAGTGTAGGTGGGAGCTTCCAAGGAGAGCTCCTCAACATTAGCATCCGCAGGAATACCAGCAGCCACACCATGGAATGGCTTCAGCCTCTTCCCGTTAACCTTGAAGGACTTGTTGATACCTGCATCTTTAATCTCTACTGCACCATAAGGAAAAATATTAGTAACAACAAATGGTCCAATCCACTTGGACCTAAGTTTCCCAGCCATCAATTTCAGGCGGGAGTTAAACAATAATACTTGCTGGCCCACAAAATTTTTTTTTCTAGTAATCATCCTATCATGGAAATATTTTGTTTTCTCTTTATAAATCCTGGAGCTTTCATAGGCTTCTAGCCTAAGCTCCTCAAGCTGCTGCAACTGGAGTTTCCTTCCAATACCAGCTTTCTTCATTTCCAAGTTCTGACACTTGACTCGCCCAATATGCACGAGTGCTCAACTTCCACCGGGAGGTGACATGCCTTACCAAATACAAGCCTAAAGGGGACATTCCTATTGGCGTCTTGAAAGCGATCCTCTCGAGCCACGGTCGTCTTCCGGACGGTGGCTCGATCCTTCCTATTCGTCCGCACCATTTTCTCTAAAATCGCTTGTTCTCCCTGTTTGATATCTCACCTGGCCATTGGTGCAGGGATGATAAGCGATGGAAACTCTATGCACAACTCCATATTTCCTGAGTAAGGCTTCCATGGTGCGGTTGCAGAAGTGAGTGCCCTGGTCACTGATAATAGCCCGAGGTATGCCAAACCTGCAAAAAATGTTGGACCTAACAAACTTTGAAACAACTTTAGCATCGTTAGTCCTAGTGGGGATAGCTTCCACCCACTTTGAAACATAGTCAACAGCCAAAAGAATATATACAAAACCAAAAGATGCAGGGAAAGGACCCATAAAGTCGATTCCCCGCACATCAAAAACCTCACAAAAAAACATGGGCTGCTGAGGCATCTCACTCCTACGAGTAGTGGCAGGGCCTGCTGTTTGGCATTCCTTACAATTCCTGTAGACCTCATAGGCATCTCTAAAAATTGTGGGCCAGTAGAACCCAGAATCTAGGACTTTCCTCGCCGTCCTCTGTGGTCCAAAGTGTCCCCCCTACTTGAGAGGCATGAGAAAAGTGCAAGATGGACTCTGTCTCATCATCGGGGACACACCTCCGAATCACCTGATCACTGAAAAACTTCCAAAGGTACGGATAATCCCACACATAGTACTTTGAATCACTCTTGAGCTTGTGGAACTTGGATCTACTTGTACCTGCAGGAACAACACCAGCAACAAGAAAGTTAACAATGTCAGCAAACCAAGGTGTTACCCCATACAGATGTAGAAGTCGCTCATCAGGAAAATCATCTTGGATGGGAGAAGGATCCTCATCCCCTGCTATTCGGCTCAAGTGATCGGCTACCAAATTTTCAGCTCCACTCCTGTCTTTTATCTCCACATTGAACTCTTGGAGTAAAAGCATCCACCGAATCAATCTTGGCTTAGCTTCTGGTTTCTTTAACAGGTACTTCAGAGCTGCATGGTCAGTGAAAACAATAACCTTTGAACCTAGCAAATATGACCTAAATTTATCAAGTGCAAACACAACAGCTAGCAGTTCCTTCTCAGTGGTGGTGTAATTTGATTGTGCAGCATCTAATGTCCTAGAAGCATAATGAATGACATGGGCAGCCTTGCCCACCCGTTGTGCCAGAACCGCTCCCACAGCAAAATTAGAAGCATCACACATGAGTTCAAAAGGGAGGGTCCAGTCAGGGGGCTGGATGATGGGTGTAGAGGTCAATGCTCTTTTCAGGTAGTCAAATGCCTTCTTGCAGTTGTCATCAAAATGGAACATGGCATCATTCTTTAGCAGGTTTGACAATGGCAGAGCTATCTTGCTGAAGTCCTTAATGAAGCGCCTGTAGAAACCTGCATGGCCAAGAAAAGAACGGATCTCGCGAACGCAAGATGGGTAAGGCAATGTTGAAATCACATCAATTTTTGCAGGATCTACTGAAATACCCTCTTTAGAAATAACATGACCCAGAACAATCCCCTGTTCTACCATAAAGTGACATTTTTCATAGTTCAAAATCAGATCAGTCTCAATGCATCTTTCTAAAACTAAACTCAGACTATGCAGACATGCATCAAATGAGGAGCCATATACAGTGAAGTCATCCATGAACACCTCCATACAATTTTCAATAAATTCAGTAAAAATGCTAAGCATGCATCTTTGGAAAGTGCCAGGAGCATTACAAAGGCCAAATGGCATCCTCCTATAGGTAAACGTGCCGAAGGGGCACGTGAAAGTGGTCTTTTCACGATCCTGCGGGGCAATATGGATGCGGAAGTACACGGAAAATCCATCAAGAAAACAGTAATGAGATTTACCAACCCAGTAGCCGTTCAAAGATCGATCTATGAACGGCAAAGGAAAGTGATCCTTTCGGTGGCCTGGTTCAACTTCCTATAATCTATACAGACTGCTTGCCTATTCTGGACTCTAGTGGGTACAAGCTCATTATTATCATTTCTTACCACTGTGAGGCCGGACTTTTTGGGTACAACTTGCACTGGACTTACCCAAGTACTATCAGAGATGGGGTATATAATACCTGCCTGTAGAAGTTTAGTCACCTCTTTCTTCACCACATCTAGAATCAATGGATTGAGCCGCCTTTGGGCCAGCCTTACTGGTTTAGCCCCATCCTCCAACAGAATTCTATGCATACATCTGGAGGGGCTAATTCCTGGGATGTTAGCCAAGTTCCACCCATTTGCCTTCTTGTGCTTCTTCAGAACATCTAAAAGTTTTGCTTCCTGGTCAGAGTCAAGGCTGGAGGAAATAATGACTGGAAGTTGTTCATTCGTCTCCAAGTAAGCATACTTCAGGTTCCCAGGAAGTGGCTTGAGCTCTAAGGAGGGTGGCTGCTCAATGGATGGTACATTTGGAGTAGCCATGATGTCAAGAACTTCGGCCGAACAGACAGCTTCACTCACACTATCACCCTGCAAAGTTGAATCAAGAAACTCAGCACAAACAGCACACGGGTTAGTGTCAGTACAGTCAGTACAAGAATATATATCATCAAAGCCAGAAATAAATGGAAAATCAGAAACAAGGTCCTCATGGGTGTCATCAATAATCTCAGAAAGCAACTCTAATTGGAAAACAGAGTGCTCCTCCAGGGGATGCTTCATAGCATCAAATATGTTAAACTTTGCCACAATATCACCAAACTCCATAGACATGGTCCCATCATTAACATCAATCTTAGTATTAGCTGTCTTCATGAATGGTCTGCCCAGGATTATTGGTGATCTACTGGAATTTGACTCTCCTGCCATGTCTAGGATGTAGAAGTCAGCAGGGAAGATCAACTCATCAACTTGTACCAGCACATCTTCTACCATTCCCATGGGGCGGGCACTAGTCCTGTTGGCCAACTGGATAGTGAGACCTGTATACTGCAAGGGACCAAGATCAAGGTTATTGAAAATAGAGGTGGGCATGACATTTATGGAGGCTCCCAAATCCAACATGCAATTTTCAAATCTGTTGTCCCCAATAGTGCATGGAATAGTAAAAGTGCCTAGATCCTTGCACTTCTGTGGTAGTGCCTGAGTAGGGGCTGAGACAGTAAATTTTTCTGGTGCAGGCTTAGACTGGATAAGAGCTGAAACATTTCTTCCCAAATTAACTCTCTCATTACTCTTCAACCTTCTCTTGTTGGTGCATAGATCCTTCAGAAATTTTGCATACTTGGGCACCTGCTTGATCACATCTAGAAGAGGAATATTTACAGCCACCTTTCTGAACACATCTAAAATTTCCCTCTCCTTGTCTTCACCACCAATCTTCTTATTTTTCTGTACTCTGTGTGGGAAGGGGATCGGTGGTATGTACACTTTCTCAACTTCAACATCAATTGAAGGCTCAGGAGTTACCTCAACAGTTTCTTCATTTTTTTCAGAGGCTGCCTCAACAACTCTTCCAGATCTCAGAGAAAGGGCACTCACATTAGGATTGGAGACATTGGGATTTATCACTGTTTGTGCAGGCAATTGACTTGTTCTTTGAGCTTGCTGTATGTTATTTATGGATGTGGCAAGCTGTCCAACCTGTGTCTCTAAATTTTGAATGCTGGCATCCGTTCGCTGCTGAGATTGACCAAACTGTGTCTGCAAATTGTGAATGCTAGCATCTGTTCGCTACTGAAACTGTGCCTGTGAGGCCTGGAACTGTCCAATTTGCTGCTGCAACTGTAGATTTTGTTCAGTCATTTGCTTGAACATGTCCTCTAGTGAAGGCCCAGAAGGTGCAGAAGTGGTCACTTGAGGAGAATTCTGAGGTGCAGCCATCGGTTGTTATTGGTATGAGTTCCCATACCGAAGATTAGGATGATTCCTCCAGTTGGGATGGTACCTATTTGTGGAGAGGTCAGGAGTGCTGTACCGGTTCTGACTGTTGCCTTGATTGTAAGGATGAACTGCATAAGCCTGAGACAATTCAGTGACAAACTCTTCCTTCGGAATGGGGCATGCATCATACGGGTGCTCAGGAGAGTTGCACATGCCACACAACCTTGCAGGCTGAACTCTATCCATTGCCAATTTCTCCACCAAAGAAGTGAGCTTATCAATTCTATCATCAACGACCTGGTTGGAAGAAGAACTATGGACCTCATGCACACCTCTTGTCTCAACAGAATTTCTTCTGGTTGTAAACTGTTGGGAGTTCAGTGACATATTTTCAATTAATTGCTTGGCAGCAGCTGGAGTCTTATCAACAAGTGCTCCCCCACTAGCAGCATCCAAAATGTTTCTATCCATCGGTAGTAACCCTTCATAAAAATACTGGATAAGAAGCTGCTCGGAAATCTGATGCTGGGGGCAACTGGATATCAACTGCTTGAATCTCTCCCAATATTCAGCCAATGACTCATTTCCTTGCCTGATGCCACATATTTCCTTCCTAATTGACGCAGCTCTGGAGGCAGGAAAATATCTCTCTAAGAAAACCTTCTTCAAATCGTTCCAGGTAGTAATAGAGTTTGGCTCAAGATATAACAGCCAGTCCCTTGCAGCTCCCTGCAGTGGGAACGGGAAAGCTTTCAGCTTGATGTTATCCTCAGTTACTCCCTCCAATCTCAAGGTTGTGGAGCAGACGACCTGGAATTCCTTCAAATGCTTGTGTGGATCCTCACCTGCAAGACCACTAAACTTTGGCAACAAGTGAATGAAACCAGATTTTAATTCAAAAGGAGTATCAGCACCAGGATATGCAATACACAAGCCATTATAATTAACATCAAGGGCAGCAAGCTGTCTTAATGTCCTTTGGTCACCCATGTTATCAAAAACAGTTTTAGAATTAGAATCACTACTAGTGCTAGCCCGAATTTCACTACGGCGTGTGTGCAGTGTTCTTTCAATTTCAGGATCAAAATCACACAGTTCAGGGCAAGTAGACCTAGTAGCCAAACCAATTCAAAACAAAAACGAAAATAAAAGACAAAGAAGAAAAAATGCAAAAATAACAAACAAGAATCCCCGACAATGGCGCCAATTTTTGGTCGCGCTTAAGAAAACAAAGTAATAACAGAGCAATAAAACAGAGCAGTTGAAAAGATTATCAAATAGCTAAAGACGATTAATCTACTGTTCTCGATTTCCCAACTATCATCGGTTCATGTAATTCCAAGCCCTAAGCAGATTCTAATCCCCTCCCGGTTGTAGCAACAATTAACAAACGAAATCGCTACTACGGATATATGTTCCTATTCCCGAATTAAACAAACGGGGTTAAGCCCTCATGAACTAACGAACATGAATGAACACACGCGAATTAAACAAACGCGATTAAGTATAGGAACATACATCACCGAAATGAATCAACACAACACTATACACTCCTGAATTAAACAAACAGAAATGTATAATATGGTATTGAAAAGGGAAAGCAAATAAAAAAGGAATTACAAAACCTCAAGTATGGTGGAAATCAATTACAGTAGATTAATCTAAGAGATTTAGTTCTCCATGGAAAAACGAAACACACAGAAAATATGTAAAAACAAACAATGGAGAATCAAAAGTTCTTCCAATCTGCCCAGAACAACAATTTATAATATTCAGAAACTGAGCCCACTCGCGAGGTGAATATCATGAAGAGTCTGCAACGTTTGGTCTTCTCGCGGGGCGAAGTACTGCTCGCGTGGCGAGGAATGGAAGAGTCATGGCTTTTGGTCTTCAGTCTCGCGGGGCGAGACATGTATTCGCGAGGCGACACAGAAACCTTGCATTTTTCTGGAACAGTCAGGGTCGCGAGGCGAGTAGAGGAGTCGCGGGGCGAACCATAGAGGATGACATTCTGTTGCTCAGTCTGGTTTCAGGTTCGCGTGGCGAGACGCCTCTCGCGGGGCGAACACCTCCATGATTGGAATTTTATCTGTTTCTTTATTCCCTTGACTTCTAACTTAACCTGAAAACAGTAAAATAGTCATAAGTGCTTTATTTGACTCAAAACTGGATAAATTAACCTAAAACTACTTTAGAGACTCAAAAACTTGCTTGAGGACAATCTAGTCTAATTTGAGTGAAAATGAGATATAATTAGCACAAAACCCTGGTCATACTAGCCATAGAACTAGATGAGCCAGAGGCTGATCACTCTGTTACTCCTCGAGCCGCCACTGTCCCAAAATGTCGCAAGCGCGCCTCTAGGGTTCCAAGAGACCCCATTCCAAGGTTCCAAGAGACCCCTATCCCTGAGTATTTTTGGGTGAGACCTGACGTTGGAGTATTTTTTTTCGAACTTTAGGAGTCGTGATTCCCTTTGAACTGTCAAAAACAAGGTTTCTCTTTCTCGCAACACTATTCATTGTCTTCCTTGTTCAGATGATGAACATGTTTTCCTAAAAGCTCTTCCTGTTGAACCACACTTCACTTATGTGTATAGAACTCTGTTCGAACAAATTGGTATCACCATTCCTTTTAGTCAATTCGAATGTGATGTATTGAAGATCATGAATGTTGCCCCCACTCAACTTCATCCCAACATTTGGACCTTTATGAAGGCTTTTCAAATTTTGTGTAGCCAAGTCGGGATGGAGGCTACCACACCCAAGTTCCTGTATTTTTATAAAGTTAGGTTTGGAGATCGGATTGGTTGGATCTCCCTCAGCGGAGTTCAGAAAAGAGGCATTATTGGCCTCTATAAGAGTTCTTACAAATTTTTCAAGTCGGATTTCTTCTAAATTCGACCTACCGAGGGGAACGAATCCTCCTTTTTTGATTTTGATGGGAAACCGAAATCTCCCTTTTATTGGCAACCCTATCCTTCAAAATTTTCAAGTTTTGACATCTGTCTTCTGATGCCCCAGGAGCAGTCTGATGTTGATATTTTAAGCACTTATCCTCGGCCACTACCCTGTGGAAGGCTTTTGAAACTTCCCACGTCTTCTACTCGGCAGACTGATTTTGATCGTAAGTATTTTGTCTTTACAATATACCTTGGTTTATTTATCAAATGATAATAATATTTATAACTTCCTTTGTAGTGATCATGGGCAAATTTAGCTACAAAGCTTTGGCGAAGAAGACAGCAAATCAAAACGTCGGCGCTTCTAACCCGGTTGCCGATGTCAAGACCAAGAAGAAAAAGGTTATTGAGCTTTCTGAGCCTACTCGTCTTTCTAAACGAGCTCGGGCTGAGACCCTTTAGGAGGCTCCACAAGGTAGAAGCTCCTCTCCGACCCCATTGGCTCAAGAGACGCCATTCGTTGGAAAAAGAAAAGATAAAGAGCCTGTGGTAGCCGATCCATCTGCGGATTCCAAGTGGTATAACGGGAGCTGCAATCCTGGGATTGGTTCTCTCTGGCGAGGGGATTTTAACCCGGGCCCCTTGATTGATTCTCATGTGATACAGCCCGCGGATGCCCAACTTCTATTGGAGCAGGGTCCCGGCGCGAGCATGGTGGACGCGGCTGCTTATGCTCTTCGGATATCTTCTATTACCCGATTTTGGAGCAACAAGCTTTCAAATAATGTAAATAAAATGGAAGATATAAGGGCTGAAGCTGCTAGAGCCCTCCGTACAAGAGATGAGCTTGAGAAGACTGTGGCCAAATGTGAAGAGCAAGCTCGGTCGATTGGGCAACTAAAAGCTCAATACGACGAGCTAGAGAAGACCAATTCCTCCCTTCAGTCCGAGATCTCCAAAGAGAATGACGAAAGAATCAACTGTCAAAAGGTTGTTGAGGCTTCTCATGCTTCCTTTGAGAAACTTCAGCAGGCTTTTGATGTTTAGAAGTGCAAGCTTCAAGCCGAGCTGAAGGAGGCCGAGGCCCATATTATGAACGAGCACGTTTCTGGGTTCTGGCATGCTGTTAAACAAATCCAGCAATTTTTTGCTGATGCAGATCTTTCGAGAGCCGATGTGGACAAGGATTTTAACAAGGATGAAGTCATGGTTCCTTTGTTCGGGCTCGAAGATGAGGAAGAAGAAAACCAATAAGAAGAAGAAAATGAAGAAAAGAATGAAGAACAAGTTGAAGAAGAGGGCAACAAAGGAAAATGAGCGGCCGTGGTGGAGCCATCTTTGGTTGCCACTCCCCAAGCTGAAAACATTGTTCCCTCCAATCCTGATGTGGCGATTGCAGAAGAAGGAGTTATTGCTCGTGGGGATGTTCACGAGTAACTTATGAAATTTCCTTCTTGTTTTTTAAAAATATTTTGTACCTTTGGCAATGCCCCTATGTACTTTTAGATTATGAACGATAATATTAATGACTTTACACTTAGGAAGTTTTAAGTTTTTCTAACTGTTGGTATTGTTTTGGCTCAGTCATCCCTTGATACCTTTATGTTTCAAACTTAGAATTTTTAACCAGTGCTTGGATTAGCTCAGTTAACTTTGCTAAGTAGTTTACCTTTTTTAGGTATAGCATTTCGACTTTTATCTCGGTTGGCTATTTAGGCTCGGCGATTCGAGTTTAGCTCGGTCAAGCTCTTTGTTTACCTTTTTAAGTTGGGCATTTCTATTTTAGCTCGGTCAGCCATCTTGGCTCGGCATTTCGATTTTAGCTTGTTCAACCCCTTAGGCTTTTTGTTTACCTTTTTAAGTTCGACATTTCTATTTTAGCGCGGTCAGCCCTCTTGGTTCGACATTTCGATTTTAGCTTGGTCAACCTCTTTAGGCTTTTTATTTACCTTTTTAGGTTAGGCATTTCGATTTTAGCTTGGTTAGCCATCTTGGCTCGGCATTTCGATTTTAGCTCGGTCAGCCTCTTTAGGCTCGGCATTTTCTATGTTGCCAATGTGGATAATTACAATGTAATAATACTTAGTGATAAAAATATACTAGCACAAGATGAAACTGAAATAGACTTCATTTTTTTATTTACTTGGGTGTGCCTCGTTAAAACCTTCCTGGCTAAAAAAACCCTTTTTAGGAAAGAGGCCAGGGTAGGAAAAAAAGTACATCACCTGCTTACATAAACTTTAACTTAAATAGAACTTAAGGTGGGAGGTATTCCATGTTCTTGGAACAACCTTACCTAACAACTCTTCAAGTCTATAGGCCCCATTTCGTAAATTTTCAACTACTCGGAATGGGACAACCCAGTTGGCTGCAAGCTTACCCTCATTGGAGTCTTTTCTTGCTTCATTTTGCAATCTCAGCACTAAGTCACCTTGAACAAATTCCCTGGGTCTTAACTTTGAATTGTGTTTTTGATCTGCTTTCTGCTTGCACAATTGTTCCCTGATTTTTGCTTCTTCACGAACTTCTTCAACAATGTCAAGTTCCACTCGGATTTCTTCCTCATTATTGTTCTGATCATGATGCTGCCTTCTGAAATAAAGTTCACCGAGCTCAACCGGGATCATTGCATATGTCCCATAGATCAGCTTGAAAGGAGTTTCTCCAGTTGATGATTGTGGCGAGCAATGATAAGCCCAAAGGATGCTTGGTAATTCTTCAACCCAAGCTCCTTTTGATTTGTCTAATCTTTTCTTGAGCTTGTTCAAAATGACTTTGTTAGCCGCCCCGGCTTGCCCATTGGTTTATGGGTGCTCTACCGAGGATACTTTGTGTTTTATTCTGAGGTTGGCATAGAACTCCCTAAGTCCTTTGTCAGTGAATTGTTTTCCATTATCAGTGACTATCGCATAAGGCAAGCCATGTCTGCATATGATGCTTTTCCAGACTAAATTCTGGACTTTTTGAGCTGTGGTTTTGGCTAACGGCTCAGCTTAAATCCATTTGGTAAAGTAATCTACCCCTACCAACAAGAACTTCACTTGACCTTTGGCCACAAGGTCCATCCCCCACATCGTGAAGGGCCATGGCAAGAACATGGAGTGGAGCTCTTCAGCTGGCACATGTGCAATATTAGTAAATTTTTGGCAAGGGTCACACTTCCTGGTCCAAGGAGAACAGTTTGATCTCATGGTTGGCCAGTAAAATCCTACTCGCAAAACCAGAGCTGCCAAAGATCTTCCTCCTGAGTACATTCCACAAATTCCTCTATGCATCTCATCCATTACGTACTCAGCTTGTTCCTTTGTTATGCATTTCAATAAAGGCATGGAAAAACCCCTTCTGTACAACTCTCCATCTCGGATGGTGTAATGGCAAGACTTCAGGCGTATTTTCTTTGCCTCCTTGGAGTCAGCGGACAATTTATCCGAGCTCAAAAACTCCCAAAAGGACGTCATCCAACCTCGATCATAGTGCTCAACGGTCAAGACTTCTATGCTCTGTATACTTGGTTCAGGCAGATTTTCCTGAATGAAAGTTCTGACCTGAATGAAAGTTGAGCTAGCCAGCTTTCTTTGTACTAGCCAACTTAGATAACAAATCAGCCCTGGAATTTTCCTCACGGGGAATATGTTCAATAGTAAAATTATCAAATTCTGAAATTAAACTATTAAATTTACAAAGATACCTGGTTAACTGGGGATCCTTTGTTAGGTAATCACCCGAGATTTGACCTGTTAATAGTTGTGAATCACTTCGGCATTTTAGCTCTTCACTCCCACGTCCTTGGCCAGCATCAATTCTATTATTAGGGCTTCATATTCTGCTTATTTGTTAGAAGCTTTGAATCCAAATTTTAAAGATTGCTCCAAGATTAAGTCATCTAGTTCCTCAAGGATTACTCTGAAATAACCAAAGTTAACATAAGAAGGGGGTTGAATTGTGTTAACCAACTTTTTCGGTTACTTTAAAAAGATTTTCGAAAGGCACAACAAACAGAACTTAGATAAAAGAAAATCGATCGAGTAATAAGTCTAATATTAGGACAGAACACACGAGCAGACAAAGAAGGGTAAAACAGAGTTTGATATTCACAATATTAACTCCCCAAGTTAAAAGCTTAAACAGAACAATACTTAAGTAAATTAAAGAGATAAGGAAAGAGGAATATCACACAAGAGTTTTATACTGTTCACCCCAAAATCCACAGGGATACGTCTAGTTTCTTGGAAGCACCAAGTTTCCATTATAATTGAGTAAATTACAGTACAAATATTCTTTGCACACCTAGCCTCTTCAGGATCAACACTCAAACAAGTATTCTTTTCTCACCTAGCCTCTTTAGGCTCAACACAGTAAGGAATTAAAAGGTTTTGTGTAATTAATACAACTTGCAAGTCTTTCATATCACACTCAAAAAGTGGAATAAATATAAAGTACGAATGAATGAAAATTAGTATCAAATGATTGAAAGTGTATTCAATGAAAGAATGAAGAAGTTAATGAAGAGAGTAAATGCTTCTGTGCACTATTCTTAATGATTTAAACTTCTTGTATTCATCTTCATTGCAACACTCAGTACAACACTCAGTTCACTATCAGAAAGCATTTTTAGTTTGTACTAAAACAGCTAAAAAGTTACTGCTGTGGTACAGAGATTGCGTGTTTATTCCTTAAAACCTTGAAACAAACGTTCTTTATTCTTTATCCTTTGTGCTTTTGTCCAGAGGTCTTAGAGATCCTTAAGGAAGACATCTAATTTGAATAAGGTGACTTGAACTTCATTTCTGACAAACTGACATCATAACAGTGTTGGAAATTTAGAAGGGCGAAAGGCAATCCAAAAATTAGAAGGGTGGTCATGCAATTCAAAACTAGACGGGTGCTAGTGTATTCCAAAAACTAGACGGGTGATCCACTGAGTCTTTTCCAGACAGATGCTTCTTGTCACGTCATCAAGTATATTTAGATCTTGACCGACCGTTTACTAGGTCTTTGACTAAATTTCAGACGAGTGGTTGTTAGACGAGTCTAAAAACTGAGCTCTATAAAAAGGTAGACGAGTCATAAAATAGACGAGTGACCTTAAGTTTATTTTCCTGCACACTTATTAGATATGTCAGTAATTTCACATGGTTCAATATTACCATACTTAATCTATTTGGAATCATCAAAACTTAGATAATCTACACATGGAATGTGTCTCAGAGGTCTCAACATTCTCCCCCTTTTTGATGATGACAAATAACTTTTCTAATTTTTATTGAACATCAATAATAAATAATAAGAGAAATTTCCAAACAGATATAATTGTTCACAGTATACTATACTCCCCCTTAGTTTATGCATTAGATAAAAGTTTATTTAGAGAAAAAACAAGGTACCAGAGTAGATAAATAGATTTAATCGAATTATATCAGAGCAAACATAACTTTTGGGACAAAAAATCATAAAGTCAAATAATTTTTCTTATTTTTCTATTATATTCCCTCACCCTTTTGGCATCAATCAAAAAGTAAGTAAAACAAATATTACAGAGTGCCAAAAGAAATACAAAAAAAAATATCAATACATTTCATATAAAGAGTCAGAAGTGTTATAAGTGATAGGCATCATTGACTAGTACATTTCATGACTCAAGAAGGAAATGAAAAAGACTAAGACCTAAAACTATGAGCTAGGGCCTCCTTGGCTTTTGAAGAAAGCTTCAATCACCTTCTGCATTGCTTCCTGATGAGTTAGCATTTGAGCTTGAAAAATAGCTTGCTGAGCAATTGTTTCATCCTGTCTTTGGATGACAGTCTGCAAACTCAAAGACATTTCATCTAGCCTCTGATGGGCAGCAGGATCATAAGCAACTACTGGAGCAGTAGAATCTGCTGTGGTCATTGTAGTTGCAGATGCTGATGGAGGAGGTGGACAAGGAGGATGGGTAGGAGGTAACTCTTCAACAAGAATGTCATCCTCATGTTGAGGTTCTAGAAACACACAGGTTAAGAGAGTTGTTACAAAATCATTATTTGGATAGAATTCCTCTAGAAAAGCATGAATTTGTTCATGACGAAGAGGATAATCTACTACAACAAGAAGAAATTCATAAGATCTCCAAATAAGATTTATGTGAGTAAGAGGAGTAGATTCAGGTAAGTTTAGCTAATAGAAGGGGAAAACTATGAATAATGGAGGGATTGTGTAAATGAAAGGTGAAAAAGGGTAAAGAGCATAGGCTTGACTACCTCTGGTTGAAATGGAGACTTTGTCTTCTTCTTTCAACCCTGAGCTAGAGCCACATCTCCTGTAAATATCTTTGACTTTCAGAAACTGATGATGAGTCCCAGTGGTTAGAAGCTTCTTCCTGTACTTGCATTTGTTGTCATTGATCTTGATGAGACGAAATTGTTGATCTCCATGCAAGTCAATGATCTTTTGCTTTCCTTTCAAAGTCATGGAGTTAGGCATTACTTTGATTTCGGTTGAAGGCTTCATGAAGACATGTGGATTGAAAAGCCATTTTCCTACACGCTTATGTTTTCTATCCAGCTTTACAAGCTGCCTTTCAGCTTCAAGTGAGGCAATCACATCCAAGTCTTTGCCATTTAGGTAGTTGGAGCAAGATTCATCTGTGACAGAGAATGGAGTGGTTCTGGAAGATAGGTGATAGGGAGATATAATGGCTAAGGGGATAGGGTTGTGTCTAGTTTCAGAGAATAAGTCTGGAAAGACTACTCTTAGAGGGACTTGGCACTGGTTTCTGATGTGATCAGGGGTTAGTATTTTGGGTGAAGGTGGAGGAGGAGTGGGATTGTCAAAATATGCAAAGTCATTCACATCCTCAGAGAAGAGTGTCAGTATGGTGAGATGTTTGTGGTGTGGAAGGTTTTGTTGAGTGAGTTTCAGACATGTGAGTTTCTGAGATGGTAGGGTTGGGTTCAGAAGTGTGATGGCTAGGGTCAAACAGAAGTTTGATGGATAAGTGATGTATGTAATGGAGTTGGAATTTTTGGTGAAGTAAGTGGAGTGGGGATTTTTTGTTGTGGTTGAGGTGATGGTGTTCTTTGTAGTGGTGGTGTTGGTGCTTTTTGTGGTGACATAGCAGGTAATGATGATGAAGGTTGTGGAATGGAAATTGTTGTGACTGTTTGTTGAGGTTGAAAAGATGATTCTCTTTGAGGTGAGGGTGATGGTGAGGGAGTAGGAAGTAAGACAATCTTCCTCTTTGCCACAGTGGGCCTCTTTTTCTTAGGGATCACAATCTCTTCTGGTTGAGACTACCCCTCAGCTTGCACATCTCTCTTCCCCTTGAAAACTTTAGTTACACTAGGTGCATTAGGAATAGAGGCAGCAACTTGATCAGCAGATTCAGCAACAGGTTCAACAACCTGAGCATGGATTTCAACAACATTTTGAAACATAGAAGCTTCAGCATCATCTTGAGAAACAGAAGTTCCAATAGTTACTTCAGCAGATGACTCAACAATATTTCTCTTTTTCCTCTGCAGTTGAGGCCTTTCCTCTTCAATAGGCTCTGTAAAAGGTTCAGCCTTAACAGTTGGAATAGAGAGGGCTTCTTAAGCAGGTTCAGCAACAATAGATGATGATGCTTCAGCAGAATAGGGTTCAACTATAGGTTCAAGTTGTACCTTCATCAAAGATAGTGTCTTTGAAGTTATCTCTGTATGGAGATCAACATTGAAGGCTTTTGTCATATTTTTCAAAGAATTAGCCTTGAAGACTCTTGTCATAAGCATGCCATAGGGATATCCACCCTTGCATTTTCCTTTCACAATCTTCTCCATGTGTCTAAAAATTAAATCTATGATATCTATTTTGATTATTTGGACTAAGTGATAGATAGCAAATTTTTCTATTTTACTCATATGATCCCTAGAGCCAATTTTAGGTATCACACAGTTAGATAAAAGTAAATGAAGAAATCTTGCCTTAGGTGTTAGGTACTTTGAATCAAAGTCCTTTGGCTTAGGAACTCCATACAGTACAAGGTATACAGCCATCTCACCACCTTAATTTTTCATCCAGCTCTTGTCGTACCCCGCTCCTTCTCTAGGGCACTTGATCACTTCAACGAGTGACTCATGAGTAATGAAGACGTGGTCCTCATCTACATCTCCAGAAATCATGAAGGTTGTGCTGTCCTTGGTGAATATAGAGTTTTTCCAAAAATCCCTTACCAAGGAAGAAAAGACATCTTCCATAATTTGGAAGAATGGTAGCCACCCAGCATGAGTAATTTCAGGCTTAACATCCAGTCCTTTATTCTTCAGCTCAGTGAAAGTCTAGATTTTTCAGCAACTTCTTCAAGAAAGCTTTTGGGTGTCATCGTTTCAGAAGAGAAGGTTTTTAGGGTTTGGAGTTTCGAGAGAATGAAGATGAAGAGAATTCAGAGAGAGATTGAGAGCGAGAGATTATGAGTGGGTAGTTTTGAAACGACACGGGTTACTTTTGTTAAAACGCTTGAGTGCTTTTTTGCGTTGGGAACAAGGAAAGAGAGTGTTGCCATAAATAGCAATCAATTTTGGAAAGACAGTTGTTAATATAATGAAACGTTTTTTTGAAAATGAGGGAAAATGCAATGTACACGTGTCTCAGTCAGGGTTTATCACTGAGTGCTTTTAACTACGTCATCATACACTTGGCTAAAGTAGACGAGTGAAGCCTAGAGAAAATAGACGAGTCAAGCAAATATAAAATTTAGACAAGTAAATTTTCAGACATATCAGCAAACACTCATTCAGACACATTATGCATATTAAGATTCCTTCTAATAAAAACAAATCGATCTTCACTTAGAGGTTTAGTAAAGATGTCTGCCCACTGATAATCAGTGTTTACAAACTTAATTTCAAAAACACATTTTTGAACATAATCTCTAATAAAATGATGCTTTATTTCTATATGCTTTGCTCTAGAATGCTGTATAGGATTCTTAGACAGATTAATAGCACTAGTATTATCACACCAAACAGGTATATTATGCTCAAACATTGAATAATCTTTAAGTTGATATTTACCCAAAGCAATTGTGAACAACAACTAGCTGTAGATATATACTCAGCTTCAGCAATTGATAGAGCAATGGTACTTTGCCTTTTGCTTGACCAAGAAATCGTACTTGCTCCAATGAAGTGACATCCTCCACTGGTGCATTTTCTATCAATTCTATCTCTAGCAAAATCAGCATCACAAAATCCAGCTAACCTGAAATCTTCAGTTTTCTTATATAATAAACCAAGGTTAGTGGTTCCAATTAAAAATCTGAAAATTCTTTTAACAGCCTTATGATGAGATTCTTTAGGATCTGATTGAAATCTAGCACAAAGACAAACACTGAATTGAACATCAGGTCTGCTAGCAGTTAAGTATAGAAGAGGTTCAATCATACCTCGGTAGATGGTTTGATATACCTTTTTACCTTCCTCATACTTGTTTAAAATAACTGATTGATGCATAGGAGTACTTATAGGCTTTGAATTTTCCATTTTATACTTTTTCAGAAGCTCCTTGGTGTACTTTTGTTGATGGATATAGATTCCATCACTTGACTGTTTTATTTGAAGACTAAGGAAGAACTTCAATTCTCCCATCATGCTCTTCTCAAATTCATTCTGCATCAGCTCAGAAAACTCTTTGCAGAGCTTTTCATTAGTTGCACCAAATATAATATCATCAACATAAATCTGTACTACTATGAAATCTTTCTTTGAGCATTTCTTGAAAAGTGTAGTGTCTAATTTTCCTCTAATGAAATTATTTTCCATTAGATATGTGCTTAGCTTACCATACCAAGCTCTAGGAGCTTGTTTGAGTCCATATAAAACTTTCTTAAGCTTATAGACATGGTGAGGATTTTCAGAATCCTCAAACCTAGGAGGTTGCTTGACATAATCTTCCTCCTCAATTATTCCTTTAGAAATGCACTTTTAACATCCATTTGATAAAGAGTTATATCATGTTGTGCAACATATGACATAAGAATTCTAATTGCTTCTAATCTAGCTACAGGTGCAAAGGTTTCAGTGAAATCAATACCTTCCTGTTGATTATACCCTAGAGCAACTAGTCTTGCTTTGTTTCTTACCACTTTTCCATCTTCATCCAGATTGTTTCTAAACACCCATTTGGTTCCAAAAATAGTTTTCTCTTTAGGTTTAGAAACTAGAGTCCAAACATCATTTCTCTTGAACTGATTTAGTTCTTCTTGCATGGATAGAATCCAGCTTTCATCTTGCAAGGCTTCTTCAATCTTTTTGGGTTCCAAATCTGATATGAAGGCCAGGTTGTTTTTTTCATTGAAAGCATATCTGGTTCTAACTCCTCGAGATGGACTTCCAATAATTAGATCTTCGGGATATCGGTCTTGAATTTCCAATCTTTCTTCAAATTTTGAGTTTCAGACATATCATAACTTGTCTGAATTTCAGACATGTCTAGTTTTGACTTGTCTGAAGATTCTTCCACTGTAGGATTAAGTTCAATACCTGCAACATCATCCTCTAGATCTGATAGTTCCCTATCAGTCTTCAAACCATCATTAAACTTTACATGAATTGATTCTTCTACAACAAAAGTTCTAGAATTAAAAATTCTAAAAGCTTTAGACATTTCAGAATATCCAATAAATATGCCTTTATCTACTTTAGAGTAAAATTTACCAAGATGATCTTATGTATTAAGAATATAAAATTCACATCCAAATGCATAAAAATATTATATGTTTGGTTTTCTACCTTTCCACAATTCATAAGGAGTCTTATTTAGGATGGGTCTAATCGGTATTCTGTTTTGCACATAACAAGTAGTGTTACTGGCTTCTGCCCAGAAGTACTTAAGAATATTATTTTCATAAGCATGGTTCTTCCCATCTCTTGAAGAGATCTGTTCTTTCTCTTAACCACTCATTTTTCCAAGGAGTTCTAGGTGCAGAGAAATTGTGAGAAATACCATTTTCCCCACAGTACAGTTTGAACTGCTCATTTTCAAATTCTCCCCCATGGCCACTTCTAATAGCAGATATACAGAAACCCTGCTCATTATGTACTCTTTTACTAAATACTGTAAAGATCTTATATGACTCATCCTTGTGGGTTAAGAAGAGTATCCATGTAAATCTAGAATAGTCATCAACTATGACAAAACCATATTTCTTTCCACCTAGGCTAGCTACATTGACTGGTTCAAACAGATCCATGTGTAACAGTTGTAAAGATCTAGAGTAGGTGACTTCTTTCTTAGATTTGAAACTGGATTTTACTTGTTTACCTCTCTGACATGTATCACACAAAACATCTTTCTTAAAGGAAATATCAGGTAATCCTCTCACAAGGTTATGCTTTTTCAATTTAAAAATTTGTTTCATACTAACATGTCCTAGTTTCTTATGCCATAGCCACTTTTCATCCTCTTTAGACATAAAGCATGTTACAGTTTGATCTAAAAGTTCAGACAGGTCAATCTTGTACAGATTGTTTTGCCTTTTGGAAGAAAAGAGGGTCTTTCAACTATTTGTGACTATGCATGCATCCTTAGAAAAGGATACAGAAAATCCACTATCACATAATTGACTTTTGCTAAGCATATTATGTTTTAACCCTTTCATATATAAAACATCACATATAATAGGCAAGGGAGGTTTACCACCAATTTTACCTACACCAACAACTTTTCATTTCTGGTTGCCACCAAAAGTTACATGTCCACCTTTCTTAGGTTGGAGATCTAGGAACATAGACATTTCTCTTGTCATATGTCGCGAGCATCCACTGTCCAGGTACCATGACAGGTGTTTCTTTTGTCCTGTTAAGTATGTATGCAATAGGAATGATCATGGACTTAGGTACCCATATTTTCTTGGGCCCTTTTCTGTTAGTATAAGGAGTCTATCAAGTCTTCCTTTTCTTTTTGTGGATACACTTAGACGTGATATATCCAGTTTTTCCACAGTATGTGCATATAGGTTTATTTGAACTAACTGACACAAATTTGACAGTTATTTTTGAGAACTTTGTTGATCCTTTATGATGTTCTTGACTGGAATATCCTATACCTTATTTGTTAAGGGAGTGCCTCTGACTTCCCAAAAGTTGCGTCAGATTATCTCTGCCATAATGTGATATTAGGAAGCACAACCTTAATGGGCCAATTGGGGCAAGTCAACTTTGAAGCAAATCCAAATCAAACCTACTTCACAATTTTGGTTGTTTCTTGAGTTGTAGATGTCCGATTGAAGTGATATTGGATTCGTTGGAAAGCTTATAAGATTATCTACAAATCCTATTCTCAAGACCTGATTCGATGTCTATCGTGACTTAAATTGGGCTACAATTTTAGCACGAATTTCTGTACGGGTTTTGATTTAGTTAGGCTTGTAATTGGGCTTAAGAGTGTTCCAAGTCCATTAGGACTTAGAGTAGCTTACACCTCAAGTAAGACCAACTTGCATCTTAAGTTAGAGTAGCTTGCACTTCAAGTTAGTCTAGCTTGCACCTTAAGTAGGATGAGCCTATAAATAGGCTTCATGTAAATCATTTTAAAAAGTTTGAATACATTTGAGTTTTCTCATACTTGAGATTTCTAGAGAGAGTTGAGAGTTCTCCTCTTCTTGGTTCTTGAATAGAACCTTTGATTCTTATCTTGAATATCCTTATTCAAGTGGTGAATCCTCCTTGGGCTTATCAATTCAATCTTCAACTCCATGAAGCATTGATTGTGACGCCTTCTTCTTCTTCCCTACCTTTTTCGTTTTCTACTTTGTGTTCTTTAATTCTTGTACTTTAATTTTATGTACTTTAATTCTTGTTCTTGCTATTTCAATTCATATACAATTGTGATCTTCTACTCCTTTTTGTTTCTCTTGATTCTCACTTGAGATTCAAGTTTCATTCAATTGTTCTTGTTTGTGTTTGATCTTGAATTTAAAGAAATTAGTTCAAAGAAAGATCCTCAAATGTTTAGTGATCAATCATTGATCATATCACGTGGTATCTATAGCTAGTTCTTTGAATCTTCAATTGTTTTGCATTTTTTATTAAAATTTTCAAATTCTATGATGATTTTTGAGTTGGAGCCATTTTCATGATGAATTCATGTGAGTTTTTGGTGCCATTAATCACTTGAAATTCGATGATGAAATTCAAATTGATTCCAATTGTGATCATGAATCTAGAATTTGAAATGTGTTTGAATTGATCTTGCTTGAATTTTGGTGAAATTTTTTTCCCTCCACTTTTCATTATAGCATTTTTAGGCGCCATTTTTGAATGTAATCATAGATTACATTTCAATTTTGGTTGCTTCTTGAAAATTCAAGCATAAATCTCTTTGTCTTACTTTGTGATTTTGAACAAATTGAAAATTCAAATTCAAATTTCAATTCACAATAGTAAGATTAATTCAAATTTTAATCAAAAGTGATTCAATGATTTCAAATTTTTAGAACCTAATAGATCTTCATGAAATTCAAATTGTAGAAATGATGTGCTTATCATCCACTTGAATGAAAGATCTAGGTCTCTAATTACTTAATTTGTGCTCATTCACTTGGAATTTTTTTTACACTACTTGGACTGTTCATATTTCCAAGTATTACACCAATGTTGTTCAAGTTTATTCATGCTTGAAGGATTTTTTTTTTGTCATTAGAAATTTTCATTGTAATTGTTGTGGAATTGTAATTAGGAAAAGTCAAGTGGCTGTAATTTTAAAAAAAAATCTGGTGTAAAAAGAAAAAGTGTGCCAAAATCGTAAATATACAAAGTTTTGGGGCAAAAGTGCAAAATCTGAAAAAAAAATCAAAAAAGGTAAAAGACTTGCCACCACTTCACATGCTTATATTTGTATTGATCCTTCACATATTGGTGTAGCACAATTCATTTTGATCATTACTTGTTCACAAACACTTTGATTAAATTTGAATTACACTTTGTTGAACTCTTTCAACTTGTCTTCTTCACATCAATTTGAGTGCGCAATTCTTCTTGAACCTTTTCTTGCTTGTCTTCTAAACTCCATTAGTTTTGTATTAGTTGTTTTTCCACTTTCTTGACCTCTTGAAATTGATTTGCCTAATGGTTGCTTTATCACTTGTTTATGGACTAATAGTTGAGAATCTTGTTTCAATTTGTTGATCCCTTGAGGAGGAAACTCTTGAGTGGAAAGAGACAAGAGAGAAATCATCTTGAAAAAGTCTACATTGGATTATATACATGAGTGGCAATCTTTGAGTGAGTGGTGAGTGAGCGGTGAGGTCCTTGTAATATTCGTTTTTGACTTGTAATTCTTTTCTTTCACTTGTTCTTTAAATGTATTTGTTCCTTGTTGGATTGTACTTAATTCTTTTGATTTTTGGTGGTGTAATTGTTCTTATTGGTGTAATATTCATTTGATTTGTGTACTTTTCAATTCTTTGGAATTTGTATGTAATTTCTCAAATTGTAAGTGCACCATGACTTCACTACATGAAGAAGACATTGAAGATTTTCCTACATCATCACCAAGAACAAGGAACTTGAATAGGAAGTTGGATAGAATGACAAGGAACTTAGAAATATTAGAAGTACTTGAGAACAAAAAAAGGATCAAGGCATGACAACTCACATAGAGGCTCATCAAATTTTGAAGACAATGAACATAAACATAGATTTGATAGATGGAGACATAGACATGAACATAGAGGAAGAAGGAATGAGAAGGATGACAAGTTACATAATGTGAAGGTGAAGATCCCTAGCTTCCTTGGGAATAGTGATCCCGATTATTACATGGAATGGGAGACCAAATTGGAGCATATATTCTCTTGCCACTCCTATAATGAAGAAAAAAAAGGTAGCTAGTCTAGGATTTCATGATTATGCTTTAATTTGGAGGGATCAATTGTTTCAAGAGAGAAGAAGGTATGATGAGGAACCAATTAGTACTTGGAGAAAAATGAAGAGGATTTTGAGAAAAAGATATGTGCCTTCAAGCTCCACTAGATCGAGACCTACAACATGCACTCAAGGTTGAAGCACAAGTGAAGAGAAAAAACTCCTTCAAGAAGGAGGGTGACTCATCAAAACAACTTGGAGTTGTTGGTAAAAGTGGATCAAAGGCCACATTTCCTAACTCTAAACCTTCCACTTATATCCTTTCTTCTTTTCCTTCTATGTACCACAACAAAAAGATTACTCTTGTACCCCTCTCTACTAAAGAAATTGGTGAGGGTCAAACAAAAATAAGAGAGAAAAGGCAAGAGTGAAAAATAAGAAAAGGAAATAAATGCAAAAGAAAAGAATGTGTCAAAAAATAATATGGAAAAGGCAATTGGCACAAGTGAGCAAAAAATTTGCGACAATCAAAAGGTTAAAGAACAAGATGGCAAAGAATGCATAGTTTTAAAAGAAAAACAAGTAAAGAAAATACATTTGGAAAACTATCTATTGTATTTACTTCACTCCAAAATTTTTGGTAACAAGTCTCTTCCATCTTTTTCTTTATCTACTACCTTTGAGTTTCTTTTGGATAAACTTCAAGTCACTCATCAAGAAACTAAAGAAATTCAAAGGCTTCTATTAATCTACAATGATGCTATCTTGGTACATAGCAAAACATAAGTAAATCTTCTTGAACATTTAAAATGTGTTTTGTTATTACTTAAGAAAGAAAAACATTTTGCTAATCTTGAAAAATACACTTTTTGCACCACCAAATTAGAATGTTTGGACTATGTTTTAAGTGCTAAAAGTGTACATATTGATAATGTTAAAAGTAAGTTAAAAGAATTTTTCTTAGTAGGGCAACCAATTAATAATATTCAACTTAATGATGTTTGCTTGCCTACTAATACTTCTACCTTAACTATGTGCATTGAACCTATTTTACAAATTCAAAAGCAACTAATACACATCCATCAAGGTTCCCATTCATTGAGAGAACTAAGACACATATTAAATATCTTTCCAAATGTTTCTCTCAATAATGGACAAACATTACCAAACAACCTTCAAGGGATTACACCTTGTGAAGAATATTTGAAAGGGTTGTTCACAAAACTTGTTTTCAAAAGGATGGTTTTTGACCCGGGAATATGGGTTGAGAATTACAACGATAATAAGGGAGTTGCCTTCCCAAATAAGAGAGTATCCTTCCCCAAAACTTTTTTTAGGATCTTTTTAAAAGAATAAACCTAAACATCTTCTCTTTAATGTAGGATTAAAATTCGGGAAGAATTTTCTTCAAGAAGGAGGGGATAATGTGATCCTAGGAAGCACAACCTTAATAGGCCAATTAGGGCAAGTCAACTTTGAAGCAAATCCAAATCAAACCTACTTCACAATTTTGGCTGTTTTTTGACTTGTAGATGTCCGATTGGAGTGATCTTGGATGCGTTTGAAAGCTTAGAAGATTATATACCAATCTTATTTTTGACTCAAGACCTGATTCGGCGTCTATCATGACTTAAATTGGGATACAAGTTTAGAACGAAATTCTGTACAAGTTTTGATTTATTTAGGCTTGTAATCGGGCTCAAGAGTGTTCCAAGCCCATTAGGACTTAGAGTAGCTTACATATTAAGTAAGCCTAACTTGCATCTTAAGTTAGAGTAGCTTGCACTTCAAGTTAGTCTAGCTTGCACCTTAAGTAGGATGAGCCTATAAATAGGCTTCATGTAAATCATTTTAAAAAGTTTGAATACATTTGAGTTCTCTCATACTTGAGATTTCTATAGAGAGTTGAGGGTTCTCCTCTTCTTGGTTCTTGAATTGAACCTTTGATTCTTATCTTGAATATCCTTATTCAAGTGGTGAATCCTCCTTTGGCTTATCAATTCAATCTTCAACTCCATGAAACATTGATTGTGGCGCCTTCTTCTTCTTCCCTACCTCTTCCATTTTCTACTTTGTGTTCTTTAATTCTTGCACTTTAATTTTCTGCACTTTAATTCTTGTTCTTGTTATTTCAATTAATATACAATTGTGTTCTTCTAATCCTTTTTGTTTCTCTTGATTCTCACTTGAGATTCAAGTTTCATTCAATTGTTCTTATTTGTGTTTGATCTTGAATTTAAAGCAATTAGTTCAAAGAAAGATCCTCAAATGTTTAGTGATCAATCCTTGATCATATCACTTGGCAAGATCTAAGGTGAGCTCTTCTACTTTATGTTGAAGTTTACTAACTTCTTCAGAAGATATAGTTTCAACTGAGATCTCAGCTTTAGACTTTGCTGTCTTAAGCATACTATTTTCTTCATCTAACTTTTCACACTCTTGAGATTTATGTGTATACTCATTTGAGATTTTAACATACTGTCTCTTGAGGGATATGAAGGCTTTAGACATATAGTTGGATTCCTCCAATAGTTCATCATAGGCATCATTCAATTTCTCAAGTTCAGAATGTACCTCAGTTTCTGATTCAGAATCAGTATATGCCATAAGATAGAGATTTGCTTCAAGCTCATC
Organism: Sophora flavescens; assembly: GCA_030762895.1. Classification (NCBI taxonomy): domain Eukaryota; kingdom Viridiplantae; phylum Streptophyta; class Magnoliopsida; order Fabales; family Fabaceae; genus Sophora; species Sophora flavescens. The sequence goes on along the minus strand of CM061064.1, from coordinate 218,234,347 downwards.
TCCTTCACTTTCAGTGGAGCTTTCATCAAGATCTTCCCAATTGGCCATCATTTCCTTCTTCTTTTTGTTGAAGAACTTCGTGGGAGGTTGCTTTTGAGTTGAGGGCATTCTGCTTTGATATGTGACCAGGCTTCTTGCATTCATAGCACACAATGGCATTTCTGTCATTAGATCCACCATCTTTGTTGTATTTTTCTTTGTTGAAACACCTGAAAGGTTTGTCCTTTTTGAAGTTTCTTTTCCTCCATAGCTTTTTCATCTTTCTGGTGAAAAGAAAAAGTTCATCATCAGAATCATCTTCATTTGTTTCCTCATATTCCTCTGAAGATTCATCAACTTTGAGAGCTTTTGAAGTTGTTCCTCTAGATGATTTCTTGTCAGCTTTAAGGGCAATGGATTTGTTTTTATTTCCATTGTTTTCTTCCATTAGCTCTTGTTCATGGATTTGAAGAGTATCAAGAAGCTCATCTAGCTTCATTGTTGTTAAGTCCTTGGCTTGGGATACAACAATTACAAGTGGTCTCCATTGTTTTGGAAGACTTATGAGAATCTTCTGAATGTGTTCCTCAGTCTTGTAAACTTTTCCCAGAGATTTCAATCCATTGGTTATGGTTTGAAATCTTCCATACATTTGGCCAATAGTCTCTCCTTCTTCCATTTTGAACAGTTCATATTTCCTGACCAACATGCTGACTTTGGTCTCTTTAACTTTGCTGGTTCCTTCATGAGAAAGAGCTAGTGAATCCCACATTTCTTTTGTAGATTCACAAGCACAAACTTTTTCAAATTCTTCTCTGCTCAAAGCACACATGATTGCATATCTAGCTTTGGCATTGAACTGCCACTTTGTTTTTTGACCAGAGGTCATGTTTGCTTTAGGAACTACAGCTCCTGCTTCATCTTTAGGAATAAAAGGACCTTCTTCAATGATATCCCAAAGATCAGAGGTAGTGGATTGTAAAAACCACTTCATCTTTTCTTTCCAATAGATGTAGTCCTTTCCATTGAAGTAAGGAGGTCTCGACATAAAGGATCCTTCTCCAGTGCTTGTTCTAGCTTCTCTTTCCATTTCCAAGATCTTTTCCTCTACACTGTTAAGTGCTCAACCCAGAGGTTGAGCTTTGATACCAACTGAAATAACCAAAGTTAACACAAGAAGAGGAGTTGAATTATGTTTACCAACTTTTTCGATTACTTTAAAAAGATTTTCGCATACACGACAAACAGAACTTAGATAAAAGAAAATTAGATGAGTAATACGTCTAATATTAAGACAGAACACACGAGCAGATAGAGAAGGGTAAAACAGAGTTTGATATTCACAATATTAACTCCCCAAGTTAAAAGCTTAAACAAAACAATACTTAAGCAAATTAAAGAGATAAGGGAAGAGGAATATCACTCAAGAGTTTTATACTGGTTCACCCCAAAATCCACAGGGCTACGTCCAGTTTCTTGGCAGCACCAAATTTCCACTATAACTGAGTAAATTACAGTACAAGTATTCTTTGCACACCTAGCCTCTCCAGGCTCAACACTCAAACAAGTATTCTTTCCCCACCTAGCCTCTTCAGGTTCAACACAGTAAGGAATGAAAAGGTTTTGTATAATTAGTACAACTTGCAAGTCTTTCAGATCACACTCAAAGAGTGGAATAAATATGAAGTATGAAAGACTGTGAATTAATATCAAATGATTGAAAGTATATTCAATGAAAGAATGAAGAAGTTAATTAAGAGAGTAAATGCTTATGTGCGGTGTTCTTAATGATATTAAAGTTCTTGTCTTCATCTTTATTGTTTGATCTATTTAAAGACTTCATTCAAAAGATCTGTTTAGACACAACTTCAGAAAGTGTGTTCTTCTGATTTGAGCTTCTGAGATACCATTAATGCCAAAGAGTCGTTTTGTATAAACATTAAATTCTTGGGAACGTTGAGCTTTGACAAGGTTGTCCAAGAGTACACTTTATTCTGAGCAGCTGTTGTTTCAGAGTATGCAGCAGCAGGCTTCTTGTACTTGTAGCAGAGAGCTTTCCTCTTTAAGTGCAACACCCAGTTCACTATCAGAAAGCACTTTTTTACTTTGTAATAAAACAACTAAAAAGTTACTGCTGTGGTACAGATATTGCGTGTTTATTCCTTAAAACCTTGAAACAAACGTTCCTTATTCTTTATCCTTTGTGATGTTGTCCAGAGGTCTTCGAGATCCTTAAGGAAGACATTTAATTTGAATAAGGTGGCTTGGACTTCATTTCTGACAAACTGACATCATAGCAGTGTTGGAAATTTAGAAGGGTGAAAGGCAATCAAAAAATTAGAGGGGTGATCATGCAGTCCAAAACTAGACGGGTACTAGTGTATTCCAAAAACTAGATGGGTGATCCACTGAGTCTTTTCTAGACACACGCTTCTTGCCACATCATCAACTATATTCAGATATTTACTGAGCGTTTACTTGGTCTTTGACTAAATTTCAGACGAGTGGTTTTTAGACGAGTCTAAAAACTGAGCTCTATAAAAAGGTAGACGAGTCATTAAATGGACGAGTGACCTTAAGTCTATTTTCTTGCACACTTATCAAATATGTCAGTAATTTCACATGGTTCAATATTACTATACTTAATCTACTTGGAATCATCAAAACTTAGAGAATCTACACATGAAATGTGTCTCAGACTTATGAGGTCTCAACATTCTCCCCCTTTTTGATGATGACAAATAACTTTTTCTGATTTTATTGAACATCAAAAATAAATAATAAGAGAAATTTCCAAACAGATATAATTGTTCACAGTATGCTATGCTCCCCCTTAGTTTATGCATCTGATAAAAGTTTATTTAAAGCAAAAACAAGGTACCAGAGCAGATAAATAGATTTAATCAAATTATATCAGAGGAAACATAACTTTTGGGAAAAAAAGTCACAAAGTCAGAAATAATTTTTCTTATTTTTCTATTATATTTCCTCCCCCTTTTGGCATCAATCAAAAAGTAAGTAAAACAAATATTACAGAGAGCCAAAAGAAATACCAAAAAAATATCATTCCATTTCATATAAAGAGTCAAAAGTGTAACAAGTGATAGACATCACTGACTAGTACATTGCATGACTCAAGAAGGAAATGAAAACGACTAAGACCTAAAACTAAGAACTAGGGCCTCCTTGGCTTTTGAAGAAAGAATCCATCATCTTCTGCTTTGCTTCCTGCTGAGCTAGCATCTGAGCTTGAAAAGCAGCTTGCTGAGCAATTGCTTCATCCTGTCTTTGGATGACAGTCTGCAAACTCAAAGACATTTCATCTAGCCTCTGATGGGAAGCAGGATCATAAGCAACTACTGGAGCGGTAGAATCTGTTGTGGCCAGTGTAGTTGCAGATGCTGATGGAGGAGGTGGACAAGGAGGAGGGGTAGGAGGTAACTCTTCAACAATAATGTCATCCTCGGGCTGAGGGTCTAGAAAAACACAGGTTGAGAGAGTTGTTACAAAATCATTATTTGGATAGAATTCCTCTAGAAAAGCATGAATTTGTTCATGATGAAGAGGAAAACCATGAAGAAGGGAGGGATTGTGTAAATGGAAGGTGAAAAAGGGTAAAGAGCATAGGCTTGGCTACCTCTGGTTGGAATGGAGACTTTGTCTTTTTCTTTCAACCCTGAGCTAGAGCCACATCTCCAGTATATGTCTCTGACTTTCAGAAACTGATGATGAGTCTCAATGGTCAAAAGCTTCTTCCTGTACTTGCATTTGTTGTCATTGATCTTGATGAGACAAAATTGTTGATCTCCAGGAAATTCAACGATCTTTTGCTTTCCTTTCAAAGTCATGGAGTCGGGAATTACTTTGATTTCAGTTGAAGGCTTCATGAAGACATGTGGATTCAAAAGCCATTTTTCTATAGGCTTATGCTTTCTATCCAGCTTTACAAGCTGCCTTTCAGCTTCAAGTGAGGCAATCACATCCAAGTCTTTGCCATTTAGGTAGTTGGAGCAAGATTCATCTGTGACAGAGAATGGAGTGGTTTTGGAAGATAGGTGATAGGGAGATATAGTGGCTAAGGGGATAGGGTTGTGTCTGGTTTCAGAGAATAAGTCTGGAAAGATAACTCTCAGAGGGACTTGGCACTGGTTTCTGATGTGATCGGGGGTTAGTATTTTGGGTGAAGGTGGAGGAGGAGTGGGATTGTCAAAATATGTGAAGTCGTTGACATCCTCAGACAGAAGAGTGTTAGTATGGTGAGATGTTTTTGGTGTGGAAGGTTTTGATGAGTGTGTTTCTGACATGCGAGTTTCTAAGATGGTAGGGTTGGGTTCAGAAGTGTGATGGATAGGGTCAGAAACAGAAGTTTGATGGATAGGTGATGTGTGTAATGGAGTTGGAATTTTTGGTGAAGTAGGTGGAGTGGGAATTTTTTGTTGTGGTTAAGGTGATGGTGTTCTGTGTAGTGGTAGTGTTGGTGCTCTTTGTGGTGACATAGCAGGTAATGGTGATGAAGGTTGTGGAATGGAAGTTGTTGTGGCTATCTGTTGAGGTTGTAAAGATGATTCTCTTTGAGGTGATGGTGATGGTGAGGGAGTTGGAAGTAAGACAATCTTCCTCTTTGCCACAGTAGGCCTCTTTTTCTTAGGGATCACATTCTCTTTTGGTTGAGAGTCACCCTCAGCTTGCACAACTCTCTTCCTCTTGAAAACTTTAGTCACACTAGGTGCATTAGGAACAGAGGCAGCAACTTGATCAGCGATTCAGCAACAGGTTCAACAACCCGAGCATGATTTTCAACAACATTTTGAAACATATAAGCTCCAGCAGCATCTTGAGAAACATAAGTTCCAATAGTTTCTCGAGCAGATGACTCAGCAATCTTTCTCTTTTTCCTCTGCAGTTGAGGAATTTCGTCTTCAACAGGCTCTGTAAAAGGTTCGGCCTTAACAGTTGGAATAGAGAGGGATTCTTAAGCAGGTTCAGCGGCAATAGATGATGATGCTTCAGCAGAATATGGTTCAACTATAGGTTCAAGTTGTACCTTCATCAAAGACAGTGTCTTTGAAGTTATCTCTATGTAGAGATCAGCATGGAAGGCTTTTGTCATATTTTTTAAAGAATTAGCCTTGAAGACTCTTGTCATAAGCATGCCATAGGGATATCCACCCTTGCATTTTCCTTTCACAATCTTCTCCATGTGTCTAAAATTAAATATATGATATCTATTTTGATTCTTTGGACTAAGTGATAGATAGCAAATTTTTCTATCTTACTCACATGATCCCTAAAGCCAATTTTAGGTATCACACAGTTAATTAAAAGTAAATGAAGAAATCTTGCCTTAGGTGTTAGGTATCACTTTGTATTTCTTTTACACTATGTGGGCTCCGCATATCAATGACAGCTTTGCATTTGTTAGGATTGGCCTCAATTCCCCTATGAGTCAACATATACCTCAAGAATTTTCCTCCTTGCACACCAAAAGAAAAGTTCTCAGGATTCAACCTCATATTGTATTTTCTTAATTGATTGAAAATTTCTTCCAAGTCGGCAGGGTGTTGTTTAGGATCATCGGACTTTGCTACCATATCATCAACATAGACTTTCAGGTTCTTTCCGATCTGATTGGCAAATACTTTGTCCATGATCCTCTGATATGTTGCACCGGCATTTTTCAAACCGATGGCCATTACTCGGTAGCAATAGTTTGCCCCCTCAGTCATAAACGCTATTTTTTCCTCATCGGGTGGATACATCCTTATCTGGTTGTACCCTGAATAAGCATCTAAGAAAGTTAAAATCCTGTAACCTGAAGCTCCATCTACCAATCTATCAATTTTGGGTAGAGGATAAAAATCCTTGGGACACGCCTTATTGAGATCGGTGTAATCAGTGCACATTCTCCACTTGCTATTAGCTTTTTTTACTAATACAATGTTAGCTAACCAAGTGGTATATCTGACCTCTATGGTGAAATTTGCTTTGATTAACTTTGAAGTTTCTTCTTCCATAGACTTTCGTCTTTCCTCGCCGAGCTTCCTTTTTCTTTGGGCTATAGGCTTGGCTTCAAGACATATAGATAACTTATGGTACAGAAAGTTGGGATCTATGCTAGGCATATCCGACGTCTTCCAAGCAAATATGTCAGCATTCTTTGTTAGAACAACATAAATTTGCTCTCTGAGTATTGGGTCGAGTTGGCTACCGACCTTCGTGCATTGCTCGACTGGGTTCCCAGCTGAAACTTCTCCAAAGATTTTGTTGGCTCAGCTCGAGACTCGTGCATACCAATCCTTGGATCTAGCTTAAACACATTAACCGAGCTAACTGAATTAACTGCACTAACCGAGGTTACTTTTTCTGTTTTGTCACCTCTGGCACTTTCTGTGGTATCAGGTTCTCGGATTACTTTCAAACTATCTGCATAACATTGTCTCACCATTTTTTGGTTAGCTCGGACTGCTATTATCTCCCCAGAATCTGCTAGAAATTTCATTGTGAGATGTGGAGTTGAGATGATTGCTCCGAGCTCATTCAACGTCGGCCTTTCAATGAGTATGTTGTATGATGTGTTGGCCTCCACTATGACATATATGACCGAGATGGTTCTGGTCTGACTACCATCTCCAAATGTATTCAAAAGGTCAATGTATCCATGAGTTTTTACCTGCTCGCCAGTAAACCCTACTAACCTATCCTCCTGCTCCTTTATTAGTTTTTCTGGAATCCCCAATTTTCTGAAGGTTGTCAGATACAATATGTCAGTTGAACTACCCTGATCAACAAGTGTTCGTTTGACCGAGTAGTTGGCTAACTCTACCGTTATCACCATTGGGTCATCTTGATTGGGATCAACCCCCTTAAAGTCGTCATCTGAGAATGTGATGGGAAGCCTTGAGTTCGCAAGTTTTCCCAACACTGAGTTGACGAATCTGATGGCCTTTACATAACGCCTCTGAGCTGAACTTGTGTTACCTCCTCCAGCAAACCCTCCTGAAATAGTGTTAATGACTCCTCTGACTCCACCTCTCTGATTATCATTCGGGGTTTCCTGGTGGCGAAACTGGTCACCATTCTGATTATTATCGCATAGATTTTCCTCTCGGTTAAGATTGTCATAACCACCCAATCCCCGCCTTCGCCCGACTCGTCCCCCTTTGAAGTTTTCTCGGTGAACGACCCGATCGAGGCGACCTGCTTGTACCAAGTCCTCTATTCTGTCCTGTGCTGTTCTACAATTCTCAATCGTATGACCATAATTTTGATGCCACTTTCATTCTTTGCTTCTTTCAGCATTGGCAGATGATTTGGAAGGACGAGGTAAGGTAAGTAACTAGGTATTGCATACCTCTTGGAGGATAGTAGCTCTGGACCGATTCAGCGGTGTGTAGGACTGGTACTTGGGTTGCTTTTATACAAACCCCCTATCATTGCTTTTGAAAGACTTTGATGGACCGGCCACCTTGTCCTTCTCTTTGCTCGGCAACGTGCTTTTATCTTCGAAACCTCTTTCTCTTTTTTTGGACTCCACCATCTCTTCGGAAGTCATAAAACCTGAGACCTTTCCCTGCAATTCCAAAATATCTCTCGGAGGTTTCCGAGATATAAGTACTCAAAGAAAGGTCCTGGCTTCAACCCGGCCATGACGGTATGAAGACACAGTTCCGAACTCATATTGGGAATTAAAACTTGTTGCGTACTAAAGCGAGCCATATAATCTCTAAGTGATTCATTTTTTTCTTGCCTAAAATTCAGAAGTGAAACCAAATGCTTTTTATGCTTTCAACTCGCCGCAAATTATGTAGTGAACTTAGTTATGAGCATATAAAAAGAATTAATAGACCGAGGTGGAAGATCCGTAAGCCAAGTCAAGGCAGGTCCTTGTAAAGTTGTTGGAAAATTTTTGCACAGGACGACTTCCGAATCAGTTACCAAATAAACAGAAGAAACAAACAATTCTACATGCTCAGATGGATCTGTAGTGCCATTAAATTTATCAATATTAAGAGGTTTAAAATTTCTAGGCATGATTACCTCATCTATGTCGTCAGTGAAAGGTAACCTCGGTCGTCTATCAACACGTACCCTTTCCTTCTAGGTAGTCTCCTCAACCCGAGACTTGGTTCCTGTGTCCTCTTTCCGAGGTCTGGTCCGAGAAGGTCTGCTCGTGTCATGGCAAGAAGGCGCAAATGAGGGTCTCCCGTGACTATCTTCAGGTGAAGATTGTTCTCCATCAGAGGGTGTTTTTGGCCTTTCTCTGCTTCGAGCTCTTAACAACTTCCAATTTTGGGCCCGAATTTCCTCGTTTTCTCGACGCAGTTGTTTCAGATGTGCCATGAGCTCTCCCAGAGGAGGGTTGTTTTCATCGAGAGGGGGAGGCGGAACATCCTCATGGTTCTGTTGCATGTTGGGTGCGCCATTGTCAACATGATTCGTGCTGTGCGCCCCTCCCCTTGGTCTGTTTCTAGTAGTCACCATTCAAGTTTCTTGTGGAACCGGGGAAAGTTTTGCCTCTGCCCCACGGTGGGCGCCAAATGTTCCTGCCAAAAACCGACTTGCCGGAGTATGGCCGGAAGATTGTAAATTCAATCCCTTAATCTTGTATATAAGGAACACCAATGAACAAGGACTTTTTAGCAGTCTCTTGATTCGCCTGGTACCTCAAGTACGCTTAAGAGAGATTCGCCAAGGTTAGTAAAAGTGAGTGTTTGTTTTGGGGTTTTCCTCCTTTTATAACAGGGTCCCATGATCTCTTTTCTTAGAGATTAGTTTTATCTCTTATCTTTTAAGCTAATTTATGGATATAAGATATCCATCTCATTTGTTATATCAATTATTATCCCCTTATTTTAGCATCTGTTTAATTATCCCTTATTTTATATTATCATTTGTTGTTTTAATCTTATCCTTTCATATATCTTTGGTCAATCAGTTATATGTCCTCGGCAAATTGGTTATTCAAGCTCGGTGGATGAGCCTAATATCTCAGCCGGTACAGGGACGGGGATGTCAGTCTGAAGTTTGGGGACCCGAAGATATTATTATTAACTCCGATTTCTGCCATGCAAATGCCATTGAAGGTGCTAGTAGGAGATGGTAATGTTGTAGGCAAAAATATGAAGTTAAAAATATATATAGCTAATTTATAGAACTATAATAATATGAAACTAAAGTTAAAGTATAATTTACAATATATATTTTTAAATAATGTCTGTGTAAATTTATTATCATATTATGTAAAAGTTATTAATTAAAGTCAAGAAGAAGTATCATTATTTGTAATTAATTATAAAAATATATATAAATTTTCAAGCAACGTGGAATATCACGTTAGGTTGGGACCAACCCGAAACATAATCTAAAGAGAAATTATATTTGAACACCAAATTTGGGATATCATACGGTGTCCCTTTGGTTTTTGGTATATTTTTGGGATGCGTGTATACAAAAAAGATGAAAAAGTAAATGAGAGAAATAGATAAACACATACAGGATCATATACGATGTCTGAAATTAGATGTTTAAATATCATAACTCTAATCTAAATCCTAACTGAAAATATATCGAGTTTAATTTATAGAAATCACCCTAATTAATTTTGAGCGTGGACAAGTAAGTATGAGGAGTTAAATCTTTTAACGCATGTAGCTGGGTGTGGCAGGCCCAAAACTGTCCAGTATGGGTGGCACCTGAATTGCACATGAATATATAAGATGATGCATTGCATCCAAAAATATTTAGAAGATAAAAAGAAAAGCAGCCAATAACATTGTGGCTCCACTCATTTAATACAAGGTTTTGGGTCCTGCTCTGTAACAACCAGCAATTGCTGAGGAGGGCTAATATTCAATCTTCTGAATCCATCCGCATACTACAATAACGGCCCAGAAAAAAAAATGCTCTGTAATAGCCTTCTTTTTCTTCTTCTCCATTATTTTCAGGGATAAGAGGATTGTATTTGGGTAGACTATATTTAAAAGAATCCAAGTGATGACACAGATTTCTTCTAGTTTAATCAGTCTAGAGTTCGAACCTTAACACTGGACATGCAGAAGCGTTAAAGTTCTTGAGGGAGAATTTTGTCATCCTTGTAATCCTATCCTGCTGGAATGATTAGTCTCCGCCCCGCGAAGGATATCCTAGAGAAAAAGATGTCTATATTTAAAAGAAGGTTGTTTTTCATTTATGATTATTTAAAATAGAATATAAAAATGAGATAACGGGACATTTTATTTTATTTGAATTTCTCGGGGGAGGGGGTTGAAAGCTCCAGTTCTCACTCTCTTAATCATTGAATTGGTTTCATGTGAATAGATGAGGAGATACTGTCATTTCAAACAATTATTTTTCTACACAAAAAATCAGATGGCTCCACTCATTTAATATATCAGGTGTTTTTGGGTCCTGTTACCAGCAACTGCACATTTCAACTTCTACATCTTCATCCGATTTAACAGGCCTTCACCTTTTAATTGTCTTATATAATGTTTGGGATAATGGGTAGGTACTAGATCATTTTGATAATCTACATTTTTCATCAAATTACCGAAAGTCTGTTGAACCTATAATACTCTTGCCCTTTTCAATCCATCAGTTATTAAAATAATTGGACATAAATTCATCTCAAAAGCTAGCTTAAAAGAAGACGGTTGTTTAAATAATAAGAAAAGATTCTCTTCTCATTTTCATATGAGATTTAATACACACTTATTACATTCAAGACAGATATCTAGAATGTAAAGTTTGTAGAATTGGATATATAGATATAAGTGACCCGTTGACAAGATTGAGTTGGGTCTTGATAATTAGTATAACTATAAGCCCTCTTCAACAATCAAATATTAATTAGTATAACTATAAGCCCTCTTCAACAATCAAATATCTTCCACCAAGCATTCAATAACCCTTGTCTGTCAACCATATCAAATCTTGGCTTTGCTAAGGATTTGGATGTCCGCTTTTCCATACCTATAAAGAAGGTATCATGTGTGCAAACCAAATGACGGACCCAGAAATTTTTATTATGGTGGCAAAGCTTATATATAAATTTATAACATAAAAAATATAATATATTATTTCTGAAAATATAAACATATATCATAATTATCCAGGAGTTTTATGTTATGGGGGCAAAACTTGATGTTTTTTATGGGAATTTAGGTAACTTTTAAGTAATTTATTTCAATAAACACACACACACATATAATTTAGTTAGAAAAGTTGTTGACATTTAAGTGAGGATATTTGCTTCCAGACCTATAGCTATAGGTCCGTCCTTGGTGCAAACTGGATAGCTACCTAGCTAGTAGAAGCTTATGTCTAATTAAGCTTTGATCTTTATATTTGGTTAGAGCCTCGCACAGACACTACAACAGAAATGACTTTAGATAGCGTTTCCGTATGCCTTTTAATAGCGTTTATAACCGTTATCTATGCCACCGCTATTAAAACTCGTTAGCAAAGATAGCATTTAGGAAGTGCTATTGATAGGTGACTTTAGATAGCGTTTGTATTAACAAACGCTATCTAAAGGCAGACTTTAGATAGCGTTTGTTAATACAAATGCTATCTATTCCCCCCCCCCCCCCCCCCCCTCCTTTTTTTTTAAAATTTTACATATTTCTTAACTTTTACCTCCATTCCTGCATATTGAACTACATCACCAAAAAAACCACAATTGTTGCAGTCAATACAAATGTTCCCTTGCTTCCACTATACTTTTGAAGTAAATATGTATGCAAAAAGATGCATAAAATTAGGGAGAAAAAAATAAGGAGCCAAGTATATAAGGGAATCCGCAAACTTCATATATTTCAGCCACACTGATCATATACAGATTATAGAAGCAACTGATTCATAATATTAAAGCTTCCCAGTTTCAACATCATCCAAAACCTCAAGTCAACAATGAAACTTCATTAAATTTGTTTCAGAAACTGCTAACTAACAATGCTTAATTACAAGACAGCAAGTGCTTGCATGAGACCAATCACAGACGGAATATGCCCAGAGAGTTTATTGCCTTGCAATGACCTACAAAAATCAAACAAATCCATCAAGAAATTCCCAGAGAAGGGAAGTGGAAGACCAAATATCCTTCTTATTAAAAATTGAAATAGGTTACAAAGGATCATGCAACACATACAAGGTTGCTACTTGCAAAAATCCAATATTGTATGGTATCTCTCCAGTTAGCAGGTTGTAGGATAAATCCCTGAAATCAAGGGAGGACATTAAAGAGGTTACAAATAATACAAGACAAGGTATAGAAAAGTCCGACATTCGGTTGGATTACATACGAGGACTGGAAGGCAAGATCTGATTGCCTATGTTTTCAGGAATACTTCCAATCAAGCTATTGTTTTTCACATCACTTGCAACCACACAAAAAAACAGCAGGGGGCAATAATCTAATACCCTTAGGAAATGCACATTTTTGTGGCTTGGAATGAAAAGAGAGTGATTGTGTAACTTACAAGTACCACAATCCAGAAGCCACAGAGATAGAGAGTATCTGTTATACTTGAAAACCCACATGGATTAGCAGTCTTCCCACTGGTGATCTGAACCTACAACCTTATATCGATAATGTATTGATAGTGTCAAGAACTAATTCAACTTCAAAACTTAAGTTGTTAGATCAGGTGCTAAAGAGTTGTTTTATCCAACACCAAGACCTTGCATTGAGTTTATCAATATAACAAAACTCGAAATTCTAAAAGCTGCATCAAAGAGGCTAAAATAACCCAATAACCAATGTAACCTACAATTTAAGCTGATAGGTGCTGGCTCAAAATAGTTTTCATCATTAACAGATATGACATATTTCCATTCATCAATTTTTACTCATCATAGACGTTATGAAACATTTTAATGTATGATATCTGAGCATGCACAAATCAAAGATGTGGATTGGAGAGCTAAAGCTATAAAATATGGAATGGTCATTTAACTGGAACCAAGAGAAAACCAAATATGAATATGAAGACATGCTATAATAAAATTGGAAGGATAATATCCCAATAAATGCACATAGCTTAAACAAAGGACAATAAGATTTCTGGCACTATTGAAAAATGCACCACAGCTCTACAATACTGAAATGCAGCAGAGATACCTTCATGTGTAACATGCATTACTTTGTTGATGAAGAAGAATAACAGAAATAATAAGTAAGATTTGAAATTTTATCAATCTGAGGATATAGATAAAGAGAAACTACTGTTGATGTGGATCTCTAGTTAGAAATCTAAAGCATTATTCACATACCAATGAGTATTGCTGCAACCATCGTGATCAATTTGACATAATCAAATAAACTTTTCAACAATATAGCGACACCAATCTTCCTTGACTTGAGATAGTTGAGAAGTGGAGTATGTGGAGCATTTGAAGTCGAGGGAAGTCTTGCGACATAAAAATTAAATAAATTAAGTTACAATTGCTAAAACATTTGAAAAGTCACAGTTAAAAGCTAAGTAAACAACATACCGCCATTGGTATTTTAACTTGGTTCTGCAAGATAGTTTCCTTCATGAAACGCATGACATAGTACTCACAATCTGTACTGTTGGGTTGTATTGGGTACTATAAAAAATAAAATAGTAAATCAATATAGTTTTTTTTATCTAATTGCGCATTAAGTTTTTGCAAATATACCTCTATCTGAATCCATTTAATGTTGGTTGCCTTTAAACGCGGCACCTTAGCTCCGATATTTGCGCGATAAACTTGCAAAGCACTAATCACAAAATCAAACAGACTTCATTAAGAAACATATTTTCAATCATCACAAACACACATATGCTTTTTTTTATTTTGAACCACAGCTGACCACAACCCAAGATATGTCAATTCAACACGCTTATTCTAATGTCAAAAATCAAAATCACATTAGGACCATGACAACTTGCAAGATGTATCTACCATTGAAGCCATTCGACAGAATCATAGAAAATCAGAAATATAAAAGCATGCTTACTTATCGAACAGATTCTTTAATTCTGGGAGACCCCTAGGATCAACATTCAAGGGATCCAGATAGTAAATAATCTCTTCAACAATATTTATCGCGCTGACAGACCCAATGATTCCTACAAAAATGTTGAGATAACAAATCCTAAGCACCTCAACTTTTATGTAATTCATTATTGTGAATTAAGTCCTATAGGATAAGCGACTCACCCAACATTGCACGGCGCTAAAAACAAAGGGCTGATATTCTCTTTCTTTAGTTGCAAACCGGTGACTATATACGTTGTCCGTGAATCCCTCCGAAGTAGCCGTATGTATTTGTTTGGTGTGGGGACAAGAACAGAAACCTCCTCGTTCTTTCCTTTGGAAGCAACAATTCTTCATACAAATACCTTCAATTAAAATATAAAAATGGATTACACCAATGACATCAATATTTAAATGGAAAGACTAAAAAAATATTGTACACTTTAAGCCTGATTTAGTACCTGATATATACGGAAATAACGGAGGCGGATACCCATTCATGATTTACAATTTCTCCGATATTTTCAAGTATTGATCATCTCAATGATATGCTGACCAAAAATATTTTGTTCCATCTCTATGTCCAATTGGTCATCATTTTTCATATTCTTTCGTTCATGTATTTTAAGAAAATTCAAATATTCCAGAGAAATTGTAGTTGAACCAGTTGTAGGAGGGTTGGCCTCAGAGTTGCCTCCTTTAATTTCTGGGGTTGTAATTGACTCCTTTGTGTATCCAGACACTCTGCCCTTGCCTTTAGATTTTGCAGGTGCCTGGAAATTTTGCATTTCAATATGCCAGTTAGCGATCAACTAATGTAATAAATATATGCCGTATATGAAAAGGTGGAAAAATGCAATTACATACCATATTAATTACAACCACGAGATCTATTGGCCATGCCACATAAGTACCTATTGCATCTCTTACTGTCATTACATCTGCACCATCGATAGGTACCGCAATGGCGCATCCCCTCGATTGCAACATCAACTCCAACTTTCACATGGTTAAGGGGTACTGGTCCAAAGTGTGCGGTGTAACACCCGGCTCATTGTATACTTTACCCATACCAACCATACGATAGTTTGGGGTTGATAAATATAGCTGACATGAGTTGACGCCCTAATCCAATGATAGATGAATAAGCTGTGAATTAAGGCATCCAATTGAATGTATTTAACTGCGAATGCAATACTTGTAAAAAAAAAAGGCATGCATTACCTCCGGAAGCCTCGATGGCAGATGGTAGAGTGCAACTATCTTTGACGCTTGCTAGGGCTGTGAAATTAGCTTCGCCTCTCTCCTCATCCTCCTTTTTTTTTCAGCTTTTCTTCCAAAATGTTCAATCTTTCTGAGAGTTGAGACACCAATGTCTCCCACCTTTTCGTTTCAGAGTTATGTTTTGCACGACCTTCAGGTGGGAAGTAGTCTTTTTGAGATACGCCAAAACTCACACCCCTAACACGACCAGGGTTCTCTGGCACACCTAGGGCTTTAGCAAGAATATCCTCGCGACCAAAATCTTGTATCTCTCCCTCTACTGCAGACTGTGACAGTTCCTCCTGACACATAGTTATTGGTGAAATGCAAATGTTAAAATTATTATATATTATCATAAGAAAGTAACAAATGAAAATGTAAACGTTAGTCTACTAACACATTTATTCCACACGGTTTGCGTATTTTTGTTGTCAAATACACCTGCCTTGTTCTCGCGGGCTTTCCTCCACACAATATGGCGTTTAATTTTCTTAACTTCTGGCCCCGCCTCCTGCATCTGTATATTGAGATAATATATATTAACCAAACAGTTTAAAAGTCATATTTACCACACATGCAGTTAAATATATATATACATACCAATTCATCCTCAATGTCAGCATACCCCTTACGTGATGCTTTGTAAGGGCATGCAGGATCTAACGCTCTGTTGCGATTTTCATTGCTTAATTTCTATTCAGACACATATAAGTAATATTAATACATGGTTAATGTCATATGTACGTATACATATAATTATAAGGACTAACGTGATATTAAACATACCAGGAATCGAGCATCTCCTGTGCGTATTGCTATAAAATCTATCCACTCATCCCTTGATATGTGTGGATATTGTGATGGAGGTTCCTCTATGATACTCCCGTTGGCATCTCTTAGAAATTTGTTGGTCAATCTAGTTTTGAAAGCCCTATGTAGGTTACCAGCTTCCTGAAGTACAAATTTTTTCCGAGATTCATCAACATTAAAAGACATCTGCAAAACAATATAAACAACGTGTCAAAGTAAGTATGTTTACATAGTTTACAATATAATTCATAAACTTTAACAATTACCTGTACATCAGCCCATATGCTCTCTTTGAAAGCATCCAAAGCTTCATCCTTCCAATTAGAACAAATAATTGGGACCATTTGCCGAACAACGGCCCCAATGTAACTCTTCAATATTTTACCATTAGCGTGAATTGGTTGGTCCAAATAATTCCATTCAACCTAATAAAAATAATAAAGTAATTAAATCTAGATATCAAACAACATTATGAAATCCTTAGATTAGTAAGTAAATTACCTCAAATTTTTGTCCTTTACTCCTAGCGCGGATGACCGCCTTCATAACTGTTGGCCCACGTCTCGTCACTTTGGCAGCACTAGAATTACTTGAAGATGTCATTTACCTACAAAAATATTAGACACAAGTAAAACATCAATGGAAATTAATATAATATTAATTGATGCAAAATATAAAACAACAATTGATAACAAAATCAACACTAGCATTACCGGAAGATGCTAACTATAATATAAAAGGATCAGAAAGTTCATTTAAACACAAACACTACATACATGTTTAAGTCAACCTTTTTCTTTTCTTCATTGGATTGAGATTTGTTTGTCCTTTATTAGTACGAAATGGTGGATTGACCAAAAGCCCCTCATCATGATCATCTCTCATATACATACCATCATCCCTAGTTGGATCAATCTCAAGTGATTGTAATGTCCCGACGAAAGGATCATCTTCAATATCAACATCTCCATGGTCTTGATCATCAATCTTAGTAATTATTTTGTTAGTCAAAAGAACAATGGACCTTTTCATATCAGCTGGATCAGTGACATAGAACACTTGTTGAGCTTGAGATGCTAATATAAAAGGCTCATCTTTATACCCCACCCTATTAAGATCCACCGCATGAACCCCGACTCATCAATCGAACACCGTTATTATTGTCAACCCACTTACAACCAAACACACCAACCTTAAACTTTGTGTAATCCAACTCCCATATGCGTTCAATGACGTCGAAGTATGACATATTTGCATATATCGAGTTTGTCTTTGGCACTTGAGATATGCATAGATCGAGCTACAAGAGTCACACCACTGTTTTGCATTGTACTCCGACCATCTTGTTCTTTTGTATAGAATGTGTACCCATTAATTTTATAATCGTGGTAAGAGAAGACATGCAAACTTGGACCTTTGGCTAACCATCTCAATCTATTTGAAATCAAGTAGCATTTTCAGTCAACTCTGCATAAATGTGATCTCTTAGCCACGTTATAAAACAACGATTGTGTTCTCTAGTTAGCCAATTTTGATTCTTATTTGGATACAAACTCTTAAGCATGTCCTTGTGTTTTTCAATATATGGCTGATAAGCCTCTGGCTCATCTAGTTTTATGGCTAGTATGACCAGGGTTTTGTGCAAATTATATATCATTTTCACCCAAATTAGATTAGATTGTCCTCAAGCAAGGTTTTGAGTCCCTAAAGTAGTTTTAGGTTAATTTAGCCAGTTTTGAGTCAAATAAAGCACTTATGGCTATTTTGTTGTTTTCAGGTTAAGTAGAAGTTGAAGGAATAAAGAAACAGGGGATTCTCCCCGCGAGAGTCTTTTCGCCTCGCGACCCTGAAAGCCAGCAGAACAGTAGAAATGTCATCTTCTCTGGTTCGCCCCGCGAAGAAGATATCGCCCCGCGAGGCCTCGCAACCCTGAAAGTCAGAGACTATCACGGCTTACCCGTGTTGAAGGTCACGACTGTGGCAGTTTTGAAGTTGAAGAGTTTCGCCCTGCGAACAATAACTCGCCTCGCGATCCTGGAAGTCAGAAAGCATCACGGTTGGCCCCTGATGTTCATAACGGGCGTAATAAGCAGACTCCTCAGTTCTCTCGCCTCGCGAGATATGCTTCGCCTCCCGAGAATGCCAAAGGTTGCTGACTCTTCACAACATTCGCCTCGCGAGTGGGCTTAATTTCTGACTAGTATAAATTGATGTTCTGAACAGTTTGGAAGGACTTTTTTGCTTCTCCATTGTTTTTGTTTATTTTTGTGTGTTCGTTTTTCATATGGAGAACTAATTTTCTAGGATTAATCTATTGTAATCGATTTCCATTATACTTGAGGTTTTGTGATTCCTATTTTACTTGTTTTTCCCTTTTCAATACTATGCTATGCATTTCTGTTTGTTTAATTCAAGAGTGTATAGTATTGTATTGATTCGTTTCAGTGATGTTATGTTCCTATACTTAATCGCGTTTGTTTAATTCGCGTGTGTTCATTCATGTTCGTTTAGTTCATGAGGGCTTAACCCCGTTTGTTTAATTCGGGAATAGGAACATATATCCGTAGTGGCAATTTCGTTTGTTAATTGTTGCTACAACTGAAAGGGGATAGAATCTGCTTAGGGCTAGGAATTCACATAACCGATGATAGTTGGGAAATTGAGAATGATAGATTAATCGTCTTTAGCTATTTGATAACCTTTTCAACTGTCCTGTTTTCATTGCTTTGTTATTGCTTATTTTCTTATTTGCACTCCAATCCAACACCCCCCCGCAAAAAAAATGATTTTTGTGATAAATAACACTTCGAGAGTCCTTGTGAGACGACATCCGAGTTGTCGCCCTAAACTACAGTTTTAAAAACCGCTCGTTCTTATTGGTGCGTGCGCGACAGCGCGACCAAAAATTGGCGCCATTGCCGGGGACTCTTGTTTTGTTATTTTCGCATTTTTATTTCTGTTTTTCTCTTTTATTTTCTTTTATTTTGAATTAGTCGGCTACTAGATCTAATTGCCCTGAATCGTGTGAATTTGATCCAGGAAATTGAAAGAACACTGCACACACTCCGTAGAGAATTTCGGGCTAGCACTAGTAGTGATTCTAATTCCAAAACTGTTTTTGAAAACATGGGAGACCAAAGGACATTAAGACAGCTTGCTACCCTGATGTAAATTACAATGGATTGTGTATTTCATATCCTGGTCTTGATACTCCATTTGAATTAAAATCTGGTCTAATCCATTTGTTGCCTAGGTTCAATGGTCTTGCGGTGAGGACCCACACAAGCATTTGAAGGAATTCCAGGTCGTCGCTCCACAACCTTGAGACCGGAGGAGTAATCGAAGATCACATTAAGTTGAAAGCTTTTCCGTTCTCACTCCAGGGGAGCTGCAAAGGATTGGCTGTTGTATCTTGAGCCAAACTCCATCACCACATGGAGCGATTTGAAGAGGCTCTTCCTAGAGAAATATTTTCCTGCCTCGGCAGCTGCCTCAATCGGAAAGAAATCATGTGGCATCGGACAAGGAAATGAGTCGCTAGCTGAATATTGGGAGAGGTTCAAGCGGTTGACATCCGAGTTGCCCCCAACATCAGATTTCGAACGACTTCTCATCCAATATTTTTATGAAGGGTTCTTCCAGATGGATAGGAATATTTTGGATCTTTGCTAGTGGGGGAGCTCTTGTTGATAAGACCCCAGTGCTGCCAAGCTACTCATTGAAAATATGTCACTGAATTCCCAGCAGTTTACTACCAGAAGAAATTCGGTTGAGACAAGAGGAGTGCATGAGGTCCACAGTTCTACTTCCAACCATGACTGTGATGATAGAATTGATAGGCTCACTTCTTTGGTAGAGAAATTGGCAATGGATAGAGTTCAGTCTGCGGTGTTGTGTGGCATGTGCAGCTCTCCTGAGCACCCATATGAGGCATGCCCCATTCTGCAAGGAGGATCAGTTACTGAATCGCCTCAAGCCTTTGCAGTCCATCCGTATAATCAAGGCAATAACCAGAACAGGTACAACACTCCAGAGCTCTCAACAAATAGGTACCATCCTAACTGGAGGAATCATCCTAATCTGCGGTATGGGAACCATCCCAACAACAACCGATGGCACCTCAGAATCTTCCTCCAGTGACACATACGCACCTTAGGACCTTGATGGAGATGACATGCTCAAACAAATGGCTGCCCAAATGGCTGCACAAAATCTCGATTCAGAAGCAAATTGGGACGATTCGAGGCCTCCAGAACAACGCAGTTTCAGCGGCAGTTGGGCGGGTTGCAGCTCGCAGCACGATTTCAGCAGAGGACGGATGCTAGTATTCAGTCTTGCATACACAGATTGGACGACTGGCCACATCCATAAACAACATACCGCAAGCTCAAGGGTCAACCAGCTGCCGGCACTGCCCGATGATAAATCCTAATGCCTCCAATCCTAATGTGAGTGCCATATCTCGAGATCCGGAAAAGTTGTTGAGGCCACCTCTGAAAAAGATGAAGCAACTGTTGAGGTAACTCCTGAGCCTATTGTTGAAGTTGAAGTTGAGAAAGTGTACAGACCACCAATCCCATTCCCACACAGATTACAGAAAAATAAGAAGATTGGTGGTGAAGATAAAGAAAGGGAGATTTTAGACGTGTTCAGAAAAGTAGCTGTGAATATTCCCCTTCTAGATGTGATCAAGCAGGTGCCCAAGTATGCCAAATTTCTGAAGGATCTATGCACCAACAAGAGAAAGATCAAGAATAAAGAGAGGGTTGACTTGGGAAGAAATGTCTCAGCTCTTATCCAGTCTAGGCCTGCACCAGAAAGAGTTGCTGTTATAGACCCTACTCAGGCATTACCACAAAAGTGCAAGTATCCGGGCACATTCACTATTCCATGCACTATTGGGGATAGAAGATTTGAAAACTGCATCTTTGGATTTGGGAGCCTCTATAAATGTCATGCCTACCTCTATCTTCAATAATCTTGATCTTGGTCCATTCAAAGATCTGGTCTTACCATCCAGTTGGCCAACAGGACCAGTGCCCGACCCATGGGAATGGTAGAAGATGTGCTAGTGCAAGTTGATGATTTGATCTTCCCTGCTGACTTCTACATCTTAGATATGACAGAAGAGACTCATTCCAGTAGATCACCGATAACCTTGGGCAGACCATTCATGAAGACAGCCAAGACTAAGATTGATGTGAATGATGGGTCTATGTCTATGGAGTTTGGTGATATTGTGGCCAAGTTTAATATCTTTGATGCTATGAAACACCCACTGGAGGAGCACTCTGTTTTCCACTTAGAGTTGCTTTCGGAGCTTATTGAGGATACCCATGAGGACTTTATTTCAGATTTTCCATTTATTTCTGGTTTTGATGATGTATATACTTGTACTAATCATGTCCGACACTAACCCATGTCTTGTTTGTTCCGAGTTTCTCGGATTCAACTTTGCGGGGTGATAGTGATAGTGAGAGTGAAGGAAGCATGCTGCTTGCGAAGTCCGTGGCATCATGGCTACTACCAATGCACCATCTGTTGAGCAGCCACCATCCTTAGAGCTCAAGCCACTTCCTGGGAACCTGAAGTATGCCTACCTGGAGACAAATGAGAAACTTCCAGTCATCATTTCTTCCAGCCTCAACTCTGACCAGGAAGCTAAGCTTTTAGAGGTTACGAAGAAGTACAAGAAGGCTATTGGGTGGACATTGGGTGACATTCCAGGAATTAGTCCTCCGGATGTATGCAGAGATTCTATTGGAGGATGGGGCTAAACCGAGTGAAGGCGGAGCCCAAAGGCGGCTAAACCCATTGATTCTAGATGTGGTAAAGAAAGAGGTGACTAAACTTCTGCACGCAGGTATTATATACCCCATCTCTGATAGTACTTGGGTAAGTCCGGTGCAAGTTGTACCAAAGAAGTCCGGTCTAACAGTAGTTAGGAATGATAATAATGAACTTGTGCCTACTAGAGTCCAGAATAGCTGGCGAGTTTGTATAGATTATAGGAAGTTGAACCAGGCCACCAGAAAGGATCACTTTCCTTTGCCGTTTATAGATCAGATGCTGGAACGGCTGGCTGGTAAGTCTCATTACTATTTTCTAGATGGATTTTCCGGGTATTTCCAGATCCATATTGCCCCTGAGGATCAGGAAAAGACCACTTTCACGTGCCCCTTCGGTACGTTTGCTTATAGGAGGATGCCATTTGGCCTTTGTAATGCTCCTGGCACCTTTCAAAGATGCATGCTTAGCATTTTCTGAGTTTATTGAAAATTGCATAGAGGTGTTCATGGATGACTTCACTGTACATGGCTCTTCATTTGATGCATGTCTGGATAGTCTGAGTTTAGTTCTACAAAAATGCATAGAGACTGATCTGATTTTGAATTATGAAAAATGTCACTTCATGGTAGAACAGGGGATAGTTTTGGGTCATGTTATTTCTAAAGAGGGTATTTCCGTAGATCCTGCAAAAATTGATGTGATTTCTTCGTTGCCTTACCCATCTTGCGTATGCGAGATCCGTTCTTTTCTTGTCCATGCAGGTTTCTACAGGCGCTTTATTAAGGACTTCGGCAAGATAGCTCTGCCATTGTCAAACCTGCTGAAGAATGATGCCGTGTTCCTTTTTGATGAAAAGTGCAAGATGGCATTTAACTACCTGAAAAGAGCATTGACTTCTACCCTCGTCATCCATTCGATTTGGGCCCTCCCTTTTGAACTTATGTGTGATGCTTCCAATTTTGCTGTGGGAGCAGTTCTGGCACAAAGAGTGGGCAAGGCTGCCCATGTCATACATTATGCTTCTAGGACATTAGATGCTGCACAATCCAATTACACCACCACCGAGAAAGAAGCGCTTTGTTGTTGTATTTGCACTTGACAAATTTAGGTCATATTTGCTAGGTTCTAGGGTAATTGTTTTCACCGACCATGCAGCTCAAGTACTGTTAAAGAAGCGTAAGCTAAGCCAAGACTGATCCGGTGGATGCTTTTGCTCCAAGAGTTCAATGTGGAAATAAAAGATAGGAGTGGAGCTGAAAATTTGGTAGCCCAGGTCACTTGAGCCGAATAGCAAAGGATGAGGATCCTTCTCCCATCCAAGATGATTTCCCCGATGAGAGACTCTATCATGCATCTGTATGGGGTAACCCCTAGTTTGCTGACATAGTTAATTTTCTAGTTGTTGGTGTTGTTCCTGCAGGTACAAGTAGATCCAAGTTCCACAAGCTCAGAAGCGATGCAAAGTACTATGTGTGGGATGATCCCTACCTGTGGAAGTTTTGCAGTGATCAGGTTATTCGGAGGTGTGTCCCCGATCATGAGACAGAGTCCATCTTGCATTTCTCTCATGCATCTCAAGTTGGAGGACACTTTGGACCTCAGAGGACGGCAAGAAAAGTCCTGGATTCTGGGTTCTACTGGCCCACAATTTTTAGA
This sequence comes from Sophora flavescens, assembly GCA_030762895.1. Lineage (NCBI taxonomy): Eukaryota > Viridiplantae > Streptophyta > Magnoliopsida > Fabales > Fabaceae > Sophora > Sophora flavescens. The sequence goes on along the minus strand of CM061064.1, from coordinate 218,210,845 downwards.
GATGCCTATGAGGTCTACAGGAATTGTAAGGAATGTCAAACAGCAGGCCCTGCCATCACTCGCAGGAGTGAGATGCCTCAGCAGCCCATGCTATATTGTGAAGTTTTTTATGTATGGGGGATGGACTTCATGGGTCATTTCCCTGCTTCTTTTGGTTATTTGTATATTCTTTTGGTTGTTGATTATGTTTCAAAGTGGGTGGAAGCAATCCCCACTAGGACTAACGATGCTAAAATTGTTTCCAAATTTGTTAGGTCCAACATTTTTTGCAGGTTTGGCATACCTAAGGCTATCATCAGTGACCGGGCACTCAACACGCAATAGAACCATGGAAACCTTACTCGGAAAATATGGAGTTATGCATAGAGTTTCCATCGCTTATCATCCCGGACCAATGGCCAGTGTTGAAATATCAAACAGGGGAGATCAAGCAGATTCTAGAGAAGATGGTGCAAGAATAGAAAGGAATGGAGCCGCTGGCCCTGGAAGACACTTTGTGGGCTCAACGGACCGCTTTCAAGACGCCTATAGGAATGTCCCCATTCAGGCTTGTATTTGGCAAGGCATGTCACCTCCGGTGGAAGTTGAGCCCGGGCATATTGGGCGAAGAAAGAGTTGTAACATGGACATGAAGAAAGCCGGTGTTGAAAGGAAACTACAGCTGCAAAGAACTTGAGGAGCTTAGGCTAGAAGCCTATGAAATCTCAGGATTTATAAAGAAAGAACAAAACATTTTTATGATAGGATGATTGTTAGGAAACAATTTTTTGTGGGCGCGAAAGTCTTCTTGTTTAATTCCACTTTGAAATTGATGACTGGGAAACTTAGGTCCGAGTGGATTGGACCATTTGTTGTTACTAATGTGTTTCCTTATGGTGCAGTAGAGATTAAAGATGCAGGTAGCAACAAGACCTTCAAGGTTAACGGGCAGAGGCTGAAGCCATTCCATGGTGTGGATCTTGGGTGATCCTGTGGATGCTAATAATGAGGAGCTCACCTTGGAAAATCCAACCTATAATGCCACTTGAACATGGATTCAATTTTCATTTCCCTCACTCTAATTTTATAGTCATGTTGTTTCATTGGGGACAATGCATATTTTAAGTGTGGGGGAGGGAACTAGTTGTAGATTGTTTGTCTTTTAGTCATTGTCTTTTATGTTGGCAAGTTTACTGGATTTTGATTGACTTTGCACAGATTGATTGCATGATGATTTTCCCCCTAGGCTGAGAAATTTTTTTTTTTGAAAAGTGATCCCCATGTGATTGAAAATTAAACTTTGAGATTTTATTGTGATGGCATGATTTAGGATAAGTTTGGGGGTGAAGGGAAGCACACATTAGGGATAGAATCTCTGTCAAACAAATTGCATGAATGTCCAGGTGAGGTTTTGAGACTCCAACATATTTTTGACTGTGAGAATCACTTTTGGATTGCACTTTCCTGAATTTGCTCGAATCTCTTCTTGATTTGCATGTTGATGTGTTTGCTTCATATGATTTAGGCATTTTCTTTGTAAATAACTACTTAGCCAAAAATAACCAATTCCTAATGCATGTTCCTTAGTTAGCCCCTTTGAGCCTAATTAGCCTGTTAATTCTTGATAACCTAATGTTATAAGCCTAAAATTCTGGAAAACCATGTTAACCCGATCTTAGGATTAGGAGAGCATGGAATCTTAGAATCGGTGCAAGAAACTAAAGTTTGGGGTGGCTACAAGTTGTGATGTGTTGTTGGGATTGGGAAAAGGAAAAAAAATATATAATAAAAAGTTTGGAGCAAAAAAAAAAGTGCAAAAAAAAAATTTCAAAAAGGCTATTTGAATAAAAAGGCTGTAGTCACCCAAGGCATAAAGATAAATGAAGAAAGGAATTGGAGTGGAAATTCAAAGTGTAAAAAGTTCATTCTCTCTTAGTTCCTAGGGTCTTCAGCCTAGTTCCTTTGTATATCCTACCCTTAGCCAGGCCCCATTACATCCCATAAAAGCCCTTTTGATGTTGCATGCATGTTTTCTGTGGGAATCTTTTGGAGATGAAAAGCAAATTTATGGGAAGTATTTCTGAAAAGTGAATTGAGTGAATTGTTGATTGCCTGACCAAAACTGAGCGTTGAGTGAAACACAAATTTCCCTTATGAGGAAGGCAGTTGTTTGATTTTGGTGATCTTCCTTTTGTGTGTAACTTGGATTCCCCTGCTTAGATTAATGAATGCCTGAATGACTAATTTCTCAAATGTTCAGAATGAATGATTGTGGGGACTACTTTGGTTGAAAAAGGGGGGAAACTTTGAAGAAAACTGTTTTGATGTATTGCTAGAATTCTGTGTAAGGTTGATTGAATCTTTTAAGCTTGCCAGGTCTTGAGTCTTTTTTATTTTTGAGTTGTAGTTTGCTTGGGGACAAGCAAAGTTTAAGTTTGGGGTATTTTGATAAGCCTCTGGCTCATCTAGTTTTATGGCTAGTATGACCAGGGTTTTGTGCAAATTATATATCATTTTCACCCAAATTAGATTAGATTGTCCTCAAGCAAGGTTTTGAGTCCCTAAAGTAGTTTTAGGTTAATTTAGCCAGTTTTTGAGTCAAATAAAGCACTTATGGCTATTTTGTTGTTTTTCGAGTTAAGTAGAAGTTGAAGGAATAAAGAAACAGGGATTCGCCCGCAGAGAGTCTTTTTCGCCTCGCGACCTGAAAGCGTGAGCAAAGAGAAATGTCATCTTCTCCGGTTTCGCCCGAAGAAGATATCGCCCGCGAGGCTCATGCAACCCTGAAAGTCGGAGACTATCACGGCTTACCGTGTTGAAGGTCACCCGGCGTGGCAGTTTTGAAGTTGAAGAGTTTCGCCCATGAACAATAACTTCGCCTCGTGATCCCGGGAAGTCGAAAGCATCACGGTTGGCCTCTGATGTTCATAACGGGCGTAATAATCAGACTCCTCGGTTCTCTCGCCTCGCGAGATATGCTTCGCCTCGCGAGAATGCCAAAGGTTGTGACTCTTCACAACATTCGCCTCGCCGATTAGATCTCGCCTCACGAGTGGGCTTAATTTACGACTAGTATAAATTGATGTTACGAACAGTTTGGAAGGACTTTTCTGCTTCTCCATTGTTTTTGTTTATTTTTGTGTGTTCGTTTTTCATATGGAGAACTAATTTTCTAGGATTAATCTATTGTAATCGATTTCCATTATACTTGAGGTTTTGTGATTCCTATTTTACTTGTTTTTCCCTTTTCAATACTATGCTATGCATTTCTGTTTGTTTAATTCAGGAGTGTATAGTATTGTATTGATTCGTTTCAGTGATGTTATGTTCCTATACTTAACCACGTTTGTTTAATTCGTGTGTGTTCATTCATGTTCGTTTAGTTCATGAGGGCTTAACCCCGTTTGTTTAATTCGGGAATAGGAACATATATCCGTAGTGGCAATTTCGTTTGTTAATTGTTGCTACAGCTGAAAGGGGATAGAATCTGCTTAGGGCTAGGAATTCACATAATCGATGATAGTTGGGAAATTGAGAACGATAGATTAATCGTCTTTAGCTATTTGATAACCTTTTCAACTGCCCTGTTTTCATTGCTTTGTTATTGCTTATTTTCTTATTTGCACTCCAATCCAACCCCCCCAATAAAAAACTGATTTTTGTGATAAATAACACTTCGAGAGTCCTTGTGAGACGACATCCGAGTTGTCGCCTAAACTACAGTTTAAAAACCGCTCGTTCTTTTTGGCGCGTGAGCGCGCGACCAATGGCTCAACCTCATCGGCATTGTGCAGAACATATAAGTGTGCTTGCTCCCATTCTGTCCTTGATATAGTCACTATTTCAGTTCCGGTAATTCCTTGCCCCATCATTCTCCATGTGTGACGAGACTTTGGCAGCCCTATAGAATCAGACCTTGGATAGGTATTCGATCATGGAATTCAACGACTTCTTCGACAATATACTGTTCAACAATACAACCTTCCTGGTCGTGATCAGTTTTTCACATACCCTTTTAATATCTTCATATAACGCTCAATCGGGTACATCCATCTCATATAAGCTGGCCCCACAGGTTGTGTCTCTCTAACAAGGTGAATGGTTAGATGAACCATTATGTCAAAGAATGAGGGTGGTAAGTACATCTCAAGCTCGCATAAAGTCACAACAATTTCTCTTTGCAATGATGGCAACTTCCCAGGATCAATCACTTTGTTGCAAATTGCCTTGAAGAAGAAACAGAGTTTAGTTAAGCCCCCCGCACTTTGTTAGGTAAAATAGACCGTATACCAATGGGTATCAACTTCTCCATGAGAACATGACAATCGTGGGACTTTAGACCTTTTAACTTGAGATCTTTCATCGATACGAGGTTCCTAATGTTTGAAGAGTACCCTTCCGGAACCTTAACTCCTTCAAGAAACTTACAAAAAACAGTTTTTTCTTTTCTAGATAGAGTGTAAGCAGCCAGAGGAAGATATGTACTTTTACCCTTCTTCGTCGGTCCCAATTCTCTTCTTATTCCCATACTAACCAAGTCCAACCTTGCATTGATGCCATCTTTAGTCTTCCCTGGCACATTGAGTAACGTACCAATGACACTATCACATATATTTTTTTCAACGTGAATCACATCGAGGAAATGTCTTACATATAATGATTTCCAATATGGCAACTCAAAGAAAATCGACCTTTTCTTCCACCCTCTTGTGACAATATCTCTCGCAAAAGGTTTACCGAATTGGATATTCAAATCCTTTACCTTTTCAAAAAGTTGATCACCCGTCAACGGTGAAGGAGCTCTACCTTCTTCCGAGTTCCCATTGAACGCCTTTCTCCACCACCGGTAATGATGACTTGGATGCAAAAATCTACGATGCCCAAGAAAGACATTCTTCTTACAATGTTCTAACCGCATCCAATCCGTACCCTCTTCACATATAGGGCATGCACACTGACCCTTGATGCTATATCCTGACAGATTACCGTAGGCTGGAAAATCATTAATTGTGCCAAACAACATAGCTCTCAAATTGAAACTTTCTTCCTTATACCCATCATACACCTCCACACCTGTCTCCCACAGTTGTTTCAAATCTTCAATCAAAGGAGTCAAATAGACGTCTATATCATTTCCTGGTTGTTTGGGCCCAGAAATTAACATAGATAACATCATAACGATGCATTATGGGAAAATACCACACAACCTTCTCTGGATCTGATTCTTTCTTCTTATATCGTGAGGCATTACATTTAGGACACATCTTTAACGATGCATATTCATTCCGAAATAAAATGCAATCGTTAGGACAAGCATGTATCCTCTCGTAGCTCATGCCAATAGAGCGTAACATTTGTTTAGCCTCATATGTCCGACTAGGAAGCACATTATCCTCCGGCAACATGTCTTTCAATAGTGTGAGTAAGTCCGTAAAGCTCTTATCAGTCCATCCGATTCCCGATTTCAAGTTATACAACTTTAACATCGCCGACAATCTTGTAAATTTAGTACAACCATCATACAATGGTTTCTTTGCATCACTTACCAACCTCTCAAACATTTGAGGACAATCCAAAAATCCTCTTCAACACATTTGCAATGTCTTAAAAACGATCGCCCTCATAAGTATTTGTGTGTCGGTATCGTATGATGAATATCTCACCACGATTCCTCATTTCACTAGACTCAGCTCTTGTCTCACCATGTTTTGTCCAACATGTATAACTTTGATCGATTCCATTACACACTAAATGTTCTTCCAAATCGGCTGCACTAACTCTCCTTGCATAACAACAATCTAAACAAGGACATATGATTGTACTAGGGTTTTCCGCATGCCGAACTGCAAACCTAATGAACTCTTTCACCCCATCCTCATACTCCTTCGTTAAACGATTGGCAGACATCCATTTCCGATCCATGCTTTCCCGATCTACAAAAATATTTATTAAACATATTTACTATGAGTTTGGACTGGTTGATGTCTACATGCAATGTATACAGATTAAAGATACCAAATGAGTTATAATACAACTCATTGATATTTACACAAGGTCCATTAATTTTGATTTTGTGTATTTTTTCTTATAACATAACCTTTGAAAGGCGCAAGTAAACAAAAATGTTGTGTTTGTCTACTTATCACCAAACCTTGTGCAAGTAACAACCAATCTACATCTGCCGATGCTCACGGTTGGTTACTAGTTTCTATGATTTGTATTGCTATCCCCGATTTTGAAAAGCAGTATACATCTGAACAAAACTGTTCCAGCAAAACACATCAAGATCCCATTTCCTTTTCTTGGAATGTTTGTCCTTCACTTGTTTTATCCTTTGAACAACTATGTTCCTTATCAAGCATCAATGACTATGTTATGAATTTGTCAACATGGCTGAGGGTTGTAACATGTATATAAGACCAAGACCAATCATCAATGCATATCGATTAGCATGTTCCTTGTCAAGTATCAATCACTAAGTTATAAATTTATCAATATGGCTGAGGACTGCATCATATATTGATCAATCATCAATGTATAACCATTAGTATGTTCCTTATCAAGTATCAACACTATGTTATGCATTTGTCAACATGGCTGAGGACTGCAACTTATATGGAAGATCAATAAATGTATATCCATTGGCACCAATTTTTATTTCATCACCTAAGTGCCAGTGTGCCATGGATTTACACTTGTTTTAGTGGTTATGTTGTAGACTCATAGGAGGCAGCATTATAAGAAACTAAAAGTTTCTCACTGCTCTAGCTCCTCTTTTACTAAAAAATCAATAGTTAACATGATAATACAGGCATAACTAGTACAACTATGAACTCACTTTTAACATTTTATCAAACATCTAACCTACAAGACAGCAAATAGTAAAACATAGGAATGGATGAATATCATGGAAGCCAACAATCCACCATTTCTAAAACATTATTTTCTTTTCATCAAAAACAGAAAACATGCAGAAGAATAAAGATATCAAGAAAAACTATAACATAGTTAATCAACCAAATGTATAGCTTTCTAAATTTCAGTTCAACAACGGCAACAAAGTCCATTTTACTCTTTGTTCTTTGCACTGATTAGCTTGGTCGAAATAGGGGAGAGGGACATAGAGAGCATACCTTGGTCGTAGGTGGTGTGGTGATGAGTGGCGGAGCAATGGGGGCGTGAGAGGGAGTCTGAGGCGTGAGAGCAACAGTGAGAGGGAGAAGGCGTGAGAGGGACGCAGCTCGCACCGGAGATGGCAACCCTAGACCGATGAGGTCGGTGCTGGTGCGTAGAAACCGGCAATTGAAGGATGGCGCGTGTGGTATAACACCTAAGATAGCGTTTGTGTGGAACCGCTATCTTTTTCCTAAGTGGCACTTTTAATAGCGGTTTCCACGGAAACGCTATCTTAGGTGATACCTAAGATAGCGTTTTCTAAAGGAAACACTATTAAAAGTCCCCCCAATTTTTTTAATAGCATTTCCACACGGAAATGCTATAAAAGGTGCGTTATTAAAAGTCTAATCTGTTGTAGTGAAAACTTGCAATGCTGTTGTTAACTAATAATAATGCAGGGTTTCCTTTGTCCCGTAGGATCTCTCCACAATTGCTTAATTTTTTTTCTTTTTGATTTACTCCCTATTTATGTACCATAAATAAATAAAAAATAATTAGATTTAATTCTACCCAAACGCTAGCTTAAAAGTAGTTCTACCCAAACGCTAGATTTAATTCTCATTTGTCATGGGACTTAACATTATTTGCTTCATTACCGGAGATGTTAGCTATTTCTCAAAATATGACATAACACATGCGAGAGCTATTTGAATGGACAAAACTAATAGCTTGTCTACTATATCTATATAAATTTTTTAGGCCGGTGAAATACCAACTTGCTCCATTCTATGACATTGCCATGTGTCCTTATTTGAGGGTAATTTCGTCTGATCTATTATATCTATATAAATTTTTTAGGCCGGTGAAATAACAACTTTGTCACATTCTAAGACATTGCCATGTGTCCCTCTTTGAGAGTAATTTCGTCTCATTAAAATTTTTGAACCCTTATAAGCTATTGTCACGTGTCACATCACCTCCTCAAAAAAAATCTATTATGTCTATATAAATTTTTTAGGCTGGTGAAATACTGGTCGCGCTGTCGCGCACGCGCCAAAAAGAACGAGCGGGTTTTAAAACTGTAGTTAGGGCGACAACTCGGATGTTGTCTCACAAGGACTCTTAAAGTGTTATTTTTCACAAAAAACAGTTTTTTTTGGGGGGGGTTGTTTGGATGCAATCAAAGAAAATAAAACAATGAAAACAGAGCAATAAAACAAGGCAGTTCAAAAAGATTATCAAATAGCAAACAACGATTAATCTACTGTTCTTGATTTCACAACTATCATCGGTTCATGTAATCCCAAGCCCTAAGCAGATTCTATTCCCCTTTCAGTTGTAGTAACAATTAACAAACGAAATCGCTACTACGGATATAGGTTCCTATTCCCGAATTAAACAAACGGGGTTAAGCCCTCATGAACTAAACGAACATGAATGAACACACGCGAATTAAACAAACACGATTAAGTATAGGAACATAATATCACTGAATTGAATCAACACAACACTATACACTCCTGAATTAAACAAACGAAATGTATAATATGGCATTGAAAAGGTAAAAACATACAAAACAGAGATTACAGAACCTCAAGTACGGTAGAAATCAATTACAATAGATTAATCTATGAAATTTAGTTCTCCATGAAACGAAATACACACAGAAAAATATGTAAACAGAACAATAGAGAAGCAAAAGTTGTTCATAATCTGCCCAGACAGCTATTTATAACATTCAGGAATTTTTGCCCTCTCGCGACGCGAATCTTGTGAACGATCTGCAACCTTTGGTATTCTCGCGAGGCGAAGAAAGCATCGCGAGGCGAGGAACTAAAGAGTCTTCTTATTACGCCCGTTATGAACATCAGGGGCCAGGGCCAACCGTGATGCTTTCTGACTTCCAAGATCGCGAGGCGAATGGATGCTCGCGAGGTGAGACTCTTCAACTTCAAAGCGCCACGTACCGTGACCTTCAACACGGGTAAGCCGTGATAGTCTCTGACTTTCAGGGCTAGGTGACTCACGGGGCGAGATCTTATTCACGGGGCGAACCGGAGACCTTGCATTTTCTTGGAACAGTCAGCCTTCGGGGTCGCGAGGCGAAGAAACTCTCGCGAGGCGAATCCCCTATTTCTTTATTCTCTTGACTTCCAACTTAACCTGAAAACAAAGATACAGCTATAAGTGTATTATTTGACTCAAAACTGGCTAAATTAACCTAAAACTACTTTAGAGACTCAAAACCTTTCTTGAGGACAATCTAATCTAATTTGGGTGAAAATAGGATATAATTTGCACAAAACCCTGGTCATACTAGCCATAAAACTAGATAAGCCAGAGACTTATCAAAATACCCCAAACTTAAACTTTGCTTGTCCCCAAGCAAACTAAGACTCAAAAATCAAAAAGACTCAAGACCTGGTAAGCTTTAAAAGATTCAATCAACCTTGCACAAATTCAAGCAATACATCAAAATAAATTTTCCTTCAATGTCCCCCTTTCAAGCAAAGCAATCCCGACACTCATTCATTCTAAACAATTGAGAATTTCATCAGTCAAACAATCATCAATCTAATCAGGGTATCCCATTTACACACAAGAGGGAGATCACCAATTCCAAACAACTGCCTTCCTCACAAGGGCATTTAGTGTTCACTCAATCGCTCAGTTTGTGTCAGGCTATCAACATTGCACTCAATTTCACTTTTCAAGAGCACTTCCCATAAATTTGATTTTCATCTCCCAATGATTCCCACAGAAAACATGCAAGCAACATCAAAAGGTCTTTTATGGGTTGTAATGGGGCCTGGCTAAAGGTAGGATATACAAAGGTACTAGTGAAGTCCCTAGGAACTAAGAGAGCATGAAACTTTTTACACTTCAAAACATTGAAATTCCACTCAAGTTCCTTTTCTCATTCATCTTTTCAATTGCCTTGGGTGACTACAGCCTTTTTATTCAAATATTTTTATTTTTAACATTTTTACACTTTTCTTTTCTTTTTTTCTTTTTTTTCAATCCCAAACAACATATTACACCTTGCAGCCACCCCAAACTTAGTTTCTTGCACCCATTTTCTTTTTCTAAGATTCCATGCTCTCCTAATCCTAAGATCGGGTTAACATGGTTTTTCCAGATTTTGGGCTTATAACATTAGGTTATCAAGAATTAACAGGCTAATCAGGCTCAATGGGGCTAACTAAGGAACATGCATTAGGGATGGTTATTTTAGGCTAAGTAGCTATTTACAAGGAAAATGCCTAAATCATCTGAAGCAAACACATAATCATGCAAACCATAAAGAGATTCAAGCAAATTCAGGAAAGTGCAACTTGAAAGTGATTCTCACATAGTCAAAAACATGTTGGAGGCTCAAAACCTCACCTGGACATTCATGCAAATTGTTTGACAGAGATTATATCCCTAGTGTGTGCTTCCTATCACCCCAAACTTATCATAAATCATGCCATCATAACTAAATATCTCAAAGTTCTGTTTTCAATCACATGGGGATCACTTTTCACAAACAAAAAATTTTCAGCCTAGGGGGAATCATCACATCAATCATGCAATCAATTTGTGCAAAATCAATCAAAATCCATCAAACTTGCCAACAAAAGACTCAACACAACTCCTGAGCTTCTCAAATTATTCAGGAGCTTTATTCAAAGAAAAGGAAAAAAAACAAAACAAAACAAAAACAAAAACTACAACTAGTTCCCTCCCCCACACTTAAAATATACATTGTCCCCAATGAACAAAAGAACTATAAAAACAGAGTGAGGGAAAGGAAAGGGAACTCCCTGATCAAGTATTAGTGTAGGTGGGAGCTTCCAAGGAGAGCTCCTCAACATTAGCATCCACAGGGTCACTAGCATCCACACCATGGAATGGCTTCAGCCTCTGCCCGTTAACCTTGATGGTTGTGTTGGTAACTGGATCTTTGATCTTTACTGCACCATAAGGAAACACATTAGTAACAACAAATGGTCCAATCCACCTGGACCTAAGTTTCCCAGCCATCAATTTCAGGCGGGAATTAAACAGTAAGACTTTCTGACCCACAAAAAATTCTTTCCTAGCAATCATCCTATCATGAAAAAGTTTTTTTTTCTCTTTATAAATCATGGAGCTTTCATAGGCTTCTAGCCTAAGCTCCTCAAGTTGCTGGAATCGCAGTTTTCTTTCAACACCGACTTCCTTCATGTCCAAGTTACATCACTTGATCGCCCAAGTATGCACGGTGCTCAACTTCCACCAGGAGGTGACATGCCTTACCAAATACAAGCCTCGAAGGGGGACATTCCTATAGGTGTCTTGAAAGCGGTCCTCCGAGCCCACAGTCGTCTTCCGGACGGCGGCTCCATTCCTTTCAATTGGTTTGCACCATCTTCTCTAGAATCTGCTTGATCTCCCTGTTTGATATTTCAGCCGGCCATTGGTCCGGGGATGGTAAGCAAGTGAAAACTCTATGTACAACCCCATATTTTTCCGAGTAAGGCTTCCATGGTTCTCAGTTTGGTAAGTGAGTGCCCTGGTCACCGATGATAGCCTTAGGTATGCCAAACCTGCAAAAAATGTTGGACCTAACAAATTTGGAAACAACTATAGCATAGTTTGTCCTAGTGGGGATTGCTTCCACCCTGTTTGAAACATAATCTATAGCCAAAAGTATATATAGAAATCCAAAAGAAGGGGGAAAGGACCCATGAAATCAATCCCCCACACATCAAAAAACCTCACAATAAAGCATGGGTTCGCTGAGGCATCTCACTCCTACGAGTGATGGCGAGGGCCTGCTGTTTGACATTCCTTGCAATTCCTGTATACCTCATAGGAATCTCTAAAAATTGTGGGCCAAGTAGAATCCGTAATCCGGGACTTTTCTTGCTGTCCTCTGTGGTCCAAAATGTCCTCCAACTTGAGAGGCATGTGAGAAGTGCAAAATGGACTCGTCTCATGATCGGGACACACCTCCGAATCACCCGATCACCGCAAAACTTCCAAAGGTAGGGATCATCCCACACATAGTACTTTGCATCGCTCTCTTGAGCTTGTGGAACTTATGTCTACTTGTACCTGCAGGAATAACACCAAAGAACAAGGAAATTAACTATGTCAATGAAACCAGGGTGTTATCCCATACAGATGTAGAAGCCTCTCATCGGGAAGTCATCTTGGATGGGAGAAGGATCCTCATCCCTAGCTATTCGGCTCAAGTGATTCGCTACCAAATTTTCAGCTCCACTCTTGTCTTTTATCTCCACATTGAATTCTTGGAGCAAAAGCATCCACCGGATCAATCTTGGCTTAGCTTCCGGTTTCTTTAATGGGTACTTTGAGCTGCATGGTCAAGTGAAAACAATAACCTTTGGACCTAGCAAATATGACCTAAATTTATCAAGTGCAAACACAACAGCTAGCGTTCCTTCTCAATGGTGGTGTAATTTGATTGTGCAATATCTAATGTCCTAGAAGCATAATGAATGACATGGGCAGCCTTGCCCACCCACAGTTGTAACCGCTCCCACAAAGAAAATTGGAAGCATCACACATTAGTTCAAAAGGGAGTGCCCGATCGGGGCTGGATGATGGGGGTAGATGTCAATGCTTTTTCGTGTAGTCAAATGCCTCCTTGTAATGATCATCAAAATGGAACAGGGCATCATTCTTCAGCAGGTTTGATAATGGCAGAGCTATCTTGCTGAAGTCCTTTATAAAGCGCCTGTAGAAACCTGCATGTCCAAGAAAAGAACGGATCTCGCGTACGCAAGATGGGTAAGGCAATGAAGAAATCACATCGATTTTTGCAGGATCTAATGAAATACCCTCTTTAGAAATTACATGACCCAAAACAATCCCCTGCTCTACCATAAAGTGACATTTTTCATAATTCAAAATCAAATCAGTCTCAATGCATCTTTGTAGAACTAAACTCAGACTATGCAGACATGCATCAAATGAGGAGCCATATACAGTGAAGTCATCCATGAACACCTCTATGAAATTTTCAATAAATTCAGAGAAAATGCGAAGCATGCATCTTTGGAAGGTGCCAGGAGCATTACAAAGGCCAAATGGCATCCTCCTATAGGCAAACATACCGAAGGGGCACGTGAAAGTGGTCTTTTCCTGATCCTCAGGGGCAATATGGATCTGGAAATACCCGGAAAAGCCATCAAGAAAACAATAATGAGATTTACCAGCCAGCCGATATAGCATTTGATCTATGAATGGCAAAGGAAAATGATCCTTTCTGGTGGCCTGGTTCAACTTCCTATAATCTATACAGACTCGCCAGCTATTCTGGACTCTAGTAGGTACAAGCTCATTATTATCATTCCTAACTACTGTGAGACCGGACTTCTTTGGTACAACTTGCACCGGACTTACCCAAGTACTATCAGAGATGGGGTATATAATACCCGCCATCAGAAGCTTAGTCACCTCTTTCTTTACCACATCCGTAATCGGTGGATTGAGGCGTCTTTGGGCCTCGTCTAATCAGGTTTAGCCCCATCCTCCAATAGAATTCTCGTGCATGCATCCGGAGGGGCTAATTCCTCGAATATCGCCCAAGGTCCACCCAATAGCCTTCTTGTGCTTCTTCGTAACCTCCAAAAGCTTGGCTTCCTAGTGGAGTCAAGGCTGGAGGAAATGATGACCGGAAGTTTTTCATTTGTCTCCGTGTAGGCATACTTCAGTTCCCAGGAAGTGGCTTGAGTTCTAGGGAGGGCGGCTGCTCAACGGATGGTACATTGGGAGTAGCCAGGATGTCAAGGACTTCTGCTGAACAGACAGCTTCACTCTCACTATCACTATCACCCTGCAAGGTTGATTCAAGAAACTCAAGACAAAACGGAACAAGGGTTAGTGTCGAATAGTTAGTACATGAATACAAATCATCAAAACCAGAAATGAATGGAAAATCGAAATAAAGTCCTCATGGGCATCCTCAATAAGCTCTAAAGCAACTCTAGTTGGAAAACCGAGTGCTCCTCCAAGTGGGTGTTTCATAGCATCAAAGATCTTGAATTTGGCCACAATATCACCAAACTCCATAGACATAGTCCCATCATTCACATCAATCTTAGTCTTGGCTGTCTTCATGAATGGTCTGCCCAAGATTATTGGTGATCTACTGGAATGTGTCTCTCCTGCCATGTCTAAGATGTAGAAGTCAGCAGGAAGATCAAATCATCAACTTGCACTAGCACATCTTCTACCATTCCCATGGGTCGGGCACCTGGTCCTCGTTAGCCAACCTGGATGGTGAGACCTGTATACTGCAAAGGCTCAAGATCAAGGTTGTTAAAGATGGAGGTAGGCATGACATTTATGGAGGCACCCAAATCCAACATGCAGTTTTCAAACTTCCTGTCCCCAATAGTGCATGGAATAGTAAATGTGCCTGATCCTTGCACTCTCGTGGTAAAGTGCTCGAGTAGGGGCTAAAACAAAGAACTCTTTCTCGGTGCAGGCCTAGACCGGATAAGAGTTGAGACATTTCTTCCCAAATCAACCCTCTCATTATTCTTCATCTTCCTCTTGTTGGTGCATAGATCCTTCATAAATTTGGCATACTTGGGCACCTGCTTGATCACATCTAGAAGGGGAATATTCACAGCTACTTTTCTGAACACATCTAAAATCTCTCTTTCTTTGTCTTCACCACCAATCTTCTTATTTTTCTGTAATCTGTGTGGGAATGGGATTGGTGGTCTGTACACTTTCTCAACTTCAACTTCAACAATAGGCTCAGGAGTTACCTCAATAGTTTCTTCATCTTTTCCAGAGGTGGCCTCAACAACTTTTTCAGATCTCAGAGATATGGCACTCACATTAGGATTGGAGGCATTAGGATTGGAGGCATTAGGATTTATCACTGGCTGTGCCGGCAATTGGGTTGTCCCTTGACCTTGCTGTATGTTATTCATGGATGTGGCCAGCTGTCCAATCTGTGTCCTCAAATCTTGAATGCTAGCATTTGTTTGCTGCTGAAACTGTGCCTGTGAAGCTGCAACCTGCTGCTGAAACTGGAGGTTGTTTGCAGCCATTTGCTTGATCATATCCTCTAGGGAAGGTCCAGAAGATGCAGAAGTAGTCAATTGGGGAGGATTCTGTGGTGCTGCCATTGGTTGTTGGGATGAGTTCCCATACCGCAGATTAGGATGATTCCTCCAATTGGGATGGTACCTATTGGTAGAGAGGTCTGGAGTGCTCTACCGATTCTAATTGTTTCCTTGATTATATGGATTTACTGCATAAGCTTGAGATACTTCACTGACAAACTCTTCTCTCTGGATGGGGCATGCATCATATGGGTGCTCAGGTGAATTGCAGATGCCACATAACTTTGCAGGCTGAACCCTGTCTATTGCCAATTGCCTTACAAAAGAAGTCAGCTCATCCAATCTATTCTCAAGGGCGACCTGGTTGGAAGATGAACTATGGACCTCATGCACACCTCTTGTCTCAACTGAATTTCTTCTGGTAGTAAACTGCTGGGAATTCAGTGACATATTCTCAATGAGTTGCTTGGCGTACTGGGGTCTTATCAACAAGTGCTCCCCACTAGCAGGATCCAAAAGATTCCTATCCATTGGCAGTAATCCTTCATAAAAAGTATGGATGAGAAGTCGTTCCGAAATCGATCTTTGAGGGCAGTGGATACCAAATGCTTGAACCTTTCCCAATATTCAGCTAGCGACTCATTCCCTTGCCTGATGCCACATATTTCCTTCCTTATTGACGCAGCTCTGGAAGCAGGAAAATATCTTTCTAGGAAAACCCTCTTCAAATCATTCCAAGTGGTGATAGAGTTGGGCTCAAGATACAACAACCAATCCTTTGCAGCTCCCTGGAGTGAGAACAGAAAAGCTTTCAGCTTGATACTATCCTCAGTTACTCCCTCTGATCTCGAGGTTGTGGAGCATACAACTTGGAATTCCTTCAAGTGCTTGTGTGGATCCTCACCTGCAAGACCATTAAACTTTGGCAACAAGTGAATGAAACCATATTTTAGTTCAAAAGGAGTATCAGCACCAGGATATGAAATACACAATCCATTGTAATTTACATCGGGGCAAAGAAGTCGTCTTAATGTCCATTGGTCTCCCATGTTTTCAAAAACAGTTTTGGAATTAGAATCACTACTAGTGCTAGCCCTAATTCTCTACGGAGTGTGTGCAGTGTTCTTTCAATTTCGGATCAAAATCACACAATTCGGGGCAATTCGACCTAGTAGCTGCACCAATTCAAAACAAAAACAGAAAATAAAAGGAAGAAAAGAAAATAAAAAAATGCGAAAAATAACAAATCGTAGTCCACACAACGGCGCCAATTTTTGGTCGCACTGCAGCAAGACGCGCCAAAAAGAACGAGCGGGTTTTAAAACTGTAGTTAGGGCGACAACTCGGATGTCGCCTCACAAGGACTCTTAAAGTGTTATTTTTCACAAAAATCGTTTTTTTTGGGGGGTTGTTTGGATGCAATCAAAGAAAATAAAACAATGAAAACAGAGCAATAAAACAAGGCAGTTCAAAAAGATTATCAAATAGCAAACAACGATTAACCCACTGTTCTTGATTTCACAACTATCATCGGTTCATGTAATCCCAAGCCCTAAAGCGATTCTATTCCCCCTTTCAGATTGTAGTAACAATTAACAAACGAAATCGCTACTACGGATATAGGTTCCTATTCCCGAATTAAACAAACGGGTTAAGCCCTCATGAACTAAACGAACATGAATGAACACACGCGAATTAAACAAACGCGATTAAGTATAGGAACATAATATCACTGAATTGAATCAACACAACACTATACACTCCCCGAATTAAACAAAGCAAATGTATAATATGGCATTGAAAAGGGAAAAACATACAAAACAGAGATTACGTAACCTCAAGTACGGTAGAAATCAATTACAATAGATTAATCTATGAAATTTAGTTCTCCATGCAACGAAATACACACGTAAAAAAATATGTAAAAGTAACAATAGAGAAGCAAAAGTTGTTCATAATCTGCCTGCATAGCCTATTTATAACATTCAGAATTTTTGCCCTCTCGCGAGGCGAAGCCTCTCGCGACGCGAATCTTGTGAACAGTCTGCAACCTTTGGTATTCTCGCGAGGCGAAGAAAGGATCGCGGGCGAGGAACCGAAGAGTCTTCTTATTACGCCCGTTATGAACATCGGGGCCAACCGTGATGCTTCTCGACTTCCAGGCTCGCGAGGCGAATGGATGCTCACGAGGCGAGACTCTTCAACTTCAAACCGCCACAGCCGTGACCTTCAACACGGGTAAGCCGTGATAGTCTCTCGACTTTCAGGGCTAGGTGACTGTCTGGGCAACCAGCAGACCTTGCATTTTCTTGGAACAATCAGCCTTCGAGGTCGCGAGGCGAAGAAACTCTCGCGAGGCGAATCCCCCTGTTTCTTTATTCTCTTGACTTCCAACTTAACCCAAAACAAAGATACAACTATAAGTGTATTATTTGACTCAAAACTGGCTAAATTAACCTAAAACTACTTTAGAGACTCAAAACCTTGCTTGAGGACAATCTAATCTAATTTGGGTGAAAATAGGATATAATTTGCACAAAACCCCGGTCATACTAGCCATAAAACTAGATGAGCCGGAGACTTATCAAATACCAACTTGCCCCATTCTAAGACATTGCCACATGTCCCTCTTTGAGGGTAATTCCGTCTGATTAAAATTTTTAAACCCTTCTAAGCTATTGTCACGTGTCACATCACCTTCTCAAAAACAATTTCCCACTCAAACCACCTTACTTATCCTTTCCTCTGTTCAGTTCAACCATTGTTAAACTATTATTGTATTCTTATTATATTATGAAGCATTGCTTAGTCAAGTCACAACTTATAAGCTTTTCAAAAATACAAAGTTTTCCTCAACAAAATGATGGATTTTTCCTCATAAAAAAATTTCCCCTTCAAATGGAAGAAGGTTCTATACAATGGGTACTCTAAGAGTGTGTTTGGGAAAACTGAAAAAAATAATTATGCTGAAAAACGAATCTGTTTGGATCTGTTTTTCCTCAGAATCTGTTTTTGTTTGGGTCAATTTACTGAAAAACGATTTTAAGATAATCTATTTCGTTTGAATGATGCAAAAAAAATTACTTTTATTTGTATAATTTAATAATATTTGTTTAGAGGTTAATTTTGTAGGGGTAAACAGGGAAGAAAGTTTTGAAATGAAAAATAATCTAATCACAACAATCTTAAGCTAAAACGAACTAGAAAGCATAAAATAGATTTTTCCCCCATAAAAACTTTTTTTTATAAATTTAAGCAAAATACCAAACATATTAGATTATTTTGAAAACACTTTTTAGAAATAAAACAGCTGATATGAGAAAAATCAATCTTTTCCAAACATGCTTTAAATAGACACTTTACTTTTCCTTTCTCCTCTCTAAGTTAATTGGCTCTCCTCTCTATATTTTGTAGATCATTGTTTTCTCACTTGCTCTCCTCTTCTTATTTTTTTCTTCAGTTTCTCCATATTATACTTATATGATCTCCTGTGCTTTTCTAATGCCTATCTTTTGATTGTAGTAATAAATCCTTGCAGAAAATTCAATATGTAGTGCTAAATTTATTTATTTATTTGGTTAAAGTAATACTTTGGTCCCTATACTTGACACGAATTCTCGATTTGGCCCCTATACATAAAAATTATTAAAATGGTCTCTATACGTACAAAAAATACCCCTTTGGTCTCTGTATTTAATTCATTATACATCAAAAGTAACCTTAGTTGTACTTTATGATTACCATCATTTTTGTACATTAAAAAATAACTTAGTATTAACATTATTTTTTACAAGAACTTAAGGTTACTTTTGATGTATAATGAATTAAATCATTATTTGCTTCTGGAAGCTTATATTTGTTTCTAGGGATGAGTTTCGGTTTCAGTGGTACTACTTTTGTGATCTCATAGAATTGATAAATTATTAGGTATTCTCCAATAAGATCAGTTAGCATTCTTAAGATTTTGGAGAGATAGCTAGGAGGCCTTGATCCTTAAGGTTAATATTTCAGTTAGCATTCTCAATCCATATATATATAGGTGACCGAGTCCAAAGCTTATATTTTATTTTCTGCAATAAAATATTGTTGTTTTATAAGAATTATAATTATAAGTTTGGTACGTTTATTCATGCTACTTTTGATTAATGGGATTTTGAAGAAAAAAATGATTCTATTAAGTATTAATTTTCATGTACCTAAATCATTTTCGTGGGCTCAGTGTATTGTACTATAAAGAAATACAATTTTTTGTGAGTGGACCTAGCATTTATAGTGATATTGAGTATGACTTTTCTATTGGCCAATGAGTATGACTTTTCTATTGGCCAATCCCTGTTACTTTTGAATATGATTGATTATATGTTATATACTCATATTTACTCATGATTCAGTTTTAAGGAACACTATCATGATTCAATTTTGGAAGTTGTATGAATATTTTGTTTATCAATTTTTAAAACTAAACACAAAATCTTTGGGTCATTCTACTATAAATTGTATACAAATTTTTGTGAGTGGACCTAGCATTTATAGTGATACTGAGTATGACTTTTCTATTGGCCAATTCCTGTTACTTTTGAAAATGATTGATTATCTGTTATATACTCATATTTACTCATGATTCAGTTTTAAGGAACACTACTATGATTCAATTTTGGAGGTTAAGAGAGGTTAAATAATTTTAAGAAGAAACTTCTGAATATTTTGCTTATCAATTTTTAAAACTAAACACAAAATATTTAGGTCATTCCACTATAAACTGTATACAAGTGACTATGTCTCAGCTGCATGTATCTATTATATTTTTCAAAAATTGAAATTTATTATATTATTAAATCATATTTCCACCAGAATTTATGTGCCATAGTTTGAGAATTGAAAATAAATCACCACTCATTCTTGCAATTCTGTGGTTAACTATATAGATGGAATGTATGAGCAAGTGATGCTCATCCTAACCCATAAGGGAGTTGACATTCTGTAAGGGAAAAAATTGTCCCATTGCTGCAGAGAAAAAAGCTTAAAGGGAATCAATAGGAAACAAGGCAGGAGGGACTCTTAATAGAGAAACCAAGACTCAACTGCTTTACTTCTTTTCAGTTAATACAAGATGTAACTAGGCTCTATATGAATTACCTATGTAATATAAAAAAAGGTGTTGTGCTAATTACTAATACACCCTTCATGGAGCTTTTCAACAGATAAAGTACTTCTAAATCTAATAATGGTCATGGAGCTTTTGCCATCCCAATTTTAGAGTTCTGGCTTCATTACCATCAAGTGCATAGGAAATGGTATTTACAATATAATACCAATGGATGTCAGCATAGTTCCAGTGAAAGATGAATACCAACATATTCACCATGGGGCACCACAAATATAAGAACTGAATTAGCCATTAATATTAGTACCAGGTGCACCACAAAGTTTTTTGCATCTGCTATTATAAGTCTTTGTATGCAGCATCATCCAAAATATTATATATAAAATGGTTTTATTTAACGAGTTTGAGAGTTTATTATGTCTCCATGTTGGAAATGGAAGCCTGATTGGTTTGTTTACCATTTTTGGATTGAGTCTTTATTCACATGGTAACATAATAACAAATCATTAATCTGCAATTCCATGCTTTACGTGTCAAATATATTTAGTTTAATTGAGAGGATGATAGGCTATTAGACGAGAAAGTAATAAATTATGCTTTTTCCTATGTTCTTACTCAAATTTTTGGTCTAGGAATGTTCCCTTGAGATTGTGGTTTTGTCACAACAGTAGTTGCTACCTATTATATTGATGATAAATAGATACCAAATATAAAGATCAGTTCATATCAAAATAATGGTAAAATGTGATATAATGGCAATAATGTGAAGCTAAAACCATAATGTTAATGTATAGTGGAGAAATATACGGTTGATAACCATTCATGTGGGAGAATTCTTTTGAGGAGACGAAGACGGTTGAATTTACTCTATATTTCTTAAGTTAAGGGTAGATCTTGATGTTTTCAAATATTTGGTAGCAACCTTTTTTGTCTGATCCAATATTTTATAGATAACAGGAACAATTAATAATTACTATATTTGTGAAGTATTCTAATTTCTTGGAAAAAAAGATGAAATATTTGACATACAGCTGACTAGCATATTTTAACCATCTTCTTCAAAATATGGTAAAGAGACATCTAAGAGTGATTCTGCTGGGAACCATCCTCACTATACTATTGTTTATGTGGGTAACCTTGCTTTGCTTCAAAGAGGTAAGAAACTATTGTTTTGTATTTTTCATTTTTGGGGGTTAAGAACAAAAGTAGTTCATAAAAAAAAAAACGTTGAGAAGTACAACATACAGGATTTTCTATTGGCTAATTACAAACCCTAGGCTTACTGTTTTGTACTCAGACTTATTTCTATGTTAAAAATGAGAATGTTGAGTCATATTGTGCAATTTGAGCATTGTTGATAGAAGTACAACATACGATATTGTTATGTCACAAGTCTTTTCATATTATGTTATTTCTGTTAAATATGCTATGATTTCTGTTTCTATACTTAGTTATGTTAATGGTCATATTATGTTATATTAATAGCTACTTATATGTTAGTTGTGGAAAAGGTTACACTAGGGATATCGATGCAGGCTATTCCGCTGTAACACTTGGATATTTGGGTGCAAGTCTTTCATCTACCCGTGGGTTTTATGACAGAAATGGTCGGAAAACTCCTGGGGAACTATATTGGTGAATTCCTGGAGTATGATGAGAATAATAAAACTAGTCCTTGGAGAGCTTTCATGCGAATCAGAGTTCGTTTGGATGTTTCAAAGCCATTAAGGAAAGAAAGGAAGGTTAGGATGGCAGGAGGGGACTGGAGTGTGGTGCATTTCAAGTATGAGCGTCTTGGAGTCTTTTGCTATTTGCGTGGTCTTCTGGGACATGGTGATAATTTTTGTCCCCAGAGGTTTGAACCAGGCATGATTTTTGGTGAAAGGGGGAAGCGGGGGCAGTAGGTGGCTGAGAGAGGGCGGTGATGTGGATTGGGAAAGGAAGCATAATTTCCCACAAAATCAGCAACAAGATCCATCAGTTACAGTTTCAAATTATGAAGAAAATCAAGGGGTATATCAATCTGGTTTAAATGATAACATAACTCCTAATAATGGGGCTGTTATTAATTTAAATCTACCCCATAATTTTCGTCCAGGAATGAAGAATCCATCAGTTACAGTTTCAAATTATGGAGAAAATCAAGGGGTATATCAATCTGGTTTAAATGATAACATAACTCCTAATAATGGGGCTGTTATTAATTTAAATCTACCCCATAATTTTCGTCCAGGAATGAATAATCCTCTTAATTTCACTACACAACCTGAGCTGGCATTAGGTGGATTGGACCAAGGGGTGCGGAAACGTATGAGAGGGGTGGATGAATTTCATAGTCATGCAGCGCTTGCAACAGAATGTGACGAAGGGCAGGAGGGTTCAAATAGCAATACTGGAGGTGGTAAAAATACAGGGCATTTTTTAATGGCAGGGCCCGGTTTCCAGGCCTGTCAGGAATAATAATCATCCTTAGTTGGAATTGCCGAGGATTGGGTAACCTGAGTGCAATTCCATCACTTAAAGATCTTACTCAATCTCACAAACCAGAAGTTATTTTCCTTTGAGACTTTAGTTCATGCTAGAAAAATTGAAGAGTTGAAGATGAAGCTGGGTTTTTCTTGTTGTCTTATTGTTGATAGAGAAGGTAGAAGTGGAGGTTTAGCTGTCCTTTGGAAGGATCCTTTAAAAATTCAGGTTATTAATTTTGCTCGTAATTATATTAATCTAGAAGTGGATGAAGGTAATCAGAAAAAGTGGAGGTTAACAGGCTTTTACGGTATCCCTGAAAGTACTAGAAGAAGGGAGTCATGGAATTTATTTAGATCTTTGGTCAGTATGTCTAACCTTCCTTGGTGTATTATTGGAGATTTTAATGATCTCCTAGCTCACGAAGAGAAAAGAGGAAGGGTGGAGCATGCTCAATGGCTTATTGATGGTTTTCAGAATGTCGCCTTGGATTGTAATTTAGCTGATATTTCTTTGGATGGGTACCCGTATACTTGGTGTAAAGCTAAGGGTAGGCCAAATGAGATCGAAGAACGACTTGACCGAGCCATGGTTACTCCATCATGGTGGAGCTTTTTTCCTAATGCAAAGCTTACAAATCTTGTAGCTTCAATTTCTGACCATAGTCCCATTCTTCTTGTCACTGAAAATCATCCTAGTCGTTACTTTGTGCCTAGATGATTCAAGTTTGAGAATCATTGGCTGGTAGAGGAGGACATTGAAGAAATAGTAAAGCATTGTTGGCCTACTGCAACCTCAATTAATGTGGAGCAAAAATTGGAAATGTGTGCCAAGAACCTTGATGAATGGGGCCGTAACTTAAAGCCATCATTCAGGATGGATATAGCGTAGTGCAAAAATAAAATGATGGAGCTGAGACACAGAACCGATCGCACAGGTATCAACCATTTTTTGGCATTGAAAAATCGCTTAGCAAAATTGGTGGTCCAGGAAGAAATGTATTGGCATCAAAGAGCAAAGTCACATTGGCTCAAAGGATGTGATTCTAATACTAAATTTTTTCATGCATCTGCTTCATCTAGAAAGAAAATAAATTCTATTGATTCTTTGATGGATGATCATGGAAATTCTGTTACTTCTCAAGAGGGCTTATGTGATCTATCTGCTAATTATTCTATGAATCTTTTTGAGAGAAGTAATAGTGATGTGGATTACGTTATCAATCACCTGCAAAGGAAACTTAATGAAGAGGATAATGCTCTCCTTTTAGCTCCATTTTCTGATGATGATTTCAAATATGCTACTCTTAATATGCATCCTGACAAATCCCCAGGTCCTGATGGTCTTAATGCAGCTTTTTACCAGCATTTTTGGAATATTTGTGGTGCTGATGTTATCACTGCTTGTAGGAAATGGTTGCAGGATGGTTCTTTGCCTCATGATATTAATGATACTAATATTGCTCTGGTTCCTAAATGCGAGCATCCCACTACTATGCGTGACCTTAGGCCAATTTCACTTTGCAATGTTATTTACAAAATTTTATCCAAGACTCTTGCAAATAGATTGGCTATGGTTATTGCAAAGTGTGTGTCAGAAGAACAGTCTGCTTTTGTCTCAGGTAGATCTATAGTGGATAATGCCTTGATAGCCACTGAGTCGCTCCATTATATGAAATGTAAGAAGA
Organism: Sophora flavescens; assembly: GCA_030762895.1. NCBI lineage: Eukaryota > Viridiplantae > Streptophyta > Magnoliopsida > Fabales > Fabaceae > Sophora > Sophora flavescens. The sequence continues at coordinate 218,186,418 of CM061064.1, read as the reverse complement.
GAGGTGTCTCAGGTGATGTTGCTCTAAAGCTTGATGTGAGTAAAGCTTATGATCGTGTTAGTTGGGACTATCTGCGTGCTGTTATGATTAAAATGGGTTTTAACTTTCAGTGGGTGAATTGGATGATGATGTGTGTGTCTTCTGTTCAATATTCGGTCCTTATGAATAATGAGAAATTAGGTTCAGTTATTCCAGGTCGGGGCCTTCGTCAGGGTGATCCGTTATCTCCTTATCTCTATATTCTGTGTATGGAAGGCTTGTCCTCTCTTATTAAATCAGCTGAGAGAAGTGGTTCCATTCATGGTATCAAAATTTGTAGGAGAGCTCCTATTATATCTCACCTTCTTTTTACGGATGATAGGCTTTTATTCATGAGAGCAGTGGATCAAGAACTGGAATTTGTGAAAGATTTACTTCATAAATACGAGCTGGCATCGGGGCAAGAAATTAATTTTGATAAATCTGCCATGATTTTTAGCAACAATGTCCAGCAACAAAGGCGTCGATCACTTGCTGGAATTTTGGGTGTGCAAGAGAAAACTGATGTTGGTAATTACCTTGGAATCCCATCCCTTATTGGCAAAAATAAAAGGCAAATTTTCCAATATATTAAGGACCGTATTTGGAAAAAGGTGAGCTCTTGGGAGGGGAAGACATTATCTATGGCAGGGAGAGAGTTTTTGATTAAATCAGTGGCCCAAGCTATTCCTGCTTATTGTATGAGTATGTATCTTCTTCCTCCTTCTCTTGATGATGAAATACAAAAAATGCTAAATTCCTTCTGGTGGGGTGCAAAAAATGGAGAAAATAAAGGAATTAAATGGTTGTCTTGGGATAAACTTTCTATGCCTAAAATTTGGGGTGGTATTGGTTTCCGTAATATGTATGCCTTTAACTTGGCTATGCTAGGCAAACAAGCTTGGAAATTTGTAGTGCAACCTGATGCTTTTGTGACTAAGATCTTTAAAGCCAAATAATTTTCACATGGTGACTTTTTGGATGCAGACTTGGGACATAGTCCCTCTTATTCTTGGAGGAGTATATGGATGTCCAAGGATTTGGTGAAGCAAGGGGTGAGATGGAGCATTGGAAGTGGTGACACAATCCCTTTGTGGGATGCCCCCTGGTTACGTGATGGGGAGAGGATTTCTTGTCCCATTGGTTTGCCTTTTGAATTTCAAAATCTTGCAATCAGTGATTTATCGATCCATGGTCTAAAATGTTGGAACCAACCTCTTATTGACAGTTTTCTACCTACTCACCTAGCACAAAAAATTTTAAACACCCCTCTTAATGAGCTAGTGAGTGAGGATAGAATTATTTGGGGACCTAGTAACAATGGGCTTTACTCAGTTAAAACCGCATATCAAGTTGCTTTGAATAATCTTGCAGATACGAGTCATTTGAAAATAGATGGAGATTGGTCCTTGATTTGGAAGCTCAAAGTGCCACCTAGAGTGAAGTTTTTTCTATGGAGAGCTTGTAGGGATTGTCTGCCTACTAGAGTCCAACTTCAATATAAAGGAGTTAGCTGCTCAAGCACTTGTGTTTTCTGTGAACAAGAGTATGAAAATATTTGGCATCTTTTGATTACTTGCAATATTAGCAAAGAATGTTGGGTGAGACAACGAATCTGGGATTTTATTTTTCTTCAACTGCAGGTTGCCTAGAATTTTCGTGAATTACTCTTCACTGTCCTTAGTTCGTTGGATGTAGATAGGAGGGTGGCATTTGCGATGTCCCTTTGGGCCATTTGGAGCGCAAGAAATGATAAACTCTGGGAGGGAAGGACACCAACATTGGATGCTATTATTCATAGATCCTCCAATTTTTATTTGGATTGGAAGCATGCAAATTCACCAGGAACTCAACTTCAAAGTGCTGGACGCAATTTGGGTGCTACAACATGGGAAGTTCCACCTCCGGGTTACTATAAATGTAATGTTGATGCAAGTTTCTTTGAAGATGCAGGGAAAACTACTTTTGGTATGTGTATTAGAGATGATCATGGTGCTTTTATTCAAGCTAGGACTGATTGGGTGCCCTCTTGTCTCCCAGTTCTTGAGGGGAAAGTCATGGGTCTTCTCAAAGCTATTCAATGGGTCCAAGAGTTGAATTTAGACCATGTTATTTTTGAGCTAGATTGCCAAGTAGTGGTCAACCATGTCAAATCTTCTAAAGTTGACATCTCCGAATATGGAGTAACTATTAGAGCATGTTATGACTTTTTGTTCTTTTCCAAACTTTGGGATAAGTTTTGTTAGGAGACAAGCGAACAGAGTAGCTCATTCGTTAGCTAGGGCAACTTTTTTCACTGCTGGTCCCCGTATTTTCTATCATGTTCCCCTTGTATTGTTGCTTTGATCGCTAATGAGATTCCTTGAGCTTCTTTCCTAAAAAAAAAAAAAAAAGCTACTTATGCAGATCTCATCGACCATGGCAGGACACCAACCATAGTTATAGGTCCGTATGTAAAATCAATATTAGATACTCCCAACACCTTTGAATATATGGTACCCAAATACTTTTATGTTTGTATTACTAAAATAGTTTGGTATTCATTATCAATTATAATTGAAATTTATTATTTTTATCATGAATAGGAAACACAGAGGACGTGAGTCTGCTTACAAGACCATGATATTCAGTTAGAGCTTATATTCAGTTATAGCTATCATTTTATAGTTTGTTGTTTACTACCTAATGTATCTTAATGTTTGCCTTGAAGCCTCGACCCTTTAAGGTGAAATGGTGAGCTTTTGATCTTCATCTAAGCTTGAGAAATTGATGTGCTATTGGTTCTATAGTAATCACATAAATTGAAGCATTTTGTTTTAGTTTAGTTCAGAGGCTTATGACCAAGAAAGGATGCCACATAAAATTGGAGCATTTTGTTTTTTATTTTGTTGTGATGTGAAGATTGCATATTGATTCGAAAGCATACTTTATTAGTTTAATGTTGTTTTTTCTGAGGGTAGATACACTATATGTGCACTAAGAGATAATATTGACATTAACAATTGTCTATGATGGTTTTCTTCAAGTCATTGTTGATTTGTCTGTTGTAGCCTCGTGTTTGGTTGGGTTGAGAAAATGTGATAAATCAGTTTAACTATAAAAAACTTTATCTAGAATATCATTTAACCCGTGAATGGAAGATTCAAGTATATATAATTTTTTTGTGTAGTTAATCTTTATAGTTATTAACTTATTATTGATTTTGTAAAAAAAAAAACTTATTATTGATTTGTAGCTAAATATTTGAACGTTGTGTTTTTTATATCGCTTGCTCGGAGTTAATTTATGGACCTTGATGTATTATGTTATATACAGGCTGTTTACGAACATGCTTAAAAACCAACGCGACACGTGAAAATGCACGTGTATCGTACTAGTTTGTTTTAAATTCCTTTCAACTCCATTTTGGAATTTCCTCCTTTCAAAGCTCTGTTTGCCAAAAGCTTGCATGTTGAAGCTTTGGTCAAACATCAGTTCTCCTTGAAAGAAAACATACAATCTAAATACCATACAGATACAAATCATAGCATGTCATTCTCATGTTAATCAAAGTGAAGAGGAGGATTCCATACCTTGGAGATTTGCAGAATCCATCACAGCAGATCAAAGGATGAGAAGATGAACGGTTTCACAATATTGGAGAAGATGAGAGGGTTACTCCTCTCTTTCTGGTAAGTTTTTTTGGTTGTGTTACTGACTATCAGAATGCCTAATGGGGAGGCTATTCTTATAACCTACCAGCAGAGAGTAGGGACCTCTCAATGGGTTAATATTAGATATGACCCATCCCATCATAGGGTCATTCTTTAGTAAATACCCAACAATTATTTTATCAATTGGTTACGTAATTAGGAATTAATATTATAACTGATATATTATAATTTAATTATAATTTAATAACTAATTAATGCTAATCCACTGTTATACATATATTAAAATTTAACATTCTCCCACTTGGATAGCATTAATCAATTATTAAAGAGAAATACCAGTTACGATCTAAACACACGTTAACCAAGATATAAGAAATACAAGCTTTAACAATGCAGAAATAGTATCCGATAGGAAGTAAATCATACATGCTAAAGACTCATATTTCACATAAAGATTGATGAATATAAAATTGCATATAATTAATAAAGAGAAATATGCAATTCAAAAGATGGTCCAAGCATCTTAAAATGCTATAAGAGATATGAAACCAAGAATGACGTCAATTTACATATCTCATAAAAAAAACGATAATGGGCAAATAATGGTTTCAGACTCCCACTAATCCAATACATCAAAAGACTTAACTAAGCCCATATGAATTACATGATTCCGGAATATTCCAACAGTTAAGCCTTTGGTTAGTGGATCTGCTAGCTTTTTTCCTGTGTCAATATGCTCAATACGTGTATGAAACTCCTGAATCTTCTCTCTAACGAACAAATATTTCACATCAAAATGCTTAGTGCGAGAAGAGCTTCTATTGTTATGAGAGAAGTTCACAGCAGCGTGATATTGTCACAATATATCACAAGTGGCCTAGATATGCTTTCAACAATATGAAAGCCGGAAATCAAATTTTTCAGCCACATGGCTTGACAAGTAGCCTCATAGCAAGCAACATACTCTGCTTCCATGGTAGAAGTAGCTGTAAGCGTCTGTTTGACGCTTTTCCAAGAAATAGCTCTTCTCGCCATCATAAAGATAAAGCGAGTAGATTTTTGGTCGTCCAGGGCAACTGCGAAATCAGAATCAGAATAACCAGTGACCTGAAGTTGATCAGACTTCTTATAGGTCAACATATAATCTTTGGTTCCCTGCAAATATCTCATGACCTTTTTTACGGCTTTCCAATGACCCAAACCTGGGTTGCTCAAGTATCTCCCTAAAGCATTTACAGCAAAAGCAATGTCGGGACGAGTACAAACTTGAGCATACATTAAACTGCCAACAGCGGAAGCATATGGGACCTTTTTCATTTCATTTATTTCTACATCATTTTGAGGACATTGAGATTTAGAGAATTTTTCTTCACCCTTTTGAACAGGTGCAGCACATGGGGAGCAAGAATGCATGTTAAACCTTTTGAGGACCTTTTCAATATATCCTCTTTGAGACAATCCAAGAACACCACGTGACCTATCACGATAAATCTGGATGCCTAAAACAACAGAAGCATCACCAAGGTCTTTCATATCAAAGTGGCTGCTCAACATGAGTTTTGTCTCAGTCAGGATTTTAACACAAGTTGCTAGCAAGAAGTATATCATCAACATATAGAACGAGAATGATGAATCCACCCTCACAAGTCTTCAAGTAAACACACACGATCTCGAGGCATTTTCTTTGAAGCCAAGAGAAGTGACAACCTGATCAAACTTCAAATACCATTGTCCGGAGGCCTGTTTGAGTCCATAAATAGACTTATTCAGCTTGCAAACCAAGTGCTCTTTGCCTGTTTCGAGTAAAACCTTCTTGGCTGAACCATGTAAACATCTTGATAAGGTCTCCATTCGAAATGCCGTCTTCACATCCATCGGTGAAGTTCTAGATCAAAATGAGCTACCAAAGCCATAACAACTCGAAATGAATCTTTCAGAGAGGCGGTGAGAAGGTCTCCTTATAGTCAATGCCTTCTCTTTGGTTATAGCCTTTAGCTACTAATCTGGCTTTGTACCTTTCAACTTTACCATCCTGGAGTACGTTTGGTTTTGAAAACCCATTTGCATCCAACAAGGTTTACAACCTATTGGCAATTCCTCCGGACTCCAAACACCATTATGAGACATAGAAGATAACTCATCATGCATAGCATTCACCAATCGAAGCATGAGAGTTAGAAATTGCCTCCTCAAAGGTAATAGGATCATCATCATCATTGAGGTCAAACTCATGTTCCTGAAGATATACAACATAATCATCTGGTATGGAAGGTTGCGCACTCTTTGAGATCGTCTCGGTGGAATTTCATCAACAATAAGATCATGTTCTTGTTCATCTACAAGCGGTGCTTTGCCACACCATCTTCATGTTGAAGATTCGATCAACATCATCGAGATGGAATCAAAACTTCTGTAGGAAAAGGAACAACTGGTATAGGAACAATGGTGCGATCTTCTTTAAGAGTAACTGGTCGTGGTATATCACTCCCACTATCTAAGTCATCCTCAAAGAAAACCGCTCGTCAGTTCGACGACTCGCATAGAATGAGATGGACAATAGAATCTGCTACCTCTGGAACCCACACAATAGCCAATAAAGAAGCCACTAACGAGTCTTAAGATCAAGCTTCTTAGGCGAGGATTATAAGGTCTAACCTCGCCTTACAACCCCATACATGAAAATGTTTCAAACTCGGCTTCTTTCCACTCATGAGCTCATATGGAGTTTTTGGTACAGACTTGCTTTGGGTACTTGATTTAGAATGTAGACAGCAGTTTTTAAGGCATCTCCCCAAAGAAAGTCCGGCAATGATGAATGGCTCAACATACATCTTACCATCTCCATAAGTGTGCGGTTACGCCCTCTCTGCAACTCCATTTTGCTCGGGAGTACCAGGCATAGTGTATTGAGCTTCAATACCGCATTCCTCAAGAAATCGGCAAAAGGTCCTGGGTTTCTACCCGTCTCATTATATCTACCATAGAATTCTCCCCCCTCATCGGATCTTACACATTTTATTTTCCTACCGAGTTTTCAACTCAACAGCTGACCTTAAAGGATTTGAAAGCATCTAGAGAACTAGACTTTTCTTGCAGAAGATCTATCCATCCATATCTCGAGAAATCATCTATAAAGGTAATAAAGTACCCATATCCACCCATGGCAAGTGGGTGTAATAGGTCCACACAGGTCGGTGTGAATCAACTGTAACACATCGTAACACCTATTTGCAGCTTTATTCCTAACCTTGGCAGTAAATTTGACCTTGATGCAATCAACACATGTATCAAAATCGGAGAAGTCTAGATCATGGAGAATACCTTCCTTGACTAGCCTCTCAATACGGGGCCTAGAAATATGCCCCAAACGTCGATGCCATAACATAGATGATTGTTCATTAATCCTACTGCGTTTGTTTCCAAATGCAATTAATGCAGACATGTCATGCGGATCTAACATATAAAGGCCATCACGTAAAATTCCTGAACCAACGAAAGCAGAATCCGAATAAACAAGCAATTTCCCATTACCAAACTTAAAAGTGTAACCACATTTATCCAAAGCGAAACAAATCAAGTTCCTTCTCATAGAAGGTGCATACACTGACATCTCTTAAAAGCAAATTATGTCCAGAAGGCAAAAGTAAAGAAACAATCCCAATGTCAATAACAGAAACTCCAGCTCCATCTCCCATTATAATCTTGGACTCAGCATCACTTGGTTTCCTCAGGCTTGTGAACCCCTTGCTTCTCTTGTTTCTTTTTCAAGAAATAGCAATCCTCTACCTTGTGGCCATACTTCTTACAATATTTGCAGTTACCCTTGAAGAAACCTTTCTTAGCCTGCAGATGCTTTGTTTTGCATTTTTCTTCTTTCCTTTTGATCTTTCTTCACAAACCTTGAGCCTCGACTTAGAAGTTTGATTTGGATCGGATGCAGCAAAATGAGCATTGTGAGATTTACCCTTTCTAATGGAATCTTCTTCTTGTGTAACAATGGCAATCATCTCATCCACTTGTCCATTCAACCTTCTCGAGTATTGTAAGAGGTCTTCATTACATCGAATTGTGAAGGAAGAGATTCAAGAACCGGTAGATTAAAGTGCTTTCACCAATTTCCACTTTAAGAGATCTCGGTTTGTTGTAATAGTGCATCGACTTCATGATATGCTCACGCACACCACTGACCCCATCATATTTGGTCTTGTCAAACAAGGAAAGATATTGACTTTTCTCGAGCCTTCTCAAAAGTCATAAATTTCTCCCCAATGACTTTCTCGATATTCTTTAGCATTATTGGTCTCTCGTGATGATACTGCTGATGGATTTCTCCATAGTGTACTTCATCACTTTCAGGCACACTCTATTAGAGTGTTCCCATTTCTCATAGGCAATCTTCACGTGCTGCGGTAGATTCATCTGTGAGAGCTGCTGGCTTGTCTTCCCTTAAGGCTAGATCCAAGTCGGCAATAGTTAAGTAGAGATCTAGAGACTCTTTCCAGTCCTCATAGTTTGTCCCATTCGAGTTTTTGATGAATTTGGGAAGGAGGCTGATATAAAACAGAGAATAGGAATCATTAAGAGTTGAAGGCAATATGATTCCATATATATATATATATATATATATATATATATATATGTGTGTGTGTTCAGCCAATCTTGCCCATAATAGAAATTTCTTATTCATTATAATTCCGCCTAAGGGTCCCGAATCATAATAAATAAGAAATATAACAAGAAGAATAATACAATGTACTGAACTTATATCACCAAAATTTCTAATACCGATAGGGTACTTGAAACCATAATTGATATAAGCTTAATACAATAGTACAATGTATAATAACGAATTACATTAATAATAATACACCGATATGGTATAATTATTATTAATATAATACCATACACATTAGAATAATTAATTGTTTAACAACACAAATTTTGTATAATTATACCCACGATAGGTGAGTTCATAGCTATACAAAATATCAATAGTCATGCTACAATTATACATTAGAAAAAATATTTTGTATAACAAATGCAGCATAGAACACACAACTTAATTCACATAAAATATTCGCGAGGCGAGAGGTATCTCGCGAGGCGAAACTTGTGAAAAGTCAGCAACGTTTGGTCTTCTCGCGGGTACTCGCGAGGCGAGCAAAGTGTTCGCGAGGCGACCCCCGAAACCTTTCATTTTCCTAGAACAGTCAGCCTTCTGGGTCACGAGGCGAGGAACATGTTCGCGAGGCGACCCAAAGACCTTTCATTTTGAGAAAGCGATGCCTTTCCGGTCGCGCGGCGAGAAATGTAATCGTGGGCGACCCAGAGAGGATGACAATTTCACTGTTCTTCGGCTTTCAGGTTCGCGAGGCGAGAATAATCTCGCGAGGCGAATCCGGAATTCCAACCCGAGAATCGCGAGGCGAGCAAAACTCATGGGCGATTGAACCGATTTCACGCAAAAGGGAAACGAAAAACAACGATTTCTCACGTTTTATTTAATGAAATCCAACGATTTTCGAGTATGTTACTCGAATAACATGTGAGAAGAAAAGCCCTTAAACAATTTTCAAATCATTGGCCAGAATCATAGTTTCGAATTTTGAAGAACAAGTATGAAAACGAAAGTTGTTGAAGGAAAACTTACAATTTTCATATTGATATAACATGATATGAAAATTCCTAACAATTTTCGAACAGCTATAACATGTATCTATCCAAGGCTCGATACCAATTGAAAGAAAACATACAATCTAAATACCATACGGATACAAATCATAGCATGTCATTCTCATGTTAATCAAAGTGAAGAGGAGGATTCCATACCTTGGAGATTTGCGGGAATCCATCACAGTGAGATCAAAGGATGAGAAGATGAACGGTTTCACAATATTGGAGAAGATGAGAGGGTTACTCCTCTCTTTCTCGGTAAGTTTTTGGTTGTGTTCTTGACTATCGGAATGCCTAATGGGAGGCTATTCTTATAACCTACCCAAAGAGAGAGTAGGGACCTCTCAATGGGTTAATATTAGATATGACCCATCCCATCATAGGGTCATTCTTTAGTAAATACCCAACAATTATTTTATCAATTGGTTACGTAATTAGGAATTAATATTATAACTGATATATTATAATTTAATTATAATTTAATAACTAATTAATGCTAATCCACTGTTATACATATATTAAAATTTAACATTCCTGCCTCGTAACAGAACATTGTACCGTTTGGGTTTGCTAAAAGCTAAATCAAATAGACGCTAAATGATTCAACAACCCAGTCGTAAATAAATAAAGTGTAAACTCTAAAACGGTCGATTTTATATTAGTTGTAACTCTAAGAGGTTCACATTATCCATCGACCCTAATTCCCTCCTAAATGAAGTGAAAAAATGGCTAGAGACTGCAAACAAATCCGACAAATACCCCCTCCGGTCCTTAATATAAGAAACAAATGAGTACTTTTTTTTGTCCAAAATATAAGAAACATGCATTTTTTTCACATATATTAAATATTAATTTCCAATAATACCCTCATTTATAATAGGATTTATATTTACGAGATATATCAACTTTCCATACAAGTGAGTTTGTTAATTAATTAGAAGGGGTATTTTTGGAAATTTATATGAATATTAATTACAGTTAACTAATTTCAATGTATTTCCTTGGTCTGTGTTTTAGGGTTTTGTTTCTTATATTAAGGATTTGAGGAGTATTAAATTAAATAAGATAGCAACTCTTTGGAGAAGGCAAAGCTTATTTATATAATTTTTTTTTATAAGTGAGTACTTATCTTTTAATTTAATAAGGAAAATTTAACCAATGACATTGTTAAATAAGGTAAAAAGTATTTTTTTTTTTATGAAAAATAATATATCAATTAATTAAGTTGATTTTTTTTATTTTCAAATAAAACCTTAACTTGCAGTCAAAAAAATAAAATAAAACCTTAACTCTTTTTTATTCCTTAAGACACTAGGTAGTCAAACTCACTTAATAAAATACATCATGATTTTAATTCATACTAGATTAGAGATAATCCAAAAACACATTAATCGCTCAAAACAAAAAGTTCATTATAAAGTTACTTTTTCCAAACTCTATTTTGCACACATTTTGGGGCGTTTGTTGATAGAGTATACTCATTAGTCATTAGAGTGCCCAACTCCTGTAAATGCATTAATAGCTTTCCAACACAGAAGTACTCCCCGTGGCCCGTAGGCATACCTTATTCTATTCGAAGCCGAACCCAAGGCCTCTTACTGCTCGGGTAGGGGACACAAATAATTATAGTCTTCTGGAGAGATATTTATAGAGAGATTTTTTTCACGTATTTACCTGACTATATATATCACTTCCTCTTGACCCAATTATAAGTAAAAACATATCTATATTTTTTGGACTCAAATATAAGTAAAATTCAACAAACTCAATTTTATATAATATAAGTATTCCAAAAATCAAAAAAATTAACCGATCAAACAAATTCTCGCTTTACTTTTTCAAGAGCATTGCATATTCGCGAGACAATTAAAGGGTAGTTTAGTAAATTTATAACTCCTTTTTTTTTTACATAAATCAAGACAATTAAACTAAATTAACTAACTTCCTTAATAAGCGTGAAATTAGTTATTGCTTATAATTGAATCCGGATGTAGTACAATGCATTTTAGATATTATAGCATCTTTATTCCAGCACCCCAATTTTTTACTTTTTGGAGTTCTTAAATGAGTTCTATAATTACACATCACTCATTTTTACTTTTTACAATTTAAGCACCACATCTCTCTAATCCAGCAACTTCAAAAAAGTTCTTAAATAAACCCTACCAACGATTCTACATCCTTATATTCCATCAATAATTTCTTTTATTAAAACAATACACCACTCATCAAGGGATCAATTATACTTTTTTAATTTTAAAAATATGAAAATGACCCCATATTAGAATAAGGAACTGCTGCGTGTAAAAGCACCTCATCTTATTAAGCACCTCCTTTTAATTTGTCTCCAATGATGAGTGCTTATCAAGCACGGGTGCTTAAATAGGTAACTACCTCAATTTTTCTGCGGGTGAGATCTCCTTAGTGTTTTAATACTTTAATCTTAATTTCTGTCATTTACTCAATATGTATAGATAAAAATGAGTTATGACATCTGGTAAGGATGATGATGAAATAGACATGCAACTAAAAGGACCGAGTGTGTTATCCACGGACAGTGTTAAAGAGGAACCAAAAAATAACTAAACCCAATCTTTAAAAAAAAAGTATAAAAAACTAGTGTGCTCAAAAGTGAAATAAATAGAAAGGGGGAAAACTAAATAATTTTTTTGGTAAAATAAATACTTAAAAATTTACTAAACCCTCTCTAATCATTTACACCAAACTCAGTTTTTTTTCTTGGAATTCTTGAAATCTGAAAATCATATCGGATTCCAACTAATTCGACTCGAGACGGAAAATTTTATTTAAGGAGGTAAACCTTTCTCGATATCTACTTTTTTTCATATGCAAGACTCAAATTCTAAATCTGATTTAAGGAAATTGAAACTCTTCGTCACTTGGACTAACATACATCGATACTCACTACTCAACTTCTCTAATTAAGATTTTCAGAAGCAAAAGAGATATTATTTTTCTATCACGAACTCCTCAATTTACAAAACTTCCTCCGATCTCCTTAATTTAATGTGAGAGTAAATAATTCTGGTAACCTAAACTAGTTTGCATTTCCGGTAGGTTAGGAAAACTTTTTGGTTATTCATTCAAACAATCACGATATATATGTGAACTAACGATACTAGATGCCAGACATCTAACTTTGGAAGTTGTTTTTCCAAGAAAAATATGCAGTTATTGATTCGATCCTTGGTTATTTCTAGAGAAACCTTTTTACTAAACACTTTTTATCATATATTTTTTAAGACACTTAATTCAATATTTTATATATAAAATTAATGATCTCTCAGAGATTAGTATATTTTGATTGGGCCTCGTAATTTTAGACGTTTAACACGGAATATATTGTATCTATGATAAAGAATGCTTGTCCAGAAATAATAAGAGTTTTGTAATGCTAGCTGGGACCAATTCTTTTATCCCGAATTTAGAAATCTAGTAAATCGATGAACTTAAACTCTAGCTATTGTTCTTATTCTGTCATGCTTTCGTTTTCCCAAGAAAAATAGATAAACAAACCCTAACCCCCAGTATACATGACCAATTCAATAGAACAAACAAAAAAACGCGACCTTTCTTTCAAGCTTCACTGAAAAGTGAAAACTAGTCCCTTATCTCCTGGCTATCATCTGCGTGACAATGTGAATATAGTGACAGTAGCCTTAGCCTGAAGAATAGTACTCTCAGCTTTATTTCGCAAGATGACAAAATGAAGGAACTTAGGTCATATAATATAATAATAATTAATATATCTTAAGTAGCACAAGTAGAGAAACTAGAAAGAAACCACATCATCAAAACTCAAAAAGGGCAAATTAGTCATGTTGCAGCCTGAAATAAAATAAAGAGTATGGGACAAAAATAGTATTCTTAGTGTCCTAGTCAAGGTTTACAAAACCGGACCGGCCATCGAACCGGTGAAGGCAGTGGTTCGAGGTTCAATGGTCCAACCGTGGTTGAACCGGTTATAATTAAATATTATTAATTTAATTTTTAATATAATATTTGTAATAATATTAAACAAAAAAACAACATAACAACTAAAATTATTAAGCACAATTTTTATTATTTTTAAATTAAACTAAATAAATATAAAGATATATGTTAAAATCATCTTCACAGGGAAAACCAACCCAAAATCTACAACCAGCCCACATATGTTAGAAAACAAAAGAATTGGGTTTTGGCTAGGATGATCCAAATCCTTTTATACTTTTTTTTTTATTTTTTTTTAAGGAAACCGGTTCAGGCCGGTTCACTACCGGTTATGACCGGTTTTGAACCGGTTTTTGCATCGGTTCAATGCAGGGCCGGTTTTTCCTACTGACCAGACCGGCCATGGTCCCGGTTCCTGGTCGGACCGGCCGATCCGGTCCGGTTTTCAAAACCTTGGTCCTAATCATGCAGGACAAGCAGAAAGAAAATAAGGGTGTGTTTGGAAAAGCTGAAAAAAAAATTATATTAATAATTTGTTTTCAAATAATCGATTATTGTGATAATCGATTATAATCAGAATCTGTTTTTGTTTGGGTATATTTGCTGAAAAGCGATTATAAGATAATCTTTTTTATTGGGGTGGTATAAAAATAATCACTTTTACATAATAAATTACGAAAAAAGGGTATGAAGTTATTTATTTATGTTAATAATATTTAAGCCTCTTTTAAGTTTTAATATTAAAACTTGTTAAATTATTTAAATTTTTAACAAAAGAATTAATATAAAAAATAATATAAATAAATAATGAATATTATTAAATAAATATTAAATATGGACCTGTCCATGAATCTTGATCTCACTTGCTTCATTTAAAGCAACAAAAAAAGGAGGGTAAAGTCGCTGGAGATGGGGGCAAGAACGGAAAGTCAGGAATTCACCGTAAATAATCTAAAAGCATTTTAACAAACAGTCCAACATATATGATGATTTGAAACAGATGAAATTTAATTAAAAAAACTTTTTAGAAAAATAAATTATATATCCAAACATAATAAATTAATTACAAAACAACTTATTACTCTCAAAATAGCTCAATTTCAGCTATTCCAAACATGCTCTAAACATAAAATAGAAAGAAATTATTAATTTAGTCCTGAGACTCTGACCGAACTGTGAATAGAGGGTATCCAAGTAGAAGAGAGAGGAAGGCCATGCTCAATATTATTAGCCCATGTCGCAATGGAAAATTCCCATCTTTTCCCATCTTTTCAACCAGGCCCCTCTTCCTCTGCCAGCCTGTTTTATGTGACCCTTTAGTTTAGGCTGTGGTCAAGCTATTAAGGGCGACACGTCCTTGTTTCCTCACCTTCCCTCGCCACCTTTTAACTGACCCACCTTTGGTCTCTTCCTCTCTCTCTATAATGAGAAAAATCTTTTTTTTTTTTGTGTAAATAATTTTTCGAAAAATGCTTATCACATATTTATTTTGCACCCACTTCTCATATTCTATTGTACAAGAAATATAACCAAGGTTTTAAATTGTAATCTCAATCTGCCATTGAAGTCATAAGATTATGATTTTGATAATATCTGAAATTGCATGTAACCACAATTGCAGATGTATTGTTATGCAATTACTATAATTTCGTAAATATAATCTCAACTGCAATTTAAAATCGTATATTATAACTATAATGAGAGACAGAGTCTAAGTAAAATGAATGTAGTTAATAAGAGTCTACTGGTATCACATGCTCATTTACCGCTACTTGAGGCCGATGCATGTACAAATTAATATCTATGTAGTCGTGCATCTACCACAATGTGGTATATGATATATCAAATAATGCATATGGATCTTCATTAAGATATTATGTGTGGGCTATGTGTTAGTGGAAGAATTTCAAATTCTTGTGAAATAAACCGACAGGACGACGGAAGAACTGAGGGAATGATTGTCAAAAAAATATATATATAAAAATTCGACATAAAGAAGAACGTCGAACTCGGGAGATTATAAGAATTGACAGGTGTAGAGCTGACAAGAAGTTCTTCAGTTAACACGTCAGACAAGCAAAACCGTCAAAAAGGCGAAACTTAGAGCGCATCTGTTAAGAGTGAATTTTCTGATTATTGACGGATGCATTTGACTGGCTGACAAAGGAATCAGAATAATGAATGATATTTTCTAAGTATTATACTTAGCCGACAAGAAGATACTGGCCGACAGAAAGGATGAATTGACAACCCAGTTTGTTGACAAAGTGTTAAGAAGAGTTGTCAAACGTACAAAAATGTGAAAATGGTTAAGTCCTCAAGGCTGACAAGGCATCAACAAGATAAGCCGTCAAACAGTCAGACCGTCGGAGACAATCAAGTTGACGCGGAACGGTTTAAGAAATTGAGCAGTTGTCAGAGTTGTTTGACAAGCAGTTTAAGTATAAAACCTAGGAGAACTGCCAAAGACATGTAGCAGTCTTTTAGATAGGGAGTTATTTTTAGGTAGTTATTTTATTTGCATATAAATACTAGTAATCACAATGTAATGGAGGAGGTTACTTGATACACATCCTATATATCTTTATCACACAGCAGATTGACAGATTACATTCAAGTATTTCCTCCACCCTTCACATTTTCAATTCAATTCAGTATTATAACCCAGTACAATGTTGTTTTTATCCTTCAAAGTTCTTTACTCATTCCTTAATACTGGTTATGCTCTTCAAGTTCTTTACATATTCTTCGTTACTTTCGGTATTTCTTTCATGTTCTTCATTTAAGATTCTTTTATTTTATTACATCTAGTAGTCATTCAATCATGCTTTATACAAACTTCTTTTCAAATTAGTGTTACTTCCATTTCATATTACGTACAAAAAGTTATGCAATTAGGAAGTTACTTTTATTTAAGAAACTGACTTTTCTTTTCAAATTAGAAATGTATCTTCAAAAATACAAAACAGTTTTATTGTCAAGTTTTTAACACTGACAATACTTTGTATATTACTTTTACACTTTTGTTTTAACACCAAGTATTTGTCAGTATTTACTTGATTTGACTAATTTATCAAATTCATACTTGACAGACATACATATACACATCTTAACAAGATTACCGTATAACTCATAGGTCCCATATTTCGTCTGATCTTTAATTATTTGTAACAAAGAGATTTTTGGACACTAACCAAAAACCATAGTTAACACTATGAAAGCAGAACCATTCGTGTGGGGGGTCAATTACAAATAAGCCCCACGTTCTCTTTCATTTAGTCCTCTACTAAAACCCCCTCTTACTCGAACTCCAACACCAACAGGCTCAAAGTTCCAAACTCTCCTCCATCTCTCATTAACGTAAACACTCACTAGTCACAACCCTCTGTTTCTCATTCTTCTCCATATATAGATATATTATACCTGACTCATACACCAAACACAAAGTAGTGTCATTTAGAACACTATATTCCTGAATATATAGTAGCTAGCTAGAAAGATAGTGAGTTAAATAGTAATGGGTGAGCTACAAGGCTCAGACACAGAAACAAGTACAAACTGTTCTTCACCATTATCTTCATCATGTGTACCAAGCTCTACTAGCACTCCAAAACTATCATCTTCGGAGCTCCATTTACCCGACCCGGAACAGAATGTGTCCAAGAAACGGGTCAGGGAGAGCAGCAGCAAGCACCCGGTTTACCGTGGGGTCCGAATGCGTGCATGGGGCAAATGGGTATCAGAAATCCGCGAGCCCCGGAAGAAGAACCGGATCTGGCTAGGCACCTTCGCCACCCCTGAGATGGCGGCGCGTGCACACGACGTGGCGGCGCTGACCATCAAAGGCACCTCCGCCATCCTGAACTTCCCCAACCTCGCCGGGTCTCTGCCCCGACCCGAATCCAGCTCGCCCCGGGACGTTCAGGCCGCCGCCGCCAAAGCCGCCGCGATGGAAGTTTTAGACCCCCAAACGACGTCGCATTCGTCCTCCTCTTCTTCGTCATCGTCTTCTTCTTCCACCGGTGAGCCGTCGACACCGGAGGAGCTGGGTGAGATAGTGGAGCTGCCACGTTTGGGGAGCAGTTTCGAATCACTACCCGACCCGAGTAATGAGTTCGTGTATTTTGACCCGGTTGATGGGTGGCCCTATTGTCACCCATGGTATCACAACATTTATGATGAGAGGGACTGTGCTGGGTATTATATTGGGGATCATATTTCAATGCAAGACTCAGAGAGCATCATGCTTTGTGGCTTTGAAGAGGGTGGTTCGTTGTGGCAACATTAATGTCACACATGGGTGTGTTGTTTTCCTTTTTTGTTTCACTTTTTTTTTAACCCTTCTTTGCTTCTTTTGTCCTTTTCCTTTATTACATAATAGTGTTTGTTTATTTTTAACTTTGAATGTCAGAATCAGAAGCCCTTTTGCAATTTTTCATTTGAAGGGCTTAATACATTTCTTGTCTCTCAAGTTCTACTATCGTTTTCACTTTCTCCCACTTTTTTAGGTACTTATTGGTGTGATATAAAATATGAGTAGTTCAGTTTTGCAATTTTATAAATGAGTTATAGTATTGTATATTACATTACCTGAAGCTAGGGGTATTGTACTGTTGTAGAATCTCCATCCTCCTTATAGTTAATTATTTGTTCCCCACGATGCCAGCTGCAGAACATGTATGCCTCAGCAGGTTTTACTGGAATATGATGTTTGATGTAATGCTAATGAAATGAAATATATATATACATGTAAAAAGCGCGTCTCAGAGCTTATATGATGTAATCATATATAATTTTACTTTACTTTGATGAGATGATACATATTTTTTAGGTTTAGTCGGAGATTTTGAGTTTGAATCTTGATAGCATTAAAACTCTTGAGAGATAATTTGTCGCCTTACGATTTTACTCGATTCGAACGATTAATCTTTACGTTACCATGCAGAGATACCTTAAAAAAAAACCAAAAATATATATATATAATTCTACTGGGAATGACAGGAACCAGTAATGGGTTATAGCAGATTCTCTATTTTCTTTTACAGCTAACTCCTTTTTTTTTCATTTCTTTTCTTTAACACAAAATTCAATGAGAATGAATGACCTTCCTGTCTTGGGGAGTCGGGCCTGTAAAAATCAATACCTTTAAAACGAGACTTAAATTTTTAAGATGGTATAAAACTCCAATTCTTTCAGTTAAAAGAAGGTCTCCATAAATGATAGATACAACATCAGACAATTATATTCTATTTGTGAAGTGGTATAGGAGCTTAGAATGGTAGTGAGCCATGGAACGTACAGCTAGCAATAATTTCATGACAGGCAACGCGGATGTTCTTGTTTGTTTTTCGTTTGCTGTATTACATTTTGGGGAGCTGGAAAATATAGTGCATGCTTAGCTAGTTTTGCAAATTGCGTTACAAGTCCAAAAATAATGATTATAGATATGAACTTAAAGCAAATTCACCCAATGTTAAGCTGTGTCATTATGTGAAATGATTTGCTTCTTCCATGCAAAATTGTAATATTACGTGGAAGTATTTGGCCTCATGTACATTCCAAATTATTTTTCACTCCGTAAGATACATGTAAATTTAATAAATTTTTTTTTTACTTACATGTGTTATTAATCTTGCTCACACTCAAAATAAATCATTGGTATCAGTTTTTTTTAAAGAAAGAATTAAAAATAATTCTTTTTTTTTACTCGATGGACAATATTTAGGATGCTTCCGAGACTCGTGTACTAAATTGATCAGTTTTAACAAATTTAGTTTTGATTAAAAGTGAATATGCAGTAAATGATTTATAATTTATGTTCAAATACTCTATTACTATTAAGTGGCTTTGATAAAATGAATACTATGTTGTATATTATATTTATCACATGTTTGGTCTTGCGCCAGATATCTCTAAACTGTGTCCAGAGAGAAGCTACAATATCCAGCTTCTGCTTCTCCAACGTGATTTCAAGGGTCTTTTTTCGATAATTGTGATTTCAAGGGTCTCTAACGCAGATCCAAACAAACTATTACTAACTTATGTTGAAAGACGGTGAGGTAAAATTCATTTTGCAATAGTATTACAGTTAGAATAATTGAAAATTCAAATTAATTTTTTATGAACAAAGAAGTGGTTTTTTTTTTTTTTAACTTTTTCACTCAAAATTTACACTTTAAACCTAGTCACAGCTAGGTAGTCTTTGGTTCATGAAACGTTTTATTATTATTTTCAGATAAACTATATTAAATGAAAATATCATTTTTAAAAATATTTCTTTCTTATTGTCATACATGAAAATGAAATTTTTAACTTATTCATTGATTTTATTTTCGAGCAATTTTTATACCTGAGTTATTAACTTTTTAAAACTTATATCAAATATAAAAAAATATTCTTATATTCACATTTTTAAAAAATATTAAAATATGATTGATACCAAACACTTATAAAAAAAAAACTTAAAATGCAAACCGAGTTTAAAAAACTTGACGTCCTAACGATTTACCACAACATGAAAACAATATATACTTACTATTTACATCCTTTGGTGTGTGTGGGATTTGAGATTCTGGAGACAGACTTTATAGTGAGAGTTTGCATTTCGACACCTAGTGTGCTGTTACGACGTGTACGTATAGACATATGCTTTCTGAACTTTAGAATGTGGTCAAAGACTGAAAATCTTAAATCTTCTGAATAATAAAATGATCAGAAAATTTATGATCATTGAATTGACATTGAAAACTTAGGAACTCGATCATTTCCACACTGTTAGTATTTTCCATTATATAATTGCAAACCCCATATGGGTCTCCGTAGGTCGTTGAAGATTTTGTTAGTTTATCGCATTGAATGCAAAACAAGAATATGAGCGGCACACAAATTCTGGATCCAATTACACAACCACCCTACACTAATTGCCACCCATGACCCATAAGTACTTTAGTTGAAAGGGGACGAAACATGAGTAAATTAAGAGGTGATAAGGATTTAATTAGTAGATTTTTATACTATCAATCAATCATATAAATTGTTACATATTAAATATATTTGATTCTTATTAAAATTACTCTACAAGTCACATATATACTGATTTATGATTGATTTTTTTTACAAACAAAAATATATTAAAGCGAGTACAAGGGGTTGGTTAAAAGTGTAAAAACCTTTCCATTCACATTATATCAAAATTATGTTCAAACCAAAAGATTATCGGATCTTTCTAATAGTAATTAGAAATTAGTAAAATATGGAAAAACTATATACATCACTTCTCATTATATTAAGATTCTAGTTGGTAAAAACTAGCGGATAATGGATAAGCTAGCTGATAACGGATGGGCTGATAGCAGATAATAGATAAAGTAGCAGATTTGATTTGAAGTATTCGATAAAATTAACAGTTGAATTAACTGGATAATGTAAAAAAAAATGTTTATATATTTTTCAAATAAATTCTACTTATGTATACATATATATTGTATATTTTAAAATAAGCATCATTTTTAATACTTTAGTTCATTTTAAATTATTTATCATTTCAAAAATTAAAATATTAATTTTTAATTAAGGATCAGAAAATATTAAATTAGTGTTTTCTATTTTATTTTGTTGAGAATAAATGATGAGTTTAATTAAAACAATAGGGACAAAAATGAGAGAAAAAATGATATATAAGCTATTAGCTATAAGTTCAAATATTATATGGAGAAAAACATTATAAGCTAGTTAGAAAATAAGTTATCGAACATGATTATTTTATGTTATAAGTTATTCGCTATAAGTTAGTGGATTGACTTTACTAAACAGATCCTTAATATAAAAACTTTTTAACAAAAACTTATTTTTTTTGATTTCTTAATCCATTCATGAAGCATTTGCCGCAATCATTAACAGAGCAAAGCTTAGACAACCCAAACTAATAGAAGAAGCTAGCTTCTCTTTGTTTTCTTGTAGCTGGACTTGCAACTGTTCAACCCCACAATGTGGAGGACGATGGGTGTCCTAACATCAAAATTAATCTTTGACGCCAAAAAAATTAGCCGTCAATGCAGAAGAGCAAGGTTCTGGAATTCGTATGTTCACACTAGCCAAATTTATAGCTCGATTGGCCCACCTCACAATGCTCTTTGATATATCTTTGAGTTAAGTTATTTGAATGCAAATTTTAAATACCGTATATGATATCGTATATATTTATCTTTATTTTTTTTTTTTATCTTTTTTATATACACGTTCTCGAAAATACATTCAAAAAACAAATGAGACCCCTCATGGTATCTCTATTTTATGTAAAAAAAAAAATTCCTCATATCTTCAGCTACCATTCATCACATTAAATAGTATTATTAAATGGTGATTTTTGATTAATTGCTATTGTACAACGGAAAAGACTATTTGCACATCAATATTTTACACTTTTACTTGCATGATCAATACTAATTTGACGAGATAGAGAATGTGTATTAAGAAAAGTATTTTTCTTGTTTTATTATCTAAGAAAATAATCTAAAAATGATATAATAGATATACTGTGCAAATATCATTGTCCTTATTCAATAATATATTAAAAAATTATTATATAAGTTTGACTATTATAATTGATAAAATATTCAAATATTAAAATAACATGTCAATATACACTACAAAAAAACAATTGTTTAGCAACCGTAATTTTCGGTCGCTAAACCATGTAAATCGGTCGCTATTTGTTTTAGCGACCGAATCAGAGACCGATTTATGATGGTAGCTGAATACCTGGTCGTTAAGGTTTTAGCTACCGAATTATTATTTCGGTCGCTAATTAGCGACCGTAAATTTGGTCGCTACATAATAATAATCGGTCGCTATTAGGTTGGTCGCATTTTTGGGGTAACCGTTTCTAGCGACCGATAATCGGTTACTAGTTCGGTCGCTAATTTTGGTTACTGTTAACCTATATTAGCGACGGATTTTCGGTCGCTATACATCATCTGTAAATGTTAAATAAAGTTTAGCGACCGAATTATAGGTTTCTAATTCGGTCGCTAAACTGGTTATTATTTTTTTTTTTTTAATATTAATTTTTATAATAATTTTTTTTCTGATTTTCTTTAAACGTTAGAAAAATTACTAATAAAACACACCAAATAACTTATGAAATATACAATCATAAAAAATAATAAATATATATAAAAAGAATAATCCAAAATGTCGTACAAGAACAGTTTAAAGTCAAAAATATGGAGAGAAAAAATCAGTCATGATGAGGGGGAGATGGAGGAATCCAATCATCCTCAGCGTCCGTACCACCGACGTCTGCTAGCTGATCGTCCTCTGCGATGCTGACATCGGTAGGCTGGCGGCGGAATTGGAGGAGCGGCGGCGGAGCGCCTGACAACCGTCGAGCATCATCACGAGCAACTAGAGTCGGATCCTCATCCGCTCCAACACCGGCCGCAATGTCCGGCCTCGCTCGATGCTCGCTGCATCGGCTCTTTGGTGTGCCCGAGTCAATCTGTGCAATCTGGTTCGCCATCTGCTTGCTCTCTCTCGCTCTTCTCCCGAAGCTCCGCGTTCAGTTGCGTGATGGTGTCCTCGCATTTGGTGGAACTGCTCACGAGGGACGGTATCGGCGGCGCAGCAAGGAGCGGGCGTGTCGGACGATGAAGCGATGAACTTCGGCTCCCAGTGTCCGAGGCCATACACGTGCCCTTCTTGTTCCCGCCCCGACGACCTCCAAATAAATGGCATTATCGTCGACGGAGACAGGAGAGCAGCCATCACCGGTCAAAGCCTCATCTTGTGGATGTGTGAGGCACGTGATATGGCATCGTCCTTCTTCTCGTTGAAGCTTAGCCTACAAAGTATAGTTGAAGAGATTTAGTTAAAATAATTATATCCAATATTAACAAATCATTTATAATAAATTACAAGTAAACACTAAATTATTTTTTTTATTACGGCATAGTTACGGGCCTTGTCGTTGACCCATGTCCCCGACTTCAACTTCTTCGTCCTCACAACCAACTCCATAGCGATGGGGCCCATTGTTTCCGTGTTTTCTGCACAGAATAATATAATATTAAATTCATAAGAATAATTAAAAATGAAACCTAATTAATTAAATAGTATATTAAGTCTAAAGTTTAATGTAGTACCATCTCGTTGTAGTGGACGGCGTCTGTTTTAGACCCTGCGGTCCAAGCACTTGCGCCACCATCAGAAGCTCGATTACGCCGAGCTGTGGCACGGATCTCCTGGAACTTCTCGGTAGCCCAAGATCTTGGTCCAGCTGCCTCTTGATCTCAGGATCCACCCACCTCCCCTTATTCTGCCCCTTCCTCAGCTTGTTCATCAGATTCTTCATAACCAGTGAGCCTTTATGCTCAAATATGTCCCTGACGAGAGTCTCTAAAGCTAAGTCCCACCTATACTCTTTCTGCAACTTACAGTTGTTAGGAAATTCGTGTGTACATATATATAATGTAAATTTAATTTAAAAAACTTAATAAATTGTTACCTTAAACTCTAGAAACAACTGATCCCTATGGCCCAGTGGGATGGCCTTCCATGTAGGCCATGGACCATCAAACTTGTGTCGCAGGATCTTCGATATCGAATCAGAAGGGCCCTTCGCGGGCAGAAAGCTGCAGCAAAATTAGAGCATTAATAAATGTTATAATTAAATTTTAAAAACAAGTAAATAGAAATTAACGATACTTTATATATATTAAAAAATTAAATTAGCATACTCGTTATCCCCCTGGGGATAAGAAGAATCCTCCTGTCGGATGGACCACGACTCTCCTGTCCCGATGATGATGATGGTCCTATCGTCGTAGGTGTGGATGATGAGGGTGCAGCCTGTGTCCCGACCACATGAGGATGGGTGGGGGGTGCAACTCCATCACCCTGAGGTGTCCGTCAATAGAGGTCTTTGGTAGGATGGTCTCGATCGGAAGGGCGTGGGTCGGCCGTCGAAGGGACTCTCGAAGCACGACCTCCACGACGACCCCTACCTCTGGAGGAATCTGCCAACTGTGAAAAAAATGAAAATATGATTACACAACAATGTAAATAATAAAAAAATAAATTACCTAATAAGTAGAATGACATTCACACAATGAATTATGACATAAATAAATTACCTAAGTAGAATCTCCGTCACTAAATTCACCCTCACTCTCATCAGTATCACTTGATCGAAATGTACCTTCGCTAGATGCGTCCAACTCGGATTGATCCATTAACTCTCTTTCAACTTCTTCCCCATTTCTGGAAATGTCCGTGGAGAATTAACAATAATATCGGCGTAATTTGCAACGATACGTGGGATCTTGAAAACTCATCATCTTGGTACGGAGCATCTTTTTTGGCTGGTTGATTACATTATCGTGAATTATCTTTGCGAGCCTTTATCTTAATAACACCCAACCAGCCATGATGTCCTTCGGGATATGGCGAGTAATAAACACTTTTCTCGCTGTTGTGAAAAAATGAATGGGTAAACGCCTTATTATACCTTCAGAGACAGCCTAACTTGAACAATACCATAATTTTTATCTATTTTTGTCCCTACGTCAAGAGTAGGATCAAACCAATCACACTTGAATATGACTAATTTCATCACGGGGAAACCGGTATAATCGAGTTCAAGGATGTCAGTTAGAACCCCATAGAAATCATCCTCTACATTGCCATCAGTGGCTCGCACACAAACACCATAGTTACACGTCTGCATTCCTTCATTCCATGTTTTTGTGTTAAATTTATATCCATTTACAATATAAGTATTCCATGATGTAACCCATCTGTTAGGCCCCCATGCCAAATTTGTCAACAATGGATTTTGAACATTGTTTTCTGGATCTAGTACCTAAAAAATCAAATATTATATTATTCTTATACATGCTATATATTTAAGGAGATAAAATGTATGCTTCAAAAAATGAAGATGCTAAACCTACATATTCTTGAACCACGTAGCAAAGTGAGAAGTAATTTCTCGATCAACCCTTGATCATTTGAAATGTCGGGTTGGAGATCCCTTAGAAAATTGTTGTACATCCTACATATGGGAGATTAACAAAGCAGACGATTAATAATAATAAATGTCAATTGAACTTATTAAAGACGTTGTAGAAACTTACTCTAAATATGGCGCCACCTCTTCACAATTTTGAAGGATATACGAGATGAGCAAGCATTAATGTCACATTTGCTCCAAGAAATATCCTTTTGATTTGCCACTAAATCTGCCGGATAGTTGAATATTGATATAGGAGGACTAGTTGAACATCCTTCGCCCGAATCAACGTTTCTAGGCATCCTTGTCCTTCTCGTGTTAACTTCGTCCAGGATAGTAATAAGAGGCAAAAGCGGAAGTCTCCTCTACTAAGTATGCTTCACAAATGGAACCCTGCACTCGTGCCTTGTTCTTGACTTTGTGTTTAAGGAAGTGCGGGAACCTATTAAAGAGGGATACATACAAATAATTACTAGTTTTAGGGAAAGCTAAACTACGCTCTCGTGTTCGTGAATTTCATATGTATTAAGTAAAATAGTTGATGTTGTTTACCTCTCAAATGGATACATCCAGCGGTATTGGACTGGGCCACCAACTCTTGCTTCGTAAGGTAGATGAACCGGTAGGTGTTCCATGGAATCAAAGAAACTCGACGGGAAGATTTGCTCCAGCTTACATAACAAAACGGGTATCTTGACTTCCATATCCTTTAATTGATTCACATTTAGTGTTGTCGATGTAAGCTCCCTGAAAAAGTGGCTAAGCTCAACAAGTGGGTTCCAAATTTGCTCCGGTAATGCGTCGAACGCAATTGGAAGCAAACCGTTGCATGAACACGTGGCAATCATGACTCTTCATTCCATGTAACTTTGCTTCCTTAATGTCAACACATCTACCCAGTTGGAAGCATACCCATCCGGTAACTTTAGTTCTTTAACCCACTTACAGACGGCCAATTTACGTGCTTTGCTTAGTGTATAACTTGCCTTCGGTTTGATAAGTCCGCCCACGACCACCGTCTTGCAACTCAAGCTCCTTCCGATTACAAATGTCGGCCAGGTCCAATCGAGCTTTATTTGTATCCTTTGTCCTCCCCTTGATGTCCATCACGAGTGTCAAACACATTCAAAAACACATTCCTCTCGGTATGCATGACATCAATGTTGTGACGGAGTAGCTGCGTCCTCCAATACGGCAACCTCCAAAATATACTTTGTTTTGTCCAATTATGGTTGACGCCATAATCGAGAATATGTTCTCCTTGGGTTTCATGGACGAGAGTAAGTACTTGTACTCTGCGCCATACATTAGGACCCGATCAAACATGGTGGAGGCGGTGTTCTCTCCGCACAACGCTTCTTGAATGCATTCTTGTTCCGCCTATAAGGATGATCTTACGGAAGGAATTGACGATGACAATCAAAATATGAGATCTTTCGACTGTTTTTAAGCGTGAATGCCTTCGATCGCTCCATACATATTGGGCATCCAAGCTTCCCGCGGTCATCCAACCCGACATCATCCCATAAGCGGGAAAGTCGTTGATCGTCCACATTAAAGCTGCTTTCATGATGAAATTCCGCCTCAAAGATACGTCATATGTCAACACACCATCATTCCACAGCATTGTCAACTCATCTATCGCGATGCAGAAGTACACATCAATCTTACCTTTTGGATTAGACGGACCGAATTATGATTGTTAGGAACATAAACTCCGCTTCATGCACATCCCCGGGGAAGATTGTACGGAGTCGGGATAACCGCCAACAAGAGTATGCTTTTCCAAACTGCCCAAAAGGATTAAATCCATCGCCAGATAACCCCAATCGGACATTGCGAGGGTCTGTGAAAATGCCATATGAACCCTATCAAAATGCTTCCAAGCTTCTCCATCAGATGGATGACACAAGATATCTTGCTCCCTCTCATGCTCACTATGCCACCTCATGTGAGCTGCAGTGGCCATCGAAGAGTACAATCTTGTAAGTCTTGGCACGAGCGGAAAGTACCACATCTTTTTTAGAGACCTCTTCTTCTCAATGCCCATCCTAGTGGTTGTCTTATACCGATCCGCACCACAAAATCGACAACATGTTATGCTTTCCGCTGAATCATCCTTATAGTACAACATACATCCATTTGGGCAACAATCAATTTTCAAACACCCCAGACCCAAATTTTCCATGGACTTCTTAGCATGATAAAAACTTGTAGGCATCCGATTGCCTTCTGGCAACGCCTTGGACACTGACCTGGTGAGGCGATTAAAACAGCCTTCTTGCATATTGTAGTCAGATTTGATACTCAACCATTCCATGCACATCGACAACTCCGTGTACTCCCGACATCCTTCCCACAATGGAGATAGTGCAACACTCAGCATATCATAGAATCTTTAAGCTTCGGGATTCGGATTCTCCTCTATGTATTGGGAACCCATTCCACCATCTTCTCCCCCATCTTCTTCTAGTACAACACCAACCGATGGTCCAGCATGATCCATTATCATCTGCTCGTATGGATTCAATTCTTCCCTCCCGTCACCACTTCCATAGTACGAACCTTCAGCCACAATCGGGTTTAAGTCAGGCAACGTCTCACCATGGTTACTCCACCAATAGTAATCAGGCATGAAGCCCTTCTCATAAAGATCGGCTACAACTCCATCCACGCTTTTGAAAGATTGACACTTGCATATTTTGCAAGGACACCTCAATTGATCACCGCCCAGCCGTATAAATCTCTCCTGGCTAACAACAAACTCTATAAACTCACCCACTCCAACTCTATACTCTTCCCTAAGACGTTTATTCCGATCCAACCTACGATACATACATTTCCGATTCTCCGGAATATCCATTGCTGGCAATTAAATAGCCTGACCAATCCTACAATAACACTTATATATTACGGTGCATTCCAATAACTCCATCAATCTCGTTCTTATGACAAGGTATGAACCTATCCCATTCGAGAAGAAACCTTTGCCACACTCGGCTACTAATAGTTATTCCCATATTCAAATACCTTATACTTGACAAAATTTCGGCAGTATTTCCCATCGGTCTCCAAGTTACACGACTCGAGCACGGTCATAATCACCACGATCAAGTATGCACCAGGAGAACAAAAGGAAATGCATCAGACCGAGATTTCAACAAGTATATAAGGCATTTGAACATTGAAATGACTATTGTACGAGTGTGAAAAAGGTTTTTTCCCAAACTGTCCCACTTGGACAATTCAAGATTCAATACAATGAGCATGCATACCTTGATACGTTACGCATGCTCATTAATATTGAATCTCAAATAGGAAACTAAGGCTTTCGTAAATTACTTATTAACTCTAACAGAAAATAAAACCATTAACCTATAAATATTGCAACATTGTTGAGCTTATATAAATTGCAGCGTAAATCAATACAAACTTAGATTAAATATTGTAGCAAACATCCTATTGAGCTCCGCTCTCCACTAACAAGTAGCGATTAATTGTCAAACACATGCATAATTTCTAAATTATCAGACACAACCAACATCCCGCCTTTCTGGACAGGATCACATCCTATTGAGCTCCGCTCTCCACTAACAAACAACACATATTGACAAACACATGCATAAACATTAAATTATCAGCATACAATCAGACAAGATCACATCCTATTGAGCTCCGCTCTCCACTAACAAACAACACATATTGACAAACACATGCATAAACATTAAATTATCAGCGTACAATCAGACAAGATCACATCCTATTGAGCTCAGCTCTCCACTACCAAACAACACGATAATTCACATAATACATTACACTGAGTGTTCAGAGAACTTACCTGAGAGAGAAAACACAACCGAGCAAGGATAAGGGGAGGAGCCGGAGCCAACAGAGAGTAGAAGAATACGACAACAAGGACCTATCGTGCATAAATGAAATTAGTCATTTCAAATCAAATCACTATTCTATATATACAGAATCCAGTACAACTATTCATTGTTTCTTTCTCGAAATATTCTCCTCGTATTAAATTAATGACTTCTTTCATTTCAATATGCAAGAAGAATGTAAAACTATCAAATTAATGAGTTTCACTGTCCATTCCAACTTTCCAATTTTGTCTTTCGCTACAAAAGATGTCTTATCCTACTCCTTATTACTCTTCCTCGTGTTAATAAAATTTCATCTCTATTCAGAAGTAAACTATGGGTAATTGGGTATGACAATAGATATGTGAATCAGTCTCTTGTAGGTTGTGAATTAGTAATGCAGTAATTCTTGTGCACAAAAAGCACTGATTTATGGATAAAGGCGTGGACCGATGTATGATAACTTCACAGACAAGTTATGTCTTCTAGGTCTTGAATAATCTCTCTAACGGTTTAACAGAATGTTAGTATTGGGATCTATAACAATCAATATGTTATACTACATATCTGCTATATCATCGCCCTATTTATGATATTTTATGTATCCCACCTCAATTTCTCTAGTACAAAGGAAACATAATCTTTATTTATTTTTTGGTGCAGAAGAGGCACTCCAAGGTAACTAACTAGGTTCTCAGTTCTTTCAATTCCTAGATCAAGGCTAATCTGATCAGCAAGTTCAGTTCTCACATTTTTGGAAAAGAAAACCTTGGACTTAAGTAAGTTTACCTTTTGTCCTGCGCTTAAACAGAAATCATTCATAACTTGTCTAATAGTCTAAGATTGAGTTAGATTAGCTTCTGAGACAAAGACAAGGTCATCGGCAAAGCAAATGTGGGAGAGTTTGGGGCCATGGCTGCCTCTTCCAAAAGTCAGAGGACTCCAAGAACCAGCATTAACCAAATCACATATTCTATGTCCAAGTCTTTCTAAGGCAATGACAAAGAGATAGGGAGAGATGGGGTCTCCTTGTCTCAAGCCTCTAGAGGAAGATAAGGAGTCCGATTTATTGCCATTCCAATTAATGCTTAGAATGGATGAAGATATGCAGTAATAAATCAAATTAATCAATGAAGCAGGAATGTTAAGCAATTCAAGGGATTCTAAGATGAAACTCCATTCTAGCCTATCATAGGCTTTTTCCAAGTTTAGTTTGATGATCATAAAGCCCTTGTTCCCTTTGATATGATTGAGGGAGTGAATGGCCTCTTGCATCACAAGGATGTTATCTATAGTTGATCTTCCTTCTATAAAACTGCTCTAGTTGGGAGAAATAACATAAGGAAGAAAAGTTTTCAGTCTTTGAACTATTATTTTGGAAATAATCTTGTAGCTAACATTGCATAAGGCAATAGGTCTTAGTTGAGACACTCTAGAAGGGTCATCACATTTAGGGATAAGGGTAATGAGGGTTTGATTCAAGTCCCTAATTTTGCTAGGATTAGCAAAACATTCAGCTACGAGATTGAAAACGAGAATGTCCTATGGAGTGCCTTGCCTTTTAAAGAAGATGGGATGGAAGCCATTAGGCCCAGGGGATTTGTAGCTACTCATGCTAAAGAGAGTGTTGTGACACCGGCAAGTGTACCGGGTCGTCGCAAGTAATAAAAACACGGTAAGAGTCTACCGAGGTCGAACACAAAGATTGGGTTACCAATTCGACTAATTTCGCGAGAAATCCGATAAGTTGGTTAAGTAGAGAAAGTGGTTGGAAAGAAACTAGGATCACAATTCAAATTAACAAATCGAATAAATCAAAGATATGGTGATGAAATCTGTAATTAAAAGCATCTAAGGTTCCGAATCCACCTACCCAATCATGCAAAGTACCCAAGTGATATTGCTCTCCTCCCTAGGTTCAATTTTAATGTCAACGGGACCCCTAAATTCTCCTATATCCACTGTCGTGCTCAATAGGACGTATTCGATGATTTGAGTTAATTACTTCCTAGGTCTCTTAACCCTAATCTCGAATCTATTAATTCTTGTTCCCTAAAAGTTGCATCGATCTCCTATTCACTCTCGTGCAACACTCGATCGATGTTCCCAATTCAAGTTCTGAAACGCGAATCGCCTCTCGGCCTCATACACGTTTAACAAGTTGATCACGCAAGCATATAATCAACACAATGAAATCAGAATTGAAAAAACAATAATTGAATTAAGAGAGAGAGAGTTACATCACATGAATACTATGCCGCCATAGGTGGCTTCATCGATCCCTTAGACAAGAGGATTAGTTCCTCATGTCCGTAACAACAACGCACGTACAATCGGAATTCATCCTAAGCCTAAGAATTAAGAGAGGAGAAGAGGAGAAGAAGCCCCAGAATAAGGATTACAAAAGATCTCTGAAAATTCTGATCCAAAAAGTCCTCTTTTTCTGTTCTGATCTGCTCTATTTATAAAGAGGCCACGCGTCACGGCCGTGATAGCCATCACGACCAAGCCGTGACGGCTTCTGTTTCTGGCGCACTTCTGGAATTTGAACTTTCGCGACGCGAATGATGTCTCGCGACGCGAGTCTTCTTGTCACGGCCCGTGATGTGAATCACGGCCAAGCCGTGATGTTCTCTGCCTTGTGTGGATTTTGGGTCACGGCCGTGATACACATCACGGCTAGGCCGTGATGGTCTCTGACTTTGGTACTTTTCTGGAGTTCACACACTCGCGACGCGAAGGACGTCTCGCGACGCGACTCTTCCTTTCATGCCCCGTGATGTGAATCACGGCTAGGCCGTGATGGTCTCTGTCTTCCCGGGTCTTCAAACTCTCGCGGGGCGAGCTTCCTCTAGCGAGGCGAGAATCTCCAGAATGGCAATCTCCACTATTTCTTGGCTTTCCTTAATTCTTAGAGCTTCACTTATGGACCTGAAAACAACACAAGCAACCACAAGCGTAATTCTATCCAAAAGAAGCTAAAAACTACACAAAAGACGCAAAACGAGTCAAAGTCCAACTTAGGAACAAAACAAGGCAAATTTGGGCGAAAACGAGAGTGAACTCGACTAATTGGCACATAAACCCTAGTTTATCTAGTCATAAAACTAGATAAGCCAGAGGCTTATCAAAACACCCCAAACTTAAACCTTGCTTGTCCCCAAGCAAGCTTAAAACTCAAAAACGACTCAAGACTTGGCAAGCCTAAAGATCTAATCAATTTCGCACAAATTTCACGCGACTTTACAAAACAGTTTTTCTTCTTTGATTCCCCCCCTTTTTTTTCATCAATGTAATCCCCACATTCATCTACCTTAAACAATTGAGAATTTATCATTCATGCCATCTTTACTCTAAGTTGAGTCTCGAAGACACACACAAAGGAAGATCACCTATTTCAAACAATTGCCTTCCTCACAAGGGCATTTAGTATTTCACTCATTCGCTCAAGTTTGTCTAGGCTTTCAACTTTTTCACTCAATTTCACCTATCAAGAGCACTTCCCATGAATTTGATTTTCATCTCAAAAATGGTCCCCACGTAAACATGTATGCAACATCGGAAGGTCTTTTAAAGGTTGTAATGGGGCCTGGCTCAAGGTAGGATATTCAAGGATATTTAGGCTTAAGTCCCTAGGAACTAAGAGAGCATGAGCATTAAACACATTTTCCACTCAAATTCCCCCTTTTTTTTTCATTTTTTATTTGGGCTCGGGTGACTACAACCTTTTCCTTGATATTATTTTTGTTTTGCCCCTTTTCTTTTGGCAATTTTTTTGTTTCCTTCTTTTCTTTTCTTTTCTTTTTGCCTTGGGTCAACCTTTATTTTCTTTTTCTCACCCCAATAAGTCACATCACCTTGTAGCCACCCCAAACTTAGTTTCTCACAACCTTTCTCTTGCTCATTTCCATGCTCTCCTAATCCTAAGATTGGGTTAACATGGTTTTTCAGATTTTGGCTCGTAATGTAGGGTCATCAAGAAGCAATAGGTCGATTGGGCTCAATTTGGCTAACTAGGGAACATGCATTAGGGATGGTTCTTTTCAGGCCAAGTAGTTATTCAAAGAAAATTGCCTAAATCATTTGATGCAACACATAAACATGCAAACCATAAAGAGATTCAAGCAAATTCGGGAAAGTGCAACTTAACAGTGATTCACACATTCAAAAACAGAGTTGGAGGCTCAAATTCCTCACCTGGACATTTTGCAAATTGTTTGACCGAGATACAATTCCTAGTGTGTGCACCCCCTCACCCCAAACTTATCATAAATCAAGCAATCATAATAAATCTCAAAGTTCAATTTTCAATTTTTAAGTGGGGATCAACTTTTCTATTATTAGAACCTAGGGGGAAATCATCAATGGTCAATATAATTCATGCGATCAATCTATGCTCAATTCAATTAAAATCCAACAAGCTTGCCGACACAACATTCATACAACAACTCTTGATCTTCTCAAATTATTCAAGAGTGACAAACAAAAACAAAACAAACACAAAAACAAAAACAAAAACAAGAGTGAGGAAAGGAGAGGGTACCTAGCTTGGGTTGCCTCCCAAGTAGCGCTTGTTTAACGTCCCGAGCCTGACTCAAGTCGCCCCTAAGGGTTAATCCGGAGGAAGATCCTGCTTGCCATGCCATTCCTTGGCCCGTTCTTTGTAGGTTTGTGCACTTTTATATACTCGCAAGCTGTTCCCGGACAGCTCATTTAAGTCCAGCATCCTTCTATAATCCGCACGCACTCTCCACTCCGTGATGGTCTTTTTTGGGATCAACTTGTTGTCTTTATTGACCACCACGGTTGTACTACCTTTCAACCTTGGTGCTTTACCCTTCTTTTTCATTCCCTTGCTGCTGAGTTCTTTCCTTGCACATTCTTCCCTTGGGAGACTCGGTATGGGTTCCATGTCTCGTAGCCACTCAAGGTAGACTTCATCCCCAGGGAGGCCTTTTTCCTCACTTGTCTTCCTCATGAGATTCTACCGATATTGTTGCAAGTGACGGATCATGGTCTTCTCGAGTTGCCTTTACCTTTTCAGTTGGGTCCACCACATCCACTCGATACACAGCTGACTTCTCTTCCGGGTGCTTAATCGCTTCAAAGACATTGAAGACCACCTCATCATCATTCACCCTTAAAGTGAGTTTCCCTTTCCGCACATCTATCAAGGCACCCCGGTGGCCAAGAAGGGCCTACCCAATATGAGAGGGATCTCAGCGTCTTCATCCATATCGAGCACCACAAAGTCCACTGGGAATATGAACTTGTCAACTTTCACGAGCAAGTCTTCAACTACTCCATAGGGATATTTGATAGAACGATCGGCCAGTTGGAGTGACATTCGCGTATCCTTTACTTCTTTGATCCCTAGCCTCTTCATCATCGAGAGGGGCATCAAGTTGATGCTTGCCCCTAGATCACATAATGCCTTTCCGAAGGTCATTCCCCCAATGGTGCATGGTATCGAGAAGGAACCGGGATCCTTCAACTTCGGAGGCAGTTTCTGTTGAAGAATGGCACTACACTCTTCGGTCAAAGCAACCGTTTCTTCATCCACAATCCTCCGTTTCTTAGTGAGAAGTTCCTTCATAAACCGAGCATATGATGGCATCTGTTCCAAGGCTTCCGCAAATGGAATGTTAATCTGAAGTTTTCGGAAGACATCAAGGAACTTATTGAACTGCTTATCCTGTTGAGGCTTCTTCAATCTTTCAGGATACGGAACCTTCATGTAGGGCGGGAGGTCTTGGGGTTCAACCCACTTCTTCTTTCGGAACTCTTCATCCACAAGTTTCAGCCTCCCCCTTGCTCCGGTCCCTTGTCACTTGCCAACCCTTCTTTCTCTGGTTGTTCTTCCTCAACGGGTAGTTGTTCCGGGCCCTTGTCATCCTGAGAACTAGTGGTACCCCTGCTAGGTTCCAACACCCTTCCGCTTCTAGTAGATATGACATTGCATTGTCCCTTGGGGTTGTTCTCGAGTACTACCGGGAGAGTGCCGGAAGGCGTTCATTAAGTTGCGTCGCCTGTATGTGCTATTTGTGTCTCCAGATTCTGAATTCGCGATCCTGTATGAGTCGCCAACTTGTCAATGGCAGTGTTCACCTTCTCAAAAGATGTGCTTGTAAAGGTTGACAACTTCTCAAAAGCCAGCTCCCACGGTTGTCTTCCACCATCTGTTATTTGCAATCGATTAGGCCCCTGGAAGAGCCTGCTGGGTATTACACTGCTGAATTCCAATGTTCGGCCTTATACCCTGATGAGGTTGTTGCCAATTCTGCTGAGGAGGTTGTTGACCGGCTAGACCACCATTAGCATTACTCCAAGCGAAACCCGGATGGTCTCTCCTCATGTACCCCCTATTCTGATTCTGATTGTAATCATTTTGTCTGTTCCTCTCTGATAGTTATTCTGGGGCAGTGTCATAAAAGTTGTGGCATGAGTCCACATGTTCCTGAGGGAAGTTGAATGGACAGTTTCGAGTGTCATGATCTCCATTACAATTTGCACAACCCGGAGGCATTCCCTCGTGTATCGCATTAATCCTCTTGTTCCCAGACAAAGCCTCATTTTGCATCTTCAAAAGTCTGTTTTGCTCTAAAATGGCTTCCATTGTCCCAGAACTGATTCCACTCGAGGTCTCCCTTCCACGGTTGTAATCATTATATGACATTTTCTCTAACAATGCCCATCCATCCTCGGCTGATAAATAAGAGAACGAGCCGCCAGCTGCGGCATCACAGTTCATCTGATAGCGTCCCCTCAACCTATTAAAGAAGTGTTGTACTTTGGAAACGGGGTCAAAGAACGCTGAAGGGCATCTTCTCAATAAACCATTGTACCTCTCCCACGCTTCATTGTAAGTTTCATCCTCCGTCTGCCTGAATGAAGTGACGGCTATTCTTGCTTGTGCCGCCTTCTGAGGAGGAAAGTATTTGGTTAGGAACTTCTGTGCCATTTGCTCCCAAGTTACGATCTTTGTTCCTATCCAAATCTGTCAACCCATCGCGAGCGACATCCCTAAGAGAAAGAGGGAAAAGCCGCAAGCGAAACTCATCCCGAGAGACTCCCCGGTGTCTACGCAAGTCACAAGCTTCAAGGAAGCGAGTGATGTGTCTATGAGGGTCCTGTTTGCCACTCCCATCAAACTGATTTTCCCGGAGCTGGAATGTGACACATGCTTCAACTCTGAAGGAGTCTGTGTTCAGGTTGCCCCTCACAATAGAAGAGTCACAATCACCCAAGCTGGGTAGATCGTACTCGAAGAGAGGCTTGTAACGAGGAGGAGGAGGAGGAGGATTTTCTTCAGCCATGCCCTCTATTTTAATTGCTTCCAACCTCTTCCTTTCTCTGGCCTCTTTTCTTAATTGCCTCTCGGTCCTGGTGATCTCTGAATCGAATAGCAAGTCCTCTTGTAGAAGAGTACCTCGCATACAAAAACAGGCAAAGACCAAGTGGAATCAAAGAAACAGAGAAAAATAATAACAAAGAAATAACAGAAAAATAAAATGAAAAATCAACTTAACCAATCAATCAAATTTCCTAAAAATTAGGAAAATTGGCTGTGCCAATCCCCGGCAACGGCGCCAAAAACTTGTTGTGACACCGGCAAGTGTACCGGGTCGTCGCAAGTAATAAAAACATGGTAAGAGTCTACCGAGGTCGAACACAAGGATTGGGTTACCAATTCGACTAATTTCGCGAGAAATCCGATAAGTTGGTTAAGTAGAGAAAGTGGTTGGAAAGAAACTAGGATCACAATTCAAATTAACAAATCGAATAAATCAAAGATATGGTGAT
The DNA here is from genome assembly GCA_030762895.1 of Sophora flavescens. Lineage (NCBI taxonomy): Eukaryota > Viridiplantae > Streptophyta > Magnoliopsida > Fabales > Fabaceae > Sophora > Sophora flavescens. Next base: position 218,149,438 of record CM061064.1, on the reverse strand, counting down.
GAAATCTGTAATTAAAAGCATCTAAGGTTCCGAATCCACCTACCCAATCATGCAAAGTACCCAAGTGATATTGCTCTCCTCCCTAGGTTCAATTTTAATGTCAACGGGACCCCTAAATTCTCCTATATCCACTGTCGTGCTCAATAGGACGTATTCGATGATTTGAGTTAATTACTTCCTAGGTCTCTTAACCCTAATCTCGAATTCTATTAATTCTTGTTCCCTAAAAGTTGCATCGATCTCCTATTCACTCTCGTGCAACACTCGATCGATGTTCCCAATTCAAGTTCTGAAACGCGAATCGCCTCTCGGCCTCATACACGTTTAACAAGTTGATCACGCAAGCATATAATCAACACAATGAAATCAGAATTGAAAAAACAATAATTGAATTAAGAGAGAGAGAGTTACATCACATGAATACTATGCCGCCATAGGTGGCTTCATCGATCCCTTAGACAAGAGGATTAGTTCCTCATGTCCGTAACAACAACGCACGTACAATCGGAATTCATCCTAAGCCTAAGAATTAAGAGAGGAGAAGAGGAGAAGAAGCCCCAGAATAAGGATTACAAAAGATCTCTGAAAATTCTGATCCAAAAAGTCCTCTTTTTCTGTTCTGATCTGCTCTATTTATAAGGAGGCCACGCGTCACGGCCGTGATAGCCATCACGGCCAGGCCGTGACGGCTTCTGTTTCTGGCGCACTTCTGGAATTTGAACTTTCGCGACGCGAATGATGTCTCGCGACGCGAGTCTTCTTGTTACGGCCCGTGATGTGAATCACGGCCAAGCCGTGATGTTCTCTGCCTTGTGTGGATTTTGGGTCACGGCCGTGATACACATCACGGCTAGGCCGTGATGGTCTCTGACTTTGGTACTTTTCTGGAGTTCACACACTCGCGACGCGAAGGACGTCTCGCGACGCGACTCTTCCTTTCATGCCCCGTGATGTGAATCACGGCTAGGCCGTGATGGTCTCTGTCTTCCCGGGTCTTCAAACTCTCGCGGGGCGAGCTTCCTCTAGCGAGGCGAGAATCTCCAGAATGGCAATCTCCACTATTTCTTGGCTTTCCTTAATTCTTAGAGCTTCACTTATGGACCTGAAAACAACACAAGCAACCACAAGCGTAATTCTATCCAAAAGAAGCTAAAAACTACACAAAAGACGCAAAACGAGTCAAAGTCCAACTTAGGAACAAAACAAGGCAAATTTGGGCGAAAACGAGAGTGAACTCGACTAATTGGCACATAAACCCTAGTTTATCTAGTCATAAAACTAGATAAGCCAGAGGCTTATCAGAGAGCTTTCCTTGTTTCTTCTAATGTCACATCTTTCTCTAGAAAGGTTCTGTCCTCTTCTTTTATAACTGGGAAGGAGGAGATACAATGAAACTAGTTTAAAGCATAGTTGTTAGAAGAGTAGAGATTAGAGAAGTGTTGGATAACATGGTTCTGAATATCTTTGTCATCATAGATCCATTGGTCATTGTTATCAAGTAAGGCCATAATACTGTTTTGTCTTCTTCTTTTTAGAGTGGATTAGTGAAAAAATCTAGTATTGGAGTCACCTAGGGATACCCATTTGCTTCTAGCTTGTTGATACCAGTAGCTTTCTTCATGAGCATTTATTAAATTGTACTCACCCCAAAGCTCGGCTCTTAGGTTTTGAAGTCTTTCGTTAGGGCCAATTAAAATAGCATTCTTGATACCTTCAAGTCTTTTAATAATTCAATGTTTTCTCTTGAAGATATTCCCAAAAGTATCTTTATTCCAGGACTTAACTTAGAGGTAAGCCTATTTATATTATCATTCCAAGTGCTTGAACTGCACCAAGAATGTTGAACAATACTGTCAAAGTCAGCATGATCTAACCAAGCTCCAAGCAACTTAAAGTAGTTTCTCCTAGGTCTCTCTATACCACCTTCCATCTTAAACCAAAGACCACTATGGTCCGAGGATTCTAATGGGACATTGGTAACAGAACTGCTAGGAAATTTGGATTGCCATTCCAAATTACATAGGACTCTATCAAGTCTCTATTTAAGGTTTCCTCTAGACCAAGTAAAGGGGACTCCAGAGAAACCCATGTCTATCAGGCCACAATCATCAATACACTCCACAAAGTTAGAGCTAGATCTTTGGTTAAAAGTGGCTCCTCCAACCTTTCATTATGAGAGATGATAGAGTTGATATCCCTAGCCAAGCACCAGGGACTCGGGTTGGAAGCCTCAAAATCCCTAAGTTCTTGCCAATCTTGTTGCCTGATACCAACATTCGGGCTAGCATAAACCACAAAAGAACCAAAAGTCCAGAGAGTTGTGATTTAATTTGAGGTGGATACAGTACCTAGAAGAATCAACTACAATGGTAGGCATAAAGCTGTTTTTCCAGAGGCACCAAATGCCTCCTGAGAAGCCACTAGCATCAACCCTTGCACCCTCTACTAAACCTATTTTTTGGATGACTCTATCAGCAAAAGAGCCACTTATTCTAGGTTCAAGAATTGCAACAAAATCTAGGTGATAGATATTGATAAGATCTTTGACAAAATTGGCAAAATTCCTACCACCAGCACCCCTACAATTCCATATTAAACTTTTATGAAACTTTTGTTCCTGATGAGCCTCTGTTTGACTGGTTTTATAACTAGTAAAGACCTTGGCTTTGTGCTAATTTTATATCATTTTTACCCAAATTAGACTTGATTGTCCTTAAGTAATATTTTGAGTCTGTAAATTGTTTTTAAGTTAATTTAGTTGATTTAGAGTGAATAAAGTATTTACTTTTATTTTCTGTTTTTCAGGTTAATAAAATAAAATAAAATAAATCTGGAGCCACTCGCCCCGCGAAGGATCTCTCGCCCCGCGAGTCATGCAAGCCTGAAAAGTCAGAGACGATCACGGTTTACCCGTGTTGAAGATCACGGCCGTGGCAGTTTTGAAGTTGAAGCGTTCGCCTCGCGAGAATTCCTTCGCCTCGCGAATACTTGAAAGTCAGAAGCCATCACGGTTTGGGCACGTTGAAGGTCACGGGCGTTACAGTTGAGAATTTGAAGAGTTCGCCTCGCGAAGATATGCTCGCCTCGCGAGAAGACAAAGAGTTGCAGACCTTTCGCATAATTCGCCTCGCGAGCAGTGCTTCGCCTCGCGAGGACTTGGATTCCAGAATTTGTATATAAACAGTCTTAGGCAGAATGATAAGTTAGCTAGTTTTTAGGAAGTCAGAATTAGCCAGTTTTGGCTAGTTTCTGAGCTTGTTAGTCTTTTGTTTTTCTTTTAGTTTATTGTTTTCTTCTGTAATGGAGAGCTAGTCTCCTAGGATTAATCTACTGTAATTGGTTTCCATTACCACACTTGAGGTTCTGTGATTCCTCTTTTATTTGCTTTTCTCTTTTCAATGCAATGTTGTATGTTTCTGTTTGTTATTTCAGGAATGTATAGTGTGGTATTGTTTCATTTCGGTGATGTTATGTTCATATATATAATCGCGTTTGTTATTTCGCGTGTGTTCATTCATGTTCGTTTGTTCATGAGAGCTTAACCCCGTTTGTTATTTCGGGAATAGGAACATACATCTGTAGCAGCGGTTTTCGTTTGTTAATTGTTGCTACAACCGGGAGGGGATTAGTATCTGCTTAGTAGAATATGCATGAACCGATGATAGTGGGGAAACCAAGAACAGTAGGTTAATCGTCTTTAGTGTATTTGTTAATCTCTTTTCTTACTCTGTTTTTATTTTGTTTCCTTTATTTTATTTTAATCTCAAAACCCCCATTTCTAACTTTTATTAATTTTCTGTTAATAATAACAACAACTAAAGAGTCCTTGAGAGACGATACTCGAGTTGTCGCACTATACTGCATTATTTTATAATCGTTCGTTCTTTTTGGCACGTGGCGACAGCGCGGTCAAAAATTGGCGCCGTTGCCGGGGACTCTGGTTTGTTGTTATTAGCAGAAAATAATTTTTGTTAAAAAAAAAAAACTTTTTGCTTTGCTAATTATTTTTGTCTGTTTTGTCCGGTCTCGTAGAATTTTATTTTCCCCCATGGATAATTACATGTATGGGTATTTGCCTAATGTTTATTATGAACCATCTTGCATGTATTATCCTAATTTTAGTGAGCCACCACCATACTATCCTAGCCAAGTGACCACCTCTGCACCCTCCGAACCTTCACAGAGCACCTTGGATAAGATTGCTTCAATGCTACAACAAATGGAAGAGAACAATCAACGGATGGCATACAATCTTGAATTTCAACAGAGGATGGAGGCTCAATACCAGAGGGACCAAGCTGAATCTCGGAGGTTGTGGGCTCTAATTGATCAAGTTACCGCCAACTCAGCTGCAATGCTAACTCCACAGCCTCTTGAGGAACATACAGATTCTAAAGTGGTTATTTTTGAAAATAATTCTGATGATTTTGATAATGTTTCATTGATGATGATTTATGTGTTGAATCCCCGATCCTAATGCTTGTTATTGTGATGGAACTGCTTTATGTGTTGAATGTTTTACAGGTTTATACTTTTCAGGAAAAATAGAAAATGCGGATCGTTTTGCAGGTTTGTTCTGTTCAGGAAACTTAGATCAGGAGGATCAAGAGGGCAGCTGCTCCCCCATGCCTGAAGATAAAGAAGAACCTTTGGGAGTAGATGATTCAAGTAAAACAATTAAATGTGTTGAGAGTAATGGGGTGGATGAATTGATTGAAGAATTCCCAGACATTCTAACTTTTTCTGATTCATTTTCTTGTAATATATGTACTAACTCTAACCTTTGTTTGGTGTGTGCTGAAATTTCTGCGTGTATAGCAGGTGATAACTTTGTTAATGCAGTGGATGAAGACATTGCAGAAATTGAAGCAGCACCAGTAACCCCAACTAACTGTTTACCACCTCCCCCTGAGGAGCCACCAGTGAGGGATTTTGCACCCTTGGATTTTGCACCATGGCCAGTCCAAGAGGTTGAGCCCCACTTCTATTGGGGAGATTTTATTGAGAAGGAGGTCATCTGTGACCCGAGAGGTAGTGAGAAGTCCGCAGCACTGGGTGGAGTCATTATAATTGTCAAGTGCTCACTTCCGTATAAAGGCTGCAAGTTAGGGAGGCTTGGAATGAATTTCAGTCCTTTGGCTACCATGTGGGCCTTATGCTACAAGCAATGGGATCTTGGTGGAACCGCCTCTGAATGAGCTTTTCTTACCCCTTTCCTTTTTTTAATTTTCTTTTCCTTATTTTATTTCTGTTTTATTTTCAATAAACCTCCTGAATAATTTGAGAAGCTCAGGAGTTGTGTTAAGTCTTGTGTTGGCAAGTTGATGGGATTTGATTAATTTTGCATAGATTGATTGCATGATAGTGTTGACTGTTTTCCCCCTAGGATTTGGAAAATTGAAAATATGATCCCCATGTGATTGAAAACTGAACTTTGAGATTTTATTATGATTGCATGATTTATGATAAGTTTGGGGTGATAGGAAGCACACACTAGGGATAGAATCTCTGTCAAGCAATTTACAAAAATTTCCAGGTGAGGTTTTGAGCCTCCAACATGTTTTTGATTGTGAGAATCACTTTCAAGTTGCACTTTCCTGAATTTGCTTGAATCTCTTTTTGGTTTGCATAATTATATGTGTGTAGCAAATGATTTAGGCATTTTCTTTGTAAATAGCTACTTAGCCTAAAATAACCATCCCTAATGCATGTTCCCTAGTTAGCCCCATTGAGCCTATTAGCCTGTTAATTCTTGTTAACCTTATGTTACAAGCTAAAATCTGGAAAAAAAAACCATGTTAACCCGATCTTAGGATTAGGAGAGCATGGAATCTTAGTAAGAAATTTGGTTGCAAGAAATTAAGTTTGGGGTGGCTACCAGGTACAATGTGTTGTTTGGGATTGAAAAAAAAAAGTGAAAAAAAAATATAGAAAAAAAAAGAAAAGAAAAGAAAAGAAAAACATAAAAAAATAAAAGTGCAAAAATGCCAAAAAGAAATAAAAAGAGCTGTAGCCACCCAGAAGTGTAAAAAAAAAATAATAAATAAAGAAAGGAACTTGAGTGAATTTCAAAGTGTAAAAATGTTTCATGCTCTCTTAGTTCCTAGGGTCTTCAGCCTAGTTCCTTTGTATATCCTACCCTTAGTCAGGCCCCATTACAACCCATAAAAGACCTGTTGATGTTGCTTGCATGTTTTCTGTGGGAATCATTTTGAGATGAAAACCAAATTTATGGGAAGTGCTCTTAAAAGTGAAAACTGAGTGAAATGTTGATAGCCTGACATAAACTGAGCGATTGAGTGAACATAAATTTCCCCTTGTGAGGAAGGCAGTTGTTTGAATATGGTGATCTCTCTTTTGTGTGTAACTTAGATCCCCTACTTAGATTAATGATTGTTTGAATGATGAATTTCTCAATTGTTTAGAATAGATGTTTGTGGGGATTGTTTTGCTTGAAAGGGGGGAACATTGAAAGAAAAATATTTTGATAAATTGCTTGAAATCTATGGAAAGTTGATTGAATTCTTAAGCTTGCCAGATCTTGAGTCTTTTTAAGTTTTTGAGTGTAGTTTGCTTGGGGACAAGCAAAGTTTAAGTTTGGGGTATTTTGATGAGCCTCTGTTTGACTGGTTTTATAACTAGTAAAGACCTTGGCTTTGTGCTAATTTTATATCATTTTTACCCAAATTAGACTTGATTGTCCTTAAGTAATATTTTGAGTCTGTAAATTGTTTTTAAGTTAATTTAGTTGATTTAGAGTGAATAAAGTATTTATTTTTATTTTCTGTTTTTCAGGTTAATAAAATAAAATAAAATAAATCTGGAGCCACTCGCCCCGCGAAGGATCTCTCGCCCCGCGAGTCATGCAAGCCTGAAAAGTCAGAGACGATCACGGTTTACCCGTGTTGAAGATCACGGCCGTGGCAGTTTTGAAGTTGAAGCGTTCGCCTCACGAGAATTCCTTCGCCTCGCGAATACTTGAAAGTCAGAAGCCATCACGGTTTGGGCACGTTGAAGGTCACGGGCGTTACAGTTGAGAATTTGAAGAGTTCGCCTCGCGAAGATATGCTCGCCTCGCGAGAAGACAAAGAGTTGCAGACCTTTCGCATAATTCGCCTCACGAGCAGTGCTTCGCCTCGCGAGGACTTGGATTCCAGAATTTGTATATAAACAGTCTTAGGCAGAATGATAAGTTAGCTAGTTTTTAGGAAGTCAGAATTAGCCAGTTTTGGCTAGTTTCTGAGCTTGTTAGTCTTTTGTTTTTCTCTTAGTTTATTGTTTTCTTCTGTAATGGAGAGCTAGTCTCCTAGGATTAATCTATTGTAATTGGTTTCCATTACCACACTTGAGGTTCTGTGATTCCTCTTTTATTTGCTTTTCTCTTTTCAATGCAATGCTGTAGGTTTCTGTTTGTTATTTCAGGAATGTATAGTGTGGTATTGTTTCATTTCGGTGATGTTATGTTCCTATATATAATCGTGTTTGTTATTTCGCGTGTGTTCATTCATGTTCGTTTGTTCATGAGAGCTTAACCCCGTTTGTTATTTCGGGAATAGGAACATACATCTGTAGCAGCGGTTTTCGTTTGTTAATTGTTGGTACAACCGGGAGGGGATTAGTATCTGCTTAGTAGAATATGCATGAACCGATGATAGTGGGGAAACCAAGAACAGTAGGTTAATCGTCTTTAGTGTATTTGTTAATCTCTTTTCTTACTCTGTTTTTATTTTGTTTCCTTTATTTTATTTTAATCTCAAAACCCTCATTTCTAACTTTTATTAATTTTCTGTTAATAATAACAACAACTAAAGAGTCCTTGAGAGACGATACTCGAGTTGTCGTACTATACTGCATTATTTTATAATCGCTCGTTCTTTTTGGCGCGTGGCGACAGCGCGGTCAGTTCCATTTATGAAACTTTTGTTGCTAACCCAAATATGAGAGTTGAGAAATCGATGGAAACAAAGAAAAAGAAAATGCAGGCATTGATCCATAAATGGTAGTGAGACAGAGAGAGATGCGAGAGAAACAGAGACAGAGAGAGAGATGGAGTAGAGGAGAGCTTACCTGAGCAGAGGGGATGATGATGGTGACAGGAGGTGGCTTATGGTGGCCGGAGCGCGCGGCTAGGAAGAGAGAAACAGTGAGACAGAGAGAGATATATGTGAGAGAAACAGAGACAGAGAGAGATGGAGTAGAGGAGAGCTTACCCGAGCGAGAGGGGAGATGACGGTGGTGACCGGAGGTGTCTTGGGGTGTTGAGGTGACCGGAGCGCGCGCCGTAGAAGAGAGAAACAGTGGGTGGGAGAGAGAAACGCGATGGAAAAAATGAGGAAGAAGGAGGTTCTGTCGAATTTAGGGATTTCAGTTTTAGCGACCGAATTAATTCGGTCGCTAAACCGGCCGCTAATATGGTTAGTCTTAATTCGAATTTGTAATTGTAGCGACCGATATAAATTTCGGTCCCTAACACGCGCAATTTTATTTTTTAACGCGCCTTTTAGCGCAATTCATATCATATCGCAAATATAATTAAAGTTTAAAGCATGAATTCATAAATTTAGCGGCGGATTTCTAAATCGGTCGCTAATATAAACATAGTATGACCGTTGCATTTTATTCGGTCGCCATTTCGGTCGCTAACAATTCATAAATTTCTGACTTTTACTTTCCTTTGTTTAGCGACCGTAGTAGCGACCGATATCTCTGCTACGCTCTATTTCGGTCGCAGATTCAACTCTAACCATTGTTTCATGTAGATCCTACAATCGGTCGCTATTTCGGTCGTAAAAAGGAACCTAAAAATTCGGTCACTATTTTCGATTGCTAAATGACCTTTTTTTTGTAGTGATATTATTAATAATAATATGAAAAATTGTACAGGCGTCAAATTTAAACTCTGTAATCTTTTTGAGAATGAAGATTCTGAATATGACAAGGTGCTGTGATGAGTTTGCAAATGATTCATAATCAAATTCAAATGACACCTTGTCCTATAAAAAAAAAACCCTCCTCTTCTGAAAAAATAAATAAATTACGGAAGCATAATTTGAGTTATTAATAGTTACAGAAACAGTCACTATTTGAACCCCGCTAATTTTCTAGTATTTGCACAAAAGATCAAGCAATCTATTTCTGCAAATGCAGCTCCACAAAAAGTGTGTTTTGTGGTAGATATAATTTCTCTTCATTTCGCTATCACCTCTAGCTCAACATCATTGGGAGGAAACCCAATAGGTGGACACCAGTCATACCATTACAACGAATGACTTTTGTTCCAATAATTGAGCATGAGCCTTAATCAATTTCTAATACTTGCCCAATTCAGAATTGCTTTTCCTATGGATTCATTTTAAATATAAAAAATGTTCTAAAATATTTCAAGTTGGATGTATGCTACAAATTGTTTGTAAGATTTATATATACTTTATACATTAAAAATTAAACATAAATATTTAATTAAAAACATTATATCAATAGTATGAATTGAACTAAGTACTCGTAGAGGAGTGATAAGGTGTCTTGATGATTTGAGAGAAGGGACTTAGGGTTTAGAATGATAAGGGATCCGTAGATTCAACTCTTTCCACTAACATAACAAATAATTACAATCTAACATTTAACTATAAAAAAAAACTAAGCACTCGTAGTATTAATATTCAAACGACTTGTAGCACTGCGAACTCATCCTTTCTGAGTCTATCGGTTGGTATGGAAGTCAAAACTTCATGACCCAATTACATACTGTAAGATGTAAGGCAAAGGACCCATTGCTTTGCTTACCCTTTTTGTATTGTAGTACAGATTTGGGTGTATTATTTTTACGTGGTTGGAAATGGCGTGAACTAATTAACACTAGCAATGAAATTGTTTTTAATTAAATTAATCATAATAGACCAATTATCAAGAAAATTAAATAAGTTTTTGGGTGATATTCTTTGTGTGTTTGGTTTCACATTGGAAACCAAAAGAATTGATTATGCCCTCTATCAAACGTGATTTTAGTAAAAATATGATGTTTAGTTACTGTTAGGTGAAATTGATTTTACCCCTAGAAGCAATTCTGATTAAAAGCTATAAAAAGTAGCTTTTGAGTTGAGTTGAAGAATTTACACTTAGTTTTACATCAAACATGCTTTCAAAATAAAAGCATCCAAACATAAACCATTTCACTTTAAACTCAATTCTGACCAAATCAATTTTATAAAATCAATTATATTCAAAATCACTTTTATCAAACGCTCGTCCAAACACACATTTTATCTATCTTTTCTTTCTTCGTCGTGTATATTCTCTTGTGGGCGTTTTCTTTAATATCCTTTACTGCTTTCCACGTGTGTAATTAGAACGATCAGCCATCTCATCAAATTACAATAGCATGACTATTTGGTATCCAGGCCATACATGTTCGAGCACTGATGTTACATCCAAAATCGACAACAATATGAAACACCGTACTTTTTTTTTGTCTCTCAAAGTTACTGGGCCCAATATTATGCTTTGGGTGTGTCGTATACTCGTATAAACATACGGTGTCGAGACAACATTTGTATAAGAGTTTGTATATAGTGTTGAATGAATAATCTTATTGAGCCATTGCTGGGAATCAGCATTTATACAAGCTTGCTTGCAACCGAAAAATAGAAAAGCTACCAGGCTAACTAACAATAACATAATAACTAACTAACTAACTAACAATAACAGAATAACTAACTAACCAACATGCTATAACAGGAAACTAACTAATCACTAAACTAACAATAGATTAAGTGAGGCTATCAACTAAGTATTATCCAATACCCCCCACAAGCTGGAGAGTGTATGTTAATCACTCCTAGCTTGCAGAGAAGATGCTGAAACGTTTGAGGGTCCAATGCCTTAGTTAGAATATCGGCTGACTGTTCTTTTGTGGAAATCGGAAGCAAATGGAAAAACTTGGATTGTAGCTTCTCTCGAACCAAGTGGCAATCTATATCAATGTGCTTGGTGCGCTCATGGAATACCGAGTTTGCTGTTATGTGTCGGGCAGAATCACTGTCACAATAAAGAGAAGCTGGAGAGGTGAATGGAATGGAGAGTTCCTGGAGTAAGTAAGTAATCCACTGGATTTCACAAACTGTGGCAGCAAGGGCACGATACTCAGCCTCATAAGAAGATCTAGATACTGTGGTCTGTTTCTTGGTTTTCCAGGAGATGAGGGAAACTCCAAGAAAGACACAGTAACCTGTGATAGATCGCCTTGTGTCGGAACAAGTGGCCCAGTCCGAATCACTAAAGGCCTTTAGGTGAAGAGCAGAGTTGGATGGATAGAAAAGGCCTTGACCAGGAGAACCTTTGAGGTATCTTAGAACTCGAGTTGCTGCCTTGTAATGAGTGGTGGTGGGAGAAGACATGAATTAAGAAAGTTGTTGGACAAAGAAAGCGATGTCGTGCGGTGTTAGTCAAATAAAGCAATCTGCCCACAAGTTTTCTGTACTCAGCAGGATTTTCATAAAGGGTAGTGCCAGTTTCTGAGTTTGAGAGCTTGGTGGACCTTGCCATAGGTGTGCTAGCTGGCTTAGAAGCTAGGAAACCAGTGTCAGCAAGGATATCCAGGGTGTACTTTCTTTGGCAAAGAGTGATACCATAGTGGGATCGAGCAACCTCTAGGCCAAGAAAATATTTTAAAGTGCCAAGATCCTTGATTCTAAACTTGCTGTCCAAGTGTTCTTTGACTGATGAGATCTCTGCAGCATCATTTCCAGCTAAGATCAGGTCATCAACATAGGCTAGCAGAACTGTGAATTGCTATCCATGATGTTTGTAAAACATGGAGTGATCATGATTGGATTGAGTGTAGCCTAGCGTGTGAAGGGAACTGGACAATTTGGCAAACCATTGTCGGCTGGCTTGCTTGAGTCCATATAAGGACTTATGCAGTCTGCAGACTTGATTTGGCCTGTCACATTTGACTCCTTGGGGCAGCTCCATATAAACTTCTTCATCTAAATCACCATGGAGAAAGGCATTGTTAACATCAAGTTGGTGTAGCAGCCAGTTCTGAGATGCAGCCAAGGCTAGGATAAGTCTGACAGAAGTGAGTTTTGCAACTGGGGTAAATGTGTCAAGGTAGTCCAAACCCTCTGTTTGTATGTAGCCCTTGGCTACCAACCGAGCCTTATACCTCTGTATGCTCCCATCAGATTTATGCTTGATTCTGTAAACCCATTTGGACCCAATTGGAACCTTTCCTTTTGGTAAATCAGTGAGAGACCAAGTATTATTCCGGTCCAGTGCCAATAGTTCAGCTTGCATAGCCTCAACCCATTTAGGAGATTGGGAGGCTTGTTTGTATGTTTTGGGTTCTGTGTTGTTTGTGATGGCCAAGGTGTAATGCAAATAAGAAGGAGAGAGGGATTTATATGAAATGACAGATGAAAGAGGATGACTTATACCTGTGGATGATGGAGCATTTGAAGTCTGCAGAACATTGCAGTGAAATTCTTGCAAGTAAGAAGGTGCAGTTCTAGTTCTTGTTGATCTTCTAAGAGGTGGATTGGTGTATTGAGGGATGGAAGTGTGTGATATTTCAGGACTGTTATTGGTAGGTGCAGGGCTGTTTGTTGCAGTGACAGCATGAGGTGGATGACTGTTTGAGTCATGGGGGATGATGTCGAAGGCTAAGAAATCAAAGGGATTTTGATTAGAAGTGGGAATGATTGCAGGTTGGTGTTGTTCTGGTTGGTGTTTGGAATATGGGAAGATGTGTTCATAGAAAATGACATGTCTAGAGATGAAGGTCTCTCTTGTCTCAATATTGAAGAGTATGTATCCTTTAGTACCAGATTTGAAACCTAGAAAGGCACATTTCTTGGCTCTTGGATCTAGTTTGGTTCTGTTTTGGGTGAGAGTTGAAGCAAAACACAGGCTTCCAAAAACCTTTAGGTCCAATAAGGTGGGAGGTTGACAGTGCAACATTTCAAATGGTGACTTGTGTTGCAATGTGGGTGTTGGAAGTCTGTTTATCAGAAATGCAACATGACTCACTGCATAGTTCCAAAATGGTTTTGGCAAATTTGATTGAAATAGAAGGGATCTAGCAACATTGAGGAGATGCCTGTGTTTTCTTTCAACAATGGAGTTTTGTTGTGGAGTCTCCACACAAGAGGTTTGGTGGATAATACCATTATTGGCATAAAACTGAGTCATGATGAACTCAGAGCCATTATCACTTCGAACGACTTTGATTTTCTTGTTAAATTGTGTGGATACTAAAGCAACAAAGTTTATATAAGGTTTCTGGTTTCAGATTTCAATTTCATTAAGTAGATCCAAGTGTGCCTTGTGTAATCATCTACTATTGTGAGGAAATATTTTTGACCATGAATAGATGAGATGCCAAGTGTCCCCCAAATGTCCATGTGGATTAAGTCAAAAGCTGCAGTAGATTTAGTAGTACTAACAGAAAAGGGAAGCTTAACTTGTTTGCCAAAGTGACAGAAGTCACAAACTTTATTGGAATTGAATTGTACATAAGGAAAGTATCTACATACATTGTGTAAGACATTGTGTGAAGGATGGCCTAACCTAAAATGCCAAAGATCAAAAGAATCAACAACATTTGTAAAACTTGTAAAGACATGTGAAGTAATGGTTGGAGAGAACTTGATGGACTGATTAGGTTGAGCAAGAATGTACAAATTGTTCTGGACCTCAGCATGCCCAATCATCTTCGAGGTAGTCATATCCTGAATTTTGCAGCAAGATTGGTCAAAAGTCAGATTACATGACAGAGATGAAGTCAATTTATGAATTGAAACGAGGTTATGCTTAAAATCTGGTATGTATAAGACATCATGTAAATGGAATGTGTCAGAAAAAATGATTGTTCCTGAATGTTGTGCCATGGTGTTTGCACCATTTGGTAGTTTAACAATAATAGGTCTAATGCATTTGTATGAAGTGAAATTGGAAAGGGAAAATGTCACATGGTCAGTAGCACCTGTATCTAAGATCCATGGTGCATTACCCGAGGTTCATACAGATCGATGAGTTGAAGACTCACCAGTCTTGGCATGGCTTACTTGATTGATGGTGTGTGGTTGAGGTGTCTTCTGGAACAAGGCTGCAAGCTGAGCATATTGTTCTGCACTAATGCTAATACTTGGTTCCTTCTGATCATCATCAGGGGAAGTTTCGAATTGATCATCCAATGGAGTTTCAGGATCATCCGAGGTCATATTGTTCACATTTGCAGAGTTCTTGGATTTGAATTTAAAGTTTGGTGGAAAGCCATGCTTGTAATAACAAGCATCCACTGTGTGACCATTCTTGCCACAAAAGGTGCATATTCTGTTGAAGTTGCCACCGGAACCTCCTCGCCATTAGTTCTTCCTCTTCCTCTTCCTCTTCCAAAGCATATCCATTTCCATTTCCTCTTCCTTGTCCTCTCCAATTCTGGTTTGACTCTGCACTATTAAACAGAATCTTGGAATCTGAAACTATTTGGCCTTCTTGTTGCTTCACCATTGAGAAAGCCTTGGTCATTGGAGGCAATGGATCCATTGCAAGAATCTGGCTTTTGATCACAGCAAACTGCTCATTGAGCCCTTTCAAAAAACAGATTACATACTCAATTTCTCTTTGTCTCTTGATACCTTTGGTTAACTCGCTGCTGCAGTTGCATTTTGCAACACAGATGCAAGATGGAATTGGCCTCGTTGATTCGAGCTCATCCCGAATTGTCTTGAAATCAGTGTAATAACCAGAAACTGTTCTTTCTCCTTGCTTCATGGAGTGAACTAGCTGCATCAAATCTGATGTGCGAAAATAATCCCCTTTGGAGAATCGGTTCTTTAGATCATCTCAAATTTCTTGAGCATTTTCAAATTCAACCACACTCTGAGCGACTTCTTGACACGCAGATTTTGTGATCCAAGAAATCACCATTGTATTGCACATTTCCCAAGCTTCATAGGTTGGATCATCTTCATCAGGAACTGGAATTACTCCATTCACAAATTTGAATTTGTTCTTGGATATCAAGGCTCTTGTTGCGGCTTTGCTCCAAGAATTGTAATTGGTGCCATCAAGAGGTGGTGACACAAGAATCATGCCTGGATTTTCTCCAGGATGCAAGTAGTAGGGGTTACGAATGGGATTAACTGGTGGAGGTGGTGGTTCTGGTTGAACCATCTCGCCATTGTTGAAGGTTTCTGCCATTGCAGGGGCTTGAGGAAGAAGAAGGGTTTGTAATTGAACTTGAGAAAGAAGAAGGGATTGTAATTGAGTTTGGCGCAGCAGAGCTCTCTAAAAGAGAGCTCTGATACCATATAAGAGTTTGTATATAGTGTTGAATGAATAATCTTATCGAGCCATTGCTGGGAATCAACATTTATACAAGCTTGCTTGCAACCGAAAAACATAAAAGCTACCATGCTAACTAACAATAACATAATAACTAACTAACTAACAATAACAAAATAACTAACTAACATGCTATAACAGGAAACTAACTAGTCACTAAACTAACAATATATTAAGTGAGGCTATCAACTAAGTATTATCCAATAATTTGGTTGTCCAAAAAATGTTTCGGTACATGTGCATCCTCCATCTCTCTCTGTGAGAGGAATGCTATTTGAAGATATTAAAAAAGAAGAAAAAAAAAAAAGCTGGATCCTCTAAGAACCGAGCGATCTTCACGAGTTATATGGGGTACCTTTTTTGTAACGATATTTTTTTTAATATGCACATACGATGCTTGGTTTTATTATTTAAATAAATATCAAACAATAACTGCGTATTGTTAATGCATTTTGACTCAATTAGATTTGTATAAACATAGTATCTTACTGTATCTGGAGTTATTCCTTGTGGAGTCACACGTGCTCTTTGATACGAAAGTTGACTTCCAATTAATTAATCAATGAAATATTTGGGAATTACAAGATAGTTAAGACTGGTATGCACGCTAAAGTGTCTGTTTCACACATGATCCTAATATATTGGTAATGATATTTACATCTTGCTTGTTTGATTAATATAAGATAGAAAAAAAAATATTAAAATGTATATTTTGCTTGGTTTTATCATCTGAAAAAAGCAGTGTAAGAATAACAAAAAAACAATTATAATGTAATATCATTGCTCATAATATATAAACAGTTATAAATTTAGTGACTCTTCAGCACAGCTTAGATGAAAAAGGGTATGTCCCCATCTAATCAAGCCTCAATATTCTTGTTTAAGTATCACATTTGTCTGAAAATAATGATCAATGTATTGTCATGGAAATTCTCTAATCCTAGTTTATGACTTATTACTATCAATTCTGATGGACCTTTATATATTGTAACTGTCCATTCAATCATTTAATTCAATAAATCATTCTTTAATAGTAATTATAATTAAATTATGATTAAAGTAATATTTTGGCCCCAATACGTGACACGAATTCTCGATTTGGTTCATATACATAAAAAAATTATTAAAATGATCCCTATACATACAAAAAGTCTCCATTTGGTCCATGCCGTATAAAATTTTAGGGACTGATTTGATAATTTTTTGCTCGTATAGGAACCAAACGGGTAACATATAGGGACCAAATGGAGACTTTTTGTATGTATAGTGATCATTTTAATAATTTTTTTATGTATAAGAACCAAATCGAAAATTCGTATAAGGTGTAGATACCAAAATATTATTTTAACCTTAAATCATTTGAGGATTAAGACTAATGTTTTTTACCTTCCAAAGAAGAGACTAATTATGGTAGAGTGGAGGATGGTAGGATTCCATGCTCACATGCTTCTGCATGCCGTTGCAGTCGGTGCAGAATACCAAGCCAGTGGCTTGCTTTAATCAGCAACAAAACCAATTACAAATCATTTACGGTGCCTTATATTATGCACCATCCATTAAAATGGTACAGTAAAGCATCGTCCAAATGACAAAATTTATATCAATGAGATTGTCATTTCGGTTATTAACTTTTCAACTCTCTAAAAAGAGTCAAAATTATCATAAACACAAAAGTAGATGGTGCATGAGTGTACCACCATTTTAAATCTAAATGACCTATTATCTTGTAAAATAATTATTTTTATATTTCTGTTTATTTTGAAAAATTACATTCCTACCCTTCCCTTCACCACTGTCCTATTCATATAATAATCCTATCCACAGCCACATCCACCACTGCCCGGAGGATCCCCGCCGGCGCCGCCGTCGCCGTCGCCGGTAGGAGCAAGGTTAGAACCTTGTCCACCGACCACCACCAAGGTCAGACTAACCTGTAAGCTAATCCACCTTCCTATTGTTATTATTCTAAAAACATATAGTTTAATCCAATAAGAATTACCCGTGTGATTATTTTGGTTACCTTGATCTAACTGATAGATATGAAATGGGTTATTGAGAAGGCTAGAGACTTTGACCCACCCAACTGAAAACCATAATCATAGTGGGAAGGGAAGGGAACCACTGTGGGACGCGAAAAAAAGAGGGGTGCAAAATCTTTTCTCTGATGCTCTTTCATAACAATTTTTTTGGGTTTACCCATCTCTACAGCCTGTTGTGCTTCAATTGGATATCAAATTCAACAAGCTTTCAATTTTTGTTTCAAATCTTTACTGGGTTAATTGGGAAAGTTTTGAACTTGTCGAGAGGGTTTCAATTTGTCGGAGTGGAAGGTTGGCTGGAAGGGTGGGAGAGGGGAAGGCCAAAATTGATATTTACAATTTTTTTTTATTACTATGTATTATCAAGTTAAGGTTACCTTAAATTTTTTTACCATTAAATATGGGCCATTGCTTTCTTTAATATTATTATATCCGATGATTAAAAATGATGGTTCATGAGTATACCACCTATTCTAATGCTTATACTATTCTTGATCCTTTATAGAGGGTTGAATAATCAAAAACCCAAGTGATAATTTGATTTGTCCAAATTTTGTCACTTAAATGATGTATCACTACATCACTTTCGTGGGTGATGCACCTTAGTCAACATCATCGTTTACATGTGTAACAGAGAACAGCTAGCTGAAATTACTAAGATCTTAGATGGCCTTAAAAATTAATGTACACTAGAAGTTGGTTAGTATATATTAGTCGCGAGGTTATCTTCACTCCTGGAAGACAGTATTTAAATCTCGACCCAGAATCTGCAGAGTGAAGCCACACCGGAATCAGAAAAATAACTAGCTAAAAAGATTTCATTCTATACATTATTTAATTTCAAAATTATTTTGCTCTTTGCATTTGATTCTATATTTCTATTAATAAGTGTTAATAGTCCTACTTTGATACTGGCCTAAATAGTGGTTATAAGTGAAGAGCAATCCTCATCTCATAAATTAGCTTTTAAGATTGAGTTAAGCTCAAACACAAATTTTAAGAATAAACGTCAACGGCAAGGGCCGGCCTTTACTTAATATTTAATAAGTTGTAGTAGTGCACAAAATTTAATACTCAGGGTGCGTTTGGGTAAACAACTTAATTAAGAGCTTCTCACATAAGACCTTATCACATGAGAGCTTATGACATAAGCGCTTAGAGAAAGAAAAAGAAAGAAAGGGGCGTGAGAGGATTCGAATAGTGAAAAACACGA
The DNA here is from genome assembly GCA_030762895.1 of Sophora flavescens. Lineage (NCBI taxonomy): Eukaryota > Viridiplantae > Streptophyta > Magnoliopsida > Fabales > Fabaceae > Sophora > Sophora flavescens. The sequence continues at coordinate 218,130,841 of CM061064.1, read as the reverse complement.
AGAGGATATTTAGTGCATAAACTCTTATGATAATTCCATAAGCTTCTCTCAGTGACTTATGAAAATAAGTCAAAAACTCCTTATGGGATGTCATAAGTTATTTTTATAAGCTGTCAAACACACTGCATAAGAGCTTATGTCATCAGATAAGTCAAAAGGAGCTTAAATAAACTCTTCCAAACACGACCTTAATATATATGCTCTCTAGAAACAATAAGGCATGCAACCACAAACCCAATAATAGAAGTTGAAAATTAGATATTTCGGCCTGGAGGCTGGAATTATTTGTGGCAAAAGCAATCATGCATGTGTAATATGGTGTGGTGCTCCATTGCACCCTCTGAAGGTGGTTGAGGTGATTTGACGGCAATTGGAGTCCCCAGAGGCCTGAGAACCATGTCTCATGTCTCCCAAAAGTTTTTCTCTGATAAGGAGGGCTATGCAATCTCATTCGTTTGAATAATGTTACATACACTTATATCATCTCATATTTACACATTTTAATTATTTAATATTTATAATTGTTTTTTTTTTCTGCACACTTATAATCGGATTTTTCCACATCAATAGATATGATATGAGAGATGTGAGGGATTTAGTGACGTGTAGGAAGAATTTTTCTATTCCCTTGGGACAAGTGTTGTATTGCAAAAAGTGAATCATGATTTAGGCCCTTCAGTGGCAGATAAGACAGTGAAGCAACAGTGATTAGTACTCTTGGTTTTAATGGAAGGGAAGGGAGTTTCTTTTTCTTTTTCTGTGTGTGTGTAAAGTGCTGAAGCCAGAGAGGAGTGTTGATAATGGTCTGAATGAATCGGAAGATTGTCTTGCCCAGCTTTCTGCTTGAGTCAAAATGACTGTACATACAAACAAAGTTGTCATTGTTAGTATATATATATATATAGCTTGAAAATTGAGAACCTTAGAGGTAGGGGTGTCAAAATGATCCATTTATCCACCATCCATCCAGTCCATCCATGAGAAAATCCATCCAATTATAAAAAAAATAATATAAATGGATTGGATGGATTGGATTATTTTTTTAGTGGATGGTTTATGATCCATCCAATATTTTTTAAAATCCATTGGACCAACAATCAACAATGTAATGGATCAACTTTTATCCATTCCAAAACCAATTTATTTTTTCATATTATTTTTCACCAAATAAAAAAAACCTCCATTTGTAACAAAAAAAAATATTTCATCTAATTTTCTCTTCCGTTCCCTATTAAATTTTTTCACTATTTTTTATTTTATTTTTTTTATCTGCTTTTTTTTTTATTTTTTTGTTACATTAAGTATTAACTAATTAATTGTTCTTAAGCATCGGTTGTAGTCCACTTTATCACATAAGTTTTCTTTTTTCGTTGCCTTTTTTTTTTGCTGAGAAAGTTAAATGAAAAGTATTAAATAATTGAAAGCACAGAAAGTCGTAACAAGTTTCGTAAAACAACAATGTTATGGAACGTTGCGGCAAAACAACCTCTATAGATGCACATAATCAATAACTCTCATATAATAATAGAAAATGGCCGTGATACAAAATGGTCGTGAGATAGAGTAAAGATAGAGAGAGTAGGAAAAAAAAGGAGAGAGAGAAAGGGTAGAGAGATGAAGAAAGAGGAGAACGAGAGTGAGATAGGGATAATATTTTAATTTTTTACAAATTATTTTATTTTTAAAAATATTTTATGGATGGATAAAAGAGATATAAAATTATTTAATTTCTTAAAATAAATTTTAGTGGATGGATTGGATATCCATCCATGAAAAGTTGTTAATGGATGGATCGGATGGATTTTATTTAATGGATCATGGATGAATTTGATTTTTTTTAATGAATTTTTAATGGATTATAATGGATTTTTTTAATCCATCCGTTAATATCTGAATAAAAATCTATCTGATCCATCCATTTGCCACCCTTGCTTAGAGGAAGGTTATAATGAATGATAACCTTAGATCCCAACCTAAAATCAATTGGTATTAAATGGAGGTTCCCAACAAGTATTTAAACCGTGCCTCGAGATTTGAGGCAGGCGATACGAGACTTCCATCATTTTTGAATTGTAACATGATAAATTTTCTCACTACGGAACTTGATTTATTTGTCTTAATAAATGGGATTAGGTGAAATTGCTTAATAGGTAACCGCAAATATGGCAGTATCAAATTAATGCAAGACCATTGTTAGATCATCATCCCTTAACACCCCCTCTTAATTAGAATTTAGAAAGAAACCTCTGAATCTGGTTCATTGCTGTCCATAATGAGCATGGGACTGCAACCAAAAGGAAGCATATCTGCAAGAAGAGTTGTGTTATTTGAACACTTGAATTTGGCTATTTGATTATGTGATGTGTTGTGACTGATCCCATTACTCAAGTTCATTTGTTTTTCTTCATTTAAGCACTCTATGAAAGGCCCAACAGCTTCCGCCCCATCAGAGAAACATAGGCTGTTAATTATAACTACAAAGCTAAACGTTTTTGTATCCTGGGCAATCTTACACGCGCTAAGGAATCCAACTGAGTAAATTCATATGAAAATTTATTATTTATGCATTTTATATGTACTTTAAAAAATAAAATATTTAATTTTTCAATAAATAATTGCTGTTTTTGGATTCCTTAACATGTGCAACCTTGCACGGGATAGAAAAAGTCTTATTACAAGCACAACACCCAGTAACGGACCTTCATGGTGTTCGAAGGTAGCCATGGCTCCCCTCAAAATAAATTTAATCAATTTTTATAATGTGAAAATAGTATTATAGCACCCTAAAAAATATTATTACATACATAATTTAAGGATTTAAATTTGTATGTGCTATTGGTGTAAAAAACTTATACTACTAATCAATCATAAATTATCACATCATTAAAAATATTTGATTTTTATCATAATTACTTTAAAAGTCATACATAAAATGATTTGTAATTTGTTGACAATGTAAATTTTGTTATACTGACAATGTATCAAAATTAAACTCTTAATTATGGAGTAGTGACATCGTAGGTGGAACTATGCTATAAATATCATTAGTTGGAGGCCAAGTTTTAGCAAAAGAATTTGAAATTATGCATATTAGGGATTTTCTATAGTCCAAAGAAGAAGAAGAACAACTTTTGTTTACAGTAGTCCACTGCTTTTACAATCAATAACAAACGCCCAAAACACAGAATGCATGCATCGTCCCAACCTCAAATCATACTGATTCATATTCCAATTCGATGTCCCGAAAAACTACCCGAAACAGCAGCTACATCTTAGGATATGATTGTATTTTGTTTGAATCTATTTGTAGAAACCCATTAGGTACCAACTGAGAAAGCCCTATCTTCTTTCACAAAGCAGAAAATCCTTGGGACTTAGTGGATGATGAAAGTGAAACAATTATATTGTAGTCAAATCATAAATCAATTACGTGTCAAATTTCCAAAAGGGTAACGTCATAGTCCAAAAGCTTTCAATATATACTAGAAGAACTTTATGAAAGTTAAAAACAATATTTCAGCTAACTGAAAATGATAAGCATTTAGAGTACGTCTGGTCAGTTTGCCTTATATTTTGACCAATCACTTGGCAAGTAATTTGGAATCTTAATTAAAAAGAAATGCACCATCATTCTTCTTACTTTAGCCTTTCTCTTTAGGTTGCAAATAGCAACATGAACATAACACTTGTCACTTGTTAAGTGCATTTTCAATTTGGAAAGCCCACTAGAGAGCGTGTAAATGTAAATCAAATAATACTTTTATGACGTTTTTGCATGCTGCTTTCTTCACTCATTATATATGAGTTACAGTATCCGTTATATATATATTTTTTTTTGATAAAATTCATTTGTTTATAAAAAAATTTTGATACTTTGCAATATATAATTGGAAGGTAGCACTATTATTTTCACTGCCCCCAATGACATTTTCCTACTCCTAGAGTAAGCTTCTCTTTTATAATAGTCATCTAAATGGTTTGTAATTAAACAAGGTCTCTAATTAAGCTTTTACATTTGGTTGAGTGTCACACTGTCATGAAACAAGCTCACAGAGAACCCATGTTGACGTGCCAAAAAGCAAGAAGCACATAAAAATCTTTTGCTTTATGGGTTATAATCATTAGAGTATGTATATATATATATATTGGATTGTCAGTAACTTGTTTACGCAGAGGTAGATTGAAAAAAGAAAAAGGCCCCACTTACTTTAGTAGTTTTGTTACTTAGTGAAGGCAAAATTTGTGGAGGAAGATAACTGCCAGAGTGCTTATTTTACCCTTTATAACTATTTACTCTTGGGTGCTCTAGTTAGGTGGCAAGGATGCAGAGTCAACGCACGATTTGCTAATGCTTAATGCAATGATAGAGAACACACAGTGGAATTGTGAAGTTAGAATTCATCCACAAGCTCATGCTCTGAATTGTGGTCAGTAATGTCTATGTCCATGCTACTTGTGAGCATATCGATTAATCCACTTCTCCTTAATCAAAAGCAAGTCATCCACATCCAAATTATATCAATAAATTGACAACTAAATACAATTTAAATCCATAATCATGAGTTTACCTATATATCATATGCTACTCTACTACTTCTGCGAACTCATTCCGGTTCCATAAACTCCTCTTTGGAAGCATGATAGCTAAGGATTTTAAGAAAACGAGGAACGTAGAGCGATATATAACCTTTATGTTTTATAGCTGATCCGCTTGATAATAAACTTACATTTCAATTTCAGTTTAAACCTTTATTTTTGGTCCCATTCAATTTGAGAATATAAGATAAATAAGATGAAACTAATTTAGTATTTACTTTATTTCACTATATTTTATCATAAATTATTCAAAATAATGATACAATAACTCTTTCTATATTCTCCATCTCATTCTCTATCTGTCTTTAAATATTGAAACATAATCTAAAGTATCCACTCTCCAAATGATCTACCTATACTCTCAACACTTATAAATTAAAATTGTCTATATCCATTCTCTTTTTTTTTTTTTTTGATAAAAGTCTATATCCATTCTCAACACTTAAAAATCATAATTTAGTTTTTATAGTTATATAATCAATTAATACTGTAAAAAATAACTAATAGACAATTAAGACCTCCAACGGCGAGAGATTACAAGCTTCATTGTATTTTGTCCCATATGAAAGTGGGCCGTCCAGTTGGTTGTATTCTCCATGCATTGATGAGACACGGACTTAATCAAAGTTTTTTGTCTTTCTAAATCTGGTCCAAAATAATAATGCTTGCCTCACGTATTGATTAGGCACAAAATTAAAGTGTAAATATAAAATAATAATAATAATAATGAAATTACAATCAAATAGTAAGAAGGATAAAATTATATAACATGAGTGCAAATATATAGATAATGTTACTCAATTCTAAATGAATAGTTCAAAACCTTCATATTTACCCTGTCACTTTATGTTTTCTCTGGTTTAAGAGAAGGAAATAGAATGCACTTTTTTCTTCTCCGAAAAAATATTCATTCATTCAAATTGATAAAATACATCGAAAATATCATAAATTCAACATCGTTAAAAACCGAAAAAGATAAATCTGCGAACAAACTTACAACACCCAAATGTGACAAAATCAAAGTGACCGGAATACCCATGCCTCCGGATCTGTAGCATTGACGCTCAAGTCATGATTGAATCTGTAATGGATTGAAGTTGATCTGCCAATATGAATCAAAAGCGAACACCACAACAAGACGGGAAACCAAACGACGTCACAACAAGACGACGAAAACACGAAAAAACACGAAAGAAAAATCATATTTATGTGGAAAAACAACTTATTTAGATAAAAGGAGAGAAAACTATGTAGATGGGTGATTCCATGCCAAAAATGACTCAAAACCACCCCTTCCGGTGGATGAGGAAGAAGGAAAAGAGGAATAGAGGGAAGATTGAGAGAGAGACGGCTCTAGGTTCCTAATGCACTTTTATTTTTATTTTTATTTTTATTTTTATATATACACACATGCGCACATACATATATAATAAAATAAACTAATTATAATTAAATAATAAAAATACACCAATAAATAATATAATATACACACGCGCCCACTCATATAAAATAAAATAAACTAATTATAATTAAATAATAAAAAATACACCAATAAATTGTGTGTGTTATATTTTTATTTAAATTTTATCTTTATTATAAATTTTTAGATTTTTAAAATATAATTATTGTGATTGATGTAATTCTTTGTTGTGTAGCATGTGCTGTTAATTACATCAAATGTCATAGAGCTACTTGGGTGGTGTGGTGCAGTCCTTCTTTGAGTACTCTAGATTTGGTTTTTTTATTTTTATTTTTAAGCGACGTCTTCTTTTAGTCTAACAGTTGCGAGTGGAAAGAGATCAAGAGTCTTGAGAGAGAGGTTGAGTGCAACATGAGGATGTGGTTGATTAGCGCATCCACTAATGTTCAATCATAGTTGAAAAATGATGACTCTTTCTTCTCCATAAGAATCAAAGTATATAAGTAGCTGCCTTAAAAAATAAATGTATAAGAGTGTGGACAAATATATTGTAGTGTCAATAACTCTCTTTCTTTTTTTTTATAAGCCAAAAATATATTGATTAGGGGTACCCCAACCCATATACAAATATATTATAGTCATTACAAAAAAAAAAAGGGTTTTAGCGACAAAAAATTTTGGTTGTTATTTATCCGTTTTCGGTTGCAAAATTGGTCAGCGACCGAATTAGCGACCGATTTCAATCGGTTGCCAAAACCTTGGTCGCTAATTTATTTAGCGACCGAAACAACCGAATTTTCAGTCGCAAAGTTGTCATAATTTGATCGCTACCATTGGTCGCCTTACAGCTCAAACAACCGAATTCAGCGACCGAATATTTAAATTTTGCGATCGAAATTTTGGTCATTAATCCAACCGTCATATTAAAAATTGCGTCCAAAAAATCGGTTTCTAATTCGGTCACTAAATTTAAAAAATCGATCGCTAATTCGGTCTCTAAACTCAACGATCATATGTACATTTAGCGACCCAAAAAATTCGGTCGCTAAAATAAACGATCATATGTAAATTTAGCAACCAAAAAAATCCGGTCGTTGTTTTATTATTGGTTTTTTTTTGGATGCCACAAAAAATTAATTAATTAAAATGGGATTTAATTTATTAAAATAAAATTTACTAATATAAACTTAAAGCAAATAAAATTAAATATCAATCATATTAAAGCAAATAATTCGATAAAAATTCACGCAAAATATACAAAAGGCAAGGAGAAATACAAATGTAATAGTCTGTCATGTATCATACAAAGATGGAAAAACTAATCTACGCGACGAGGGGTTGAAGGGAGTGTGCTGATGTCAAAGTGATCCGACACAGCGACACTAGCAGTAGCCACTACAAAAAAAAGGTTGTTTAGCGACCGAAAATAGTGACCGAATTTTTCGGTTGCTTTTTGCGACCGAACTAGCGACCGATTGTAGGATCTACATGAAATAGTGATTAGAGATAATACTGCGACCGAAATAGAGCGTAGCAGGGCTATCGGTCGCTATTTCCGTCGCTATATGAAGGAACTTAAAAGTCAGTAATTTTATCCCTTCTTAGCGACCGAAATAGCGACCGACTTAAATGCAATGGTTGAAAGCCAGAAATTTTATGTATTCTTAGCGGCCCGAAATAGCGACCGAATTAAATGCAACGGTTAAATTTTATTTACATTTGCGACCGATATTAATTGGTCGCTAAACGCGCGTGAAAAAAAAATTAAAATCGCGCGTGTTAGCGGATCGATTAAGTTCTTCGTCGCTAAATTTATGAATTCAAATTTCAAATTAACTCATCCCATGACCGAATTTAGCGACCATTTTTTATTTAAGTGATTGGCGACTGATTTAGCGAACCGATTATTTCGGTCGCTAAATTATAAATCCATAAAATCGTGAAATATTCCCCTTCTTCCTCATTTCTGCCTTCTCTTCCTTCCTCCCTCACCCAGCTTCGATCTTCTCCCGCGCGTTCCGGCCGCCACCCCCGTGCCGTGGGCCCCGCCACCACCGCCTCTCTCCGGTAAGCCTCCGTCCTCCTCCTCCTCTTCTTCCATCTCTTCCCTCTTCCTCTCCTCTCTTCCTTTCCCCTCTTCCTGCTCTGTTTTTAATCCCCCCTCTGTTTCAGGCCGCCATACTCCGCCCCCTCTGTTTCAGGCCGCCATACGCAGCTCTCCGGTCACCACGCACGGGCAGAGCTCCTCCTACCCTCTTCTCTCCTCAGTTTGTGCATTCCCTGCTCTGCCTTGAGGTAACCATGCATGGATTCTCTATGTATAATTTTTTATTTTGCTTCATTGTTTCATTGCTTGCTTTATTGCTTACTACTGAGAAGAGCTACTTGTGTATTTCATGTGAGTTGTGATATAGGTGACTGTGATTGAGTAGAACACCTTACCATTGTTTCTAATGTAAGTTGTGATTAATGTTGATGTAAATTCCTATTTAAAAATTACTGTGGTTTTCAATTTTCATTCATATATTTATATCATGTAATGAATATTAAGATACATATAATAGATGTCATTATATGAGATGTGAGATTTGTTTAAAATAAGACCTTACCATTGTTTCTAATGTACACGACTTGCTTGTTTATAAAAAAAAATTATGGTGGTTAGTGGTTACTTGTCAAGTTTAATTCTTATGGGTTATAAATACTTGTTTGGGGGAATTGGTAAAGGTATATGAAGGGGTGGCATTAATTGAGATGTGTTGTAGAGATGTAGAGATAATGGCAATAAATTGTGGATAAAAGAGATTGAGACTGATATTACAGACATTAATTTGTAATTAATCTTGTTAATAGATTCATATCTTATATTTAATACTGATATTTGTGGAAGATATGTTTTGATATGAGATATGTGAGATTTGTTTGAACTTGAAAATTAAGAATATGATACGGGTTGCTTAAGAGAAGGTAAAATTACAGGGAGAGCAAAGAGTTTTGACAGGAGAGTAAGTGTGGCTACTTTGCCAATTACGTTTTTTTGCTTGAGTATTGGTAATTGTTTCCTATTTATTACCCATCTCATTTTTTTGTTTCGTTTTGTGAGAGAAGTCATAAGATTAATTGTTGCACGGTTGCGAATATGAGGGGTATATATGGTTATCAAGCTTTATCTATTAATTTAATTTAACATTTGTTACTTGAAGTCTATAACTTTATGTAAGTAATTTAAACCATTCTATTGATAGGCTATTCACCCATGGTTCTTCGATTTTCTGAATCACTTCTTTTTGGTGATTGATGATTTCAGAAAGCACATGAAATGACCATGGTCTATTTCATTGTATTTGAGTGTACCTTATTTGATGTAAATTTATTGAAGGCTGGTACTTATATCTGAGCATGTTCATACATTTGGATTGCTATGAAGAATAGTTTATTCTCTTTAAAATAAAAATCTTTCAATAACAATGAATCAATGTAATTAGAATAATTTGATATGTATTTATTGATAACTTGTTTGGAAATGATTATGGAATCATATTTGTATATATTTACATTATAAGCATTGGAATGAATTGATAAAGTGTTATTAGTTCGTAAATGGCATGACTTTGTTGTTGTTAATATTCATTTACTAATTTAAAGTCCATGAGATTAATTAGAAAGTCTCTTCTTGAAGCCAACAAAAGCGAGTCTCTTAGATAATGAAGGATTAAGTATAGGGTTATATAAAATGAAGGGCTAGGCACAGTTTGCCAGGCACATGCATGACGGGCCATCATCATTAAAACATTATTCACATTAGAAAGCAGCTTTGTACACAATATTATGAAAACAACTCTGGTTTTTTACTCATTTGTTTTATTAGGAAATGGAGCTTTCCAGAAATAGTTGTTGATGACCATCCTTACTAGGTTATCTAGGCACTTCGGTAGGAAAAGTCCTCTCTATGACCATCCTTCAAAACGACGTAAAAGCATCTCGCTTTCCTGAAAACTACTATGTTTGCTAATATGTAAAGTTGCATGTGAAGTTGCATTTCTTTGTTCTATTTTAACATGATAGTATGCTACATGGATCTTTCCATCTTTTCTTATCATCACTACTATATATCTTGTTGTTTGTTAGTGGAGAGTCGAGCTCAATAGGAAGGTATCCCGCCCGAAAGGCAAGATGCCTGATTGTGTCTTCGATAATTTAATATTTATGCATGCATTTGCAATTATGTGTTGTTTGCATGTGTATTGTAATTTGGTTTTGATTTTGTGATGGTGTTGATATGCCAATATGTGAGAATAGATATGTTAAAGGATCTTGCTTGACATGGTGTTTGTTATATTGTTTACAAGGAGATGTTATAGTTGCTTGTCCGAAAACCCGTATGGACATAGGTTCAGTGTTTTCCTTATAACTATTTCTGTAGAACTATTTTGTTTATGATTCTTATTTTATGTCATTAGTTGTTAAGCGATAGATTGAGAGATTATAGAATGCTCATGTGAATGGTTTATGTGTTTTGTTTTATGTCATTAGTTGTTAAGCGATAGATTGATTTATGAGTTAAGTTATTCAATCTTATGATTAAATGATTGTGAAACACCATTTGGCATCCAAAGGTAGTAACCATGCTAATCCTCTCTATGACCATCCTTCAAAACGACGTAAAAGCATCCGCTTTCCGAAAACTACTATGTTTGCTAATATGTAAAGTTGCATGTGAAGTTGCATTTCTTTGTTCTATTTTAACATGATAGTATGTTACATGGATCTTTCCATCTTTTCTTATTATCACTTGATGAAGTTTAGACATATGACTTGTTTTCCTTATCGTTTTATCAGAAAATGGACCCGACTAAATGTTTTGAGACAGCCATCCATATAGACCAGGTACAGTATCTCATCAACTTAAGAATAACGATCGGATTCACGTAATGATGGTTAAGGCATAAACTAATCATTTACTAAATTGTTCTTGTGTATTTGCAGGATTTGATTTCAATCCCGCGATCATTCTACCGTCATTGGGGACAACAAATACCGCGTGTTGTGACTATTGAAGACAAAAGCGGAAATCTGTTCAATGGGAATATAGTAATCCATGAGGATCGCCCATATTTTGCAACAGATACAAATGGTATCAGGGAGTTGTATTTGTTGTCCACTGGTGCATTGGCAAAGTTTAAGTACCTTGGGGGTTCTCGTTTCTACATGTTCATCCCTTTGGAAGATTGATGAGTTTTGATATTTTGATTAGTACTTATTGACTGTGGTGTGTTTTTATGTTTTGATCGTTAATTAATACTTATTAAACTTTTTTTTATAAACCATTATTAAACTTGCGTTAATTAATGTATATGTTTTCTTGATCATATTGACTGTGGTGTTTTGGATCGTTAGTACATCATATTTATGTTTTCTATTTATTTAAAAAAATATTGGTGTATTTTGTTTATATCAGAAATTAAAAATCAATGGGGTAATAGTTGAAAAACTATATTTGGTCGGCAGGATCGTTACAGGAAAAAAAAAATCAAAATTTTGCGACCGAAATAGCGACCGAATATCGGTCACCAAATTAGGCGAGCTGGTATGCGACCAACTATACGGCGACCGAAATATATACTTTTGCAACCGAAATATCGGTCGCAGATTTGCGACCGAAATATAATTTCGGTCGCTAAACATTTAGCGACCAGGGTTTCTGCTACCCCCTTAATTCGGTCGCTAATTCGGTCGCTATACAGTATGGCAACCGAATTATCATGTTTAGCGACCGAAATCTTCGGTCGCTAAATAGGTTTTTTTTGTAGTGAGCGTCATCAGTAGCAGCATCATCGGTAACAGCAGCGACATCAACAACATCACTCCTAACTTTGCCAGAGCACGCTCCACGTCTTCACTCACCTGTCACATATTAGTACCATTAAACTAATTAAGAATCAAATGCAGATACTTGTACCCAACAACTATGAGGAATGCATTGAAGATTGTGACAAGGCCGTTGAAAGAGCAAGAGAACTAAGATTAGACTACAAGATGATAGCAAGAGCTTTGACAAGGAAAGGATATGTCTTGGCCAAAATGGCAAAATGCTCAAAGGATTACGAACCTGCCATTGAGGCCTTCCAGAAAGCACTTACTGAAAACAATGACATGCAGGAAATGAATTCTTCAAGCAACAGAGGTATCCTGAGGCTGTGAAGCATTACTCTGAGTCCATAAGAAGAAACCCAAAAGATCCTAGGGTAATAAATGGGTTGCTTTCAATCATTGCAAGAGAGAACACTAAATGCAGAATTGGTAGAAAATTGTTTTTAGGAGATAATAAACAATCAACAATAGAATAAAAGCAAAAAAAGAAGAAGAACAAAATCAATCAAGTAAAAATAGAATAAGCATGTACCAATCCTTTTCTCAAAGTGCCTCTATGCATAGGCATTGAACTATATATTCATCAATGAAGCATTGAAGCTCATTATTAACATAATATACTGAACAATTGTTTATAAGTAATTGACAAACAACCTATTGAGCTCCATTCTCTACTATCAAACAACAAATCAAGTTGACAAACACATGCATGGTTTCTAAATTATCAGCATACAAGCAGTCATGCATCTCATACAATATCAAACCTACTGAGCTCCGCTCTCCATCAACAAAGAAAACATAAATTTGACAAATAGCAAGCATTTGATTGGCATTTATATATCAGCACACATCCTACAACCTATTGAGCTTTGCTCTCTACTAACTAACAACAAATCAATTCACATAACACATTACAAGTAATGCAAAACAATAAGAAGCTCATAACATAGGAAAGGGACTATTGACTTACCTCACCGGGACTTAAACTAAGAAGGGGATTACGAACTTCGAAGTGTGGGACAGAATAAAGACACCTATAACATACACATCACAAGCATAATCGTCAATGTATAGCTTCAACTACATGCACATATAACACAAGGACTCCAAGATGTTAGCCTTTCAAGTCATTCCTTAGCCTCCAATATTCTTTGACATAGTTCTACAAATGACTTTGCTAGTCTCCAACTTGCAATTCCCTTTATCCATGACTTTGCTATTTACTTTACACACATGCTCATATTAAACTAATCTTGTCCTTTATTATAAACTACTCTTTATTACTAAAGGTAATATGTTAACTAAAAGCAAATAAGGTGCTAGACGGTTGAGAATTAACTATCGCATACGCAGTGTACCACCCCCTTTCAATAACTAGCTAGTCTACCTAGATATCCAATGATTCCATCTATAGCGAATTACTCGCTACCAAAATGAATAGGCAAGTGGTGGCGTTGTGTTATTCCGGTAAGTGTATCGGATTTTGTCGCCAAGTAATAAAAAGATCGATCCCACAGAGATCGTGATCTCAAATAACAACTAATTATTAAACCAATTAAACTGGACTATATAAAAAGGATTTTGAAAAGATTTGATTTTTGAAATAAGAATTAACTAGAAAATCAGATATTTAAGAACGCGGTCAATTAAAAGAGGAAAGTAAATCAATTAGGGGTTTTTCAAATCTAAAGAAATTCCTAGGAATTGGGTTACCAACAATATTGTTCATGTTACCAAATTGACTACCCCTTGTTAATTATCAAAATTTGCTTTGGAGGCGAATTTATCCTAAATAAGTTAATGCTCCCTCTCGGGTTACAAAAATCATGCCCAATTAAACGAACTCCTACTCTCGTGGTAATTGAATTTAGATTGAACCCTTTAAGCTTTGTGACAATTCGTGAACCCTCGAAGGATCGCTTCTAACTCTCGTGATTTAAGTCCTAAGTTTGATTCCTATAGATCCAATACCTAAGTTCACCGCTAGGCTCCTCCTTAGAGTATCTATGACATGCAAATAAGTACGCACCGGATTCACAAGTAATTCATGCGATAGAACCAAATCGAAAGCGAAATCGAAATTAACAAAGGGAAAACATCAATTCATAACATAAAACAGATCTTGGGCATTGCCCTAATCCCTAGAAAAAAAACTACTACTCAAGCATTGCCATGGTGAGAGCAAGCTTGATTAACCAAAACATGAATGAAAACCTAAGAGAGGAGAAGAAGGAGATCGAAGAAGAGAAAATCCTAATTTTGCCTAAGGTAGCAGCCCAAAAGTCCCCAAAAAGTCTCTAAAAAATCCCCCCCTCTGTCGAGCCTAAGTGCTCTATTTATAGATTAGGGTAACTTGAATCCCAAGCAATCACAAATTCTGATCAAATCAGTTTCTAAAGGTCCATATATTGTGCGTCACGGCCGTGATGGATTCTGCCTTGGAGGTTGCTTCACTGGTTGGTCTGTCACGGCCATGACCACCATCACGGCTAGGCCGTGATCAATTCTTCCTGTGAGGGTCTGGTTCAGCTGACATGTCACGGCCGTGATGGGAATCACAGCTTGGCCGTGACCATTTCTGACTTTTCCATTCTTTCTTTTCAGCTCTACTCGATCATGGCCGTGATGGGCTCTGTTTGGCTCATTTTCTTGCTTTTCAAGATCCATCTTCATGCAAACTCCATCATGGCTAATCTTGAGCATTTTAATCCTCAATTCCTGCACAACAACACCACAAAACCGCCTTACCCGTTCCAAGGTAAAAACTAACCAAAAATTAATTTAGAAATGCCTAAACTATATGAAAATGCATGCAAAATGTCAATGAAATATGAGGTGGAATCACACTCATCAAACCACCCCAAGCTTAAGACTTTGCTTGTCCTCAAGCAATCACTAAGGCCGGAAAATATAAACAATCAGAGCATGGATAGTGAACCAAAAGCCCGAGTAACTAATCCAAGTGACAAGCATATTCAATAAGTACCCACGAGACAATCAATTTCAAGTCCAATTAGAAGCTTAAGTTCCCTAAATTCATATCTCTCACTAATTCGGGCACTCTTCTCACCTTACTCAAGTGTTTAAGGATACGTGAATTCGCTCAATTTCCTCAAGGAAGGTACTCTACCATAAGCTTGACTATTAACCAAATCTCTATTTTATTAATGAAAACACGTAAGAATCAAAAGGTCTTTTATTTTGGTTGTGATGGGGCCATGAGATTAATTGTTAGGTGGGGAAATCAGGAAAAGGAAAATTCAAGAAGGCTAGGCAAAATATCAAACATTGCGAGCATGACAACCTTCTAAAATACCTTTTTGGGCTTTAGTTCACTTTTCCACCTTTCTTTCTTTTCTTTTCTTTTTTTTTTGTTTAATTTTTTTTATTTCTCACTTTCTTTCTCTCATCCCCTTCTCCAATTTTTTGTTTATTTATTTTATTTTATTTATTTATTTGGAGAAGGGGGGATTTTCAATTCAAGAGAAATATTTTTCTAACTTTCTCATCCCACAATTTATTTTTCAAACTACCTTTTTACCCTTTTTGCAATACTTTAAAAGGTGTCATACCAAGCATCATTCATCAAAATAAATCAAGGTACCATGAAAAGTATTTTATTCTTTTAGGTTCAAAATTGGGCAACTAAGGGGTAGCATTTAATCAGTCAAAGCTCAGAAGGCCAGAAAAAAAAATACCTAGTGCCTCAATCATTTTCAAATATGTTTTCAAAAATTTTTTAAGTTTCAAAACGGTTTCAAGTCAAGTTCTAGAGAACACAATCCAAGAGGAATAAAACACTCAATCACAAAGAATGGGGTAGATTTAATGAGTACCCCTTTTTGGCCAAAAATCTCACATTTAGTGGTTTTAAAATCAATGAGAAACACAAATCTAAAGAACGACATGCTAATTATCAACTATCAAAAGATCATCTCAAGCATTTTTATTTTTAGCCTTATCACAAGAATACAAAAATTGGGTTCAAAAATTCACTATCTCAATTTATTTGGCACCAAGTTCTCACAATTGGATGCATAATCTAAGCAAGGGGGTAATCTAATCATGTGATTATGCAAAATTATGCCTATATGAATGCAACATGAAAAATGAAAAAATGCAAAAAAAATTATAAAAATACCCCTACCCCAAGCTTAAAAACTTACAATGTCCCCAATGTAAATAATCAAGTCGGAGAGAGGAGAAAAATGGAACAATCCACCGAGGTGGTAGAGGGTGCTGGCTCACATGCCAGTCAAAGACGCCACCAAGCAATGGCAATGCTTGAGTAGTAGTTTTATTTCTAGGGATTGGGGCAATGCCCAAGATCTGTTTTATGTTATGAATTGATGTTTTCCCTTTGTTAATTTCGATTTCACTTTCGATTTGGTTTCTATCGCATGAATTACTTGTGAATCTGATGTGCACTTATTTGCATGTCATAGATACTCTAAGGAGGAACCTAGCGGTGAACTTAGGTATTGGATCTATAGGAATCAAACTTATGACTTAAATCACGAGAGTTAGAAGCGGTCATTCGAGGGTTCACGAATTGTCACAAAGCTTAAAGGGCTCAATCTAAATTCAATTACCACGAGAGTAGGGGTTGGTTTAATTGGGCACGGTTTTTGTAACCGAGAGGGAGCATTAACTTATTTAGGATAAATTCGCCTTCAAAGTAAATTTTGATAATTAACAAGGGATAGTCAATTTGGTAACATGAACAATCTTGTTGGTAACCCAATTCCTAGGAATCTCTTTATATTTGAAAAACCCCTAATTGATTTACTTTCCTCTTTTAATTGATTGCATTCTTAAATATCTGATTTTCTAGTTAATTCTTATTTCAAAAATCAAATCTTTTCAAAATCCTTTTTTATATAGTCCAGTTTAATTGGTTTAATAATTAGTTGTTATTTGATCACGGTCTCTGTGGGATCGATCTTTTTATTACTTGGCGACAAAATCCGGTACACTTGCCAAAATAACGCAACGCCACCAAGTTTTTGGCTAGGCCGTGATTAATTCTGGTCTATAGGAGCTGGCCTGTCACAGCGGTGAGTTCCATCACGGTTAGGCCATGATACATTCTGATCTTCTAGGTCCTTCTCATCACGCCCGTGATGGATATCACAGCTGGGCCGTGATCCTTTCTGATCTTCTTAGGTTAGCTAATCACGGCCTTGACCACTGTCACGGCCTAGGCATGATGACTTCTGACTTTATTTTTCCATGCCTTTTCGCTCTTCCTGCCTTCATAACCTGCAAATACTTGGCAAAACCATCAATTAATGATCTTTCTTCTCTTAATCCTCTCAAATTATTCAAAAACAAAATTCAAAAACAAATGGAAAAGGGAAAGGAAACTTGGGTTGCCTCCCAAGAAGCGCTTATTTACAGTCTTAAGCTTGACCATACTTCCTTCAATCAACAGGGATCAGCTGGGCTTGGAAGTGCAAGAACACCTCTCTTCCATGGAAGTCCTTCAAAGAGCCGATTTTTTTCATATGGCCAATTGCGCTTTCGCTTTGCTCTCTTCACTCTGAGTTTTATGGCTTTACTCCCTCTCGGCGGAAGTTCTAACTCCATATGATGAGCAACTCCAACTTCATCACCGTTTGGTGCATCATTCGTCATGCTAAGTTTGGGAGTTTCTTCCATATTAGGCTCTTCCTTCACCTCTGGAGACATTATCTCGATCCTGCACACATGACTCTCAAAAGGAGGGTTGTTATATGAGTTAGTCAAATCAAAATCTACCCTACCTTCCTCTACATTTAAAGAGAGCTTGCCATTTTTTACGTCTATTATTGCTCCAGCTGTGGCCAAGAATGGCCTTCCTAGTATGATAGGGAATTTATAATTCCCGTTCATATCCAATACCATGAACTCGGTAGGAATGAAAAACTTCCCTACCTTTATGGGAACATTCTCTAGTATGCCTAGAGGAGTTTTAGTTGAGCCATCCACAAATTGTAAAGAGAACTTGGATGGGCTCAATTCCTTGGTTCCTAACCTCTCAAGCATGGTATGTGGCATCAAACTCGCACTAGCCCCTAAGTCACAAAAGGCTTGGTCTATTTTCAGCTCTCCAATTGAGCAAGCAATAGAGAAACTTCCCGGATCTTTCAGTTTATGAGGCATATTAGTTTTTATCATGGCGTCACGCTCCTCAATTAAGCTCTTAGTTTCTATTTCTACTTGCTTTTTCTTGACCAACCTTTGTGGGAAAGGTATTGGGGGTTGGTAAGGTGGTGGAGGGACATACTTTGGTTCTATCTCTTCATGTTCACTCATGTCCTCCTCACATTCCACATCCTTTTCCCCTACCCCAAGCTTATCATCCCTTAAGTATATAACATTACAGTGCTCATTGGGATTAACTTCGGGTTGTCCTAGAAACGTACCCTTAGTTCTGGTATATGTACTAGCTTGTTGGGCAATCTGAGTTTCTAACATCTTATTATGGATGGCTAAGTTATCTACCTTAGATGCTGACTCTTTTATTGCCTCATTGACTGCCCTACCTTGTTGCCTAAACTCTTCATTCTGTTTTGTTTGAGTTTCAACAAAATTTTCCAAGAGAGACTCAAGTCTAGACTTTTGTACCTGAGGATACCCTGACGCGGGTTTCCTATTACCTTGGCCTTCCAAGAATTCATGGTTCAACGTATTGTTGTAGTTCCCGTAGGAGAGGTAAAGGCTATTCTTCCTTCCTTGGTTGTAAGGATTTGGGGGAGCATAATTTGGCAACTTCGGGTTCGTGTCATAGAAGTTGTGACAAGAGTTCACTTGTTCCCCCGAAGCACCGGATCCAGGAGCAATACCATGTGGGCACTCCATGATGTCATGTCCCTGCATTCTACAAATCTCATAAACAATATTAATAGCACCTATTGAACTCACATTCGCATTTTCAAGCTTATCAAAGCGTTTATTCAGTGAGTCAATTTTAGACATAATTAGATCAGTGCTATTCATTTCAAACTTACCCCCTGAAATCTTTTTCGGGTTATTACCTCTTTCCGAACCCCATTGGTGATAGTTGGTGGCCATGTTTTCAATGATATTGAATGCTTCGGTCAGAGGTCTATTCATAAAGGCTCGACCAGCTGCGGAGTCAAGTAACACCTTCGAAGAGTAATCCAATCCGTTGTAGAAGGTATGCACTAATAGCCATCTCTCGAGTCCATGATGTGGGCAAGACTCTAGCAATCCCTTGTAGCGATCCCATGCTTCGGATAAGCATTCTTTGTCCTTTTGGAAGAAGCCGGTGATCTGGGTTCGTGAGGTAGCGGTCTTGGATGGAGGGAAGAATTTCTCCAAGAATGCCTGCTCCAGTTGGTCCCAAGTTGACAACGTATTAGCGGGCACTTGCTTCAACCAAGCTTTTGCCTTTCCGGTCAGAGAGGAGGGGAATAACCTTAAGCGTATAGCATCAATCGGGGCACCATGAATCCTAATTGCATCGGTGAACTCCAGGAATGTCTCCACATGATCGGTCGGGTCCTCCGAGGGTAATCCTCCGAATTGATGTTGCCTAATCATGCTACTTAGCATAGGCGGTATAGTGTAGTTCTCCGCCTCGATTTCTGGCCTAGCAATCCCAGTTCGCAAACCCCTAGCATTTGGGGTTGCGTAGTCCACTACTAGAAAAATGGATTTTTCGGACGGAATTTTCGGACGGAAATGGTTCCGTCCGAAATTTCCCGAAAATTTCGGACGGATTTCGGACGGATTTCGTTAATTCTTATATTTTCCATGATCCGTCCGGAATCCGTCCGAAATCCGTCCGAAATTTCGGACGGCTTTCGGACGGATTCGTTAAGTCTACTCTTATTCTTGATCCGTCCCAAATCCGTCCGAAATTTCGGACGGATTTTGACGGATTCATATATTTTCCTTGATCCGTCCGAAATCCGTCCAAATTTCGGACGGATTTTGACGGATCCCGTTAATTCATATATTTTCCATTTTCGTCCCAAATCCGTCCGAATTTTCGGACGGATTTCGGACGGATTGCGTTAATTCATATATTTTCCTTGATCCGTCCGAAATCCGTCCGAAATTTTCGGACGGATTTCGGACGGATTCCGTTAATTCTTATATTTTCCTTGATCCGTCCGAAATTTTCGGACGGATCCCGTTAATTCATATATTTTCCATTTTCCGTCCGAAATCCGTCCGAAATTTTCGGACGGATTTCGGTCGGATTGCGTTAATTCATATATTTTCCTTGATCCGTCCGAAATCCGTCCGAAATTTTCGGACGGATTTCGGACGGATTGCGTTAATTCATATATTTTCCTTGATCCGTCCGAAATCCGTCCGAAATTTCGGACGGATTTCGGACGGATCCGTTAATTCATATATTTTCCATTTTCCGTCAAATCCGTCCGAAATTTTCGGACGGATTTTTGACGGATGCCGTTAATTCTTATATTTTCCTTGATCCGCTCGAAACCGTCCGAAATTTTCGGACGGATTTCGACGGATCCCGTTAATTCATATATTTTCCATTTTCCGTCCGAAATCCGTCCGAAATTTTCGGACGGATTTCGGACGGATTTGCGTTAATTCATATATTTTCCTTGATCCGTCAAATCCGTCGAAATTTTCGGACGGATTTCGACTTGATCCCGTTAATTCATATATTTTCCATTTTCCGTTCGAAATCCGTCCAAATTTTCGGACGGATTTGACGGATTGCGTTAATTCATATATTTTTCCTTGATCCGTCCGAAATTTTGGACGGATTTTTGGACGATTCCGTTAATTCATATATTTTCCATTTTTCGTCAAATCCGTCCAAATTTTCGGACGGATTTTGACGGATTGCGTTAATTCATATATTTTCCTTCATCCGTCGAAATCCGTCCAAAATTTTCGGATTTGATTTCGACGGATTCTGTTAATTCATATATTTTCCATTATCCGTCAAATCCGTCCAAATTTTCGGACGGATTTCTGACGATTCTCGTTAATTCATATATTTTCCATTATCCGTCCGAAATCCGTCCGAAATTTTCGAGACGGATTTCTGATTTGATTCCGTTAATCGGGCCAATTTGTAGTTCTTTGATCCTAATGGACTTGTTTGATCCTAATAGAGCCCAAATCGACTTTTTAGGTCATATACGACCTAACTGGGTCAATTTGTACTTCTTTGATCCTAATGGAGCCCAATTCGACTTGTTAGGACCTAATTAGGCCAATTGCCCCGATCGGCCCAATTGAACTTCTATGGTCCTAATGAAGCCTAAATGGACTTGTTTGATCCTAATAGAGCCCAAATCGACTTTCTAGGTCATATACGACCTAACTGGGCCAATTTGTACTTCTTTGATCCTAATGAAGCCCAAATGGACTGGTTTGATCCTAATAGAGCCCAATTCGACTTGTTAGGACCTAATTGGGTCAATTGCCCCGATCTGCCCAATTGAACTTCTATGGTCCTAATGAAGCCTAAATGGACTTGTTTGATCCTAATAGAGCCCAAATCGACTTTCTAGGTCATATACGACCTAACTGGGCCAATTTGTACTTCTTTGATCCTAATGAAGCCCAAATGGACTGGTTTGATCCTAATAGAGCCCAATTCGACTTGTTAGGACCTAATTGGGCCAATTGCCCCGATCGGCCCAATTGAACTTCTATGGTCCTAATGAAGCCTAAATGGACTTGTTTGATCCTAATAGAGCCCAAATCGACTTTCTAGGTCATATACGACCTAATCGGGCCAATTTGTACTTCTTTGATCCTAATGAAGCCCAAATGGACTGGTTTGATCCTAATAGAGCCCAATTCGACTTGTTAGGACCTAATTGGGCCAATTGCCCCGATCGGCCCAATTGAACTTCTATGGTCCTAATGAAGCCTAAATGGACTTGTTTGATCCTAATAGAGCCCAAATCGACTTTCTAGGTCATATACGACCTAACTGGGCCAATTTGTACTTCTTTGATCCTAATGAAGCCCAAATGGACTGGTTTGATCCTAATAGAGCCCAATTTGACTTGTTAGGACCTAATTGGGCCAATTGCCCCGATCGGCCCAATTGAACTTCTATGGTCCTAATGAAGCTTAAATGGACTTGTTTGATCCTAATAGAGCCCAAATCGACTTTCTAGGTCATATACGACCTAACTGGGCCAATTTGTACTTCTTTGATCCTAATCGAGCCCAAATGGACTGGTTTGATCCTAATAGAGCCCAATTCGACTTGTTAGGACCTAATTGGGCCAATTGCCCCGATCGGCCCAATTGAACTTCTATGGTCCTAATGAAGCCTAAATGGACTTGTTTGATCCTAATAGAGCCCAAATCGACTTTTTTAGGTCATATACGACCTAATCTGGGCCAATTTGTACTTCTTTGATCCTAATCGAGCCCAAATGGACTGGTTTGATCCTAATAGAGCCCAATTCGACTTGTTAGGACCTAATTGGGCCAATTGCCCCGATCGGCCCAATTGAACTTCTATGGTCCTAATGAAGCCTAAATGGACTTGTTTGATCCTAATAGAGCCCAAATCGACTTTCTAGGTCATATACGACCTAACTGGGCCTATTTGTACTTCTTTGATCCTAATGAAGCCCAAATGGACTGGTTTGATCCTAATAGAGCCCAATTTGACTTGTTAGGACCTAATTGGGCCAATTGCCCCGATCGGCCCAATTGAACTTCTATGGTCCTAATGAAGCTTAAATGGACTTGTTTGATCCTAATAGAGCCCAAATCGACTTTCTAGGTCATATACGACCTAACTGGGCCAATTTGTACTTCTTTGATCCTAATCGAGCCCAAATGGACTGGTTTGATCCTAATAGAGCCCAATTTGACTTGTTAGGACCTAATTGGGCCAATTGCCCCGATCGGCCCAATTGAACTTCTATGGTCCTAATGAAGCCTAAATGGACTTGTTTGATCCTAATAGAGCCCAAATCGACTTTTTAGGTCATATACGACCTAACTGGGCCAATTTGTACTTCTTTGACCCTAATGGAGCCCAAATGGACTGGTTTGATCCTAATAGAGCCCAATTTGACTTGTTAGGACCTAATTGGGCCAATTGCCCCGATCGGCCCAATTGAACTTCTATGGTCCTAATGAAGCCTAAATGGACTTGTTTGATCCTAATAGAGCCCAAATCGACTTTTTAGGTCATATACGACCTAATTGGGCCAATTTGTACTTCTTTGATCCTAATGGAGCCCAAATGGACTGGTTTGATCCTAATAGAGCCCAATTTGACTTTTTAGGTCAACTATTAATCTTTATGTTTATTTTGTTATGTGGTTTAGTTTGAGTAATTAAATTACTCTCTTCAAATTAATTTCTAGGGTGCAGAGCACTGACTTATTTCAGTAAATGCACGCTTACTAGACAATAATTTGTTATTGTCACTATTATTACCATACAGAAAAATATTTTAAATAATATGATTAAGAGAAAAACATTTTCATATTTTCATCCTATTTAATTTTAGAGTTGAAAATAAACTGATTTGACATTAATCGGATATTAAATTTTGGACCGAGTATTTTCTTAGTTGATCAGTTCAACTATTAATCTTTACTCTAATTTGAATTTTGAAATCATATGTAACAGCCTAGTTTTTACACCTAGGATTAATTATTTTTATTTGGATGTTTATGTTTATTATGTTATGTGGTTTAGTTTGAGTAATTAAATTACTCTCTTCAAATTATTTTATTAGGTGCGTTAGCACGGACTTATTTCAGTAAATGCATGTTTACTAGACAATAATAACGTTATTGTCACTATTATATCAGTACAGAAAAATATTTTAAATAATATGATTAAGAGAAAAAAATTTTCATATTCCTATTCTATTTAATTTTAGAGTTGAAAATAAACTGGTTTGATATCAATCGGAGATTAAATTTTGGACTGAGTATTTTCTTAGTTGATCGGTTCAACTATTAATCTTTACTCTAATTTGAATTTCAAAATCATATCTTTATCAATCTTTATTTTTAGATTCCAAAAAATAAAAACATGTTTACTTTAGGCTTAATATTTTATCACTTATTTTGTACCTATTACTAATTAATTAACTTAAAACCCAACTTTCTTTAGTTTTCCCGCTCTCTCTCGACGCCTCTCCCTCACTTTTTCTTTTCTTCTCTGCTTTTTCTTTTTCTCTTTCCTTCTTTCCTTCTTTTTCTCCTTTTCTCTTTCTTTCTTTTTCTTCTTCTTTCTTTTCTCGTTCTTTCTTTCTCTCTTGTTGCTGATTTCTCCCTTTCTCCCTCAACTTCATCTTCCTTCTCCTCTCCACAACCAGACGCGCACCCTTGGACAGCCGTTGCCACCACCTCGGTGCGCGCGAAGAGGAGACGGTCGCGTCCGTTGCCACCGCCGTGTCTCTGCGTCGAACCGCCGCCGCCTCGCCATGGTAAGCGCCGTTCATGGTGGTTTCACCACCCTAGAGTGTTAGATCTTCATTTCTCCTTCTCCTCCGATTTCTTTCATCTCTTTTTACCATGGTTGATGTAGAACCACCTCGAACGCCACCGCCACCCCACCTCGCCGGAATCGCGTCCGCCGCCGCGAGGAGCACCACAGCACCACCTTCAAGTTGTCTTCAAGCTTGGGTGAGTCAAAACCCTCTCATCTCTTCTAGATTCAAAACCCCCAAATTGATTTTGAAACCCTAACCCTCTGATTTCAGATTTTAATCTTAAGATTAAAGCTTGTTTTATGAAATTAGGACTGTGAATTTGTGTTTCCCTAAACCAATTTCATTATTCTTTAATTAAAATGAGTTTTCCCTACATTGTAATAAGGAGCCCTAAACCCCCAATTTAATTTTATTTGAATTTGGGTATGTTTTTGTGAAATTAATTATGATTTAGTGTTTAGATAAAGTTAGAATGTGTGTTTGATCATGTGTAATTAATTTCTTGATTTCTAGTTGTTGCGTGTTGTTGGATTTACTCTCTGAGACGTTGGGACACGGCTATGCTTGCTTGATGGAGTAGATATGATCCATTAATATGTTCCTTACAAATTATGATAATTGCAAGTTTTATGATCCATTCTGTTATGGTTTTTATGTTCCTATTTCTTTTTATGTAATATGCACTATTTTTAATTGAATGATAAGTTTGCCATTGTTTATTACTCTATTCCTCTCTCTGACATCTCATTACTTTATTTTTGTAGGCGTATACATCTGGATGACTTGATGCGTTTTATGCAAGAAGATGAAGCTTTAAAAGCCTTAAATCTCTTTGATGGAGATTCTGATAGTGGGGAAATTAGCAAAGCAGCCTTGAAGAACTGGGTGGTAAGAATTAACTAACATTTGATGCCGACTTTGGAGAACTGGGTGGATATATTTATCGAGGTGTCCGAACAATTTAGTTAATTAATTACACATGTTCTTTTTAGTTAATTGTCAATATGATTCAAGGTGCATTCTATGGTGCACTATCCTATATTTTTATACCACTCTCATTCTCAGTTTTCAGTTGATAACTTGATATTATTGCACTAATAAGATTGACTGCATAATTTCCAGTTCATTGAATGATCCAAGACTATATCTCCATTTTTTTGCAGTCATATGGGGAAAAATAAGCTCTCTCCGGTCAAATACCAAGCAAAACTTTTCAACTCCAAAGATGATTCTAGAACACGTGTAAGCTTCATTAATACAGTCAAAAGACTTTATCTAATAAGTTTACTCTTAAAATGACTCAATCCTCCTTAATGTTCTTTCGCCAGGCTTTTTGATGATAATCAACTAGAGGGTAGTATTCCACGCACCCTCGTCTTGTGACCACACCGGAGGTGGTGTAAGTATCTTGTCACCTGTGTCAAGTGACTCGTTATGTTGTCTCCGAATTTCTTTGGACTTTCTCGTATTGAATATTTTTCGTTGACCACAAAGCGCTTTGATAGGAATAGGTTAACAGGAGGAGTGCCTTCAAACTTCAACAATCTTGGAAAACTTAGTGCGCTATAAGAAAACTAAAGAAACATGCCTATTAAGCTTCATATTTGTTTATCTGTAAAAATTGGATGTGTTTTCCTGAACAATCAATTCTGCTGAGGAAGGCATTGACTATATTTTTGCAGTACTTATCTCACAACCAGTTCAATACCTCTCTGCCCGATCTTACTGGAATGAATAGTCTCACCTATGTGTAAGTGGTAAAAATTGATACTCTTATTGTATAATGCATAATACAATGATTTTAATTTGTATATTTTATTGGAAATTATTTACAGGGATATGAACAACAATAGTTTCACTTCTTCTGATTTTATTCCTTCATGGATTACAAATTTGAAAGACCTGACAACAGTGTATGTTGTTCCTTCATCCTCACACTACCTTTCTCTAATTCTCTCTTTCATTCTTTCTGCCATATCTAACCATGTGTGTTTGATATTTCAAAAATAAGAGGTTTTCATTCTTTACGTGTTAGATTACTGGTCTATATTGTGAAAAAAAACAGTGAATGTCCATTTAAAGTTTCACCATTTACCCTATTATGTTGTTGTATAAATAATTTTATCCTGTTAAGCTAAGAGTGAATTGTCTTTAGATGCTTTAGTTCATTTTGGAAGCTTAAATAAAATTCACTATACAGGTATTCTCCGAGAATTTCATCCTCCTTTTGTGGAAATAGTTTTTGCTTTGATGAATTAGATTATAAGAATGTAAATTTTATAAATATCTCTTTGGGAGATGCTTTGGGTGTACTTTATGTTATTGGGGGACATGATTTAGTTTTAGTTGCTTGCCTTGTATGAGTTGCAATATGTAGTGTACATTCAAGGCCATGTTTTTACTCACGATATGTTTTGTACTATTTGAAGATTCATTATCATTGGATAATGTTTGTTATATTCAGTGCAACTTACCTGTTTCAACCTTTTCTCTCTTATTCACCGAATCTTCTGTTCTTTAATCTTTATCAAATTTAAAGATTCCAATATTGATTGTTTGTGTGTCGTTTGTTTTGTGTGTGTAGTGGAAATAATGTTGGTTCTTTTGGCTATCCTAATACTCTTGTGCATTGCAGATTTTTTGTTTAGCCTCAACATTTGACTATCCTTTGAACTAAAGTGTAGTGTATGCTTAGGCCTAGGAATTATGAACGGACATGAGTTAGATAAAGATTCAAACAATTTGAGGGTTTGCTAGCAATAAAGATCCAAACAATTTGAGGGTTTGCTGGAAAAATCTCTTGATAATTTTTATTATTTGTACTTTGCTAGTCGCATCAATTTAAATGCCAATAATTAATAAATAGCCTTCTAATTATGCTTTTTGGCTGTTAACAATGCTGGCAGATAAAATATGTCCTAAGCATTTAGCACTTTTTAATTGATAAACAATTAGATTGCACTTTCCAACTATTGGAAGTACCATCGATCTTACTGATCTCAGTAGCATGTATATTTGCTCTCGACGGCTATACTAAACAAGATATAGATCACATGGGCTTCTTTCTCGGCTCAGTTCTTTTGGGGTTCTAGAGTACAGTTGAACACATGTGTGCACTTATTTCTGTTTGTTAATTAATTGACTTGCTTGGTTGATGGAAATGTTCATTCTTTTACTGAATTGTTGGATATAAATCTTTCAGGTGTATCGTGGGGGCATCTCCATTGATGCAGGTCATTCTACTTCTAAAGGAAAAATGTCAGCAAATTTGGAGAGGCTGGATTCTCAGATTCCTCAACTTTTTGGTTCATTACATGACTTTCACAGTTCACAGTGGTTTGATCTTCTGATAGTTTTTAAGTCATGACTTTTGGATTGCATGCAGCAATTGGTATTTGATTTTTAGAAGTTGTATGGTACCAAGACTGTATTTTGTAACAATAGTCAAATTTGATTTTGTGATTGAATGTGAAACTGCAAATGTTAGTGATCGGTGCCATATAATTCGCATAGATAGTGAAACTGTAATGTAAGTGAAGTGATCTGTCACGGCCGTGATGGGCATCACGGCCTGGCCGTGACAGCTTCTGCCTTGAATGTTGTTTCATTAAATGGTCTGTCACGGCCGTGATGGGTATCACGGCCTGGCCGTGACAGATTCTGCCTAGAAGGGGTCTGGCTCAGTTGACATGTCACGGCCGTGATGGGCATCACGGCCTGGCCGTGACAGATTCTGACTTTTCATTCTTTCGTGGGAAATCCGTCCCAAATCCGTCCGAAAACAAAAATAAATCCGTCCGAAAAATAACCAACAAAATCACAGCATCCGTCCGAAATCCGTCCGAAAATAAAAAAATTCCGTCCGAAATCCGTCCGAAAAATAACCAACAAAATCACAGCATCCGTCCGAAATCCGTCCGAAAATAAAAAAATTCCGTCCGAAATCCGTCCGAAAAATAACCAACAAAATCACAGAATCCGTCCGAAAATAAAAAATTCCGTCCGAAATCCGTCCGAAAAATAACCAACAAAATCACAGAATCCGTCCGAAAATAAAAAATTCCGTCCGAAATCCGTCCGAAAAATAACCAACAAAATCACAGAATCCGTCCGAAAATAAAAAATTCCGTCCGAAATCCGTCCGAAAAATAACCAACAAAATCACAGAATCCGTCCGAAATCCGTCCGAAAACATAAATAAATCCGTCCGAAAAATAACCACAGTCCGGATTTCCACGTTGTCCGAAATCCGTCCGAAATCCGTCCGTAAATATTTTCGGACGGAATTTGGGACGGATTTTCTAATTTCCCACGGGGCTTTTTCGGACGGATGCCATTCCGTCCGAAATCCGTCCGAAATGAATTTTCCGTCCGAATTCCGTCCGAAATCCGTCCGAAAATCCGTCCGAAAAAGATGGATTTCTAGTAGTGGTCCTTCAGTGGTTTTGTATCCGGTAGATTCGCCTTAAGTGGAATGGGAATCAACCTCTCCCTCTCTCTTTGTAGTCTCCTACGTCTATGAAAGGTCCTTTCGATTTCGGGGTCAACCTCAATAAGGTTTCCAAGACTTAGGGATCTTTGCATAAAAGAGAAAAACACCTATAAGAGTGAGATAGATACTCTAGAAAGAAAAAGAGATAAATGAAAAAAAGAATTTTTTTTAAAAGAGATAATTAAAAAGAAAAAGTCCAGAAAAATCAATTTAAAAATTAAATTGAGATTCAAGAAAGCACAATCCCCGGCAACGGTGCCAAAAACTTGGTGGCGTTGTGTTATTCCGGCAAGTGTACCGGATTTTGTCGCCAAGTAATAAAAAGATCGATCCCACAGAGACCGTGATCTCAAATAACAACTAATTATTAAACCAATTAAACTGGACTATATAAAAAATGATTTTGAAAAGATTTGATTTTTGAAATAAGAATTAACTAGAAAATCAGATATTTAAGAATACAATCAATTAAAAGAGGAAAGTAAATCAATTAGGGGTTTTTCAAATCTGAAGAGATTCCTAGGGATTGGGTTACCAACAAGATTGTTCATGTTACCAAATTGACTACCCCTTGTTAATTATCAAAATTTGATTTGAAGGCGAATTTATCCTAAATAAGTTAATGCTCCCTCCCGGGTTACAAAAACCGTGCCCAATTAAACCAACCCCTACTCTCGTGGTAATTGAATTTAGATTGAACCCTTTAAGCTTTGTGACAATTCGTGAACCCTCGAAGGACCGCTTCTAACTCTCGTGATTTAAGTCCTAAGTTTGATTCCTATAGATCCAATACCTAAGTTCACCGCTAGGTTCCTCCTTAGAGTATCTATGACATGCAAATAAGTGTGCACCAGATTCATAAGTAATTCATGCGATAGAAACCAAATCGAAAGCGAAATCGAAATTAACAAACACTACAAAAAAAAGGTTATTTAGCGACCGAAAATAGTGACCGAATTTGTTGGTTGCTGTTTGCGACCAAAATGGCGACCGATTGTAGGATCTACATGAAACCTGGTTATAGTTGATACTGCGACCGAAACAGAGCGTAGCAGAGTTAACTCGGTCGCTATTTCGGTCGCTAAATAAAGGAAAGTAAAATTCAAAACTTGCTGACTTTTTAGTGACCGAAATGGCAACCGAGTTAAATGCAACGATTAAATTTTAGGTATATTGGCGACCGATATTAATTCGGTCGCTAAATGGCGCGTAAAAATTAAAATAGAGTGTTAGTGACCGATTTTTAATCGGTCGCTAAATTTATGAATTCAAATTTCAAATTAACCCAGTTAGCAACCGATGTAGCGACCGAATTATTCGGTCGCTAAAAATAAAATCCCTAAATCGCGATTTCCTTCCTCTCTTCCCCTATTTCTCTCTTTTCTTCTTTTCTCTCTCACGCGCAGCAGCTCCTCCCCCACAGACATTCGCTTTCTCCGACCGCCTCCAAGCTCCGGCCGCGCCACCACCAACACCACCACAACATCACCACCATAAGTTCTCTATTGCTTTGTGTCTCTTTCTCATTCTCTCTTGCTCTCTTCCTCTCTATCTAATTTCTCTCTTTCTCTGTCCAGCGCACCTCCGATGAGCCACCACTGCGCAACCCCCGGTGAGCCACCACTACTCCACTTCCTCATCCCCTTGCTACGTCTCTGGTCATCACTAAGGAGGTAAAATTTTCATCCCTCATTCCTTATCTTTAAGGTTTGTTGTATTGCTACTGTGATGGGATGGGTCATAGTGCCTAGTGTTTTGTGTAGGTTAAAATTTCCATTCATTCAATGCTTTTGTGATTGTCTATTTTATGTTAATGCCAATTCATGATTTAGATTTTAGATGATAACAAGAATACAAAACAGAAATAGATAGGCTTTGGATGTGGTTTGTTTGATGTTGGGAATAAAGGGTTCAAGGCTTTGTAAGTTGTTTATGTAGGTTTTATTGTAATCCCCTGTTGAATAATTTCACTAAGAGGTATATAACACTTTAATGCTGGAAACTTTGTTATGGGTTGTTGGTATGGTTCATAATAAGTACATGTTTGACAAGGCATTGACACAATTGAGAAAAATTAATATTAAGGCAACATATTGTTTTTTGACTTGTAAGAGACCTAAAGAGTTGTGGATGAGACTCACAAATGATCCTAAGTATAAATCAAACCATGTAACTAACAATGTATATAAATCATGGAATATAAAGTTGGCTAGTGATTATAAGAATAAGAGCATTTTGTTAATGCTAGAGTCCATGACTACCATGACATGGTCTTATTAAACCGTATCTGTTGAGATGTCTAAGTCACATGTGAAATGAATTTAATCACTTATTTTTGAACAAACTGTTGAATTTAATCACTTGTAGCACCCCTCGATCTTTGTCACTATTTATCATTCTTTGCTAGGAGCTGAGGTAAGTTAACTACATCTTTATTATGCCTTGATTTGTGTGGTATCTGTAATGTGTAATGTGAAGTTGTGTTGTTTGTTAGTGGAGAGCGGAGCTCGATAGGATTTGTGTGCTGATAATTTAATGTTTATGCATGTGTTTACCAATATGTGTTGTTTGTTAGTGGAGAGCAGAGCTCGATAGGATGTGATCCAGTCCGAAAGGCTGGATGCTGGTTGTGTGCTGATAATTTAGAAGTTATGCATGTGTTTGACAATTATGTATTACTTGTTAGTGGAGAGCAGAGCTCAATAGGATGTTTGCTATAATATTTTATCTAAGTTTGTATTGATTTACGTTGCAATATATAAGCTTAACTATATTTATAGGTTACTGGTTTTATTTTCTGCTAGAGTTAATTATTAATTTACGAAAGCCTTAGTTTCCTGTTTGAGATTCAATATTAATGAGCATGCGTACCTTCTCAGGGTACGCATGCTCATTGTATTGAATCTTGAATTATCCAAGTGGGACAATTTGGGAAAAAACCTTTTTCACACTTGTACAATAGTCATTTCAATGTTCAAATGCCTTATATACTTATTGAAATCTCGGTCTGATGCATTTCCTTTTGTTCTCCTGGTGCATACTGATCGTGGTGATTCTCACCGTGCTCGAGTCGTGTACTTGGAGACCTATGGGAAATGCTACCGAAATTTTGTTAAGTATAAGGTATTTGAATAAGTGAATAACTATTATTAGCCGAGTGTGGTAAAGGTTTCTTCTCGAATGGGATAGGTTCATACCTTGTCATAAGAACGAGATTGATGGAGTTATTGGAATGCACCGTAATATATAAGTGTTATTGTAGGATTGGTCAGGCTATTTAATTGCCAGCAATGGATATTCCAGAGAATCGGAAATGGATGTATCGTAGGTTGGATCGAAATAAACGTCTTAGGGAAGAGTATAGAGTTGGAGTGGGTGAGTTTATAGAGTTTGTTGTTCGCCAGGAGAGATTTATACGGCTGGGCGGTGATCATTTGAGGTGTCCTTGCAAAAGATGCAAGTGTTAATCTTTCAAAAGCGTGGATGGAGTTGTAGCCGATCTTTATGAGAAGGGCTTCATTCCTGATTACTATTTGTGGAGTAACCATGGTGAGACGTTGCCTGATTTAAACCCGATTGTGTTTGAAGGTTCATACTATGGAAGTGGTGACCGGAGGGAAGAATTGAATCCATACGAGCAGATGATAATGGATCATGCTGGACCATCGGTTGGTGTTGTACTAGAAGAAGATGGGGGAGAAGATGGTGGAATGGGTTCCCAATACATAGAGGAGAATCCGAATCCCGAAGCTCAAAGATTCTATGATATGCTGAGTGCTGCACGATCTCCATTGTGGGAAGGATGTCGGGAGTTCACGGAGTTGCCGATGTGCATGGAATGGTTGAGTATCAAATCTGACTACAATATGCAAGAAGGCTGTTTTAATTGCCTCACCAGGTCAGTGTCCAAGGCGTTGCCAGAAGACAATCGGATGCCTACTAGTTTTTATCATGCTAAGAAGTCTGTGGAAAATTTGGGTCTGGGGTGTTTGAAAATTGATTGTTGCCCGAATGGATGTATGTTGTACTATAAGGATGATTCAGTGGAAAGCATAACATGTTGTCGATTTTGTGGTGCGGATCGGTATAAGACAACCACTAGGATGGGCATTGAGAAGAAGAGGTCGCTAAAAAAGATGTGGTACTTTCCGCTCGTGCCAAGACTTACAAGATTGTACTCTTCAATGGTTACTGCAGCTCACATGAGGTGGCATAGTGAGCATGAGAGGGAGCAAGATGTCTTATGTCATCCATCTGATGGAGAAGCTTGGAAGCATTTTGATAGGGTTCATATGGCATTTTCGCGGGACCCTCGGAATGTCCGATTGGGGTTATCTACTGATGGATTTAATCATTTTGGGCAGTCTGGAAAAGCATATTCTTGTTTGCAGGTTATCCTGACTCCGTACAATCTTCCCCTGGGGATGTGCATGAAGCGGGAGTTTATGTTCCTAACAGTCATAATTCATTGTGTAAATGTCATTCTACTTAGGTAATTTACTTTTGTATTATTTACACTGTTGTGTAATCATCTTTTCATTTTTTACACAGATGGCAGATTCCACTAGAGGTAGGGGTCGTCGTGGAGGTCGTGGCAGAGGTCGTACTACGAGAGTCCCTTCGCCGACCGACCCACACAACCTTCGGATCGAGACCACCCTACCAAAGACCTCTCGTGGACCGGGACACCTAAGGGTGATGGAGTTACACCCCCTACCCAAGCCTCATGTGGTCGGGACACAGCCGCACCTCATCATCCACTCATATGACATGAACATCATCATCATCGGGACAGGAGAGTCGTGGTCCATCCGACATGAGGATTATTCTTATCCCCAGGGGGGATAACGAGTAAGCTAATATAATTTTTTAATATATATAAAGTATCGTTAATTTCTATTTACTTGTTTTTTTATTTATTTATAACATTTATTAATGCTCTAATTTTGCTGCAGCTTTCTGCCCGAGAAGGGCCCTTCTGATTCAATATCGAAGATCCTGCGACGCAAGTTTGATGGTCCATGGCCTACATGGAAGGCCATCCCAGGGGGCCATAGGGATCAGTTGTTTCAAGACACTACTAGAAAACTTGAATTTTCAGACGAAATTTTCGGACGGAAATGTTTCCGTATGAAATTTTATGAACATTTCGGACGGATTTGAGACGAATGTAATTTTCAATGAGATTCCGTCTCAAATCCGTCTCTACTTTGTCTCAAACTTTCGTGCCAATAACGTGCCAAAATATTTCCCACAGATTTCGCACGGATCGGTTTCATATTTTTTTTTAATCTTGGGTCTTTTCAATCATCCGTCTCAAATCGTCCAAAATTTGAGATGATTTCACACGGATTTGTTATTTTTTATATTTTTCTTGATTTATCTTACATCCGTCTGAAATCTGTCCGAAAATTTGAGACAGATTTCACACGGATTTATTATTTTTTATATTTTTCTTGATTTATCTTACATCCGTCTGAAATCTGTCCGAAAATTTGAGACAGATTTCACACGGATTTGTTATCTTTTATATTTTTTCTTGATTTATCTTACATACGTCTGAAATATGTCCGAAAATTTGAGACAGATTTCACACGGATTTGTTATTTTTTATATTTTTCTTGATTTATCTTACATCCGTCTGAAATCTGTTTGAAAATTTGAGATAGATTTCACACGGATTTATTATTTTTTTTTATATTTTTCTTGATTTATCTTACATCCGTCTGAAATCTGTCCGAAAATTTGAGACAAATTTCACACGGATTTGTTATTTTATATATCAATATACACTTATAAATACTGAAGAAGTTTTCTGACTCTCTCTTCTCTCTTTTCTCGTCACTGTTCTCTCTTTTCTCTGACTTTTTTCTTCCCTAATCCCTTACCGCTTACAGGTGCGGAGCAACAGCTGGCACGACGGCGGGGAGGTCCTTTACGTGCGAATGGGTTGGAATCGAGGGTGTGGGCGGTGCGAATCTGGTGGTGGTTTGGTGCGTGCGAGCGGCGGCGTGGTGGAAGTCGCAAGCGGCGGCGATATACGGTACTGGACGGATCTGTGGTGGGTGGGCTTCTGGATCTCGCGGCGGCGAGTGTTGGTAACGGTGCTGGCGAACTCTGTAAGTGGTTTAGGGTTTCATTTTTCTTCCATTAGGGTTTCCTTACTTAAGGTTTCATTTTGTTCCTTCTTTTTAATCCCAAACCTTATTCTAACATAGAAATATGAGATCCATAGAAATTATTCTCCTATTCTTATATCAATTCTTCGAAGGATCGATGTTGTCTTATTCCTTTTTCTCCTCCGCCAGGATTGTGGTTCTACCATTTCATATTAGTAAGGTATTCACTGGCTTTCAAGTTAGAAGCTTCGAGTAAAACCTTTTCTGTTTGAATTTTATTTTTTTAGCTGATTTTGTTGTTTCCATTTTTCATCTATTTTGTTGTTTCCATCTTTTGGTCCTACTTTGATTAATCAGGTTTGATGCTTCCGCTTATATCTATGGACGAATCTTTTAAATTGTCTATTGATCCTAAATTACTCAATTTATATTTTAAAAATTATTTGGTGACTTATTCTATTTCACAATTGCATCTCCGCATCTTCCACTGTGATTATCTTCTTGGGTTTATGAGTTTGGGTTTCATGTTGAACTTGTCAATGTTCTGGAGTCATATGTTTACTACTTTATTATTTAAGAACTTATGCACTCTAGCTTATGGAATAATCTTTTTTCTGTCTTGGATTGGATAATTAGTAAGATCTCATATTTTCTCACCTCATTAGTTGAGTTTACAGTTAACCTCCACTTCCGTCTACATATTTCGCTCCAATGGGAGGAGTGCACTCAGTTTGCAGTGGCATGTGCTTTAGAATGAGTTACATTAGAATGGGGGTTTAAGACATCGTTGATGATTTATATAGTTTAAGTTTATATAAATGAACTATCAGATCAATGTTCATTGACTATGAATTCTAGGATGCACACACACCACATGCTAACCATGAGATCATTTTGCAGATTTTGATGAAACTCTGTATCTCATCAGTTCTGGTCTTTAAAACCATGTCTCAAAAATATTAAAGGTAAGCAACTTTATCAAACTTGTGCCACGTTTTATGATTCTCTCATTAATGTCTTTATTTCTCCAGGTATTGACATGAATGGTATCATTCAATTAGACTACATGGTGGAGAAGCTTGACATAGAACCAAGCAAAATTGATGACCTGTCCAACTATGGTTGGTCTAAGGGTATGTTTTCTTTATCTTTGCTTATTATTTCCTATTAAATGGTTTTTCACTGTTAAACTATGAAATGGTGATAACCTATTTTTTGTTCTTTGTTACATCTTCTATTTAGTCAATTAGATATGACTTTGACTATGATGAATAACACATCTATTTTATCTTTGCTTTTTTACTTTTACCACATCACTTTCAAACAGCTAACAAGTGCTTTGGATGAAAGTGTGCTATGGATGAAGTGGGTATGCCTTATTATTATTGTGTGAAGAGTATGACAAGTATGATATACTTTGATTTGTTCTGAACTTCTAATGTCGTGGGGGTGGTTTTTTTATCTGATACTAAGATTTGTCAAGTTAAGATCTATATATATCTTATAGGGGGTGATGGGTAGTTCAGTTTTTCTTTTTTTTCTTTTTTTGTGCAAATGCAATTTGGGTATATTGGAGTGTGAATGGTTCTAATAATTAACTTTGTTGATTGATCCTTATATATATAAAAAAATGGTTCTAATATTGTTTTTATGGTATTTGGTTGTGATTCTTTTGTGGGCATATCATCCAAAGCACGGGCAAGACTTTTATCAAACTTTGCACTGTGTCAAGTACTAAATGGAAATGAACCAATAGGTTATACTTATCTTGCTGCTGAAATACCTTTGTTTTCACTTTCAACAATTTTTGCATTTGAAAGCATATAGGTCAATAGCAAAATATGCATATCTTAGTTTCTATGGCTTGATTTCCTATATCTATTGCCGTCTTATGTTTTAATTATAGATGCACCGAATTGTTTGGGTGGATATATAAATAAGTGTATCACTGATTTGTGGACATAAAAGGATCAACATGACGCACGGTTTTTTGTTGAAATGGACACTTGGATCAGCATATTATAACTTTTAACATCTTTCTTATTTCACATTGCAAGTCTATTATTTTAGTTTATGTATTGAAGAGCCCTGGCCACTGCATTCTCAAAAGACTGATATTTTAGTATGTTTTAAATCAACAAATATATTAACTTCAATTATCTCTTCCTATATAACAATGTTGGAATGGATAGTTTATATATATATATATATATATATATATAAGCTAGGTCATAGTTTTCTACAGCTACTAGCCTTAAGTTGAAAAGAGCATTAGAAGTGATGAGTGAAGCACATATTGTTGGGACCAGAACCTACTTTAATGTCGTTTATGTGGTTGGCACTGCAAAAAATAAAGAGAATTAGGGCAACCCAAGTTGATATCCACCAATGAAGAAACCTAGATTCTTTGGAAGGAAGAATGGTCCTGATTGTTTAACATTTACATTGACATCCACTTTATAATTGCTAACTATTCTATATGATGTATATATCTCTTTTAGACATACTTTGATGTTCAAATGATCAATATATATTTGATATTCACTGGCCAATGACTCTCATATTTGTTCAATTTGATGTTTCATATATTGCTATGCATATGACAGTTCTAGCATGTATTGGTCATGGCTTTATTAGGAAATCATGGCATTATAAGTGTTTTAGAGGAGATAATTGATGATTCGAATAAGTTGGAGGATGGATTGTTATATGAAGTTGAAAATTGGATGTCAAAGGTACAATCTGTAATGAGGGATATAATATTCTCTACTAACCCAATAAAGAACATTGGAATCATAGTTATTAATAGCATGCGCATGTAATAGTGCTTACTATAGTACTATAACTATGATTTATTGCATGTGTAAATGTAGTATGCCATTTTGTCAAAAAATGATTGTGAACAAAGCTTCCAACATGACTTATTTATTTACTAATTGGATGTTTCTTTTTTTTTTTAATCTTCAGTTGTAAAATTTTCTTGATTTTAGAATAGATTTATGAATTTGGTCTTCTTTATAGCAAACTTTAAATTTAAATGGCACCTTTAAACCTAAGAAAATTTAAATTGACGAAAACTGAAAAATTAAAAAGAGATAATTTGAAACTTAAATTGAGCATAACAATCCAAAATTATAACTTATCCTAAATAACAGAACCATACAAGATGTAAGAACAATTCTCTTTTATTTTCTAATTCTTAAGGTTAATACAGCTTCTAATTCTAGGTTCCATG
This sequence comes from Sophora flavescens, assembly GCA_030762895.1. Classification (NCBI taxonomy): domain Eukaryota; kingdom Viridiplantae; phylum Streptophyta; class Magnoliopsida; order Fabales; family Fabaceae; genus Sophora; species Sophora flavescens. Next base: position 218,092,684 of record CM061064.1, on the reverse strand, counting down.
TTGCTTGTGGCTTCTATTAGATTAGGTTATTTGCAGAGAAATGAATTCAAACACTCTTCTTACTTCCCGATACTTCTATAATTTTAATAGTGAAAGTCAGATGGTTTTTGTAGGAAATTCTTTGATATGTAATGCTTGCATTTTGTTTCTTTCTGATTTCTGATTCAATGTCTACCATAGGGTGACTACTAAAGTTGTGAATGAAACTGAAAAAGAATTTGGGTGATGAGAAGCCTGCAATTGAGGAAGATGTAGCATATGGAAACAAGGAGAGTCCTGCTAATGAAACTGAAGAAAAAGAGCCCGAGGATAAGGTGATGATGAGGATATGATGGATGATATGCTAGATGAAGATGAAGAGTTTAGTGATCAAAGTAACAATGAGGAATAAATTTATGTCTTTGATGTTTGGAATGAAATTTTAATGCTTTGAATCTTAATATATCATTCTTGTATTTCAAGATACTTTGTGTTTTTGTAAATTTGAAGCTTGATACTTGTCTAGAGTGGTACCTTAATAATAATTATTTTTTATTATATTATATTAGATTCCAAGTCCAGGTACCTAATTTGGTATGCATAATTATTTAAGTTTGGCCCTTTTTTATTAACAAACATGATTTGTTTATCAAAAAATATTATTTCAATATGATTATCTAATCCGTGGGAAATCTGTCCAAAATAATATCATAACATTCGCCCAAACCGGCCCAGAATTTGCATGAATGGCAATATTGAATCCGTCTCGAAATTAATCCAATAAAACCAAAATTCAGATTTTTTGTGTTTTGTCGAAAGTCTGTCCAAATCTGTCTAGAACTTATTTTTATTGTAATTTTCAATTTGTAACGGGGCTTTTTCGGACGGGGGATGTTCCGTCTGAAATTAATTGTCCATCCAAAATCCGTGGGAAAAGTGTCCAAATTCCGTCTAAAATCCATCCGTGAATCCGTCCGAAAATAACAATTTTCTAGTAGTGAGAGTTTAAGATAACAATTTATTAAGTTATTTAAATTAAATTTACATTATATATATATATATATATATATATATACACACACACACACGAATTTCCTAACAACTGTAAGTTGCAGAAAGAGTATAGGTGGGACGTAGCTTTAGAGGGTCTCGTCAGGGACATATTTGAGCATAAAGGCTCACTGGTCATGAAGAATCTGACGAACAAGCTGAGGTAGGGTAAGAATAAGGGGAAGTGGGTGGATCCTGAGATCATGAGGCAGCTGGACCAATACTGGGCTACTGAGAAGTTCCAGGAGATCCAGGCCACAGCTCGGCGTAATCGAGCTTCTGATGGTGGCGCATGTGCTTGGACCGGCGTGTTTAAATCAGCCGCCGCCCACTACGACGAGCTGGTAATACATTAAACTTTTGACTTATTATACTATTTAATTAGTTTTCATTTTTAATTATTCTTATGAATTTAAGATTATATTTTTCTGTGCAGAAAGCATAGAAACAGCGGGCCCCCACTGCTATGGAGTTGGTGGAGAGGACGAAGAAGTTGAAGTCGGGGACATGGGTCAACGACAAGGCCCGTAACTATGCTGTAAGCAAAAAAAACAATTTAGTGTTTACTTGTAATTTATTATAAATGATTTTTTAATATTGATTATAATTTTAACTAAATCTCTTCAACTATACTTTGTAGGTGGGCTTCAACGAGAAGAAGGACGATGCTATATCACGTGCCTCACAGTCACAAGATGAGGCCTTGACTGGTGATGGACCCAGCTCTCCTATCTCCGTCGATGATAATACCATTTATTTGGAGGTCGTCGAGGCGGGGAACAAGAAGGGGCACGTGTATGGCCTCGGACACACCGGGAGGCGAAGTTTATCGCTTCATCATCTCCAAGACGCCCGCTCCTTCCTATGTCGATACCGTCCCTCAGGAGCAGTTCAACCAAATGCAGGACACCTTCACGCAGCCGAACGCGAAGCTTCGGGAGAAGAGCGAGAGAGAGCAACAGATGGCGAACCAGATTACACAGTTGACTCAGGTACACCAGCAGCTGATACAGACGAGCATCGAGCAGGAGCAGACACTGCGGCTGGTGTTGGAGCAGATGAGGATCCAGACTCCAGTTGTTCAGGGTGATTCTCTGACGGTTGTGCAGCCTGTTGTCGCTCCTCCAGTTCCACCGCCGGCCATCGATGTCACCATCATCAGAGAGGACGATCGGATAGCAGACGCGTGGTGATTTGGACGCTCGGGATGATTGGATTCCTCCCCCTCCCCCTCATCATGACTGAATTTTTTTCCATATATTTGACTTTAAACGATTCTTGTACGACACTTTGGATTATTATTTTTTATATATATTCATTATTTCTTATGATTGTATATTTCATTAGTAATTTGGTGTGTTTTATTAGTATTTTTGCTAAACTTTAAAGAAAAACAGAAAAATTTATTATTTTAAAAATTAAATTTTAAAAAAATTAATAAAAACCAGTTTAGCGACCGAATTAGAAACCAATAATTCGGTCGCTAAACATTAGTTACCATTAACAGATTGTGGTCTAGCGACCGGAAATTCGTCGCTAATATAGGTTAACAGTAATCAACATTGGCGATCGAACTAGAGACCGATAATCGGTCGCTAAAAATGGTTACCCAAACAATGCGACCAACCGTGTAGCGACCGTTTTTTATTATTTAGCGACCGAAATTACGGTCGCCATTTATGGACCGAATTATTATTTCGGTCTCTAAAAGCTTAGCGACCAGGTTATCAGCCACCACCATGAATCGGTCGCTAATTCAGTCGCTAACTTAAATAGCGACCGAATTAGAAAGTTTAGCGACCGAATATGCCGGTCGCTAAACAGTTCTTTTTTGTAGTGAAAGGGAAATGTAGCGACCTAAAAAAAAGACTGGTATTTGCTCTTAGAGAGAAGACATGGAGTCGCCACCAACTTTATTTTGTTTCAAGGAAGTTGGAAAACCTTTTTTAGAAAACTTTTGGGTCCGGGAGTCGATTATGTCTAGGGAAGACATGGAGACTTAACCCCACGGCACCCTAGAACATCCATAAAATGGTTACCCAAAATTAGTTGTGTATTTTATTAGTAACTTTGAGATATTTGTTTTACCCGTTATGAATCTCTTTATTAAAACTATATGAGGTTGAACATGGCACGTAAGTCCACAGAGCAACCTCTAAATCTGAAGGGTTGAACATGACACTTGTCATAGGGCAACCCCAAAAAGGTTGTTTTAATCAAGTGATCATCCTCTATTTTTTTTTATGTAAAATAAATAATTCTTATCTCTTGAAGATGGGACAGAAACGTAGAAATGAGACTTTTTACCAACTTACTCAGAGAACAGAAACAAAGGGAAGTAAGAGTGTCAAGAGAAATTTATTAACAATATCAACGAAAAGAACAAAGTTTACCGAACGGGAGTAGAATAAGAATCACTTTGTTTACTCCCAGTGGTAAGATTTTAAGCTCGAAGTCTTTACATTCAATCTCCCTGGCTCCTTCAGCTCTTCCTTCTTAACCACTTCTAATAATAGGGAAGAGAAAAGGAAGCCCAGATTTTTGATCTCTCTTCCTCACAACAAAAGTCTCTCCTTCTTTTTTCTTTTCTTTGTATCTTTCCTCTCTATCTCCTCTCTGATCTTTCGTTTCCTCTCAAGAATAGTGTTCTCCCTTCCTTTCTCTTTTCTCACTAAGGAAATATCAGATCATAAGTCCTTCTCTCCAAAAATCTTCCCCCCCCCCCCTTCTCTTTTTCCTCTCCTTTTATAGACGGAGGAGAGGGCTTCTTGCTTCTTCTCCATTGACTTCAAGGTCGGCTTGCACGAATACCCAAAGCTTGGGCCATTCTGAACAGCGGAAAGGAGGGGATTTGATGTGAAGGTTGCACGCATGAAAAGGGAAAGAGATGGGGGTTTTTGCCCGATGGGTATGAAGGCTTTTTAGGGTTAGGAGTGAGGCTGCCAGGTTAAGGCGAGGGAGGAGATGGAGGAAAAAAAGAAAAGACCAATGGGTAGAGGAGGTGCAAAAAAGGGGGTTCTGAGCAGAGATAGCGTGTGTCCAGATGGGGTGGTATGAGTAGCAGAAAGGTGGTGATTTGATGTGAGGGTTGCACGCTCGAAAAGAGAAAAGAGATGGGGGGTTTTGAGCAGAAACAGTGTGTGCCCAGACGGGGTGGCATGAGTAGCAGAAAGGTGGTGATTTGATGTGAGGGTTGCACGCTCGAAAAGAGAGAAAAAAGATGGGGGGTTTTGAGCAGAAATAGCGTGTGTGCAGATGGTGTGGTATGAGTAGAATAAGTAAGAGCTTTGTAATCTCTCCTTTTGGAAGCACAATCTTCCACACCTTGAACACCTTTTTGCACTGCCTCAAGCACCTCAAAGAAATTGAAAATGTTTTCCATCTTCACCACTCATTGATGGAAGTTCTTGCCATCAAGAACCGGTAATGGGATTGATAAATCCCCACTCATAATCTCTTCAATTTCTACACTCTCCTCACAAGTCCCTAGTTTTGTGGCTCTAGATACCATGTTGGAACACAAGCACTCATACTCACTCATGGTGCACACACATAGAAAGAATAGAAAGATTGAGAAAGATGAGAGAAAGAGATACACAAAAAACTTTTATTCATACACTTGCACTTCACTTGCACTTACACTACACTTCTACACTAATTCACATCACACACTATATCTATTTATACAACATATAAAGTCCCACATGGACTCACTCACACATTGAGTTAGTTACAACAACTAACATAACTATAATGTAACTAACACTAACTAATAACAACCACTACAACTAATTATTGATATTTGAATTATTTCCAACAGTAACCAGCTCATTGGCACCCATCACTATAGTATGCCTATTTTGTCCTTATTTTTCAAAAAATCCAAGGCAAAGGCCTACCTTTTATAAAAATAAAAAGCAATAACCTTTTCTAAGGCATCAATTGATGATTACCTCTAGAGTTCTATTTCTTTCTACAGTAAAACATAAAAGGAGAAAGGGAAAAGAAAACTGATAGAGAGAAAGGGAAAATAAAAAGAAAACAAAAAAGAGAAAGGAGCCTTACCCCCAAATCCGGTTCCTTTGTTGGTGGCTTTGTACTTTTATATATATAGAGAGAAATAGATGAAATTTGTATGCGCCACGAAACCTTCACCCCCAAATCTGGATTGAAAGCAAAATCAAATTAAACTTCAATCAGTAGAATAATGAACTCAATGAGTATCTGAAACAAAAAAAAAGGAATGAGAGGAGTGAGAGGGAAAACGCAGAAAAAATGAGAGGAAGAAAGACAGATGAAGATTTATGAAAAGAGAGGGAGAGAAACAGTTACCGACGAAGAAACATGCAGCGGCGCAAGGAGAAGGTGAAGCAAGAGAGCGACGGCGCACGAAGTGGACAGCGCAGGAGCAACGACGGCGACGTATATCGACGAGTGAGAGAGACAACAAGGGAGCATCGGTGCAAGGAAAATGGCACCCTTTTTTGACCTAGACACGAAGGGATCAGGGGAAAGAAGTCATATTTTTAAAATTTATTATTTTATTCAACAACCAAAACTAAATTGGTCGCTAAGTTTTAATATGAATCAGTCGCTAAATCGGTCGCTGACTAATTAAAATAGTTTGACTTCTCATTTTTCTTTTTAGCGAATGATCTAGCGACCGATTATTTTGCGACGAAATATTCGGTCACTAAATCTGTCCTCGAGGGACAAACTGTGACCAATATTTGAAATATCCATTTCGGTCGCAATTTCGGTCGCTAATAGCGACTCACTGAATTCGGTCGCTAAATCCCCTTTTTCTAGTAGTGAGTGTCAATAACTCTACAATGTATAAATTGGATTATTCTTCTTAATATGCTTTTTGACGTTGATGATTTTTCAGATTAAGACATGTCATTAACATGAGGCAAAGACAGGATGCGCTTTACACTTTATCTTTTGATTTGCATTTCCTTTTCCCCCACCTCCCACTTTTTTAAAAATATCCCCTTTTCCTACAATTATGTTCTCATGTATGTTCTCATGTATTATCATGATTAGACTAATCCTCACTCTCACTATTTTATGTACCTATGAAATCGCATGTCAGGAAGAAATATAACTGGAGAGACGTATGAATCACAGCTTTGGCATATAAATACATATATGCTGCAAATTATCTATGGAAGGAACCTATCTAATTATTGCTCCTTGTTGAATGGCAGATTGAAGATCTTTGTTTGGGTTCAGGAACAGGGTTGTTGAAATGGGAGCATTTTTTTCATATAGGTTTAGATGGGATGATGTGGGTGGTTTGGGGTATATATTTGGTTGTAGATTTAAATTTGCTGGTTTTTAGTTGTTGAATTATTGATTTTAGTTCTGGTTTTTCATGTTTGGTTGCATTGGGTTTGAATATTCCTTATACTCCTATTTAATACAATTTTTTTTGCTTATAAAAAATAAAATACCGATTGTTTGTTTATTTAGATTTTTACGAATATCTTGCATAAGACAATTATAAAAGGAATTTTCAAGGCCACGATCGAGTATCTAAGATCTAATAGGCCAACTATATGCTTCGAGCCAAGCAATGGCCCAACACAGTAACCTCTTCCATATTAATTATTACAAGATGGAGTAAACATCCTATTTGATCCATAAAATTGTGAAGTAGTATCAAACTGGTTCTTGAAATTATCGAAATTCTAAAAACGTCCCTGAATGATAAGTTAATATCAATTTGGTCCCTCATTTTACTCACTTAATATCAATTAAGTTCCTGACACTACTAACTTAAAATTAACTTAATCTTACGATTCTCAACGGAGGAACTAATTTGATTATCATTTTACAACTTCATGATCTAATTTGGAATTTCGATAATTTCAAGGACCATATCATGAAATTGATATTATTTCACAATTTCAAAAATCAAATCGGAGGTTTACTCTAAGATATCATCAAAGTGGTAGAAAGGATTGTTCAACCCCCTACACACCCGAGCGGTGGATGAACAGTGACAAATGTGCAGCCATATGTGACTCCCTTATGGGATAGATCCGCTAAACCCACTCATTATGGAAGTCTATAAACACTAGGTAATATCGACCAACACAATTTTCACTTTTCATTCACTCTCCACACTTTCTTACTTCAGATACTTGCATATTCTTTACTAACTTAAGTATCAGAGTGTCGTTACATGTACAACTTCATCGTGCATTGAATCAGCCTATCAAGCTAACAAAGCATCAAGACCGGCCACAAGGTTGACCAATTGTCCATTAGACACCAAGCCCATCAAGCTAGCTATAAGAGATTAGTAAACTAAGGAGTTCAATGACCAAATATTTTGGTTGCACTAATCATAAAAATTCGGCCGCAAATTAATTTAGCGACTGAGTTGTAGCAATTGAAAGTGGGTGAGAAAAGTAATCTTTGTGTGTTTGTTTGAGGAGAAAAATAGGGAAAAGAAAAAAGTTTTGTCGTGCGATCCATAAAAATAAAATATCTTTCCTAATGAAAAGATTTCATGTCCCCCATGCTATTTCTTGATCCTCTCACTGCTACAAATACATATATATATAGCTTTTCTTTCTTCTCACTTTTTTCCTTTTTCTTTCGGTTAAAATAATCACAAAACCTTTTTTTTGTTTTTTGTTATAAGGTCACAAAATCTCTTTATTTTCTACTCATTTTATCTCATGTTCTACTTTCTATCATCCACCTCCAAACAAAGCTGTAAAGTTGCAATATACGAGCATCGTATCCTAATCATTCAAATAACAGAGTTGAACTTGAAAAGTTTTCTCTATCTTTCGAATATTAAAGTGAGAGTAGAAAGAAAGAAAAAGGGTGAGTGAGGCACATGCATGAACAAGATGCATGGAATAGAAAGGAGAGTGACGTTAGGGGTTTATCAACCTCATGATGGGTGGAGATTTTGGCGGTGGTCGGTGGTGAAGGACTGACCAAAACGAACAGCCGTTGTCGGCATTGCTAACGTCACACGTGCTCCCTTGCCCTTCGCTGAAAAGCTGATCACTACCTTACCTTCATCACCATAGCTAGTCAAGAGTCAAACCTTCAACGTTCTTCCTTCTTTTTCTTGCTGCTGAAGATTACCTTTACATGCCCCACACTCTGCATGTCACAGTCTCACTCACACACCTCTCTCTATTATTGCCTATTGCCATTGACACCTCTGGTCCCACCTTTTGTTTTTTCGGCCATCGGAAAAATCTACGTTTGCATGTCGTCGACGTACCAAAAACAAATTAATGTTACTTTTCTAAGGCCCGAAAAACAGGTCACATTTTACGGTCCCACTCTTGTTTCCCTACGGCAGTACAAATGAAGTTCTATTAGCATGTATATGGTTAATAACTTAATGTAAATGAATTCCCATTTTTCCATTTCTCCTAAGTTACTATGTACTGAACTACATTGACATGCATGTAATATACACTGATCTCATCTGGGTGAGAGTTGACAACTCAGATATTTCCTTCAATTACCGATTTACTAACAGATTTTTATTTTAAGGACCCAATTTATGGTAAAATAATTTCGTTCAATTAAAACTTTTCATTATCAATCCATCAAAATTAAACTCAATTATTATTTATTATTAACCATTACTTTTTTAATAATTACGCTAAAATATTAATGAACAATAATCAATAATGTAATATACACCACTTTTATTTTACAAAACATGTCCACGAATGCAATTGGACTTAGTGGGTCCCAGGAAAGGAGAAGCTTGTGAACTGTATTTAGGCTTAGTGGGCTTCAACCTGTAAAGTTTAAAAGTCCAGTTTCCCCCCTCCATTTTTGACTATCCGAATTTATGTACCCGGCCGCACGATTTAAATTTGTTTAATTTTTTTTTTTTATGTCCCACAAATTTAGTTAGTGGGGCATAAAATTTTATATTCACATAACAGTGATAACACAATCACCCATTATCTTATATTTCTAAAAATATTATGTCACCCACTTTCTCATGATTTTTTAATACAAAATTTACATGTTAGATAGAGCAATGTTATCAACAAACTCTGTTATAGAATTCTCAATTTAAGCTAATGAGGGAGAGACAACCAGTTGAACCCTGTAGACGACCTTTGCATATACAATTGTCAAAACAAACTTTTCAGCAACTATTTTTTCTAAATCCCTTTGTGTGCCCTAAAGTCCAGATCGCATATGGCATGTAAAATGATTGAAGCAAAGAGGTAGAAGAGAGATGGGAGTGGGGTAGCATAGTAATTATAATAGGATTATATGGTTCATGGAGAGCTAGCAATAAAGCGATGGTGGTACCTCAAAAAAATTGAATGCGAATAAAATGTGGGAACATCAATATGGACCAAATCGATTTAATGATATCCCCTGCCGACGAAAAAACATGGTGATGCCGTGCATGGGAATTGACAAATTTCCTATTATATATTATAGGAAATTTCTTTGATACTCTTTATTTTTATTGTTTTAAATGCTTGTTTTTCATGCCCTCCCATTTTCCTTTCCGTATTGTCTATTTAGATTGTGGAGCCACAGGTGGTTTGCTTGGTTCCCCCATCTTTATTATTATTACTTTAATGGTTAAAGTAATGTTTTGGTACCTATACGTGATATTGATTTTTAATTTGGTTCCTATAATTAAAAAGTTATCAATTTGGTCCCTATACGTGACACTGATTTTCAATTTGGTCCTCACCGCTAATTGGTCCCTATATAAGAGGACCAAATTGCAAATTCCTGTCACATGTAGGGACCAATTCAACAACAAAAAATTGAAATCGGTCCCTACATGTGACAATTATTTTTAATTTGGTCCCTACATGTGATAATAATTTGCAATTTGGTCCCTCTTATATAGGGACCAATTAGGTGTGAGGACCAAATTGAAAACCAGTGTCACGTATAGGGACCAAATTGATAACTTTTTACGTACAGGGACCAAATTGAAAATCAGTGTCACGTATAGGGACCAAAAGATTACTTTACCCTACTTTAATTATGTTCTTCTTTTCTGATCTTGTATGCTTTCTAATAATACTTTAGTTGATTTGATTATGAAGTTTCTCCACTAATTTAACCTTGACAATGATTGGAGATATATACCTACTTTAATAAAATTGCAATTACATCAACCAAAAACGTTGTTAGTGGTCATATCTCACTATCTTAGCGCCACGTTATTCACTAGGCCCGCTTCTTCCCATATGGCCATTAATTTCTCCCCTGTAAGAAAGTGAAAATCAAATGATATGCCATGAAAAACAATCGAGTAATAACAAAAACTAATAACAATATATCTAATCGGATGTAACATAGTTTTCTACTGTTGTGGTTATGATAGGCTACAGTTGTAGAATATCCTTTATACTCCTATTTAATACAAGTTGTTTGCTTATAAAAAAAATATATACGTATACCTAATTTAAGGAAAAGGAAAAGCAAGTATTATAAGAAAAATTGTCAAAGAAAAAGTATTATAAGAAAAAGACAGTTGGATGGGAATCTCGCTGCACCAATAGGATTGTGCCGACGTGTTACATAAGTAGTCATGCTAATCATGCTATTTGAGGAGAATGTTTTGATTAAACAGTAAACATCATCTATCATATTGTCTTTTACACACTGTAATGACATAAAGATACATTTTTTAGAGATTTATACATTAGCATATGAGCCCACAATTTTATATATGTTGAATACGAATTAGTGTCAATAATAAACATAACTTATCCAAGAATCATGCACGCGTAATTTGATATTTTATGAAGGCTTAATTACAGTTTTGATTTCCTACTATTGATCATGTGTGATTTTGATCCTTAAAGTTTTTTTCGTGTACATTTGATCCTTCTAATTTTTCAATGTTACAAATTTAGTCCTTATGTCCAACGTCTGTCAATTTTTTTAATGATAAATATAGAGGAACCACTCCTCTAAGCACACACAACCACCGGTCGAGGTTCTCCTTCCTCTGTGTCTTCGATTCAACATGATTCAATGGTTCCTCTCAGCTATTTACTGGTTTTATCCCTCCTTTACGGGACCTTTTTTGGTTCCACCACATGATCATTTACTACCAAAGCTCAACAAGAGGTTCTATGTGCTTAGAGAATAGGTTTTGTATTCTTAGACGAGTAGTTTCTTCATGTTAATCATTGAAAATTTAACGGACATTGACAGAAGGACCAAATTTACAATATTGAAAAAATTGAGGGACCAAATATACACGAAAAAACTTTAGTGATCAAAATCACACATGACTAATAATAGAAGGACCAAAACTACAATTAACCCTTTTGTGAAAATGTTAGTTTTACAAATATTCTTATACTCGTGGAAGCTACACTGTATAGCTTCTTATTGACGTTGCGTAGGAGGAAAATAAGCATGTTCAAACATGCTATAAAAATTTCTCACAAATAATTTCAGGCACACGGTTACACGTATTTTATCTCACATCGTTTTACTTTTAACGGTTTGATAATTATGTCTAATCTTATCTTATTTGATAGACCTCTATTCTCATTCTGTAACGTAAAAAAATATAAAATGCATATCAGAACCACTTTAAATATTGTGCATCTAATTTTTCTTAATTTCTCATTAGTGTAGAAGAATGATATTTAGACACAAATGATATCTAATTATTTATTGTTTTGTGTGTCCAAATATGTTAGAGTATAAAGTGGTAATGATTAATGTAACAATGGTCGAGATTTTAAGCGGTGAGTGTGATGGTCAAAGTATGATAACAAGGACAGGTAAAGGGCAGGGGCGGTGTCTGCTAACGTTGGGCAGGTGCGACGTACAACTACGGTCTACGGCTACCTTTTTGGTTTCATTGTTGTATCTGTACAACAATGCAGACACAAAAATCTCAGATCAGATCACGTTGCACTTATCGCTTATCAGCTTATGAAACACGGCGATTACTATTGTGCACAAGTAACGTGGGTAACCCCACCGTACACAACTTTTTTTCATCATGTAGATCATGGTAATATGATGCACCCTCCAACATCCAATTATTTGTATTCACTTCTCTTTCTTCTCCTTTCCTCATCCTCCTCCACCCTAGCCGTCGCCGTCGAGTCCAGCCCGAAGGTAGGCTCGTCTAGGATCAGCGGGCTCAGGTCCACCGGCATCTCATGTGCAATGCTCTGAGAGAAATCCCAAGCGGCGGTTCCAGATCGTGACCCATGTGGCCATAACCAACAAGGGATCGTGGGCACCAATCAATCTTTTGGAATTTTCTTGAGCTGAAACCCAGTCAGAACCAGATCTGGGCGGTGGTCCCAATAATGGTGCAGCGGTCCTTGTCTTATTCTAGTTTCTCTTGTTTTGGCTTTTCGTTTGTTCTCCTTTTCACCAAAAAAAAATATTAATTTATGTTTCATAGCATGAATATTGATCAATTTGTTCTCCTTTAAGTTTCTCTTATTGATGTCGTGCTTAACTTTGAATATTTATCAATCTGTTACTTAAGCTTCTTGGGCATGGAATGTGTAGTTTATGCATGCTCTTAACTTGTGATGGTGGACCATTGGCCACTATTAAAGCAGCACTGTTGGCTAATTTTCCGGAGAAAAAGCTGAAGGACCCATTTGTCAGGGAGGGATTAGGGTTGGAGGAAGGGGGTGAAGAGGAGAGAGAGAGGTGGTGGGGCTGGTGGTGGAGAGAGAGGAGAGAGAAGCATGAGTGACTTGAGGGGATGATAATGTGTGGAGGATATTACGTATTACTGTATGAACATTTATATCTAATGGCTGAGACAACTTCTGCAAGGTGGGTATACCTATCATACTTGTGCACCATAAAATTAGCCATGAAACACACCTCCTCGTGAGATAATGAGAAAAATTTATTAAGATTTTTAGAAATGGATTTTTGCATTTTAAATTTAATTAATCATTATATATAAAAAAAAGTTTTTTTTTAACCATACGAAATATCCACCATCATTTACCTATTAATTCATGCATGAAAAAACCGGCTCTAAAATGAAAAAAAAAAACCGGCTCTAAAATGAACCTAAATATAAAACAAACAAAATATGAATGTATGTAACTGCAAATATAGTTTAAATTTTAATATACTTTAACTCAGGATAAATGACATCTTTATTTTCTTACTAGTGTTTGTTATATGATGAATGATGTTGTTGCGTCGTGACGCGATACATGCTATATAAGAATTAGGATTTTCTTTAAAATATAGTTTTGTAAAATTTAAAATATATATGTTGTTCTAATAGGATGTAAATATTATTCATATTGTTTTAGTGTACCATATAAGTTTAAATAATAAAATTTATACAATACTAATATATGTTGAAAGAATATATATTAAGTTAAATAAATATTATTCATACAATAAAAGATTAGATAATAAAAGCAAGTACTTGAAAAGATTGTTGTTCATATTGGTAGTGTCCTTTCAGCAAAACTTATTTGGTTTGCTTCTCCTCTTTTTCGTATGAGTTAATCATTTTAGAAAATATATATTTAACTATCCTATTTTTTATTTTCTTTTGAAAATCTATTGGATTTATTTCTCCTCTTTTTTCGTATAAGTTAACCTTGTTTCTCCTCTTTTCTCAGGAACAATTTTAGCTGAACCACGTTGAACAATCTATTATAGTTACTACTTCTGTTGAATGCATCATCGATTCACAATTTTGCATAAAGTTCACTTAAAACTAAGTGTAACCAAACATAAACAAAAAAATTCTAATACAACACATAATTTTTCTAGGACACACTTCACCACCCTCTTTCATAATAATGAGAAAATACAAAAAACAAAGAGAGAAAAAGAAGACAACAATTTCTTTTATCCAACTCCCGGGTGTTGTGAAATTTAGCAGATGACACACAACCAACATGATTCTCATCAACACTCGTAAAATAGTAATATTGATTAGTAATGTGATGCTCTCATCTGATAATAAAGTAGATAAGCTTCATACAACTTTACAGGATCAGGCACTTATGAGAAATATTTATTGTCGTTTGACTTAGATTCTTCCTTCTTCTCCTCTTTGGCAAGTCCAACTTAAACCATTTTAGAATGACACTAATTTCGTAGCTTCCCCACAACATGTACCGGATCAATGTTCCCAATTAAGGTTAATTTCTTGTCTTTCATGCCCAATGACACTACTTTAGAAGTTGATACCTTATAGACCAGAGACTGTCTTAATAGCTTTCTGCTTAATTCTATCATCATATAAGTCCACCATCAACAAAAAATGCAAGAATATAGTTAGTCCTTACACAAAAACCACAATTGATACTACCATAGGTATGTAGCAGCTTTAATGGAAATATCAAAGAAAAATCACTCTACTCTCTACTTAAAGAATTTGTTTATCCCTCATGCATTAATTGGAGTAAAAGATTAGCAGTGGAGTAGTGTTTAAGCTTTATCCTCGGGCAGTAAATCTACAATTAAGTACTAATCAGACAATTTTCTATAAATAAAATTAACAACTTGAATAACAATGTACAAATCAAATTGGGTTTTAAGGATTTGTATATCCAGCAATTCTTCCATTTTTTTTAAGGATTTGGTCCTTGAGAAAAACACTCGGGTCTGAAATAGTCTCTATAAAAAAAAAACTCTCCATTTAATTCTTCAGAATGTAATTACCGGGACACGTTAGTCCCTTCGTTAGTTAATCACCTCTGAGGGGAAGTCCAGCTTGGAAATTCTAAATAAAAGTAAAATAAAAATGAAAATAAAAACCCCTAGACACAAAACACAGACGTTTGAAGGGAGGAATTGCCAAGGAAACAATGTCGTTTCCCTTTTGGTCTGAGTGAAGCAGGAGAACATGAAGAGTCGACGACCATAACCCCTTAACACATTTCCCTCTCCCTAATTCACACCCTAACCTCTGCATTTGTGAACTCTTAGTGGCGAAGAAACTGAAGAGATGGAGAAGGGAAGGAACTGAAGGGACAGGAAGCATATCAAGGAACTCCGATTTGAAGGTAATTTTTCTTCCCCTGATCTATGATGTTTCGCGATTTTAAGGTGGGTAATTTGGGGAATCGATGGCTAGGGTTCCATTTATGATGTTGCTGGGTTATGTGTTCTCATGCATGGGTGGTTGCCATTTTTGTGTCTCAGACTCAAGAATCAGTTCAAGGAAACCAGACAACACATGTTGATCACCCCATGAGGATTACTTTGTCCCCCTTGAATTTTGTAAGGGATGAATTTGGGTTACTAATATATTTGTTAGGGACTAAAATGTCCCACAAAACTATATGTGCTCAATGTTCATTCCAACCCCTGGATACAAACCACCACCGTGAAGGATAATGGAAAGAAGAAGTAGTAGAAGATGGAAGTGATGCATATGGACAACATAAAGATGACATTTGGACATTTGGTCCCTTTTTTTTTTTTTGTTTGAGTTTTGAGTTGTTAGAAAAGGGGGCGAAATTACAATTAGGGGGTGAAATAGCAATTAGGGTTTCAGTTCGAAATAATGAGGGAAAAGGGCGGAGTAACGAGGGTAGCTATCAGAAAAGGGAAGGAGAAGAATAATGTCAATAATGACGAGATGTAACCATGGGTGAATGCCTAGGGTTCCTCTGCGTGTAACAAAGGAGGAAGAAGAAACAGCTTAGTAGTGAAGGAGGAGACCCAAAACAGTGTCGTTTTGACATAAATGAGGAGAGACAAAATAAAAATCCACGTATGACTATCGTTACGGCCGCCTAAGCAACATAATGGGACATGTTCCAGCCAAATATCTCGGGTATGAAATACTCGGCCGAACGAGGATTAGTGGGGTGTTTTTGGATTGTGCTTGACAGAATGTGGATTCTGCTCCTACGTATCCAAAAGGGAATCAAAGCAAACGTAGTTCTAGAATGAGGGGTAAGTCCCCTATTTATAGTTGTTCTCTCGGTGATCGAGCTCAGAAATAAGCGAAGGAATATTTGGATCAGATCGCGATCATGGGGGAGAGATATCCGGAGCCCGATTGTCCGGAGTGGCATTATGGCCAGCGAGATATTCGGTCCAGCTTAGTCATGGGATGGATAGCTTGGGGCCGAGTAGTTATTCTCGGGTGTCGGTGTGGCCGACATGTCCTCGGCTTCGGAGGAGTTTGGGTCAAGGCCCATTCGCGGGGGTAAGCTCGGTTGGTCCGATGTATAGACGAGTTCTCGGTCTTACATTCTCGGCCAGTACACAAGCCCCCCGAGCTCCGAGCTTGAATAAGCGAAGGAGCTGATACGTATGAAAACCGAGCTTATTCTTCGAATTATGCAGATTATCCACATTCTCAATTGTCATTTCAATCAAGTCTTCTCTCTGTCGAGAAAGCAATTATTCCGTTACTTCTTCTGGCAAGCCACGGACATAAGAAACCCTAGAGTTCCGCGCCCATTTAATGGGGGGAAAATCAAAAGTCGCATCGGGACAATCAAAACTCGCGCCCCTTTTTGGGCCCAACGGACAATGGGCTACCAATTGCAGGCTATAAATACCTCCTCCGACGCCAACTCCCTCCTACTTAGCTTACCCGTCTCCGTCATTCACCCTCGTCTTCCAAGCTTCTGCCCTTGTTCCTCTGCTTGTCATCCTCCAGTACGCCTCCGTCTCTTCTCTTCCTTCGTGCTTCTAAGCTCGCTTTTCGATCTTCGGACATGAGTTCATCTATGTCTTCTCGAGTCAAATACTTCGCCTCTGGTTGAGGGTGAAGTTTCCCCAATTGGGGGATCCCTTTCTGCTTTTTCTCTGTTCCTTCGCGGAACCGAGCGTTGGGGAGGCGGAACCATCCTCCTCCCGGTCATCTTCGACCGACTCGATTCTTCCGAGTCTCCGATTCGTCTAGGTCCGGGTTCTCCCCCTCCTAGAGTGTCCAAACCCGCCGCCCGTAAACAACGCCTTAGGGTTCCTAAAGACCCTATTCCCGATATAACCCTTCCGGGTATACCGGGTTAAAGGGGAGGTTGGAACCTTTTTTTCTCGACTACCAGACTCCTGATTCTATTGTTGAACTTCGGTCCCATATCAATATCTCAGCCTCAGGGGACGAGTCTGAGTTTATTTGCTCTCCGTGCACGAGCACCGAGTGTATCTTTCTAAGGGCTCGCCCTTCCGAGCCTCCCTTTACATACATGTATAAAACACTTTTTGACAAACTGCATGTGTCTCTTCCCTTTACTGAGTTTGAGTGCGATGTTCTGAGAACCATGAACGTCGCACCTACTCAGCTTCACCCTAACAGCTGGGCTTTTATGAAAGCCTTTCAGATTCTATGTAAATACAAAAAAGATAGAGCCTACCACTCCGAAGTTTTTGTATTTTTATCAAACCAGATTTGGCGAGAAAAAGGGATGGGTATCCCTTAATGGGTTGAACCGAAGAGGTCTTCTTAGTTTATTCGCCTCGTCTTATAAAGACTTCAAGGTTGGCTTCTTCCGTGTTCGCCCTTCGAGTTCTCATACTTCCCACTTTTTTTACGAGAATAAACATGCCAAGTTTCCTTTATACTGGCAATCCTCTCCCACAAAATTCGCTTGGCTTCGAGTATCGTTCCCGCCACGAGAGGATAGGCGGGATATAGATGTACTAGAGGGTCTTCCTCGGCCCCTCCATTGTGCACGCCTTATGAAACTCCCCTTCTCCTCCACCCCAAGGTCCGATCTTAAAAGTAAGTGCTCGGCTTTTTAGTTTCTTGAGTATTTTTCTCCTGTGTTGTTATACTAACAACTCTTTCTTTTTTGATCATCATGGGAAAGTTCGACTTTTCAAAGCTTGTCAAGGCTGGTGTTGGTAAAGAGGGTCGTGGTCCCTCTTCACCGAGAAGAAGCAGAAAAGACCTCCTCCCACCAAGGTTTCGCGAAAGGGGCTTCGCTCTTCCCGCCCTCAAAAAGGAAGAGGGCAGAGGTTGAAGTGGTGGCCGAAGATTCTCCCCTTCCTCGGCCCAAGCTCCCCGCCCCACTACTCGGGGACGCAAATCGTGGGGCGAGAACAGCCACTTTCTACCCCCTCGAGCCGAAATGGTACAACACCACCCCAAGGCGGGGACTTCATCTCTCCTGGGGTGAAGACTTCAACCCCTCCTCCTCTTTCGACTCGACCCTCTTAAAAGCCGCTGATCTTGGCTTATCAAGCAAAGCAGGGGCCCGATCCAGCATGGAGGCCCTCTCGGTCTCATCGCCTTCGTGCTGCGGCTTTGGCTCGTTTCTCGAGCCGAGAGGTGACGGAGACCGAGAGGAAGTCTCAAAGCAATTGGAGTCCGAGTTCGCCGCTATTGAGAGGTTGAAGGGGGATCTTTCCTGATTGCCTCCGAGAATGAACGCTTGACTACCACCATCGCCGATATCAACACTCCTAACGCCGAGCTAGATTCTCGGCGAAATTGGCCGAGGAAAGCAGAGCTCGAGTGGAAGAAGACAAGGCTCATGTCGAAGAAAAGGTCAAAGAGGCTCAGCCGAGATTGATCACCTCAAGGCTGCCTTGGAGGCCGAGATTCAGGCCAAGATACTCGCTTGAGGAGGACGACAGAGGCCACCCGCTGCATTGTCATCGAGCACCGGAAAGGTTTTGACAAAGGCATTGCCCAAGCCGAGGTTCTGTTCCCAGATCGACCTTTCGGGAGCCGATGTGAATATGGAGGTGGTAAATGGGGAAATTGTTCCCATCATTCCCGGGGAGGAAGAGGTGGACGTAGTGGGGGCTCTCCGGACGATCATGTAGAGGCCGAGGAAAGCCACCGGGGGAGTAGTCTGTTAATAGTTTTTTGTTCCTCTTTTGTACCTGGGCTCATGCCCTTGTAACCCGATTACTTGAATGAATATTATTATCATTTTGCTGATTCTTTGTTATGTTCGGCTTGTCCATCGAATGTTCGGCTAAGGTCGAATACTCCACCGTCCAAAATGGACGGTGGTCATTATACTAAAAGCACGTGTATTTCATTTTGCGTTATCATGCATTAAATGCTTTTGGGAACCGTGAATGGGTTCACGCAATCGCTGCCTTTCGCTTGGTTTCGAGGTTTGTTTTCCCAACAAATTCTCACACATTCTACTTCTTTTCGTGCCTATAAATAGGGCCCTTCCCATTTGTTCATTCCTCATCCTTTTCTATCAATCAAGTTCGCTTCTTACTTCTCTTCCACCCGAGTAGTTCCATGCTAACAACAGGGGTTTACGTTCCCCTCTCCCCGCTTGACATCCTTTTTGGGTTTCACATCCGCCAAAAAGGATGTAAGTGGGAGACGGGATCCAGATTCCTTGATCCTTCAAGAAGGATGTCAACCGGGAGAATAATAATCTTCGGAGTCGAGAAAGGGGTAGCGCCGCCTACTCCCCGAGTTGGCCGAGCACCTCATCGCCCAGCCTTTTCGGGGGGAGTGTGAACTACAGCCTCCCTTGAGAGAGCGTGATGGCGTTGAATCGGGGGGACTGGGGGCCGAATGGTCCTTATTTTCAATTTCGGCTTTCAACCTCAGCCACTGCACTCGACCCCGTGAATGTACTTTTCAAGAGTCAAACTTAGCTTTATTTTTGCTCATTGTACTCGGTTTCCTTGAATGTATCACTCGGCTTTATTTTTGCATTATTGTACTCGGCTTCCTTAATAAAACAATGGCACATACTTGGCCTTTACGAATTTTGTTTTTTGCGCACATTCAGCTTTTTTACTATTTTCGTAGCTTAAACTCAACGTAAATAACTATAAAGTAGCTCTGATTCGGCTAGTAAGATCGCATTCGACCTTTATACTTAACTTTACGGCTCGTACTGGCCATGAGGCTCGACTTGGCCTTTGGAATTGAACGGCTCGGACTGGCTGCCGGGCTCATACTTGGCCCTCTCGACAACGGCTCGTACGGCCGCCGGCTCATACTTGGCCCTTCCGACAACGGGCTCGGACTCGGCCGCCGGGCTCATACTTGGCCCCTCCGACAACGGCTCGCACTCGGCCGCCGGGCTCATACTTGGCCCCTTCCGACAACGGCTCGCACTCGGCCGCCGGGCTCATACTTGGCCCCTCGACAACGGCTCGTACTCGCCGCCGGGCTCATACTTGGCCCTCCGACAACGGCTCAGATTACTCGGCCGCCGCGGGCTCATACTTGGCCCCTCCGACAACGGCTCGCACTCGGCCCAGGGCTCATACTTGGCCCCCTCCGACAACGTCTCGCATTCGGCCGGGCTCATACTTGCCCCTCCGACAACGGCTCGGACTCGGCCACGGCTCATATTGGCCCCTCCGACAACGGCTCGGACTCGCCGCCGGGCTCATACTTGGCCCCTCCGACAACGGCTTGATCTGGGCCAGGGCTCATACTTGGCCCCTCGACAACGGCTCGTACTCGGGCGGCCGGGCTCATACTTGCCCCTTCCGACAACGGCTCGCACTCGGCCGCGGGCTCATACTTGGCCCCTTCGACAACGGCTCAGACTCGGCCGCGGGCTCATACTTGGCCCCTCCGACAACGGTTCGCACTCGGCCGCGGGCTCATACTTGGCCCCTTCGACAACGGCTCGCACTCGGGCCACGGGCTCATACTTGGCCCCTCCGACTGGCTCGTACTCGGCCATTAAAATAGGATGTCCGCAAAATAAAGACTTGGCAAGGCAAGGAAAAAATAGAATCATATAATAAATTCTGCATTTTATTGAATGGAGTCCGCGGTGTGCCTCGTTAAAACCTCCCTGGTCAAAACCCATTTTGGGAAAAAAATACCGAGGTAGGAAAAAGAGTACAGCACCCGACTATATACATCATCTGTAATAAAACTTCAAATGAGAGGCATACCAAGTCCTCGGGATAGGGTTTCCCGATAATTCTTCTAACCTATAGGCCCCGTTCCCCAGGTTTTCAACTACTCGGAATGGACCTCCCCAATTTGCTGCTAACTTGCCTTCCGTACGGTCCTTCCTTGCTTCCCCTTTTACTCTCAAAGACTAAGTCTCCGCAGAAAACTCCTCGCCTTACCCTTGAATTATACCTTCTAGTGGCTCTCTGTTTTGTGCTTCTTCTCCGATTCTGGCTTCCTCCCTAACCTCTTCTACCAAGTCAAGTTCGATCCTCATATTGCTCTCATTGTCGTTCGGCTCGTGTTGCACACGTCGGAAAGATTCGGTTCCCCAACCTCTACCGGGATCATGGCGTCGGTTGCCGCAGACGTCACCTGAAAGGTGTTTCTTGAGTGGTAGATTGAGGCGCATGTGGTAGGCCCAGAGAATACTCGGTAACTCCTCCGCCAGTGCTCCTTTAGATCTTCCTACTCTTTTCTTCAGCTCCCGAGGATGATCTTGTTAGCCGCTTCGGCCGCCCATTGGTTTGGGGGTGCTCAACGGATGTAACCTCGGTGCTTGATACCGAGGTTGTCATAGAATTCCCGTAGCTTCTTATCCACAAATTGTCTTCCGTTGTCGTGAACGATTGCGAAGGGAATTCCGTGCCTACAAATAAGGCTTTTCTACACAAATTTCTGCACCTTCTCTAGCAGTAATCTTAGCCAAAGGCTCTGCTTCGACCCATTTGGTGAAGTAGTCTACACGCTACCAAGAGGGAATTTGACTTGGCCTTTGGCTACCGGGAAAGGCCCCAAGATGTCCATTCCCCACATTGCAAACGGCCAAGGCGAGTTTAATGTGTGAAGTTCTTCGAGGGGGGTATGATTTACATTGGAACATCTCTCGCACTCATCACACCGCTTCGTCCACTCCATGCAATCAGCTCTAAGGGTAGGCCAATAATACCCTCGCTCGGACTATCTTGGAGGCCATTGATCTCGCCTCCATTGTGAAAACCACAGATTCCTCGGTGAACCTCTTCCATGACATACTTAGATTGTGCCTTGGTCAAACATTTTAGCAAAGGCGCCGAGAATCCCCGCTTATACAGCCTCCCCAAGCGATTATGGTGAAATGACTCGCCCTTAGCCTCGACTTTCCTTGCCTCTCACCGATCCGAGGGTAGAGCTTCCGAGGATAAGTACTCCCAGACAGGTGTCATCCACTCTCGGCCAACCAACTCGTTGGCCATCACCTCTTCTCGTCCCAATGCTTGGTTCGTTGAGGGTTTCTTGGATAACCGCTCGTGGTGTCCCGGTTTCTTTGTCTGTGTAAGCTTAGACAAACAAATCAGCCCGAGTGTTTTCTTCTCGGGGATATGCTCAATGGTGAACTTTTCAAAGCCGGAGATTAGCTGGTTAACCTTACACAAATATCCGGTGAGCCGAGGTTCCTTCGTTCGATAGCCCCTGATATTTGTCCGGTGACTAGTTGTGAATCACTTCGCACTTGACAGCCTTCGCCCCATTTCATTCGCCACCTTTAGTCCCGCTATCGGAGCTTCATACTCGGCCTGATTGTTCGAGGTTTTGAACTCGAATTTCAACGATTGTTCCAATATCAAATCTCCGGTCCTTCCGAATCACCCCCGCTCCATCGCCCCTCGATATTTGAGGATCCATCCACATATAGATTCCACCATGTATTCTCGCCTACGGTTGTGGATGGAGCTCGGCTATGAAGTCGACAGGCATTGTGATTTCAGTGGGTCCTCTCATCTCGTATTTCAAGCCAAACTCGGACAACTCCATCGACCAAGCAATCATACGCCCGCCAATTCGGGCTTTTGAGTATCTGTTTGATGGGGTGATCCGTCTTGACAACCACTTGGTGACTCAGCACGGCGCAACCGCCGAGCTGCAGTCACCAAGGCTAAGACCAGCTTCTCAATAACTTGATACCGAAGTTTCGGCATCATGGAGCACCCTGCCGATGAAGTATACCGGCATTTGGGCTTTTCTACCTCCCTGCACAATGATCGCGCTTAATGGCATTCTCTGAGGTCGACAGACATGATACAATTCTTTCCCCGAGATGGGCCTTGTTAATATCGGCGGGGAGGACAGAAAGTCCTTGAAGTCGACAAAAGCCTTTTCGCAGTCCTCGGTCCATTTGAAGGTTTGGGGCTTCTTCAAGAACTTGAAGAAAGGCCGAGCTTTCTCGCGGATTTGGGTAGGAACCGAGATAATGACGCCACCGTCCCGCCAATCTTTGTACTTCTTTAACGCTCGCGGGCTTCTCATCTCAATTACGACCAAGACTTATCGGGATTGGCTTCAATTCCCGGTGGGTAAGCATAAAGCCGAGGAATTTACCCCATGGACACCGAAAACACACTTTTCCTGGGATTGAGCCTCATGTTGAACCTTCTCAATCGCTGAAATATTTCTTCCAGATCTAAAGGGTGGCGGCCGGGGTCATCAGATTTCACTACCATGTCATCCACATATACTTCCATGGTCCTTCCAATTTGCTTCTCAAATACTCGGTCCATAAGTCTCTCGGCACGTAGCTCCCGCATTCTTCAAATTTCAAACGGCATTACTCAGAGCAGTGAATTTGACCCTTCTGTAATGAAGGCTGTTTTCTCCTCATCCGGGGTACATTCTAATTTGGTTGTACCTGAGTACGCATCCAAGAAGCTTAAAACTCTATATCCGAAGCCCCACAACCACCACTGTCAATGCTCGGCAAGGGATAAGAGTCTTTTGGGCATGCTTTGTTGAGATCCGTATAATCAAGTGCACATGCGCCACTTGCCGCTTGCTTTCTTGACGAACGGCGTTGGCCAACCATGTGGTGTATTCTACTTCTCGGATAAAGTTGGCCTTGACCAACTTCGCCGTCTCCTCTTCGACTACTTTTCTCCACATTTCAACTAATCACCTCTTTATCACGCCCACTGGCTTCGCCACGGGACACAATGCCAATTAATGGCATAAACAGTTGGGATCAATTCCCGGCATGTCGGATGTGGTCCACGCAAATAGATCGGCATTTCTGCGCAAAGACTTGTTTTATTTCTTCTTTCGAGTAGGTTCAAGGTGACCACCGAGCTTGGTACATTGTTCAGCCGCGCGCCGAGTTGGAACTTCTCTAGCTCCTCAATAGGTTGCGGACGTTGTTCCCGCACGTCCATCCCGGGATCCAGCTCAACGGAGTTTATCGAACTCACCGCCTTGTCCTTCCCCCTGTCTAGGGTTTTCTTAAGTGCGGGTTTAAGTTTGCTCACCCTCAAACTATCGCCGTAGCACTTTGTCTCGCCATCCTCCCGATCCGCTCGGACAGCCGCTATATCTCCCGAGCCGGGAGGGGAACTTCATCGTGAGGTGGGGGGTAGAGACCACGGCCCCTAACTCGTTCAAGGACGGCCTCCCGATCGAGGATATTATACGATGTAACTGCGTTTACCAACACATACCGACCATGATGGTTTTAGAAGCTCGCCATCGCCAAAAGTGGTCAAGAGGTCAATATATCCCCGAGTATCAACTCCGCTCCCCTGCGAAACCAACGAAGTTTATTGTCATACGGCTGAATTGATTCTCTCGGGATCCCTAGCTTCAAAGGTTGAGTAGTACAATATATCCGCGGAGCTCCCCGATCGATGAGGGTTCTTTTGACCGAGAAGTTGGCCAACCGCACGGTGATCACCATGGGGTCATCCTGGTTGGGATCTACTCCCACGAAATCATCATCGAAAAGATAATAGGGGAGAACTCCTGGGAGGCTTGCCGATACCGAGTTAATCTGCCGGATGGCCCGCAGATGTCTTCTCCGAGCTGAACTTGTGGTGCCTCCCCCGCGAACCCTCCCGAGATGGTGTTTATCACCCCCGAATGACATTATCCTCTTCCCGTCTTTCATTTTGCCTTTCTCTGGTCTCTACTCTCTCCTCATTTCTTCGATCGCCGCCTCCTCCTAAGCTTCGGTCACCCTCTCTTCTTTCTGTTTCCCCCACGCCTCACTGTTGTTGTTGTTTCTTCGGACAAAGTTGCTGAGGTGACCCGCCTGAACCAGTTCTTCAATTTTATCCCGTAGGACCCAGCATTCCTCGGTGGTATGGCCATAGTTGCGGTGAAACCGACAATGCTTCTGGCGATCCGCATTTCGGGGGGTGCGGCCACCCTTTGGGAGCTGCAAAAGCTCCGCGCTGTACGCTTCCTCGAACACCCGAGCCCGATTTGTGTTGAGGGGAGTATAATGATCATACTTCGGTCCCCTCTGGAAATGCTCGGCTGGGCCTCTCAATCTCGGCTTATCACCCCCTGCCCTCCTCTTATCTCTGCCTTCTCGCCGGTCAGCCTCATCGGTCCGATCCCTTTTCTTGGACTCCTCTACCTCCTCCATGTTGATGTAACCTGAGCACTGAACCTCGCCGCGAATGTGTCAAAAGAGTCCACCGAGGCTGGGGGTAGCTGGGTGTACCAAGTCAACGCTGCCTCCTTCAGTGTGGTTGGGAAAACTTTGCACAGGACGGCATCGTCGTCCGTAAAAAGGTACATCTGCGTGGTGAAGGCGTCCAAGTGGCGCTCGGGGTCCGAGGTGCCATCATATTTGTCAATGTTGATGGGCTTGTAGCTGGCTGGCAAGGGGACCCCCATGATATCATTCGTGAAAGGATGCCTCGGCTTCCGCAGTTGGCCCCTGTCATTAAGTCTGTGCTCGTTTGGAGTGAAGATTCTGGGGCCCGCTTAGGGAATCCCTCTTCCTCTGCTCGGTTGTGGTGGGAAGCCCGGAGGCGAGGACCTCCTTCCCGATATAAGTTTCTGGACCCCTCAACCTCGGGAGGTCGGGCGCTCTCTTTCATGTGAGGAGGAGACCGACCTCTCCCTACTCGGCCCTCTCTCCCGACCTGGTCATTCTGCCGGCGGATTTCTTCATTCTCCCTTCTTAGCGCTGCGACCTGTGCGAAGCTCCCGAATCACTCGGGTTGTCGGTCATTCCTGCTGGGCCTACGGACTCGTTCTCCATTATCTCCGTTAACTCCGTGGTTGGCATTCCTTGGCTCCTCCCTCCTGCAATTTCCGCTTCTCGTCCTCACCATTTTTGTGTGGTATGGGAAAATGTTTGCTTCGATTCCCACAGACGGCGCCAAATGTTCCAGCCAAATATCTCGGGTATGAAATACTCTACGAACGAGGATTAGTGGGGTGTTTTTGGATTGTGCTTGACAGAATGTGGATTCTGCTCCTACGTATCCAAAAGGGAATCAAAGCAAACGTAGTTCTAGAATGAGGGGTAAGTCCCCTATTTATAGTTGTTCTCTCAGGATCAGGCTCCGAAATAAGCGGAGGAATATTTGGATCGAGATCGCGATCATGGGGAGAGATATCCGGAGCCCCGATTGTCGGGAGTGGCATTATGGCCGGCGAGATATTCGGCCCAGTTAGCTGCGGATGGATAGCTTGGGGCCGAGTAGTTATTCTCGGGTGTCAGGTGTGCTGACATGTCCTCGGCTTCGGAGGAGTTTGGGTCAAGGCCCATTCGCGGGGGTAAGCTCGGTTGGTCCGATGTATAGACGAGTTCTCGGTCTTACATTCTCGGCCAGTACAGGACACATCAGCGGTTTAACGGAGGTCAAAGGTGGTCAACTAATGGAGGGACTAACGTGTTCCGGTAATTACATTCTGAAGGATTAAATGGAGAGTTTTTTTTTATAGGAACTATTTCAGACCCGAGTATTTTTCTCAGGGACCAAATTGGGTCTTTAGTCAAATTAGATTCTGACTCACTTTAAAGGAGCCTTATTTCCAATAAATTTTATCAACAAAAGCTCCACCAAAATCTGCGTCAGGGTAGTTGATCCTACTATGAGTATATATGCTTCAATTTCTTGGTATATAAAATTTTAATCTTATTAGCTTGCATTAAAAAGAAGAAAAAAAGTTAATTACCCTGCTAATTATATCCAAATTAAACCCCAAGAAGTCATTAGATGTTCATGTAGGTCCATGGCCCCATACTTAAAGTGGGACATATAATATTTTTGAACTAGACTTTATAATAACCTTAAAAAGAAAAAAATTATACCAACTTTCAAAATTTAATATAATTACAATCGTCACTCTTTTTATATAAAAGTTCCACTTAACTCTGATCGGGAAAGGTCCATGTAAAGATCTTGTTAACGAGTGTCCTAAAGATATTGGTTGAGGAACCCATAGAAAGAAAGTTTATATTGAGAAACTAAGTGTAACAGTTTTCAAAATACTAAATACATCATTTTCTCATACAAAATTTTATTTCTTGATTCTTTAAACAATATCCTAAGGATACTCATTAATATTCTCCAAAAAATAAAAATACCGAATGTAGTTAAACAACCTCAAAGGAGGTAGGTGTAATTACCTTGAAAAAAAAAAGTTATCATAACAAACGGGCCAAATAACTTATTTTAGATCAATTTAGGACTCATACTACCATGCAGCAAAAGGAGGCAGATACAAGACAAAGAAAGGGCCGAATAAATCATCTCAGATCAGTTTAGGGCCCTATATAAACTCCTACGGCTGATGATCATATATTCATATCTTTGCTTCTCCCACCGTAAATTTTGTCAGGTTTTATAAGCAATAACAAACTACTAAATTATCGTTCAAGTAACATATCCTCATAACACTGTCAAAAAAAAAAAAAAAAACCATATCCTCATAACGCTGGTCTTTAAACTAAGTTTGGTTTAGTTTGTGTTTGGTTTCAAGTTGAAATAGAATTGATTCTGACCCCTATCAAACGTGATTTTAGTAAAAAAAAATGTTTGGTTACTGTCACATAAAATTGATTTTGCTTCAAGAAGCAATTCTGACTAGAAGCTACAAAAAGTAGCATTTGAGTTGAATTGAAAAATTTACACTAACTTTTACATCAAACTTGCTTTCAAAATAAAAACATCCAAACATAAATCACTTCAGTTCAAACTCAATTCTAACCAAATCAATTTTACAAAATCAATTACATTTAAAATCACTTTTATCAAACGATCATCCAAACACACACTTAGATTATTTCAAACTCCAACGTGTTTTTTCTCCATCCCAAGACAACATTTCTCAGTTTTTCTCGAAGCTCCATTTTGGAGCTTTCTGCCAACGCATGTCTAAACGCCATTTGGCGTTGAAATTTGTTTAAAACAAAAATACTGTTAATCATCACAAATAATCAGAAGGCATAGTTATCCTCCAGGGGATCCCAATGGAGTTGCCTTTTTTAGGAGCTGCAGTCATAATGTAAAGAGATTCTAGGTAAGATAACCCTGGTGGTGGTTAAAAAATAGGCATTTACTCCTTGAGCTGTACATATATAGTGTATTCCAATACCAGTAGGCAAACCAAAGCACTCCAGGGTATAAAAGCCGACCCTCCTACTTGAGAACTTCTTCACAGTAATCCTCAACAAAAATGATTACTATAAAGTTAGACAGATATATATCAAGGATTATATTGAGATAGCATGAACAGCAGAGCAAACCCACAAATTAGTTACAGTCCAGACTCCAGAGTAAGAAGGAAAGCAATAAAGGATAAAATTATTACAATTTACCCAAATATATTGTTAACTAATGTTGGCATCCAATCACAAATCTAATTTCAAACCAAAAGTAGCATGCTATAAGTGAAGCTCCAAAATAACATGATAGTAAAGCTGAGCGGAACTACTGATTCTTCACTGCTGCACTCACAATGCTTCTCTACAAGATAGCATCCAGCAAATTGAGGTCGAGCTACTAACACTTCCGAATTATCTATTCACACATTCTACTGACCAATCAAAGTCTTAGTTCTTTTTTTTTAAAAAGAAAAAAAATTATGAGTGGCTACTTAAATAGTGTTGAATAGATAATTGGTAGCAACACTCATCAAATTGACTTGGAAGAAATTCTACAAGATCTTTGATTCAATGTGGTTATGGTTTTATGATATGCAAGTATGCAACAATACAAGTGGCAGGATATTTCTTCTAAATTAGATTGCCTAAACCCCATAACTATGGAGGATCCATTTTGAACAAGAAAATGTTCTTCTCTGAAATTATTAAATACCAGACTTCCTCATACATGACATAAACTGCAAGCACCAAGCATTATGTTGATAATAAGTTAATTGGTTGCACATATGGAATATTTAACTCACCAACAAAGCCATATGCTTATAGTAGTTATAGATTACTGATTACTGACTCGAGGAGAGATTAAACCAAAATGATTTGGTATTTATAGCAGAGTGATCAGAGTCAAATAAAAAGGCATCAAACACTAAATACACAAAACCAGAAAGAGGTATTGGGGGAAAAGGTGGATGAAAACAGGATTTTGCCACCAAGAAAATGTTTGCGAGGAAATAACCATCACTGAAGATATGGTAGCGGTTACAGCCACTAGTATACTATGTTGTTTCAACCTACACGATAAACAGTAAGAGCAATGCCAACTCATTCAAATTAGGAAAAGAATCCATGGAAACCTGTGTAAGACTTGATAAACTTACACATCTAGTAACTCTATACTGGGATGGCAATGGGTAGGGGTAGGGTCTGGGTAGGGTACTATAGTACCCGTTCCCATACATGTGTTTGAAAAAATTACCCGTACCCAGACCCATACCCACATGGGTAGCAACTTTAGTACCCTTACCCGTACCTTCTGGGTACCTAAGTATCCGTATCCATACCCGTCACCCGCACTTTAACTGTAAATAAATAAATAACAAAAGAAACGTCATAACAATTAAAAAATGATTTAAAGGTCTTTTAAATCTACTCATAAACCATTACAAATCAAAATATTAAAATATATAAAAACATCCCAAAAAGAATTATTAATGCAACTCGGTTTAGAAAATTAAGAATCTTTAGATTATTTTTGGTTTTTAAATTTTGTATTATAGTTAAAATTATATATATTACTACATTCAGAAATAATTATATATACATATACATGTATGGGTGCGGGGCAGGGTGAGTACCATAGTATCCATACCCATTCAAATTTGCGGGTAATTACCCGTATCCGGACCCTTACCCATTATGCGGGTAATTACCCTACCCATCGTGAGTAATATAGGTAGAGTACAAATTGTCATTCCTACTCCATAGAAATTGATTTAGATCATTCAATGTTGAATTATAGGTAATGATCAAGGTGACAATTAACAGTAAATTTTAGAGAACTCTTATTTTTTAGCATATGATAAATATAAGGTGAAGTTCAATGTAACGGTGAATTTTGTGAAACCTTTATCCTACAAAAAGTTATTCATTGGTGAAAGATTAAATTTGATTACACTGGTATCTATAGATCCTAAACCCCATAAAAACAATCATACTAGACTACCAAAGAATGAGGTTTAAAATTTTAACTTGTATGCATTATTTACCCAAAAAGAGTATCAAGGATCACCGCTTAGTTGATTAGACCTATTCCATGAGTCAAATGCCGGGAACCCTTGGTGGAGGTCAAGGATCCAAAGTTTTCAGTGAATGCAGACATTGGTACTGGAGCTGGAGATGGAAGATTTAAGGTCCAATACTCCAATCATGCTCATGTGGTGCTATCTTCGTCCCTGATAAAGTCATCACCCTAGTTATCCTTTCATTTTTATTATTGTAAAGAGGAAATGGGATACATAAATGCCCTCACATTGTTCATGTCAGTAATTTACTTCAAGTTGCCTTCCTATGTTTGTACACAAAATATAATTTAGAATCCTTGTTTCCCTTGCCCCAGATCTTCTAAAACTAGACACATTAAATGATGTTATAGAGAACCAATATCCACTCATACATGAATGTCACTATGTCAGTATTCTTATAAACATTAAATTGGATCATGGTGAATTATGCCTGCCGTTAGTCTGTAATAGCAATACATGATCTGCTATAATATAAGAAAAATGAAGAAAACAAAAGAACATGCATTCTAATCAATGATACAGCATAAACTAAAAAAGGGTTACTGACAAAATAAAGAAGAAAACTTAGAACTGAAGGTGAAGGATCTTATTTAGAGAGTGTCACCTTAAATACAAGATGTTGTCAAACATTACAAGTGGACCTTTTATTTTTTTATTAGGAACCGTATAATGCTTTTCGAAAATGTATAATCATAATTCACATTTACCTTACGAAGCAGGTAAAATAGCCCCCGACAGCACCAATTTCCCATAAAGTATGAGCATTTGACAATTTTCTGGACACTTTCAAGGCTGACTGCTCTTTCAATGTCTAGTATTGATCACTGAATTCAAAGAATATTCTTGTTTCCTAGTCCAAAGCATCATAAGCTGCATTGCGACGTAACAAGAAATTTTCATAAAAAGCATTGCTGTTCTTCTCACCTAGTATTCTCATAATGCACAGCTGCTCTAATCCTTGGAATTTCAAATTATATGATGGTTTTTTCCCCTTGTTTCAAAAAACTTTCAGAAAGGATACGAAGTGCATATTACATAGCCAGCACCCTGCCTTTCTAAAACGGTTAAAGCACAGCAGATTAACACCTGATTAAGACTTTACCAATGGTCCTTGCAAGAGCACTTCCCACCAAAAAAATGATGAAATCTGTTTGAATCTCTCAGAATGATTGGCTGTCCAATAGCAATTGATGCAAACTTCATAAACACATGGCAGTCATCACAGACACGTATATTCTTTATGATCCGTATCGGTGCAACTCCATTGGGCTTTCTGATTAAAGTAAATGCAAGAGCAAGCTTCTCACTATGGTAAGAGATGGATCTAATTTTTTCTTCCTCCCCCACATTATGAAAAACAATATTTGTATCTGGATTATACCCAATTTGCTGCAATACTGAGATCAATTTGTTCAATTCACTATAGATTCTTTTGGCTTCTGGATGAGTGTGATCTTCTGAAACAAATCTGTGGACTTCATTCTCAACCTCAACCCAACTGTATGCAGCAAACTTTTTAGCATTGTTGCTCTTCATGAGAGATCTTACAACAGCTACATCTTTCCATCTCCCACAAGCAGCATACAAGTTGGAAAGCATGATATAAGGTCCAGCATTATGTGGATCCAATTCAAAGAGATTATTAGCTGCCAACTCTGCATTCTTTACATCCCCCTTCTTGGCACAGACAGATAGTAGGGTGGACCAAATCAGGTAATCTGGTTCATGAGGCATACCTTTGATCAGATCCACTGCTTTATCAATCCTACCTGACCGACCAAGCAGAGTGACCATACATGCATAGTGATCCAATGTGGGTGTCATCCCATGTTCGCTGATTGAATCAAAATACTTCTGTCCTTCTTCAACCATATCACCATTGATACATGCAGACAAGACACCCACAAAACTAATATAATCGGGTTTGAAATTTTCTTGCAGCATTCTTTCATACAGAACCAATGCCTCCTGAACCTGTCCATTTTGTGCATAACCCTGAATCATGGCATTCCAGGTGATCACATTCCGACTAGACATAGTTTCAAAAATGACCGAAGCATCCAAAGTGACTCCACACTTGCAGTACATATCAACAAGAGCACTACACACAGGCATATTATCATCAATGCCCATAAGAATAACTTTTCCATGGACAGCCTGACCGTGATACAAAGAAGCTAGCTTGGCACAGGAGCTGACCACACTGGAAATAGTGTAACTGTCAGGTCTCATGTTTCCACGTAGCATGTCACCAAACAACATCAAAGCATCCTCTTCTCTTCCATTGTGCGCATAACCAACTATCATCGTTGTCCAACAAATCTCATCCTTTTTGGGTATTTCGTTAAACATCTTCCTTGCATCATCTACATGTCCACACTGAACATACACTTTGAGAACATTTGAAAGCGTAACTTGGTCAGGTTTCAAACCTGATAACTGCATCTTATTAAACAAATGAATGCACTCACCAGCATTCCCCATTTTCACATACCCAGAGATCATGAGATTCCATGAAACAACATTCTTATTAACCATTCTGTCAAACAACCATCGCGCCCTATCTATATCACCACACTTAGCATACATATCAGTCATAGCATTCCCTACAAAAGCATTTCCCCCAAAATCAGCAACAACTACCCTTCCATGAATCTGTTTCCCATGCCTGAAATCCAAGAGTTGAGAACATGCCTGCAATGCATTGACACAGGAGTACTGGGTGGGCTGAAACCCATCTTCCTGCATTCTCACGAGAACCTTCAACGCTTTGCTCGGATGCCCATTACTTGCAAAACATGCAATCAATGTGTTATATGAAACAGAATCACGATAAGGCATCTTACCAAAGACTGCATGCAAATTCTCAACCAAATGCACTTTGGCATAAGCGGAAAGCAAGGCATTCCAAGAATAAACATCTCTCTTAGTCATGTTATCAAACAGATTTCGAGCATCAGAGAGCTTGCCACATTTGGCATACAAATGGAGAAGTTGGTTGTGGATGAAGGAGTCTTTGGGTTGAAAAAGGTGAAGTTCCATGTGGGACTGCAATCTCTTGGCTTGAATGAAGTCATTGGCTCGAGCACAATGAAGGACGAGACGAGTGTAGTCATCAGAGCTAGCAGGGCCACGAGAGCACAAAAGATCTATGGCTTGGCGAAGATTTTGCTGAACTTTCATTTTTTAACTCAGTCTCAGTGCCAACAACACCAGGTTCGGGTTCCATCAACTTCATTCCATGTCTCACTCAATTCTAAGTTCTTGTCCACTTCTCCATGCCTTCATAAAAAGTAATTCAGTAATTGAGTTTTATATATCTATATGGGTAAAATGCATATACACTCTTCAACTTCAACTTTGGGTGAGTTGCATGTACCCCTCTCAACAAACAAATGTAGCAATTAAATTCTAAATCCTTAAACTATGTATATTATAGCAATCAAATTTTCTATTCAAATTTTGGTTAACTTTAACTCAAGCTACATGCATGAAGAAAGAATAAACAACACCAAAAGAAAAAAAAAATACAACAAATACATAGAAACGAAAGAAAACAAAATGGGCAAGTTTCTTAAATCAAAAAGATAGAAATTTCAGTCACTATATCAGTTTCCCAGATTGAAAAAAATGAATTTTTTTTTTATGCCGAATGATATATTCCAAACAATTGAAAGCCTCACTCAACAACACCAGGTTCGGTTTCCATCAACTTCAGCTCTTCGCCGTCGAAGAAAATCGAATCAGCAGCGTTTCGAAACGCGACGAACTCGAAGTCGTAGTTGTCGTTTTGGTGGTGGCGGTCGTCCTCATCGTTAGCATTGAATCGGTTGTCGTTTGAAAAGGGGTGGCCGGGAGGGACGGGGATGGGAAAGAGCTACTGAGCTAGGTGTGGGAAGATGAGCACAACTCTTACAACTCTTATTTTAAAAATATTTGGCTTAATTGTAATTTTGGTCTCCGATTTATTTTTTCCGCTCAATTTTAGTCACTATATTTTAAAAATGTGTAATTTTAATCGAAACGTTCAATAATTAATGATGTATCTAACATGACTTATGATATTCTAATCTTACTTACGTTTTCTAACAAGTGATGTTATAATTGGTTGTTAATTTGGAATGTTAATTATTTGACGCTAACATACGAATGGATCAAAATTACACATTTTTAAAATGTTTGGACTAAAATCGAGTAAAAAATTTTGGAGGACCAAATTGCCGAGTAGTAAAACAGGGGGACAAAAAATACAATCAAGCCAAATTTTTAAAAGAGATCTATATATTTAAAATTTCAAATATTATATTATTTTTTTAGCAAAAATACTACTATTATTATGTCTATAAAAAATTAATTAAAGTAGTATGTGTAAAAAGTTTTACACTATCATTTTGACATGCGTACTTTTATTTTAATAATTAAGAGAGAAAAATAACAATAATATTGATTTGTCAAGATATTATTGGATGTATGGGTAAAAATTATTTTCACTGACGGTGCATAAAAATTGAACTCATAAAAAATTAGAAAAAAAATAAATTTATAAATAACAAACCATAAATTATGGTTTTTTTTGGGGGGAAAAATTAACAAACCATAATTTAGTTTATTAAAATAAATTATGATCATATTTCATAATTCAACTAGGATATAGTCATATAGACCCATATGATGCAAATAATATATTACAAGAAAACAATTTAAATAATATTTTTTGATGAAGAGGAAAGAAAAAGCGAACAACAAAGAAAGGAAACTAAGCCGCATAACACCCATTGCATCAGCGAGTAAAAGGTGGTGAAGCTGAGCAGGAATAGAATCCCAAATGACCAACTGATCCATATTAGCTCCAAATTTAGCCATCCAATCAGCACAAAAGTTGCCTTCACGAAGATTGTGCTGCATGATGATATTCCTGATGCTGCTAATGAGAGGAAAGTGAGGATGGAATCGCTCAACACCATTGGAAATAACCTGTAATGCCAGCTGAGAATCAGACTCACAGATAACTGATCTAAAACCTTTCTCCCAACTCAAATTGAGGGCATGGTGAATTGCAAGAAGTTCAGCATTTAGGCAGGTAGTGAAACCACAAAAACCTGAGAAACCACACAACCATTCTCCACCCGAGTTTCTAAACAAGCCACCAAATCCTGATCTTCCTGGATTGCCTGCTGAGCTACCATCCACATTAACTTTGCAAAAATTCTCAGTAGGAGGATACCATTTGACCTCTTTAGGAACTTTATAGGACAAAGTAGCACCTAAGGTTCTCTGAATTGAGTCAGTTAAGCAGGAAATTTGGTTCAGAGTAAACCATAGTTCCCATTTAGTATCAGAAAAGATCTCACAGTTCCTAGATTTCCAAATCATCCAGCAAGTCACCATGAACACAATTCCTCTGTCATCATTTATATTGCTTCTCAGCCAAGCATAGTAATCCTGTGTGCTGAAGTCAGTTCTATGAGAAAAATTCAGTTTCAACCAAATCCTAGTTGCATAAGGGCAATCCCTGATAGTGTGTAAAATGGACTCCTCTCGAGCACCACATCAGTGACAGGAGGTGTCATTTGTTAAATGTCTCTGCTATCTGAATAAATTGTTAGGCAAGGCATCTTGGAGAGCCAACCACAGGAAGTGCCTAATGTTTTCAGGGATTTTGATACCCCAAAACCAGGACCAAGACTCACTAGCTCTCACATCAGTGTTGGACATGAGTAAGTCACTGGTAACCCTCTCTAGCAGAGTAGGAGCCTGAAGTTGAGAAACCCTAGGTGAGAAAATCATTAGATTGGTTATCAATGAACAAGCTTTGAAGTTGCAGCTTGACAGAATTAGGAATTGGTGTAGCAAGCCTGTCCCAATGCCATTCATTATCACTGTAAATGTCCTTAAGCTGCAGTTGGGTGTCCTGTATGTTAACAAAGGGAACAAGTTGGCATAAATAATCATCATTGAGCCATTTATCATACCAAATAGAAACTTCTCCCTTGCCAATTCTATATTGAAAACCAGGTTTGAGGACATTCACAGATTTCAAAATAGAATTCCAAGTGTAAGAGGCACCTGTAATAGGCCAAGCATTAGGAATATCAAAGTCTTTGAGGTACTTGGCAGAAAGGCACTGCACCCATAACTTATCCTGATTATGAAGAAGATCCCAAGCAAGCTTTCCAAGGAGGGATATGTTAGTGTTCCTGGCAGTATGAATTCCTAGCCCACCACTCTTCATAGGTTTAATGATAGTCTCCCATTTAATCCAATGAGAATGGTTACCTCCCCAAATGAAAGTCCTCACAGTAGCATCCACTTTGTCACAAACTCCATCATGAATCCAATTGTTTTGCATAGTGTAGATAGGCATGGAAGAGATCACAGATTTAGCAAGAGTGATCCTACCAGCTCTATTGAGCAGTTTACTCTTCCAACCAGCTAGCCTACCATTGACTTTGTCCATGATAAAATCGAAATCATTTTTCTTAATTAACTCTACCAGCCAAAGAGAGGGAATCCAAGGTATCTGCCTGGGTTAGTAGTGGACTGGAAACCAGTAATTGCAGCATACTTAGAAACCTTGGATCTAGCAACATTCTTAGAGGCTAAGAACTTGGTTTTCTGAACATTAACTGAGACCAGAAGCATGACAGAAGGTATGCAGCACATCTTGGACAAGTCTAGCCTGAGAAGCTTTGGCTTGAGTGAAGAGCAAACAGTCATCTGCAAACAGCAGATGAGATATAGCAGGGCCATTCCTAGAGCACTTGATAGGTTTCCATTTCTGATCATTTACATTTTCTTGAATCAGGAGAAATAGGGTCACCTTGTCTTAAACCACAATATAAATAATATAAATTAAATGAAATTAAAATTATTTTAAATAATAGTTTAATAATTTTATATCAAAAGATATGTGATAAATAAATGATTTAATTGTAAAACATAATTTATTTAATTTAATCATAATAATAAAATAAATTAATAG
The DNA here is from genome assembly GCA_030762895.1 of Sophora flavescens. NCBI lineage: Eukaryota > Viridiplantae > Streptophyta > Magnoliopsida > Fabales > Fabaceae > Sophora > Sophora flavescens. The sequence continues at coordinate 218,055,407 of CM061064.1, read as the reverse complement.
AATTAATTTTAAAATAATCTTCTTTTTTGAGAGAAAATTTTAAAAATAATCTTGACAGTTAGATATGGGATAATATATAGTTGGTAATTATAAACTTCTCTCATGTAGGTTGCATAAAGGTTAAGGAACCCAAAGATAATAATTATTTATTGAAAAAATAAGTATTATTTTTGAAAGTATAATAAAATACACAAGTTCTCATATGAATTTGAAGTTGATACAGGGAAACACAAGAAGGGGGTTGAATTGTGTTTCTTAACCGTTTTTCGAAAAAGCCTTTTCTTAAACACTTTTACAAGCAAACCAAAATAAACAACACACAAATAGGAAAACATTTTTAAAGAGTTAACAAACTCATTTCAAAACCCCATAGTTAATATAAACAAAATCTGTAAAAGATAAGGGTTAAAAGATTCACACAAATATTTTATCATGATTCACTCTCTTCCAACCAAGAACTACGTCTAGTCCTTTCTACCTGAAGGTTTTATCCACTATTCTCCAAATAGGTTACAAGTATTCAACACCTCTTCAGGCTACAAGTATTTTTTTCTCTATCAAGCCTCTTCAGGCTCTAACTCTAACAAAGAGATTAACTGATTTGATCTAAGAACTCACTATGTGTGAGGATTTGAAAGTTTAAGATCAACAAGATTTTACACGTAAACTTGTTTTACAAATTCAACAGAGTTTTTGCACTATAATATCAGAGCTTCGTGTGTGTCTTGTATCTGTGTATATCCTCTCTTTTTTTTGAATTCTTCAAGTATATTTAGCTGAAGTGCTTCTCTGTCTTGATCTTCATCAACGGTCTTCAAATTATATCCGTTTAGACATAGTATTAAATGCTTGGATCCATTGAGACTGATAACTTGATATGCTTCTTGGAGAAGTGCTTTTGATTAACAGAGGAATGCTCAAAGTAGAGCTGTCACTTCTCTGTTGTACCAGTGGTTGCTTTCTGACTTTCCATCTTTGTACTTGACTTGATTTTTACAACAATGTAGTTGATGAGTACGAAGCTTTATGGTTTCGATGGAACCGAAGTTCTTTTATCCAATAGATAAAGATTTTAACAATAGAAGCAACAAGGATAAAAAGACATATATTCTTTGAATTAAATAAGCAATCATTTGAAATAAATACACTTAAGCTTAGACGGGGTCACGTTTTAAAACTAGTGGACGCGCAGACCTTTGGATGTGCAAGATTAACTTATCAGTGAGATGGGCTCGTCTACTGATAATGCGTCTACAGACATTTAGTCTAGTTCCAAGACTTGGACGTGCTATACTTAAGAGCTCATCTACTGACGTGGCGCCTAGTGAGACTACTCGTCTATCAAGTCTTTGGACTTGTTATATTTCAATGTCTCGTCTACTTGATTTTTCCTTAGACTTAGTAACTCGTCTACCTCAGTTAATATTAAGATCTCGTCTATCATAAAGATAACAGACTCGGAATTTTACTAAGAGTTGTAGACTCGTCCAGAGGATCAAAATAGAATTAGATAATATTCCATACTTTATGTTAAGTTCCTCTGGCTAGTATAATTCAAACAGTTCCTGCAATCTTATAACAAACAAGTTAGATCTTTGACAACACTTTGCCATACAAATTTAACCTTTTGTTAACATCAAAACTTAAGAGATTATGTAATCCAAAACCACTTTGGTTCTAACAATCTCCCCTTTTTGATGATGACAAAAACCAATTAAATTTGAGTGAGCAAAGTTTAAGAGAGCTATAGAGCTCCCCCTAAGACAAAACATTCAAACTTAATGGATAAAATAGATAAGCAGCAGCACATATCAGATTTAACTTATTAGATCAGTTTAGTCATATTTAAAACATAGTATCCGAGCTTAGAAGTCAAATCATGGAGATATATCAAAGACGACGATATATAAAAAAAAAAAATTCAAATCATATTAAGCACAAGTATGCAACAAAATAGTATGCAAAACAGTATGCATGTGACAACATATATGTATGTCCAAAAAACTGACTTTATATATAAAATTAATTTAATTCTATCCTTTCTCCCCCTTTTTTGTCATTAGACAAAAATGAAACAGGAGTGGACCATCATTGTCAGTTAAGGAAAAAAAGAACTAAGAAGAGGATGGAGGTGGAGGAGGAGGGTTTTGATTAGGTGGAGGTGGATGAGGTTGAACGGGTAGATTATGACTCTATTGGAAACTTTGAAGTATGCACATCATCTGATTGATCATCATATTTTTTGGAGCCAAAGCTTCTGCAACTTGCTCCTTGACTTGTTCTTTGACTTCCACTTTTACTCTCTCCTCTATGATCTTTCCTATAATCTCTTCAAAATTCTGTGGCAGAGAGGGTCTTGAGCTTTCAGCATTGTCATGAGCATATGCTTGACCTTGAAAGGTGCTTATAGATCTAGAATGTTGAGGTTGATCATGTGGATGGATGACTGTCAAAGCCAATGGCTGAGATGAGTGCTTTTCAGAAGTACTTGGTCTTGGAGTAGACTCCGCAACTTCTTCATTCCCAGTTACTGGTTGAACAGTATCACTATTCAAATCTGGTCCTTCAACAATGATCTCTTCTTCAGTATGCTCAGAAAGAGGAGATTGTGGTGGTGATGAAGCAAGAGTGAGCACAGGAGGAGGTAACTCTTTGGCCCAGTGAAGAAGATCTTCCTCATAGATAGGACTTATGAGAGGAATTCCGAGAGTGTCCTTATGAATGTAGAACCTGATATTGGAGAGTCCACACTTTCCTCTAACTTTTGGAATGCTTCTTTTATCTTGATCACTCAGTCCAGAGGATGAAGCTTCCTTAGCACAAGTCATCATATGACTTATCCAAATATCAACTGCAGCATCTTCAGATATGTCTTCAATAGGTTGACATCCAGTAATCTATTATATTTTGATCAACAGAGACATCAGTATCAGTTGAGATCATGCAAGAGTTGTTTTATGGCTTCTTTGCAGTGTTCCATTGCTTCTTCAAATCCTTATCCTTGTTCAAGTCTATCATTGGTAGTCTTGGACAAATCATATAGGGTCTTACTCCAATTTTTGTTTCCTTCAGGGTATGGAACAACCAGGTTGGTGGAACAAAATTGGCAGCTCTCACATGTCTAGGCAGCTCAAACTCAGCTTTCAAGAAAGCATACATGAAGTGATCCACAACATCAGCAGCTTTGTCATATACACTTGGATGCCTAAAGGTCACCCATAATGTCTCTCTATCCAGAATGAACTTTGGTCTACCATCTGTTCTTGACCTTTTGTGCAGAATTGTCTCAGATTTGGCTTTGTACGGGTCCTTAGTCCAATCAGGTATAATGTGTCTGTTAACACCATCTGTGAAAGGTTTGAAGGGTGGGAATTTGATTAAGTTGGGGTAGATCTTTTTAGGTGGAAATTTCTTTTGTGGAAGATGAGTAAGGGAAGGTCCAATATGGTTGCACAGGGCAGATGGGAGTGGATGAGTCTGTACATAGGGAATGGGTGCATGCCATGGAGTGTATGTAGCTTCAGGTTCATACTCATACTCAGATAGTGGATAAAATGGTCTGGTTGATTCTGGTTCAGGTTCATATTTTTGAAAAAGTATTTTCCAATCTCTTTTGACTTTGGCCCAGCTTTCAGCTTTGCCATTATAGAGAAATGAAGGACTAGTGTAAGGAAATTTGGTTCTTGGCATTTTGGGAAAGGGAGCACCAGGGTTAATTCCTACATCATCTGGTTGATTGAACCAGGGATCATCTGCAGGTATTATGGGTTGGAAATGTGGTCTATTTGGTGAGATTTGAACAGGTGAGTGGACAGATGAGGTTATTTGTGGTGAAAAGGTTTGTGGTTCAGTGTCAGGTTGTGTTGGTAGAAGTGTGGGAATGTAAACATCATGGTGAAAAGGTATCACAGAATCAGGTGCAGCAGTAACATTATCCCTATTTTCTAAACTTTCTACCAAGGCATCTACTGCTAATTGGACAGGATCATTAGCAGGGATGTTTACTTCATGAGTAACAATAGACTTGGCTTTCCTTGAGGGTTGTCTTCTTCTTGTTGGAACATCAGTAGCAGCAACAGTTTTTTATTTCTTCAACACATCACTAATGGGGACATTGTCCTCATCATCTTCATCTTCATCATTGTGAGACAGGATAAGATTCCTTGTCCTTTTCTGAGATGTGGCAAGTTGAGGGGCAACAACAGCTTGTTCCCTAATCATAATGCCAGTAGGCTTTTTAGCAATTGGTTTCCTTGCAGCAATAGTTTTTCTTTTAACGACCATTTTCTTGAGCCCTAGAGTCTCAGTATTGTTGAGCTCTATTTGTTCTTCCTTAATCCTCAGCATCTCTTCTTCCTTAGCCATAGCAGCAGTAGTGTATGTACTGAGATTCATGTTGGCTATGTTCATCCTTCCAAATCAGCAGCAGACATACCATTCTCAGTTAGAATTCTTGCTTGCTCTTCAGGGGACTTGGCAGCAAGGAAGTCATAAATTTCTTGAGCTTTGAAGATTTTTGATAGAAGATGACAAAATGGAATAGCAAAGAGATTCTTCTGTGAGACAATAGCATCTCCGAATCTTCTAAAGAGAATTCTGGGCAAATTAATTTTGTTCTCAGTGATGAGATGACAGAGACAGAACTTGTTCAGAGCTGACAAGTTATCCTTAGACCTAGTCTTATGAAGAACAACCTTGTTCAGCAACCGATGAAGAATGCGAACCTTGTCCTTCATCTCCACTGACTTCCATGAATGAGTTCTCACTGTATCTTCTCTTATCAGGAAGGTAGCTGGCACCTCAGAATCGCCAAGGTCCTTCTCCCAAGTATCAATAATGACCACTCCTTCTTGAGCGCAGTTGATAGCTTCAGAAATGGTCTTTTCAGAGACCACTATTCTTTTCCCAAGTATCTCAGCAGAGATTTCAGTAATGTTTACCTGAGGGTTTCTCCAAAAATCCCTAATTAGGTTAGGGTAGATAGAGACTTTCTCTAAGAACATTTCATCCCAACCAACAGCAGTGATGTTCTTGCTCACATCCAAGTTATATTCTTCCAAAATACCAAAGCTAAAGTGGTGCTCCATAGCAAGATTCAACTTGTCCACATTGTAAGTTGAAATAGCAGAAGAGGAAGCCATTTTTGAGGTTTGAAGGCTAGGGTTTAGTAGCAAGAAAACAGAGAGTTCTTTTGCAAGGAAGTTTCAGAGACGAATGTAGTGAAAAGTTTTTCAGAGGGAATTTCCTTTCTTAAAAATGTTTAGAATTTGAAGAGTTTTCCCCCAAAAAAAAAATGAAATGAAAACGTGTGAAGAAATGAGTAATGAGTACTGATGCGGCGTGGATTTTTGAAACTGTAAAAAGCTATTGATGGGATTGAAGGAAATAACTGACTCAGCATGAGGATATTATTAAATATGTCTTGGACATGAAATAATGCAAATATAATAATAGATATCATAGATGAGTCTGATAAAACCATGCAATCAGTCAATGGACGCAATGCCTACTGGACGCACATGTAACATGCATTGGACGCACTTGAGCAATAGACGTGCATGAAATAGACGCAAGCATTGGACGCACGATCAATCCACACAAATCACATTAAGATGTTTTCTAATGAATATGAATCTGTCCTCTGCAAGAGGTTTAGTAAATATATCTGCCCATTGATAGTCAATATCTACAAATTGTATATCAATAATGCCTTTTTGCACATAATCTCTAATAAAGTGATGTTCAATCTCTATATGCTTAGCCCTTGAATGCAATATTGGATTCTTAGATAGATTTATTGCACCAGTATTATCACACATAAGTGGAATACTACTTAGAAACACATTGTAGTCCTCCAATTGATGTTTGATCTATAGAAGTTGTGAGCAGCAACTAGCAGCCGAAATATACTCAGCTTCAGCAGTTGATAAGGCAATAGTACTTTGTCTTTTGCTTGACCATGAGAGTAGATTAGCTCCAATGAAGTGACATCCTCCACTGGTATTTTTTCTTTCAATTCTATCTCCAACATAGTCAGCATCACAAAATCCAACTAATCTGTAATCACTATTTTTCTTAAAGCACAAACCCAGATTAATAGTACCTTTTAAATATCTAAATATTATTTTAACTGCTGATAAATGAGATTCTTTTGGATCAAATTGAAATCGAGCACATAAGCATACACTAAGCATTATGTCAGGTCTAGACGCGGTAAGATATAGCAAAGATCCTATCATACCTCTATATACCTTTTGGTCTACCTTTTTATCTTTATCATCTTTGTTCAATATGGACGTGGGATGCATAGGAGTGTTCATAGGTTTGCAATCATCCATCTTGAATTTCTTTAACAATTCCTTTGTGTACTTAGTCTGATGGATGTACACCTCATCCATTGTTTGTTTGACTTGAAGTCCAATAAAGAACTCGAGTTCTACCATCATGCTCATTTCAAACTCTTTCTGCATAAGCTTAGAGAATTCCTTACATATAGATTCATTAGTAGCTCCAAAGATTATGTCATCAACATATATTTGAACAATAATGAAACTGGGCTTATTGGATTTTCTAAAAAAGGTTGTATCAACCTTTCCTCTAATGAAACCATTGTCCATTAAGAATGAACTTAACCTTTCATACCAAGATCTAAGGGCTTGTTTAAGACCATATAAAGCTTTCTTTAGCTTATATACGTGTTCAGTTTGGGTTTCACTTTCAAAACCCGGAGGTTGCATAACATACACTTCCTCACTAATAACACCATTTAGAAAGGCGCTTTTTACATCCATTTGATATAGCATTATACTATGATGTCCAGAAAATGATAATAAGATGCGAATAGCTTCTAGTCTAGAAACTTGTGCAAAAGTTTCAGTGTAGTCTATACCTTCTTATTGTGAATAACCTTGTGCAACAAGTCTAGCTTTATTTCTTATCACCTTACCATTTTAATCAAGCCTGTTCCTGTAAACCCATTTTGTTCCAATAACTAATTTGTCTTTTGGTAAAGGCACAAGATTCCACACTTCACTTCTCTCAAATCGGTTCAGTTCTTCCTGAATTGCAAGAATACAGTCCTCGTCCGGTAGAGCCTCGTCTACTATCTTTGGTTCTAACTCAGAGACTAATGCAGAATCATCTTGCTCTTTGAATGTAGATCTGGTTCTTAGCTTATCATTAGGATTCCCAATGATTTGATCTTGAGGATGATAATTCCTGAAGTACCAAGATCTTTGAATATTTTCTTGTTGAGAAGTTGAAGTTTCTGACTCATGTTGTTGAGGGTCGTCCACTTGATCATCAGGTTTGACATTTGTTTGAATTTCAGAATCCTCGAGATTCAAATCTGCAATAGCTTCATCAAGCTCTGATAATTTCTTATCAGGCTGCTTATCATCAAATTTAACATGTATACATTCTTCTACTACTAAGGTTCTAGAATTGAAAACTCTAAACCCTTTTGATGATTCAGAATACCCTAACAATTCATTTATCTACTTTAGCATCAAACTTACCAAGTTTATCTTTAGTATTCAATATATAGCATTTACAACCAAAAGGATGAAAGTAAGATATGTTGGGTTTTCGTCCTTTCCACAATTCATAAGGAGTCTTATTCAAGATTGGTCTAATGTATATTCTGTTCTGAATGTAGCAGGCAGTACTATTAACAGCTTCAGCCCAGAAGTGCCTAGGGACAGAGTTGTCATTGAGCATTGTTCTAGCCATCTCTTGAAGAGATCTGTTCTTTCTCTCTACCACACCATTTTGTTGCGGTGTTCTAGATATTGAGAAGTTGTGAAGTATACCACTTTCTTCACAGAACTTTTGAAATAGCTCATTTTCAAACTCTCCCCCATGGTCACTTCTGATTGAAGTGATATACATGACTTTTTCATTCTGTACACATTTGTAGAATACAGAGAAGACCCTAAAAGACTCATCCTTATGAGCTAGGAACATAACCTATGTCCATCTAGTGTAATCGTATACTATGACAAGACCATATTTCTTTCCACTAAAAGAGGCGAGATCTAGTTGGTCCAACTAGATCACGGAGCAGCAACACTAGTGGTCTATTGGTACGAACAATATTCTTATATTCAAAAGACCCATTGACTGGATTTCCCTTTTGACATGCATCACAGAGAGCATCGATTTGAACCTAAGGTTTGGTAGTCCTCTCAAGAGGTTATGCTTATTTAGCTTTGAAATTAATTTCAAGCTTGCATGACCTTGCCTTTTGTGCCAAATCCATCGCTCATCTTCAATGGACACTAGACGTGAGACACTTTGATTTGTGAGGTCCTCCAAGTCAATCTTATACAGATTGTTTTGCCTCTTGGCATTGAATAAGAGTGATCAATCAGTCTTCTTGACATTACACATGTTCTTATCAAAAGAAACAGCAAACCCACTATCACACAATTGACTTATGCTTAGTAGATTGTGTTTTAAACCACTAACTAAAAGAACATTATCAATGGAGGGAAAATAATGTTTACCAATTTTACCTACACCAATGATCTTCCCTTTCTGATTACCTCCAAAGGTAACCCAGTCACCATCCTTGTGTTTAAGGTCTTGGAACATACACCTTTCTCCCGTCATGTGTCATGAGCAACCACTGTCCAAGTACCAGGATGTGTGTTTCTTTCCCGTTGTTAAGCAAGTCTCAGCATTAGTGTATTCATTTTCTGATGATGTATCAGCCATGAGACAGATATTTGCCTCTTCCTCTGCTTCGTTTTCTTCATCAGATGAAGACGGATCTAGATTCTCCCAAGTAGCCATCAAGCCCTTCTTCTTTTCGAAGAACTTCTTTTTGTCCTTCAGATCTAGGTAGTCAGCTTTGAAATGACCAGGCTTTTTGCACTCAAAACACAGAGGTGGCACTACTAGAAATCCATCATTTTCGGACAGAATTTCGGACGGATTTCGGACGAAAATTGGACAAATTTCGGACGGATAATTCATTTCGGACGGATTTCGGATGGAATGGCACCCGTCCGAAAAAGCCTCGTGGGAAATTATAGAATCCGTCCGAAATTCTGTCCAAAAATATTTACGGACGGATTACGGACGGAATATGGACAACATGGAAATCCGTATTTTGGTTATTGTTCGGACGGATTTCGGACAGATTTATTTTTGTTTTCGGACGGATTTGGGACGGATGTTGTGATTTTGTTGGTTATTGTTCGGACGGATTTCGGACAGATTTATTTTTGTTTTCCGACGGATTTGGGACGGATTTCCCACGGAAGAATGAAAAGTCGGAATCTGTCACGGCCAGGCCGTGATGCCCATCACGACCGTGACATGTCAACTGAGCCACACCCTTTCTAGGCAGAAGCTGTCACGGCCAGGCCATGATGCCCATCACGACCGTGACATGTCAACTGAGCCAGACCCCTTCTAGGCAGAATCTGTCACGGCCAGGCCGTGATACCCATCACGACCGTGACAGACCATTTAGTGTAACAACATTCAAGGCAGAAGCTGTCACAGCCAAGCCGTGATGCCCATCACGGCCGTGACAGATCACTTCACTTCCATTACAGTTTCACTATCTATGCGAATTATATGGCACCGATCACTAACATTTGCAGTTTCACAGTCAATCACAAAATCATGAATTTGACTATTGTTACAAAATACAGCCTTGGTACCATACAACTTCTAAAAATCAAATACCAATTATTGCATGCAATCCAAAAGTCATGACTTAAAAACTATGAGAAGATCAAGTCACTATGAACTGTGAAGGTCATGTAATGAACCAAATAAAAAAAAAAGTTGCCAGAAGAACTATGTGATCCACTTGAGTACTGCCTTGTCATGTTCTCTCAGTTTGAAAGTTCAGCAGCTGCTCTTGTAGCCATGCTTGCAAGTTCTTCAGATTCTGCAGCAGCCTCTGCAGCAGAGGCAGCATCTTTGAATTCCATATTCATATTCTGCTTACCCATAGGAAAGGCACTCCTATTTTCAGAACTCGAATCTCTAAAATCCATTTCTTGTCTTCCAGTTCCTATAAGAAAGAATCCCAAATATTCAGGTAATAGAAAGAACAAAAGCCCCAAATTCATTTGCAATTACTGTCTTCAAAAATTTACCTGAAGGTCTAGTTTCTGGATTAGACACCCCTGATGCCGTTGACTGATTGCCACCGGCCTTTCTATAGGCACCACTTGCATTATGCTCATATGCATATGTAGATACATCATCCATCAAACGCTGACACTTAATACAATTGTGTTGTCAAAACAAGGTTCAGTGACTAAACCAAGAGATAGTATAATAAAACCATGTTCCTAACAAAGAAAGCAAGCAATTTGTACAAGTGGCCACACCAACAACATGAAGAAGGAAACTTTTTTATATCATTCATGTAAAGTCCCCACAACAAAAAACACACTTTCACAAATTTGCATTCTTTTCACAGAAGGGTAGCCACAACTGAAACTATCACAAACTAAATTACAATAATAACTAATAATCGCATCTCGGCTATATGGCGCAACACAAATAATTAGCACTGAATTTTATAATTTCATAACATAGAAGCTTCAAAGATGGTTTCATGAAAAGTCAAAGTAGTTATTGGTGTAACACCCCCATTGGGCATTACTACATAATCGGTTGTGCACTGACCACTGTCAGGCTTCTCAAACAACATTTAACAACAGTTATCAGAATTATGTCACCAGGCAGATCATGCATCATAGCAATATAATATACAACTACAGATAATCAAATAATTTAAAAGCAGATCAAACACTGATACTCAGATAAACATCACAACATAAACCGCACAAACAGATAACCACAACCACATAAATTATACAGACTACACTACAAGCAAATGGTTATTGAGAAAAATCCCCCAGGCAAGCTCCCCTTACCTTTGAAGACTAGTAAAGGATCCTCGTCTTAATGCTCACGTTAGCTCATATCTACTCCATCAAGCAAGCATAGCCGTGTCAAACGTCTCAGAGAGGGAATCCAACAACGCACAACAACCAGAAATCAAGAAATCAATTACACATGATCAAACACACATTCTAATTTGTTCTAAACACTTAACCTTACTACCAAACAAGGTCATTTTCAAAGAAAATCATGTTTGAAGCTCACGCTTCACAATACCTTTTAAGGAAACTTTGTTTTGATTAAAGGATCATGAAAGAGAACTTGGGAATCATCAATTAAGAATCCTAATTGTACTAAATCATAATTAATTTCACAAAAACATAACCAAATTCAAATAAAATCAAATTGGGGTTTAGGGCTTCTAAATACAATTTGGGGAAAACTCATTTGAACTAAAGAATAATGAAATTGGTTTAGGGAAACACCAATTCACAGTCCCAATTTCATAAAACAAGGTTAAATTTCAAGATTAAAATCTGAAATCAAAGGGTTAGGGTTAGGGTTTCAAAATCAATTTGGGGGTTTTGAATCTGAGACACAAGAGAGGGTTTTGACTCACCCAAGGTGGAAGAGGAAGAAAACATGGTGGCTGCCTTGGAGGTACAGCAGCGGCGGCGTCACGGCGGCTCCGGCAAGGACAAGACAACAGCGCTCCCTGTGACAGAGACAACAACCAAACGAAGAGAAGCAGTCCAGTATGTGCAGGGCGGAGTGCGTGGTCGTCTTCCTCCTACTGTGCGGTGGTCGGACAACGACGGACGGCGGGTTGCAGGTGGCGCTCGCAGTGGCTGGCGCGACGTGAAGCTGAAGCGCGTCATCCCCTCGCTCTAGGTGACGGCCCGACGGTGCTCCATGGTGGCTGGAGGCGTGGCTGAGTTAGGGGAATGAGGAGGAAGATGAAGCGGGGAGGAAGAGAGAGATGGAGTCAGGAGGAAGAAGAAGAAAGAAAAAGAAAAAGAAAAAGAAAGAAGCGAGTTCTGTTGAAGGAGGAAGGGAGGGACGCGTGAAATAAAGGGGAGGGAAGAGAATTTTTTTGATTCTGTACTGGTGGGTATAAATTAAGTGATAAATGTTAAGCCTAAAATAAACATGTTTTGACCTTTTGGAATCTAAAAATAAAGATTGATAAATATATGATTTCGAAATTCAAATTAGAGTAAAGATTAATAGTTGAGCCGATCAACTAAGAAAATACTCGATCCAAAATTTAATCTCCGATTAAGGTCAAACCAGTTTATTTTCAACTCTAAAATTAGATTGAATGAAAATATGAAAATGTGTTTCTCTTAATCATATTATTTAAAATATTTTTCTGTCTTGGTAATAATAGTGACAATAACGTAAATTATTGTCTAGTAAGCGTGCATTCACTGAAATAAGTCAGTGCTAACGCACCCAATAAAATAATTTGAAGAGAGTAATTCAATTACTTAAACTAAACCACATAACAAAATGAACATAAATATCCAAATAAAATAATTAATCATATGTGTAAAAACTAGGGTGTTACACAGGACATGTTTTCCTAGATCTTGCATCATTCCATGAGTTATTGCAACACTCATTACATGTAATTGAAAATAAACAAAGAAGAATTAAGATTTTTATTCAAGTATTGGCTCAATATCACAATAATATTCACAACACTCAATTACACACATGCACACATGCATATAGTTATTGAATATCCCTAGGCAAGCTCCCCTTACCTTTGAAGGCAGGACAAGTAAATGATCCTCGTCTTAATGCTCACGTTAGCTCCAAGAGTGTAATTATCTACTCCATAAAGCAAAATAAACTTAAACATCCATTCTAATTTGATCTAAACACTTAATCTTATTACCAAACAAGGTTATTTTCAAAGAAAATCATGTTTGGAGCTTACGCTTAGGTCCTAACAAGTTGATTTGAGCTCTATTAGGATCAAACAAGTCCATTTAGGCTTCATTAGGACCATAGAAGTTCAATTGGGCCGATCAGGGCAAGTGGCCCAATTAGATCCTAACAAGTCAATTTGGGCTCTATTAGGATCAAACCAGTCCATTTGGGCTCCATTAGGAACAAAGAAGTACAAATTGACCTAGTTAGGTACTAAATGATCTAAAAAGTCCATTTGGGCTCTATTAGGATCAGACAAGTCCATTTAGGCTCCATTAGGACCAAAGAAGTACAATTGGGCCGATCGGGGCAATTGTCCCAATTAGGTCCTAACAAGTCGATTTGGGCTCTATTAGGATCAAACAAGTTCGTTTGGGATCCATTATGCCCGAAAAAGTAAAAATTAGCCTAGTTAGGTCGTATATGACCTAAACAGTCCATTTGGGCTCTATTAGGATCAAACCAGTCCATTTGGGCTCCATTAGGACCAAAGAAGTACAAATTGACCTAGTTAGGTACTAAATGATCTAAAAAGTCCATTTGGGCTCTATTAGGATCAGACAAGCCCATTTAGGCTCCATTAGGACAAAGAAGTACAATTGGGCCGATCGGGGCAATTGTCCCAATTAGGTCCTAACAAGTCGATTTGGGCTCTATTAGGATCAAACAAGTCCGTTTGGGATCCATTATGCCCGAAAAAGTAAAAATTGGCCTAGTTAGGTCCTATATGACCTAAACAGTCCATTTTGGCTCTATTAGGATCAAACAAGTCCATTTGGGCTCCATTAGGACGAAAGAAGTACAAATTGGCCCAGTTAGGTCGTATATGACCTAAAAAGTCTATTTGGGCACTATTAGGATCAAACAAGTCCATTTGGGCTCCATTAGGACCAAAGAAGTACAATTGGGCCGATCGGGGCAATTGGCCCAATTAGGTCCTAACAAGTTGATTTGGGCTCTATTAGGATCGAACAAGTCCGTTTGGGATCCATTATGCCCGAAAAAGTAAAAATTGGCCTAGTTAGGTCGTATATGACCTAAACAGTCCATTTGGGCTCTATTAGGATCAAACAAGTCCATTTGGGCTCCATTAGGACGAAAGAAGTACAAATTGGCCCAGTTAGGTCGTATATGACCTAAAAAGTCCATTTGGGCACTATTAGGATCAAACAAGTCCATTTGGGATCCATTAGGACCAAAGAAGTACAATTGGGCCGTACGGGGCAATTGGCCCAATTAGGTCCTACCAAGTCGATTTGGGCTCTATTAGGATCGAACAAGTCCGTTTGGGATCCATTATGCCCGAAAAAGTAAAAATTGACCTAGTTAGGTCATATATGACCTAAATAGTCCATTTGGGCTCTATTAGGATCAAACAAGTCCATTTGGGCTCCATTAGGATGAAAGAAGTACAAATTGCCCCAGTTAGGTCCTATATGACCTAAAAAGTCCATTTGGGCACTATTAGGATCCAACAAGTCCATTTGGGATCCATTAGGACCAAAGAAGTACAATTGGGCCGTACGGGGCAATTGGCCAAATTAGGTCCTACCAAGTCGATTTGGGCTCTATTAGGATCGAACAAGTCCATTGGGGCTCCTTTATGCCCGAAAAAGTACAAATTGGCCTAGTTAAGTCGTATATGACCTAAACAGTCCATTTGGGTTCTATTATGATCAAACAAGTCCATTTGGGCTGCTTTAGGACCAAATAAGTACAAATTGCCCCAGTTTGGTCCTATATGACCTAAAAAGTCCATTTGGGCTCTATTTGGATCAAACAAGTCCATTTGGGCTCCATTAGGACCAAAAAAGTACAATTGGGCCGTACGGGGCAATTGGCCCAATTAGGTCCTACCAAGTCGATTTGGGCTCTATTAGGATCAAACAAGTCCATTGGGGCTCCATTATGCCCGAAAAAGTGCAAATTGGCCTAGTTAGGTGATATGATCCAAAAAAAAGGATCATGTAAATTTTCGGATCTATCTGATAGTGTGATTTCACTTCACATTTCATGTACATTTTTGCATGCATTTTCATATAGTTTAGGCATATTTAAATTGATTTTTAGTAGTTTTTATCTTGGAACGGGTAAGGCGGTTTTGTGGTGTTGTTTTGCAGAAATTAAGGTAAAATGCTCAAGATTGACTATGATGGAGCTTGGATGAAGATAGGGCTTGAAAAGTGAAGAAAATGAGCCAAACAGAGCCCATCACGGCCTAGCCGTGATGACCATCACGGCCATGATCAAGCAGAGCAGAAGGCAAAAGTCAGAAGCTGTCACGGCCTAGCCGTGATGCCCGTCACGGCCGTGACATGTTAGTTGATCCAGACAGAACCTATCACGGCCTAGCCGTGATGAGTGTCACGACAAGTGACAGAACAAAAATTTGAAAGCGCCCAAGGAACATATAAAAAATAACAAATTCCGTCTGAAATCCGTCTGAAATTTTCGGACGGATTTCAGACAGATGTAAGAAATATAAAAAATAACAGACCCGTCTGAAATCCGTCCGAAATTTTTGGACGGATTTGAGACGGATCAAGGAAAATATAAAAAAAATAACAAATCCGTGTGAAATCCGTCCGAAATTTTTGGATGAGTTTGAAACAACCGTAAAGATAAATCAAGGAAAATATAAAAAATAACACAATTCGAAATCCGTCCAAAAATTTCGGACGGATTTCAGACGAATCAAGAAAAATATAAAAAATAACACAATCCGTCTGAAATCCGTCCGAAATTTTCGGACGGATTTCAAACGGATGTAAGAAATATAAAAAAAAAAACACAATCCGTCTGAAATCCGTCCGAAATTTTCGGACGGATTTCAAACGGATCAAGGAAAATATAAAAAATAACACAATCCGTCTGAAATCCGTCCGAAAATTTCGGACGGATTTCAGACGGATCAAGAAAATTATAAAAAATAACACAATCCGTCTGAAATTTTCGGACGGATTTCAGACGGCTGTAAGAAATATAAAAAAATAACACAATCCGTCTGAAATCCGTCCGAAATTTCAGACGGATCAAGGAAAATATAAAAAATAACACATTCCGTCCGAAATTTCGGACGGATTTCAGACGGATTAAGGAAAATATAAAAAATAACACAATCCGTCTGAAATCCGTCAGAAATTTTTGGAAAATTTCGGACGGAATCATGTCCGTCCGAAAATTCAAGTTTTCTAGTAGTGTGGACCTTTTTCCTTAGAGTCCGATTTCTCCTTGATGAACTTTTTGTTGAACTGCTTTCTTCTGAAACCACATTTCTCTCTCCACATATGTTGAATCTTTCTGGAGATGAAAGACGGTTCATCCTCATCAGATCCTTCATCACTGCCAAAAGGTTCCGTTTCATCTGAGGATTCCTCGGCTTTAAGAACTTTGGATGAGCTAGCCTTATTTGCCTTTAGGATAATAGATTTTCCTTTTCTGTAACTTTCTTCTTCATTGAGCTCAAGCTCATGAACTTTTAAAGATCCAAGAAGTTCCTCCAAAGTGAGAGTGTTGAGGTTCTTTGCTTCCTGAATAGCAGTGACCTTAGGTCTCTGCTGTTTATGTAAGCTCCTCAAAATTTTTGACATGATCTCTATTCTCATAGGTTCTTCCAAGATATCTAAGACTGTTGGTGATGGTTTGGAATCTTCCAAACATTTGATCTATAGTTTCATGTTCAGCCATTTTAAATAATTCATACTGATGAACCAGCATGCTTATTGTTTACTCCTTAACTTGGGATGACCCTTCATGAGCTAGGGCAAGAGTATCCCATATTTCCTTAGTAGTGTTACAGCTATGGACTTTATCATGCTCAGATCTGGTGATAGCACACATCAAATAGTGCTTAGCTTTAAGATCGAGTTGATGTTGAGTTTTATGCTCTTGAGTCCATTGAGCTCTAGGAATAACAGCTCCAGCATCACCTCTTGGCTCAGTGTAGCCAGTTTCAATCAGCTCCCAGATATCCACATTTTGTGCATCAAATAATGTCATCATTCTTTTTTTTCCAGTAGTCATAATCACTACCATCAAAGAAATGAGGTTTGTTGATTGCTTGTCCTTCTGTATCCATGCTTGTTGGATCGTACTCCCTCAACACTTGTTAGATGCTCAACCATTTCGAGGCTGAGCTCTGATACCAACTAAAGTTGACATAGGGAAACACAAGGGGGGTTGAATTGTTTTTCTTAACCGTTTTTCGAAAAAGCCTTTTCTTAAACACTTTTACAAGCAAACCAAAATAAACAACACACAAACAGGAAAACATTTTTAAAGAGTTAACAAACTCAGATTCAAAACCCCACAGTTAGTAAAAACAAAAACTGTAAAAGTTAAGGGTTAGAAGATTCACACAAGTATTTTATCCTGGTTCACTCTCTTCTAACCAAGAGCTACGTCCAGTCCCTTCTACTTGAAGGTTTTATCCACTATTCTCCAAATAGGTTACAAGTATTGAACACCTCTTCAGGCTACAAGTATTCTTTCTCTATCAAGCCTCTTCAGGCTCTAACTCTAACAAGGAGATTAACATATTTGATCCAAGAACTCACTATGTGTGATGATTTGAAAGTTTAAGATCAACAAGGTTTACACGTAAACTTGTTTTACAAATTCAACACAGTTTTTGCACTATGATATCAGAGCTTCGTGTGTGTCTTGTATCTGTTGTATATCCCTTTTTTTTTTGAATTTCTTCAAGTATATATAGCTGAAGTACTTTTCTATCTCTGTAACACCCCGATTTTCGCTGCTTTGTAATATCGGTAATAAATATATAAATATATATTTTTATCCGAGACTTAGAAAATGATTTTGGATAAACCAATGTCATTTCCTTGTTATACTTATTTTCATAAGGTTACGGGGAAGTTTTTGGTTGAAAATTCAGACGGAAACTGGTCTGCGTTTTCTGTGTTCTCACTGACAGTAAAAGTTTACTGCTCAAAAGACCTAATTTTGAGTCGTGAACGAGATGAAAAATGTTTTTATTGTATTTAATACGATACTGGAAGTTTTGAAAATTTTGGTAAAAAAATTAAAATATTATATTTGTTGCGGGCGTATACGTCGAGATATCTCTAGGAAAAGCTTGCGCCAGATGAACTAAGGAGTCGGCAACGTAGCAGAGATGATGGATTTCACCGACTTGACGAGCATTTATGACGAGCTTATCCGAGTCATAATGGCCATAATGGCACATTTATGACAAAGTGAAATTTTGCTATGAAATGACCATTTTGCCCTTGTCTTTTTATGACAATTGCAAGCAAATGCCATTGGAAAAGTTGACCAAACCTATCCAAAACCTATGGCTCACTCTTGCCTTCTTCATTAAGCATCTCTTCATCTTCCATTTCCATGTTCTTCTTCTTGAAAACCTAGCTTTTCTCATAAGAACTTCAAGAACATTCAAAATTCGTCATATTTTGCCTAGCAATTCTGACCATTTTCTATTTTGAATCTCGGAAAACTTTCAACATGAAAGTTGTTCATATTTCTCTCTTCTTTCCAACTACATAAAGATCATCCAAAACGGACAAGTATGTTGATAGATCTACCCAAAATACTAAAACTGTTCTAAACCCTAACTATGTTCATCTTCTTCCTTAAGTTTCTCAAGAACACCATGAGAAATTTGTGAAGAACATCATCCAAATCTTGCTTTCATTGAATCATAAAGAGGTAGAAACTTCTTCTCTTTTCATTTAAATCATTTCTCTTCACAACTTTTGTAGATTCATGACTTAGATCAACATGTTCTTCATTTACTTCAAATTCATGGAGCTAGATTCAAAAAATCATAACTAATTCTAGAAAAATCCTTTTGACATGAAACCAATTGCTATGATCTTATAATCATCTCTATTTTCATCATCTAGAAGCATAAGATCATGATAAATTTCTTTCCCTAATTTATGGACTGGGCCGAATCTAGGTCAATATGGTGTTCATAGGTTTTGTTTCATTTTCATGTCTTGATTCATGATTCAATCCTTTTGTATCTTGATAGTTCTTGTATGTAAGTACATAGAAGATCAAAAATCAAACTCTAACCTATTTGTTTCAATCAAGGCCGAAACCCTAGGTTTAAACACTTGATGATTTTGTGATTCAAAAGTTGTTTGTGACACTTGAATCCAACTCTAGGTTTTGTATGTTGGTTAAATCCAAGAGTTGAGAAAATTTTAAAACCTCTAGCCTAAAAGCTTGAGAAAAACAGAAACCCTAGTTCTTGGAGCTAGATGAGTTTCATTCAAAGTTCTTAGTTCATGATTTTGGATTAAGTGCTTAATCATGCTTAAGTTGCTTAAGGATCATAAATCCCTAAGATAACAAAATTTTAACTTTCCTAACCTAAAATTTTAGAAGAGGCCGAACCCTACCCCTATTGATTTAAGTGTGTTGTTGTTTGATTTTGATTTATTTTGGTTGCAATTCGTTATGAAGGAATCGATCGGGTTGGTTTGACCTAAAACCGACGGAGGAAACCGGATCAAATCGGGAGATTATTTGAAACCCTTAGTTCGAGTCTTCAAGAGGTAAGGGGAGCTTACCTGAGGGATTTTTCTCTATAACTTTTTGTGTGTAGTGTGATTTATATGATTTATATGTGGTTGTGGTTATTTGTTTATGTGGCTTACGTTGTGTTGTTTATCTGTGTATCGGTGATTTATCTGCTTTTAAATTATTTAATTATCTGTAGTAGTATATTATGTTGCTATGATGCATGATCTGCCTGGTGATATAATTATGATGATGTTGTTGAATGATGAATGTTGAATGTTGTTTTGAGAGGCCTGACAGTGGTCAGTGCACAACCAATTAATCAGATAAAAGATTTAATAAGCTGTGAAAATTATATTCAATGTTTTATGGGAAATGTTGGAATATAATAATGGTGGAAAATATTATTTTGTAAAAAGAATGAATTTTTGAGAAATATTATTATTTTAATGATTTATTAGTGTAAAAGTAATTTATGAGTCACGGTGAGAGCGTAACCGTGAAATTTTTTTAGTACTGCTAATTTTTACGCAAGAAATTCCGAAATATTATAAAAAGCTATTTTGTGAAATTAATATTCAAAAATACTTTATAAAAATAAAAATAAAAATAAAAATAAAAATAATAAAATAGTAATATAAAATAAAAAGTCAAAGTTTGACTTTAAAAATATTTTCTTGGAAAATGATAAACGATGGCAAGTTTTGAAATTATTTATGGTGAAAGTTTAAAAATAGCAGTACTTGTTTTGAGAAGAGGTTTAATCAGAATTGATTTAAATTTTAAAGCTGAAGTTTGGTAAAAAGAGTTTTCAAGTAGAAATGATTTTTCTGTAAATGAGTTTTACTTAGCGGCGATATAGAACTTAGTAACCGAGATGTCGGGGTGCTAGTGTTCTTATGGCGTTGTCTTATTTTGGATTTGTTTTTCACGGACAAAAGCGATGTAAAAGCGATGTTATGGAACTTAATAACCGAGGACGTCGGGGTATTAAGGTTCGTTGTGTTATGTAGACTGGGTATCTACGTAAAGAAGTTAAAACGTTTTGAGATGTTTTCTATTACCACGAACCTAAGGCTGATTGCAGCGGTCTAGGGGCTTCGTGATTGAGCACTCGGACTTTGAGGTCTGTGTTGTTAATAAAAGTTGTAAAGATGTTTAAAATGATGATGCTTTTGAGAGCATTCGATGTTGAAAACGATGATGCTTTTGAGAGCATTCGATGTTGAAAACGATGATAAGTTGAAAGCTTTTGAGAGCTTTGACAAATGAAGATATAACACAAAGAAAAATGTTGAGAATAAAATGTTTTCTTGCATGCATTTGGCAGACGTGCCATGATCAAACGAGTGATTACCTTGCGGCGTCAGGGTAGATCATAAAGATGTTCTTATTGTGCCGGGTGGACAATGAGGCCCTATCTACGTTGGGACCATTGTGCCACGATGTTGGACAGTGTGTGATAGGTTTTATCACGAGTGATTACCTTGCGGCGTCATGGTAGATCATAATGATGTTCTTATTGTGCGGGTGGACAATGAGGCCCCATCAACGTTGATATCACTTGTGCCTCGATGTTGGGACGGTGTGAGATGGGTTTTTGATTTGCGTGTGCGTGGCTGCGTGCCTGTAACTATCGAGTCTGATCAACTCATTACGATGTTGGAGATATCTCATGAGATTAGGTATGAATGTTTAGATGATGTTTTGAAGTGTTCATGCATAGGTTTTCAACGTTGATGTTTGGGGTGTGAAACCCATTGATAAACGATGTGATATAATATGAATGAGTACATTGATATAAATATGTATATGTGTATGTGCCTTCTTTTGTGTTGCGCATTTAGTTATGGTGATAAATCCATATATTGGTGTCTCACCCTTACAACACATCTCAGAGACGTACAAGGGGTATGATCCCTACAAGAAGAGGAAGAGTTTGTCTAGTTGGAGCGTGATGTCTTTGCTCCTATTGACTGTAGTGTTTGTTAGTTACGACCAGCTTAGGTCCTATTATGTTTTGAGGGTAAAACTGATTATGATTTAGGTATGAAAATATATGAGGCAGTATAGTTGTAAGATTTATATACATTGTGTTGTTAAGTGTAATTTGATTACGTTGTTGTTGTTATGTGGTTAAAGAAAAAAAAAAGGAAAATTTTTTATCACCATATTTTGAATATATGAACGTTGAGAAAACATTATTTTCCGAAAGTAACCAGCAAATTAAGTTTTATTTCCGCAAACGGGTAACCATGTGATGACCCGAGTTTAGGGTGTCACAATCTCGATCTTCATCAATGGTCTTCAAATTATATCCGTTTAGACATAACATTAAATGCTTGGATCCGTTGAGACTGATAACTTGATATGCTTCTTGGAGAAGTGCTTTTGATCGATTAACAGAAGAATGTTCAAAGTAGAGCTGTCACTTCTCTGTTGTACCAAAGGTTGCTTTCTGACTTTCCATCTTTGTACTTGACTTGATTTCTACAACAATGTGGTTGACAGAGTACAAAGCTTTATGGTTTCGATGGAACGAAATTCTTTTATCCAAGAGATAAATATTTTAACAATAGAAGCAGCAAGGATAAAAAGACATATATTCTTTGAATTAAATAAGCAATCATTTGAAATGAATACACTTAAGCTTAGACCAGTTCACGTTTTAAAACTAGTGGACGTGCAGGTCTTTGGACGTGCAAGATTAACTTATCGGTGAGGCAGAGCTCATCTACTGATAATGCGCTTACAGACATTTAGTCTAGTTCCAAGAGTTGGACGTGCTATAATTAAGAGCTCGTCTACTGACGTGGCGTCTAGTGAGACTACTCGTCTATCAAGTCTTTGGACTTGTTATATTTCAATGTCTCGTCTACTTGATTTTTCCTTAGACTTAGTAACTCGTCTACCTCAGTTAATATTAAGATCTCGTCTATCATAAAGATAATAGACTCAGAATTTTATCAAGAGTTGTAGACTCGTCCAGATGATCAAAATAGAATCAGATAAGATTCCATACTTTATGTTAAGTTCCTCTGACTAGTATAATTTAAACAGTTCTGCAATCTTATAACAAACAAGTTAGATCTTTGACAACACTTTGCCATACAAATTTAATATTTTTGTTAACATCAAAACTTAAGAGATTATTTAATCCTAAACCACTTTGATTCTAACAGAATTTACTCTTTTTGATTCTTAGCCTGTGCAAGATTGCACGGGATAGAAAAACTCATTATAAATAATATTTGAAAGTTAAACTCTAACTATTTGCTTAGATAATAATAATAATAAATTATAATTGAATATGATGATAAAGATAACTTGAGACTCATCCATTACAACTGATTATATCCTAGTTACATCTAAACTGATTATCTTAATTATATCTAAATTTAACATGTCTGTCAAAATTATTAAAAAAAAATCAACATGGATTAATTTAAGTTGTAATTTAAAACTATTCTATCCCATTATAACAGATTGTTTTCTCTCAGTAGCAAGCAACTTAAAAGATATCCTAGGTATTAGAAAGCAAAAGCAAACACGATGCAGGTATGTATGGTACCTTAGAAGTCAAGGAAGAAGAAGAAACCGAATCTTCACACAAACTCACTTTCACTGACACTCTAAGCATACATATATATAGAAGAACAAAGGTAGATTATACAGCAGTAGTTGGAGGCTCCAGCAGAAAACAGTCAAAACACCATGCACGTGCACCATTCAGTTGAAGATCTTCCATCCCCTTTCGCCGTCCCGTTATCAGAACTAGAGCTCCGGGAAACAGCCTACGAGATCGTAGTGGCGGCATGCCGGAGTTCTGAGCTGAAGCCGTTGACGTTCATCTCACACTC
Organism: Sophora flavescens; assembly: GCA_030762895.1. Taxonomy (NCBI): domain Eukaryota; kingdom Viridiplantae; phylum Streptophyta; class Magnoliopsida; order Fabales; family Fabaceae; genus Sophora; species Sophora flavescens. The sequence continues at coordinate 218,032,224 of CM061064.1, read as the reverse complement.
ACACTCTAACAACAATAACGACACAACACCACATAGGAATCCCTCGTTGCACAGGTCGCTGACTTCTATGCCGAGGGGGAGTAAGGTCAAGAGGGAGCTGGGTTTCAAAACGTCGTCGTCAGCGAGTGAAGGGAAGAAGAGCCTGATGAGGACAGTGACGACGATGGGGGAGTTGATGAGGCTGCAAATGAAGGTTTCCGACCTAACTGATACCAGAATCAGACGAGCCCTTCTCAGAGTAGCTGCACGCCAGGTCTCACCCTTAATTTCTGCTGCAAACTCCAAACTTCACTTAGAGTGTGTTTGGGAGGATGGGGTGAGATGGTTAGTAATAGAGTGAAATGGTATAAATCCCTTCACTCATTGTTTGGGAGTTGTAGAATGGTTGGGGATGCGAAACCAAACCACTCCAAGCCAACCAAAGCTCTATTTTTTCATACCTTCTAATTTGGGGGTTTGAGAGAGAACATTAAAACTCCCAAACAATAGAGTGATATATATATTTTTACCACTCCACCCCATCCCACTCTAAACCACTTCATTACTAACCATTCCACTCCATCATCTCAAAAACTCTCAAACATGGCCTTATCCAGGTTTTAAATTACAGTTACAGTCACGGTTGAATTATGATCAATACGATCTGCGAGCCGCAACAGGTGATGCGGTCTGCAATTTGAATCCTTGACTAGATTATTTTTTAGGATATTTTATACACATGAATTTGACATCCTACTAGACACCTTACTTTTATATGAAAGGTGTTGGATATTCATACAAGTATATTGTATGTGATATAAACATGAGTAAAGTGTCATATTAAAATATCCGATTTCTTACTCTCTTTTTTAATTGAAAAGTGAAACAAAATTAGAAAATAGGGAAGAAAATTTCCTCCTCAAATAGCTTGTTTATAATTTATCTAACTTTAGAATATTCTACTTTTCTCGTGAGTTGCACGGATCAGAATATTAGTAGGTAATATATTTCGTGTGTATTTAGATTATAACTTATTTTATGAGTTAGATATAAAAAGCCTTCACTTGGTTCTTGATATGATATCAAAGCCTCTATGATCAAGAGTTCAATCCTTGTCACTTTGGTCCCCGGTTGTTACTCTCATTTTTCTAAATAATAGTTGAATTTTGCGCAAAATGAAGTGAGTGTCTAACTGTCTATACATTGTCCATATTTAAAGTCCAAGTTCTTCACCGAGGACACCTGTTAGATATAAGAATCATAGATTTTGCCTAACAACTTCTAACCAAAATCTTATAGAGACAACTTAAGAAAAATGAGTGACTTTTTCCCTAAAAATGCTCAAGACAACTTAAGCATATGTCCTACCGCTGAAAAAGGTTAATGATCACTTAATGATAGCTTACAAAGTCTTTATTTGTTCATGAAGTAGATTGGAAGACGGATAGAGTCAATGGTTCTGCCACTGGAGCTAATACAACAGTTGAAGTGTTCAGATTTTCCTAGTCAACAAGAGTATGAAGCATGGCTAAGAAGAAATTTGAAGGTTCTTGAAGCCGGACTCCTCTTGCATCCTCACCTGCCATTAGATCATAAGGCAGACACTTCTGCACAGTGCTTCCATCACATAATCCATGGAAGCCTTGAGAACCCCATGGATATTGTAAACAACAGTGAATCAATGCAAAACCTTTGCAGTGCTGTTATGTCTCTTGCTTGCAGGTCATCTGATGGGTCTGTTCTTGAGACATGCCATTGGGCTGATGGGTTTCCACTGAACCTTAAGATCTACCAAACTCTATTACAAGCATGTTTTGATAATCAGGAAGGAACCTATGTGATAGAAGAGGTTGATGAGGTCTTAGAGATCATTAAGAAGACATGGATTGTTCTTGGAATGAACAAGATGCTGCATAATATATGTTTTTCCTGGGTCTTATTTCATCAGTATGTTGCCACTGGCCAAGTGGAAAATAATCTGCTGTTTGCATCCAGTAATCTATTGGCAGAAGCTGAGAAAGATGCTAAGGCCATGGAAGATCCTTTTTACTCAAAATCCTTGAACTCCATATTGAGTTTGATATTAAGTTGGGCAGAGAAAAGGCTCCTTGCCTACCATGATACTTTCCATAATGGTAATGTTGAATCAATGCAAAGTATTGTTTCTCTTGCAGTGTCATCAGCAAAGATTTTGGTAGAAGATATGTCTCTTGAATATAATATGAAGAGGAAAGAAGCCAATGTATCCTGCACCAGAGTTGAAAATTATATCAGATCATCATTGCATGATGTTTTCGCTCAGGCAAGTTCTACCATTCAAGCTCTCTTTATAAACATGAATACTTCCTTTCAGATGGTACGGAGCATAGTTACCACCGGGTTCTTTCATTAATCCTATGTATTGCATATTAAATTTGTCATACCACGTATTATGTACCAGACTCACTTTAAAGAAAGCTTTATAATAATAATATTAATTAAAAGTGAGTACCGTGTATCTGATAACTATATATGATAGGGAGATATGATAAATTGACATGTTAGTATATGGTATACTTTTGATCCCACATACTTGCAATAAAGCTGGCTATTTTGTTCTATGACAAAGTTAAATTCCAAAAAACTAACTTGGTTATTGGGTCTTCCTTTGTGATTCAAAAGTTTCTATTAATTCTTTTTAAGAATTGCAGGGACAACCTCTTCTTAATGTGTAAGGATAATTTATATGCACATCACATTGGGGGTTCATGTTTGAATGCTTAAATCATTTTTACATATCTAGTTACCAGATTTTGGTTGCAACACAGGATGACTTGACTCTTCTTAATCTGTCTTTTAAGCAGAAATTGGAGAAACTGGACCCCAGCAAGCATGTATCTAGAAAACAGAATAAAGCCTTTCTTAGTCTTGCTGTCCTTGCACAAGACATCAGCGAATTGGCTTTTTATGAGAAGGCTATATTTAGTCCTATATTGAAGAGGTGGCATCCCCTTGCTGCTGGTGTTGCTGTTGCTACCCTTCATGTGTGTTATGGGAATGAGTTGAAGCAATATGTCAGGAGTATTAAGGAGCCGACACCAGATGCTGTAGAAGTGCTGCTGGCTGCTGACAAATTGGAGAAAGATCTGGTACAGATAGCAGCAGAAGATTCAATTGACAGTGAAGATGGTGGGAAATCCATTATAAGGGAGATGCACCCTTATGAGGCTGAAGCTGTAATCGCTAATCTGGTCAAGTCATGGATAAAGATCAAGGTGGATAGACTGGAGGAATGGGTTGACAGAAGTCTACAACAAGAGGTATGCCAAATCTTGTTGCTAATAATCTAATCAAAGTCAAAATTATTTAGATATAATTATTCAATTGGTCCCTGAACTTTTGAGAACTTTCCCTGCACTAGCTTATATAAGAAAATCCGTTACTGATCCATTTAATCATTTATGATCCATGACCTAACTTTACCATCCATTTTCTTGTAGGTATGGAATCCACGTGCAAATAAAGAGTGTTTTGCTCCTTCTGCTGTTGAAGTTCTACGAGTCATAGATGACTCTCTGAACACTTTCTTTCAGTTGCCTATACCCATGCATGCAGTTTTGCTTCCTGAATTGATGTCTGGTCTTGACAAATCTCTCCAACAGTACATTTTGAAGGCCAAATTAGGCTGTGGTATTATATATTCACTTCATAGCCTTCAATTTATTACCAAAAGAGTTATTCAAACCCCATGATGACCATGTTTTCCTTTGATATAATCCACAGGGAACCGTAATTGTTTCATCCCAACTATGCCTGCTTTGACTCGGTGTTCAAAAGGATCAAAACTTCATGCTTTATTCAGGAAAAAAGAAAAGTCACTAATGACTCAGAAGAGAAAATCACAGGTTGGAACTACAAATATAGATAGCTCATTTGGGTTACCTCAACTTTGTGTTCGCATCAATACTATGCAGCACATTCACTTGGAATTAACGGTTTTGGAAAAGAGGACAATTACCCATCTTGGGAGTTCTAAAATATACACTAATGATAATGATATAGAAGCTGGCTTGAAGTTCAAGCTTTCTGCAGCTGCTTCTATGGAAGGTATCGATCAACTGTGTGAGACTATAGCATACAAAGTCACTTTCCATGCTCTATGTCATGTTCTTTGGGATGGCTTGTATGTTGGTGAAGTTTCATCAACTAGGATTCAGCCTTTTCTTGAGGAGCTTGAGCAACGTTTGGAAATTATATCGTCAACAGTTCATGATCATAGAGCCAAAACACGTGTACTTACTGAGGTAATGAAGGCTTCTTTTGAAGGGTTCCTAATGGTTTTGTTAGCTGGAGGTCCATCACGTGCTTTCTCTCTTGAAGATTATGTTATGATAGAGGAAGACTTCAAGTTTCTGACTCATTTGTTCAGGTCCAATGGAGATTGTTTACCTGCTGAATTGATAGAAAAGCATTCTACCAATGTTAAAGGTGTGCTTCCCTTTTTTGGCATGGATACTGAAAGCTTAATTCAACAATTCAGTCAGCTTACCATGGAAATGTTTGGCTCTTCACCCAAACCCCGGATTCCACTGCCTCCAACATCCAATCAATGGAGTCCAAAAGAACCGAACACACTTCTGCGAGTTTTGTGTCATCGGAACGATGAGACAGCTACCAAGTTTCTTAAAAAGAACTACAACTTGCCCAAGAAACTCTAACTACTGATATGCACCTCGGCTTATGGACGCAGGGGTAGTGTTTATTATAGGCTTCATTTGCTTTGTTTTAATTTCTTTATTGTGCATATTCCATGTAGAGCTGTCAAACATATTCCGTTCATTAAACTACAGTCATGGATAGGAAATCAGTCAGACAAATTTCAATGAATCACTAGACGGTCATTAAACTACATCTTCATCCCTGTACCATAAAAGGTAGCTGGAAATATCATTAATACAGCAGAAGAAACCGTTCTCTCAAAATTTGGTTGCTAAAATAACATAAATATAACTCAATTTGGTCTGCAAAACAAACATATAACAAGCATATTCATTCGACTGGTAACCAATGGTCAGGCCACACGATATTGTCCAGTGGTTGATAAGCACATTCTCTTCATCAGGTGGACAGAGCCAAATCATCAATCTTTCAAACCAGAATCTGCATGCATGACAGACTTCGCAGAAATTAACCACAGTGCAATCTAAAACACAACTATTTACAATGACAAAGGCATACAAAGATTTATATAAAACTTACAAATGGATATGAGAAGATAAAGCTTCAAAGCTACAACTTTTTCAAAAAAATGAAGCCAAGAAACTTTTAAGAAAATACATGAGAATCAATTTGTTGGATGTTGGGGAAGATTTCCCTTAGCACGGCAGTATAGTTGGGTGACTTAGCCTGCAAGAAAAGAGACGGTATTAGTTCTTAAAGAAATACATCATATAACCGAAAAAATCGAAAGGAGGAATATCGTGATAATTTTGGCAAGGTATAACATAGAATCTACAGTTGAAGGATAGTATAAATGTCAAAGAAAGCTTCCTTCTAGAAAACCAATACAAGGAAAGTTGAAAAGTATACAGAGGAGGCTTGGAAAGATATAAGTCCAATATGTGGAATAAAGAAAACCAAAATGCTGACACTTTTACAAAGCTTTCATTTACTTCTCCAGCTAAACCCCCAAATTGAATAGTAAAGAAATGCTACATTGCGTTGGAACATATTCACACAATAAGCAGCATGATAAAAACATGTGGCTTGTCATTGACCTCCTTGCTAGTGGTAATGGTGGCTAATGTGTTCTAAATGAAACCCAATGAAAGATTATCAACACTATATATGCTCGCATAACTCTCTAACAAGGTCAAATTACAGTTTAAACTAATAAAAGACCCAACAAGAAGCAACTGAAACAAATAATATATTGAAAATAAAGATGTATAGCCCAATCTACAAATATAAATGGGTCCAAAAAGAAAGTCCCAATTTTGTAATGCTAAAAAATAAGCTTACACATGGGTTATTTTCTAGGTAGATAGTGGTAAGCTTCTCTCTTGAACCAGCAACAGCCTCAGCAATTCCTTCAGGTGATTCAATTTGGTTGTCATTAAGCCATAAATCTTCTAATCTGTAATAGATTAAATGAGGCAATGAAACTTGCAGCATAGGCTAAAACATATTATTCATAGGAGAGAAATGGAGGAATACACATACTGAGTCAGATTCAGAATGTCATTGACAGAGGTTAGCTTATTTGATGATACATCTAAAACCCGGAGATTGACTAAAGATGACAGTCCTTCCATTTTTGAAATACCATTATGGCTCAAGTATAGTTCTTCTAGAGCTACGCAACCCTGTACCCAAAGGGGAAGTTAGAAACTACAAATGAAACTAATATGAAAAAAAAATATATAAATGTAAAATCCCCCACCACCACCACCATCCCGCCCAAAAAAAAAAAAAGTTCATGAAGAAGTTCAACTTTGTAGATTGAATTAATTAGAGTACACTATAACTACTACGAATAATTTTCCTCAATTTTTTACTTGATTGAAATGTTTCTCTTAATCCAACATTTGAAATTATTGGTAGAGGACATACTCACATACCTCAAATCCCGTCATTGAAGTGAGCCGGTTGCTTTGCAAACTAATCTTCTTGATGCATTTGAGACCACAAAGATTTACAACTTTAATTCGATTACGTCCAAGCCACAGCTCCTGCAAATTTGTCAAGTTCTGCAAATTCTCCATCACCTGAATCATCATCAGAACACACACACATAAACCATGTTCCATTAAATACTGCATATAGGGAATTTCTCTGGTACCTGATACGTACGGTATCCAAAGTGAGTAATCAAACATTCATTAAATACTGATTTCATAATAAATATTTAAAAGGTTTAATTAATATGTAAGTCCATGTATTATTTGGAATTTTTTAAACAAGTCTCTATATTTTAAAAGTTTGTAAATGGGTCCTTGAACAATAAAAAAATCGTAATTGAGTTCCTCGTACACTTTTATGTTAGAGTTCTTTTGAGTGATCCCATCCACTCATCATTCGCTGAACTTTTCAGTAAAATTCAAATACATTCCTATACTTTTTAGGAAAATCCAAATAGAACCTATACCCTTTGGAACTATGATAACAAAACCTCAACGGAAAAGTGTATGCAAATTACACAGGTCCTTATAACAAACTTTTAAGGTATTGGGAGCTGTTTGAAAATTCCCAAATAATTGGACCTACAAATTAATTAAACAAGAGTATTTAAAATAATCAATAGCCAATGAAATATTATTGTTTTATCATGAGAGTGCGGTAGTAGATAGATGAGAGAGACAAACCCGTAATTTATTGGAACCAAGTTCAAGAATGTGCAGTTGATTGAGATGATCAAGCTGTTCAATCTTAGCAACTTGGTTTTTGGACACATAGAGCTCTTTGAGCGTATCGGAGACAGTGGACAAGCCATGTAGGGAAGAAATCTCATTGAAAGAAACATCAAAAACCAAAAGGCTCTTGAATATGGTAACATCGGGAAGCTTCTTCAACTGATTATCACGTAGCACAAGCTCCTATAATTATACGAGCATACATAACAATAAGATGATCGTGATGATGATGATGGTGATTGAAATGAATGGTTAGAGTACCTGTAGAGCGGAGAGGGAGGTCCAGGAAGAGAGAGGTAGAACGGCGTCGTCGGTGATGAGGTTTTGACGGAGGGAGAGCTTGTTGAGATGGGAGAGATTGGCTATGCGAGGGTCCAGGGTGGACAAGCGATTCGCGGTGAGGTCTAAATCGGTGAGGTTGAGAGGTAACTCGACCGAGTCGAGGTCGTGGAGTTGGTAGCTTGTCAGATCCAGAACCGTCGATGATTCTTCTTCGCCTTCGTTCGGATCCATTATTTCTCACTCACCTTCAAGGCTTCCACGACAGAACTAAATCGGAATTTCAGATTCTGTTTTCAGACCTTGCGTTGCACTCGCCTCCAACTCAAACTCCATCCTTATTTTATTTTTCCTTTTTTTTTATATTTTAATTTTGATCACCATCTTGGCCCATCGTGCCGAGGCCCGCTAAGCTTTTTTCATCGGGATGCTCTGGAAACCTGGCCCGTTTTATTTGTTCAACATAAGAGTCCGTAGACGAAATTTTTTACAACCTAAATACTAACACCACACCAATTTTTCTATTTTTTATTTTCCCATTTTAACATAAAAAGGGCAAATAACCATTAATTTATGATCAACTATATATATGAGTTGTAAAATAGTTATGAGAAGAGTAAAATATTTTTGACAATGTGATAATTTATAGTTGATTGACGATGTCAATTTCTTTATACTAATTGTACCTACTAATAAATTCTAATAACTATAATTCTAATCAAGTAAACGCAATTGCATCTCACATATGATACAGTAAATGTAAAAGCATGACATATAATACATATGTAATGTAGGAGGAGTATTGACTTAGAATGTGTTTTGGTAAGCAATTTAATTAATCGCTTATTCGATAACTTTTTTTTTAAAATAAGCTAAAAATAACTTATTTTCATAAGCTTTTCGACAAGCTTATTTCCATAACCTAAAATGAGCTAATATGAAGATCATAAACTATTTTCATAAACTATATGGATAAGTGTTCTTTCATAGGCTATTCTCATAAGCTAAAATAAGCTCTTCCAAACTCATTCTTGGTCTTGACCTAATCAATTTGATAGCAATACTAATTTCCTAGGTTTAGTTGTACTTTTGGTCTCCTATTATTGATCGTATGCGATTTTGATCCCTTTGATTTTTTTCAAGATATGTGGTCCCCAGATATTTTTTATGTTGCAAATTCAATTCTTTCATCCCATGCCCATAAATTTTTCAATGATCAATTGGGAGGAACCATTGCATTAAGGGCATAGAATATCTTGTTGAGCTTCTGTGATAAAGGACCCTACGATAGAAGCAAGAAAACAGTCATGGAAAGGAAGGACGAAACTAGTTGTTCCTGTCGAGATCCGACTTGCTGGAATCTTGTCGTAGAACGTCTAACCAAGAGTGAACACCGGGGTTGTTTTAGATTATGGCTCGACAGAATATTGTATTCCGGTCCTACGTATCCCAATGGGAATCAAAGCCAGACGTAGTTCTTGGTTCAACCCTTGGTCATACAGTGATCTCAATCCCCTAATCTTGTATCTGATGAATACCAGCAAGCAAGGACTCTTCAATAGTCTCTTGGTCGAGCTAGTTTTTCTAATACGGTTAAGGGAGATTCACCTAGGTTAGTAAAAGTGAGTCTCTCTTTTGGGTTCTCCTCTTTTTATAATAGAACCCCCATATCTTTAAGAGAACTGGATTTATCTCCTCTCATCTCTTAAATCTTCTTTGATATGTGATTTTAGTAATTTGAGAGATTTATCTCTTCTAACTGGATAAGGTTATTTGAGATAACATCAGGATCATTAAAGATAATATCAATATCTTATCTTTCCCACCTTTATCAGATCGGGTATCCAAGCTTGGTGGCCGGGTTTTACTCCTCGACCAGTACACAAGCCCCCCCAAGCTTTGAGCTAGTAGAAGCATAAAAGTTTTCATGACAGTAGCCGAGCTTGGCCTTTAAAACCTTTTTTGGAGAATCTAAGGTTTATGGTGTAGGTCATCTTTCCCTTTTTACCATAGTCTTAATAACCGACCTTGTACCTCTGCCAATTGTTCAAGCTCGGGTGGCCGAGCTTAGAAACTTGGTCTCTTTAGCCTTTCAAGTTGGCGAGGTAAGTGGCCGAGCTTTACACTTCGGTCTATATATGTCTTTTACTTCGATGAACACTTCGGGCGATCAAGCTTCACACTTCGACGGAGCTTTACACCTCGGCCCATATACGAGTCCCCCAAGCTTTTAGCTTTTCGAAAGCGTGAAAGCTTCTTTGAAGAAGTCGAGCCTAGTAAAGATGGAGGTAGTCATCTTAGTTTTGCACTGTGACCAAAGTCCTGGTTCCTGAGATGAAAAGAGAGCGTTGCCTTTTGTCATTAAGGCAAAGCCGACTTGTGACGCGTGGCCTTTATGGCATTATTTTCGAGGCCTGCTCTGCGGGCTGCGTGCTCATATTTTTAATTGATGACAGCATATATTCAGATGTCTACGCCACGTGTTTCTTTTTCCATTAGTGCGCCGAATTTACGCAGACTTGAAGGGACGTTTCTATTCTCTCGCACGTCAACAACCACCATCATTACTTCAAAAAGTAACGTTTCATTTATTTTTTGAAACATTACTCTTTTTCTATAAAGTGAGCGAGCTCCGGATACAGGGCTTTACTTTCCCCGAACCTTTGATTTTCTTTTTTCTCGAGCCTCTTCTTGTCCAAGCTTTTACACTCCCTTTCCTATTCAAGGTACGTCCTTCTCATCTCTTTTTTCCAGTTTCATTTATGCTTTTTTAGCCATGGAGACTTCATTCAAGGTATCCCAGAATGCCTCTTATGGGGTTCGGATCATAGAGCCCGAAATCAATCCGATTGGGGGCTCTCCTCATCCTTCTCCGTCTTCCTCTCATGGTGGTGGCGGTGCTAATGGTGCCTCCTCCTCTTCTGATGAGAGTAGCTCCGCTACTCCTGATGCCACACCCGTCCCTAAGCGCCGTAAGCGCACCAATAGGATGCCTAGAGTCCCGTACCCAGATATTACTATTCCTGGGTATTCTGGGTAAGGCCGGATGTGGGAGCCTTTCATTCAAACTTTAGGGATTATGAATCCCTTTCGTCCATTAAAAACAAAGTTCCTTCTTCTAGTGGCACTGTAGAGTGTTTACCATGTTCTGAGAATGAACACGTCTTCCTTCATGCCGCTCCAGATCAACCTTCTTTCACATACGTATATAAAACCATGTTTGATCAAATTGGAGTTACCTTGCCATTTACCCAATTTGAGTGTGATGTTTTGAAAATTATGAATGTTGCCCCTACTCAACTCCACCCATACAGCTGGGCCTTTTTAAAGGCTTTCCAAATTCTTTGTGGGTAGATAGGAATGGTGGCTACCGCTCCTAAATTCCTTTACTTTTATAAAGTCAGGTTTGGAGATCGGGTCGGTTGGATCTCCCTGAGTGGGGTTGAGGGGAGGGGAATCATTGGGCTCTACAAGAGTTCATACAAATTTTTTAAGTCGGACTTTTTCAAAGTCCGGCCTACTGTAGGAAATAAGTCCCTATTTTATGACTCGGATGGAATCTCCAAATTCCCTCTTTACTGGCAACCCCACTCCACTAAGTTTTCTAGCTATGATGTTGGATACATGACAGCTCAAGAAAGAACTGACGTTCAACTCCTTAAGCTCTATCCTCGGTCATTGCCTTGTGGGAAACTTTTATTGCTTCCCAAATCGTCAACTCGGCAAGCCGATTTTGATTGTAAGTAGCTTTTTAGTGGGTATTTTACTTACCTTGCAGCGTACTTGTATCTGACCGATTTCCCTTTTTCAGTGATAATGGGGAAGTTCAATTATAAAGCCTTGATGAAGAAGTCGGCTAACCAAGCTGCTCGTGGAGTCGATCTCAGTTCTTTGAAGCTAAGGGGAAAGAAGAAGGTTACTGATGCTGCTGACCTGAACTCACGTCTCCCTAAAAGGACTCGGGAAAATTTGCAGTCCGAGGTTCCAAGGAGAAGTCCTTCTCCCCTACTGGTTGTTGAAGAAACTCCTACCGTAGAGAGGAGGTCAGGCAAGGCTCCTGTGGTGGACGATCTTACTTCGGACACCAAATGGTACAACGGGAGTTGCAACCTGGGCTTCGACTCACTTTGGGGTAGTGAGTTTAACCCTTGTTCGCTCATCGATGACCAGGTGCTCAAACTTGCGGATGCCCGTCTTTTGCTGGAGCAAGGGCCTGGTGAAAGCATAGAGGCTGCTGCTACCTATGCCCTTCAGATAGCTTCGATTACCTGCTTCTGGAGTCACCAATTCTCGGAAAACATCAAGAAGATGGAGATGATGAAGGCCATTGCAATTCGTGCCCTAAAAGTGAGGGATGAGTTGGCTTAAGCTGTGGCCAAGTGTGAGGAGCAAGCTCGGGCCATTGGCCAGCTGAAGGCCCAAAAGGCGGAGCTAGAAAAAGGTAAGTGATGAGTGTGATTCCACATCATCTTTGTCTATCATTTTGCATGCATTTTCATGTAGTTTAGGCATATTTTTATTAGATTTTAGGTTAATTTTCCTTTGGAACGGGTAAGGCGGTTTTCGTGTGTTGTTTTGCGGATATCAAGGGTCAGTTGCTCTAGATCAACCATGATGAAGTTTGGATGAAGATGGAGCTTTAAAATGAAGAAAATGAGCCAAAGGAGCCCATCACGGCCCAGCCGTGATGCCTATCACCCTTTAGCCGTGATGCCTATCACGACCATGATCGAGCAAAAGCGAAAAAGAAGAAAGGTGAAGTCGAGTCTGTCACGGCCTAGCCGTGATAGCCATCACTACCGTGACCCAAAACCACCACAAGTCGAGCACATCACGGCCCGGTAGTGAAATTCATCACGGGCCATGAAAGGAAGGCGCGCGTCGCGAACAGCATCTCGCGTCGCGAGAAATTGAATTTTCCAGATTTGCAGAGGCAGAGACCGTCACGGCCTGGCCGTGATGGCCATCACGGCCGTGACGCGCATTACTTGGACCTGAAGAAACCGAAATAGATCAGATTTTGAGTTGGTTTGGGACTCTAACTTCCCCATTTCTATAAATATGGACCAACGCATCGAGAAGCAGGAGGAGGATCTACACATTAGGGGCTACTACTCTAGGCTTAGATCTCTCTTCTCCTCTTCTCTTCTCTTCTCTGATTTTTGTATTTTCATGCTATTTGTAATCATGCTTGTCATCTCCATGGCAAGACGTGAGTAGTAGCATAGTTTCTAGGGATTAGGGCTCTGCCCGAGGTTTGTAAATGATGTTAATTTGATGTTTAAACCATTGTTGATTTCATAATTGTTTTAGATCCGATTTCTAGTGTGTTAATCACTCATAAATTTGACAACCGTTTATTTACGTGACATAGGCGTTCTAAGGAGGAACCTAGCGGTGAACTTAGGATTTCTAGGGTGATTCACTCGTAAAGCCCAGCTGACCACTAGTTTGTGAGATGTGAATGATCCAAGGAGGAACCTAGCGGTGAACTTAGGTTATTTGCATGACCGAGACATTTCAAGGAGGAACCTAGCGGTGAACTTGGGTGTCGGACCTATAGAAGTCGGACTTGGGACTGAAATCCACGAAAGTTAGAAGCCGTCCCTCGAGGAGCAACGAGTTGTCACGAAACGCAAAGGGTCCAATCTGGGATCGACTACCACGAAAGTAGGGGTCGGGTCAATTGGGCACGGCTTTTGTAACCCGAGAGGAGCTTAAGCTATTAGAGGATAAACTTGCCTTCAAGGCAATTTAGGTAATCAACAAAGGTAAATGCATTAGCAACATAAACGACCTCAAAGGTAACCCAAATCCCTAGGAATCCGTTTAATTCGAAAACCCCAAAAACATTTGTTTTTCTGTTTGTTTATCATTTCAATTTCAAATTCAAACATTTTTCAAAAACTCTTTAAAACTGTCCCGGAACTAATCGATTCAAAACAGGTGCGATTCGAGAACACGGTCTCTGTGGGTTCGATATCTTTTATTACTTGACGGCGATCGGTAGACACTTAGGATTACGACGAGCGCCATGCAACCCGCGCGACGCGACATCAAGTTTTTGGCGCCGTTTTAAGGGGTTTGTGCCTTTTCGAATTTCAATTAGTTTTTAAATTGATTTTTCTGGACCCTTTTCTTTTTATTTGATTTTTGTTTCTGAAATTTAAAAAAAAAATAAAATCAAAAACATTCTTTTCCTTCTATTATATCCATCTCTCTGTGTGTTATATGCAAAGATCTCTAAGTCTTGGGAGCCTTAGTGAGATTGATCCGGAGATCGAGAGGACCTTCCACAGACGTAGAAGACTACTAAGAGAGGAAGAAAGGTCGATTCCCATTCCACTCATGGCGAATCAACCGGATACAAAACCTTTGAAGGATTACGCAGCCCCAAATGCGAGAGGCTTGCGAACTGGGATTGCAAGGCCAGAGATTGAGGCGGAAAACTACACCATACCGCCCATGCTAATCAACATGATTAGGCAACATCAATTCGGAGGATTGCCTTCGGAGGACCCGACCGATCACATAGAGACATTTTTAGAGTTCACCGATAAAAAAATCGTAATTGAGTTCCTCGTACACTTTTATGTTAGAGTTCTTTTGAGTGATCCCATCCACTCATCATTCGCTGAACTTTTCAGTAAAATTCAAATACATTCCTATACTTTTTAGGAAAATCCAAATAGAACCTATACCCTTTGGAACTATGATAACAAAACCTCAACGGAAAAGTGTATGCAAATTACACAGGTCCTTATAACAAACTTTTAAGGTATTGGGAGCTGTTTGAAAATTCCCAAATAATTGGACCTACAAATTAATTAAACAAGAGTATTTAAAATAATCAATAGCCAATGAAATATTATTGTTTTATCATGAGAGTGCGGTAGTAGATAGATGAGAGAGACAAACCCGTAATTTATTGGAACCAAGTTCAAGAATGTGCAGTTGATTGAGATGATCAAGCTGTTCAATCTTAGCAACTTGGTTTTTGGACACATAGAGCTCTTTGAGCGTATCGGAGACAGTGGACAAGCCATGCAGGGAAGAAATCTCATTGAAAGAAACATCAAAAATCAAAAGGCTCTTGAATATGGTAACATCGGGAAGCTTCTTCAACTGATTATCACGTAGCACAAGCTCCTATAATTATACCAACATACATAACAATAAGATGATCGTGATGATGATGATGATTGAAATGAATGGTTAGAGTACCTGGAGAGCGGAGAGGGAGGTCCAGGAAGAGAGAGGTAGAACGGCGTCGTCGGTGATGAGGTTTTGACGGAGGGAGAGCTTGTTGAGATGGGAGAGATTGGCTATGCGAGGGTCCAGGGTGGACAAGCGATTCGCGGTGAGGTCTAAATCGGTGAGGTTAAGAGGTAACTCGACCGAGTCGAGGTCGTGGAGTTGGTAGCTTGTCAGATCCAGAACCGTCGATGATTCTTCTTCGCCTTCGTTCGGATCCATTATTTCTCACTCACCTTCAAGGCTTCCACGACAGAACTAAATCGGAATTTCAGATTCTGTTTTCAGACCTTGCGTTGCACTCGCCTCCAACTCAAACTCCATCCTTATTTTATTTTTCCTTTTTTTTTATTTTAATTTTGATCACCATCTTGGCCCATCGTGCCGAGGCCCGCTAAGCTTTTTTCATCGGGATGCTCTGGAAACCTGGCCCGTTTTATTTGTTCAACATAAGAGTCCGTAGACGAAATTTTTTACAACCTAAATACTAACACCACGCCAATTTTTTTTAATTTTTTTTTCCATTTTAACATTAAAAGGGCAAATAACCATTAATTTAATAATTTATGATCAACTATATATATGAGTTGTAAAATAGTTATGATAAGAGTAAAATATTTTTGACAATGTAATAATTTATAGTTGATTGACGATGTCAATTTCTTTATACTAACTATACCTACTAATAAATTCTAATAACTATAATTCTAATCAAGTAAACGCAATTTCATCTCACATATGATACAGTAAATGTAAAAGCATGACATATAATACATATGTAATGTAGGGGGAGTATTGACTTAGAATGTGTTTTGGTAAGCAATTTAATTAAGCATTTATTCGATAACTTTATTTTTAAATAAGCTAAAAATAACTTATTTTCATAAGCTTTTCTGACAAGCTTATTTCCATAACCTAAAATGAGCTAATATGAAGATCATAAACTATTTTCATAAACTATATGGATAAGTGTTCTTTCATAGGCTATTCTCATAAGCTAAAATAAGCTCTTTACAAGCTCTTCCAAACTCACTCTTGGTCTTCGACCTAATCAGTTTGCTAGCAATACTAATTTCCTAGGTTTAGTTGTACTTTTGGTCTCCTATTATCGATCATGTGCAATTTTGATCCCTTTGATTTTTTTCAAGACACGTGGTCCCCCAATATTTTTTTATGTTGCAAATTCAATTCTTTCATCCCATGCCCATAAATTTTTCAATGATCAATTGGGAGGAACCATTGCATTAAGGGCATAGAATATCTTGTTGAGCTTCTGTGATAAAGGACCCTACGATAGAAGCAAGAAAACAGTCATGGAAAGGAAGGGCGAAACTAGTTGTTCCTATCGAGATCCGACTTGCCGGAATCTCGCCGTAGAACGTCTAACCAATAGTGAACACCGGGGTTGTTTTAGATTATGGCTTGACAAAATATTGTATTCCGGTCCTACGTATCCCAATGGGAATCAAAGCCAGACGTAGTTCTTGGTTCAACCCTTGGTCATACAGTGATCTCAATCCCCTAATCTTGTATCTGATGAATACCAGCAAGCAAGGACTCTTCAATAGTCTCTTGGTCGAGCTAGTTTTTCTAATACGGTTAAGGGAGATTCACCTAGGTTAGTGAAAAGTGAGTCTCTCTTTTGGGTTCTCCTCTTTTTATAATAGGACCTCCATATCTTTAAGAGATCTGGATTTATCTCCTCTTATCTCTTAAATCTTATTTGAGATACGATTTCCTTAATTTGAGGGATTTATCTCTTCTAACCGGATAAGGTTATTTGAGATAACATCAGCATCATTAAAGATAATACCAATATCTTATCTTTCCTACCTTTATCGGATCAGGTATCCAAGCTCGGTGGCCGGGTTTTACTCCTCGGCCAGTACATAAGCCCCCCAAGCTTTGAGCTAGTAGAAGCGTAAAAGTTTTCATGACAGTAGCCGAGCTTGGCCTTTAAAAACCTTTTTTGGAGAATCTAAGGTTTATGGTGTAGGTTCTCTTCCCCTTTTTACCATAGTCTCAATGACCGACCTTGTACCTCTGTCAATCGTTCAACCTTGGGTGACCGAGCTTAGAAACTTGGTCTCTTTAGCCTTTCAAGTTGGCGAGGTAAGTGGCCGAGTTTCACACTTCGGTCTATATATGTCTTTTACTTCGATGAACACTTCGGGTGACCGAGCTTCACACTTCGGCGGAGCTTTACACCTCGACCTATATACAAGCCCCCCAAGCTTTGAGATTTTCGAAAGCGTGAAAGCTTCTTTGAAGGAGTCGAGCCTAGCCGAGATGGAGGTAGTCGTCTTAGTTTTGCACTGTGACCAAAGTTTCCTGGTTCCCAAGATGAAAAGAGACGTTGCCTTTTGTCATTAAGGCAAAGCTGACTTGTGACGCGTGGCCTTTATGGCATTATTTCCGAGGCCTGCTCTACGGCTGCGTGATCATATTTTTAATTGATGACAGTGTATATTCTGATGTCTCTGCCACGTGTTTCTTTTCCATTAGTATGCCAAATTTGTGCAGACTTGAAGGGACGTTTCTCTTCTCTCGCATGTCAACAACCACCATCATTACTTCAAAAAGTAACGTTTCATTTCTTTTTTGAAACGTTACTCTTTTTCTATAAAGTGAGCGAGCTCCGGATACGGGGCTTTACTTTCCCTGAACCTTTGATTTTCTTCTTTCTCGAGCCTCTTCTTGTCCAAGCTTTTACATTCCCTTTCCTATTCGAGGTACGTCCTTTTCATCTCTTTTTTCCATTTTCATTTATGCTTTTTTAGTCATGGAGACTTCATTCGAGGTATCCCAGAATGCCTCTTCTGGGGTTTGGATCATAGAGCCCGAAATCAATCCGATTGAGGGCTCTCCTCATCCTTCTCCGTCTTCCTCTCATGGTGGTGGCGGTGCTAATGGTGCCTCCTCCTCTTCTGATGAGAGTAGCTCCGCTACGCTTGATGCCACACCCGTCCCTAAGCACCGTAAGCGCACCAATAGGATGCCTAGAGTCCGGTACCCAGATATTACTATTCCTGGGTATTTCTGGGTAAGGCCGGATGCGGGAGCCTTTCATTCAAACTTTAGGGATTTTGAATCCCTTTCGTCCATTAAAAACAAAGTTCCTTCTTCTAGAGGCATTGTAGAGTGTTTGCCATGTTCTGAGAATGAACACGTCTTCCTTCATGCCTCTCCAGATCAACCTTCTTTCACATACGTATACAAAACCATGTTTGAGCAAATTGGAGTTACCTTGCCATTTACCCAATTTGAGTGTGATGTTTTGAAAATTATGAATGCTGCCCCTACTCAACTCCACCCAAACAGCTGGGCCTTTTTAAAGGCTTCCCAAATTCTTTGTGGGCAGATAGGAATGGTGGCTACTGTAACATCCTAAAATTTCAATATTATATTTTTTTAATAAAACATTAAGATATTATAATGTTTAGTGTAGAAATTTAGTAGCATAAAAATTTATTAGAATGGTTTAACAATTATAAAAGAAATACAAAATTTGATTTTAAAAAAATAGAAATTAAATTAAAATAAATAAGTTAATTAAAATAAAAGAACATAGCCCACCTAATTGTGGGATTGGGCTTCTAGCCTAATACAACTCACTGGAGTTGTAACCTCCGCATAAATCCTTTCGAATTTTTTTTTAAAAGAAAAATAATAAAGAAAAATAGAAAGAAACAGGTTATTATAAAACCTACTTCACGTAGGCTTTTATATATAGATATGCACTCTCTTTCTTTTGGCTGGAGCCAAAACAGAAGGAACCATGCTGCATAGCGTTGAGGCACAATAAAGAATAGTGGGTTACAGCAGGAAGGGATTACAAATCGAGAGAGGAGGATTTTTGAGAAGATTGTTCATTAGTAATTTTTTTTGGAGATATGCTAGAAGTAAGTAAACATCCCTTTTCTTAAACTTCCATGGTATAGAATTTTAAAGGGTTTGATTGTGAAATTAAGAGTAATTATTTGGGGTTTTGTCTTCAAAATAAAATTGATGATTTATTGGTGATAAATATTTAGGAGATTGAATATTCACATGTTGAGTGATATTATTGTTTGATGTGCTTTCTGTGATATGTGATGCCTTAGTGTTGTTTTGATATGAAGTTGATGAATAATAATGCATGTTACATGATGCTATCTGTTAATATTATTTTGGAATGCCTATGAGTTGTTTTGACATGAGTTATACCATTGAGATTGATGCACGATGTCATATGTCATGTCTTGCGGTCATGATATATGACCAAAATATGTTTTGGATTGTTGGGGAAGACGGATATCTCCTTCTGGGAATGGGAAGACCGTTTATAGATACCTCCTTTTGGGAAGGGGATGACCGATACATCCTCGTTAGAGGGGAAGACGGATACCTCCTTCTGGGAAGGGGATGACAGATACCTCATCATTAGAGGGGAAGACAGATATCTCCTTCTAGGAAGGGGATGACAGATACCCCTCGTGAGAGGGGAAGATAGATACCTCCTCATTAGAGGGGAAGACGCGACAGATATCTCCTCATTAGAGGGGAAGACAGATACCTCCTTCTGGGAAGGGGATGACAGGTACCTCCTCATTAGAGGGGAAGACAGATACCTCCTTTTGGGAAGGGGATGACAGATACCTCCTTCTGGGAAGGGGAAGACCCATTATAGATATCTCCTTCTGGGAAGGGCAAGGTATTGGGACGCCATTGCATTTGTCATGAGCTCATAGACAAAAATTGGGTAATTAAATAAAAGAGACACAGATGTTAAATTGAGATTATTTGGACCAAGAGATGCCCTTTGTATGATTTTATTTATGTTATGCGTACTTTTGGTGATGCATTATATATATTGATGATGTTATGACTTGTGAATGAATTTCATGAGATTGGATTAATTATATTTAATTTATATAAAATATTTTGAGTTATATTATTTTGAAAATGATGGATTACCATGGTTGTTTTTCCGGTTACCGCGCCGACTGAAAGAAACATCTTTTCGAAAACCTTTTAGAACTGTGTTTACTTACTGGGATTATAAATCTCATTAGTGGTCTTTCAGAGTTTACAGATGTTGAGATAGATGATGGCGCGTCTTGAGAAAGTCTTGAAGATATTAGCTCAAGTTTATTTGTATTTATTTATTTCTTTTGGGTCTATTAGACACCCGTGTTTTGAGACAAAAACTATTGTAAAAGAATTATGTAGATTTTATTAATTAATTTTTATGAGGCTTTATTTTGAATATACGAGATACCTTCGGACTTAAATATATTGTGAAAAAATTTATGACTCACCTATTTAAATTTAATGTTTTAAAAGGTTTTTATTAAAAAATTAATTTGGGTTACTAATGTAACGAGGGACGTTACAGCTATCGCTCCTACATTCCTTTACTTTTATAAAGTCGGGTTTGGAGATCGGGTCGGTTGGGTCTCCCTGAGTGGGGTTGAGCGGAGGGGAATCATTGGGCTCTACAAGAGTTCATACAAATTTTTCAAGTCGGACTTTTTCAAAGTTCGACCTACTGTAGGAAATGAGTCCCTATTTTATGACTCGGATGAAATCTCCAAATTCCCTCTTTACTGGCAATCCCACCCCATTAAGTTTTCTAGCTATGATGTTGGCTACATGACAACTCAAGAAAGAACCGACGTTGAGCTCCTTAAGCTCTATCATCAGCCATTGCCTTGTGGGAAACTTTTATTGCTTCCCAAATCGTCAACTCGGCAAGCTGATTTTGATTGCAAGTAGCTTTTTAGTGGGTGTTTTACTTACCTTGCAGCATACTTGTATCTAACCGATTTCCCTTTTTCAGTGATAATGAGGATGTTCAATTATAAAGCCTTGATGAAGAAGTCGGCTAACCAAACTGCCGGTGGGCCAGTTCCGGTTGCCGAAGCTAAGGGGAAAAAGAAGGTTACTGATGCTTCTGACCCGAACACACGTCTCCCTAAAAGGGCTCGAGAAGATTTGCAGTTCTAGGTTCCAAGGAGAAGTCCTTCGCCCCTACTGGTTGTTGAAGAAACTCATGCTGCCGAGAGGAGGTCGAGCAAGGCTCCTGTGGTGGCCGATCTTACTTCGGACATCAAATGGTACAACAGGAGTTGCAACCCGGGCCTCGGCTCACTTTGGGGTAGTGAGTTTAACCCCTGTTTGCTCATCGACGGCCAGGTGCTCAAACCTGCTGATGCCAGTCTTTTGCTAGACCAAGGGTCTGGTGAAAGCATGGAGGCTGCTGCTACCTATGCCCATC
This sequence comes from Sophora flavescens, assembly GCA_030762895.1. NCBI lineage: Eukaryota > Viridiplantae > Streptophyta > Magnoliopsida > Fabales > Fabaceae > Sophora > Sophora flavescens. The sequence goes on along the minus strand of CM061064.1, from coordinate 218,011,062 downwards.
GGATAGCTTCGATTACCCGCTTCTGGAGTCACCAATTCTTGAAAAACGTCAAGAAGATGGATATGATGAAGTCTGGTGCAGCTCGTTCCCTGAAAGTGGGGGACGAGTTGGCTCAAGATGTGGCCAAGTGTGAGGAGCAATCTCGGGCCATTGGCCAGCTAAAGACCCAAAAGGCGGAGCTGGAAAAAGGTAAGACTGCTCTTCAGGCCGAGATGGACATAGAAAAAGCTGAGCGACTCAATCTTCAGAAGGTCCCCAAGGAACTTCAAGCCGAGAAGGAGGCCAATCTCGAGCTGCGGAAGTCGCTGGAGGCCGAGAAGGAGGCCATTCTCAAGCTCTGATCTGATGTGGCTGAAGCCGAGGCTACCATTATGAAGGAGCACGTCAATGGCTTCTCCCGAGCTGTGAAGCAGCTTCAGCGCTTCAACCTGAATGCTGACTTCTCCCTTGTTGACGTGGACAAGGATTATAACAGAGACGGAATTCTAGTTCCGTTGTCCGAGCTGGAGGATGAGGAAGAGGTAGCTCAAGAAGAAGAGGTTGAAGGGCAAGCGGCCGAGGAGGGAGCCGATGGTGGAGGCGAAATGGACTTACCTGACCAATCTTATGCTATGCCTCCGAGTGTCGAGGATGACCCCAACTCTATTCCCGTTGAAACCGTTGCTCATAGGGATGCCCATGAGTAACTTAGGAAAATAATTTTTGTATTTTGTTCCTAGGGCAATGGCATTTTATTTTGAACTCTTATGTACTCTGGCCTTTGCCCCTTTTTATTAATGAAATCACGTGCTTGCTTACGAGTTACTTTTCACTTAGAAAATTTTCTAAGTTTTTTATGTTCATGCCTCGTTTTTACCTGTCGGCTTTGGGAGCTCAAGCTTGCTCGGCTTTTATATTCTTGTGTGTTACTCGGCTTATTCAAGATTTTGGAGCTCGGAATACCTCTAGGTTTTTTAAATACCTTCTTAGGCATTGTTTACCTATTTAGGCTCGGCATTTAAACATTGGGTCGGTCGATTTTAGCTCGGTCAACCTCTTTAGATCTTTAACTACCTTTAGGTATTGTTTACCTCTTTAGGCTCGGCATTTCGACCTCTGCTCGATCGATTTTAGCTCGGTTTACCTCTTTAAGTTTTCTTAGGCATTGGTTACCTTTTTAGGTTCGGCATTTCGACCTCAACTCGGTCAATTTTAGCTCGGTCAACCTTTTTAGGCTTTTTTTTTTACCTTTTTATGTTCGGCATTTCAACCTCAAGTCGGTCGATTTTAGCTAGGTCAACCCTTTTAGGCTTTTATTTTTTACCTTTTTAGGTCCGCCATTTCGACCTCAACTAGGTCGATTTTAGCTCGGTCAACCTTTTTGGGCTCAGTATTTTTCATAAATAAATTTTTAACCATATAACAACATTCTTGCCAAATAACGCAACTGAATTTGATTCTATTTATTTATTTTTTCAGGTGTGCCTCATTAAAACATTCCTGGCCAAAACCTCGTGGGAAAAAGACCAGGTAGGGAAAAGAGTACATCACCTACTTACATAACTTTAACTAAAATAAAACTTAGTGGGAGGTGTTCCAAGTTCTTGGAACGGCCTTTCCTGACAACTCTTCTAGCCTATAAGCGTCATTTCCTAGACTTTCAACTATTCTGAATGGGCCAGCCCAGTTTGCTACAAGTTTACCCTCTTTGGAGTCTTTTCTTGCATCATTTTGTAGTCTCAATACTAAGTCACCTTGCACATATTCTCTTGGCTGCAGCCTTGAGTTGTATTTTTGAGTTGCTTTCTGCTTGCATAGCTCTTCCCTGATTCTTGCCTCATCTCGGACTTCTTCAACCATGTCAAGCTCAACTCAGACTTCTTCTTCATTCTTATTTTGGTCATGATGCTGCCTTCGGAAGGAAAGTTCACCAAGCTCAACTGGATTCATTGCATCGGTTCCATAGGTTAGCCTAAACGATGTTTCACTAGTCGATGACTGTGGTGAGCAATGGTAAGCCCAGAGGATGCTGGGTAATTCTTCGTTCCATGCTCCCTTTGATTGGCCTAACCTTTTCTTCAGCTCGTTCAAAATGACTTTGTTGGCTGCTTCTGCTTGGCTGCTGGTTTGTGGGTGTTCAACCGAGGTGACCTTATGTTTGATTCCGAGGTTGGAGTAGAACTCTCCGAGTCCTTTATCAGTGAACTGCTTACCATTATCTGTGACAATTGTGTGAGGTAATCCGTGTCTGCATGTGATGCTTTTCCCCACAAAATTCTGTACCTTTTTAGCTGTTATGGTGGCTAATGGTTCAGCTTCAATCCATTTAGTGAAGTAATCAACCCCTACAAGCAAAAACTTGACTTGACCTTTAGCCATCGGGAAGGGCCGACTATATCCATCCCCCATATAGTAAAAGGCCATGGCGAGAACATGGAATGGATCCCTTCACCTGGAACTCGCGCTATATTGGTGAACTTCTGACACGGCTCACACTTATTAGTCCAGGTAGCACAGTCCGAGCTCATGGTCGGCCAGTAAAACCCCGCTCGCAGGACCCAAGCTACTAGAGATCGGCCACCTGAATGCATTCCACGGATTCCTCGGTGCATCTCGTCCATTACGTACTCGGACTGCTCCTTTGTTATGCACTTCAGTAAAAGCATGGAGAATCCTCTTATGTACAACTCTCCATCTCAGATGGTGTAATGGCAAGATTTTAGACGAATTCTCCTTGCCTCATTAGGATCATTGGGTAATTTGTCAGAGGCTAAATATTCCCAAATTGGTGTCATCCAGCCATGATCGTAGTGCTCGGTCATTATCACCTCGGCACTTTTTATGCTCGGTTCGAGGAGATTCTCCTGAATGAAAGTTCTTAGCAGACCAGCTTTCTTTGTGCTAGCCAACTTAGATTACAGATCTGCCCTGGAATTTTCCTCCAGAGGTATATGCTCAATAGTAAAATTATCAAATTCTGAAATTAAACTATTAACTTTGCAGAGATACCTAGTTAGTTAGGGATCCTTTGTTTGATAATCACCCAAGACTTGTCTTGTTACAAGTTGTGAGTCACTTCGACATTTTAATTCTTTGACTCCAACCTCTTTAGCTAGCATCAATCCTGCAATAAGGGCTTCATATTCTACTTGGTTGTTTGAAGCAGTAAACCCAAACTATAAAGATTGTTCCAGGATTAGATCATCAGGACCTTCAAGAATTATTCCAGCTCCGCTTCCCTTTAAGTTAGATGAACCGTCAACATATAGAAGCCGGATGAAGGATCCTGACCTCAGCTTAGAAGAGAGCTCGACAATGAAGTTGGAGAGACATTGTGCTTTCATCGGTCCCCTCGGCTCATATTGCAAATCGAACTCTGACAATTCTACTGACCAAGCTATCATTCGTCCGGCTAGATCGGGTTTCCTGAGCACCTGCTTTATTGGATGATCTGTTTTGACTATAACTTGGTGTGACTGGAAGTAAGGTGGTAACCTCCAAGCTGCCATGATTAAGGCGAGGGCTAATTTTTCAATCGCTTGATACCGTGTTTCTGCATCTTTCAGAATTCTACTAACGTAATACACCGACATCTGTTGTTTTTCTTATTCCTAGATGATTATTGCACTGATTTCATAATCATTGACAGACAGGTATAAGTAAAGATCTTTGATGAGCTACGGCCGAGTGAGGATTGGGGGAGAAGCTAGAAAAAGTTTAAGATCTTCAAAGGCTTTCTCACACTCCTCGGTCAAAGTGAACTCTTTTGGTCTTTTCAAAAGCTGGAAGAAGGCTTGCTTTTTCTGCGGATTTTGGGAGAAAGCGGGATAGATAAGATAATCGGTCGGCTAACCTCTGAATCTCTTTCACATTCTGAGGGCTCTGCATTCCAATGACAGATTTGCACTTATCAGGATTAGCTTCAATTCCTATGTGTTAGCATATATCCTAAGAACTTTCCTCCTTGTACACCAAAGGAGCGTTTTTCTGGATTTAACCTCATGTTGTACTTTGAGTTGGCTAAAAATTTCTTCGAGGTCGACTGAGTGTTGCTTTGGGTCATCGGGCTTTACCACCATATCGTCAACATATACTTCTAGGTTCTTTCCGATCTGGTTGACAAAGACTTTGTCCATAAGCCTTTTGTAACGCCCCGATTTTCTGTTTCTTGTTAATTTATGCTTAAGTGTGTGCTTGTCAGTAATTGATTTTAAATTTTTAGAGATTATTTTGATAAACTAAAATCATTTTCATAACTTAGTCTATCTTAGGAAGCTCCAGTAAAAATTTCAGCTGAAAATTCAAACGAATCCAGTATGATTTGTTTTTCATGTTCTATATGTTGGTTTATTTTATAAAATGCTTATGATGCTGTGAATATGTTGAAGTGATAATTTAATTGTTGAGTTGTTGTATGAGAAGCCTAACCTTGGGTTAGAACTCAATTTAATAAGTTAAGATAAAAGTCTTAACAAAATTATGAAAGAAGTTTACAAATAAATATTGTTTTTGAAAAGAAGTTTAATTTTGTTTGAAAAAGAGAAGAAAGTTAAGATTATATTTCGAAATTTGTAACATTAGAAATTTTATGAAAAAGCATATTTTGAACAAAGAAATTTCATATCATTTTGAATAAAGAAAATGATTAGAATTTTTCGAAATATTTTAAAAAGAATTTCCAAATTAAATTCTTGAATTAAAAGAATTTTTTTTAGGAAAATAAATTTGGTTTTATTGAAAAGGAGTGAATTTTAAATAAAAAAAATAAAAATCAATCAAGCTGATTTTTGAAAAATGAATTTCAAATAAAATTTTTTACTTTGCTCAATACAATATTCTAATAACTTGGATAAACACGTTGATCTAAAATCCCTGTCTTGTTGTTATAGACTGTGTGTCCCTATACGTTGTTGTGGACTGTGTGTCCTACATACATTATACAAACGTGGTAAAAGCAGTAAAGGTGAAAAGTTGATTTCTACTACCACAAAGTCTTAGACTGGTGCATCGGTTTAAGACTCTTGTGATTGGACACTCAAACTCAAATGTCCTGTGTTTACAAATTTTAATACACTGAAAAATTATGGAGGTCGTGAGCCTTTGAACTTCGACAAGGAAAGAATTACACACAAAGAGAAGCTGCGAAAATAAAATGTTTTTGATGCATTTGGCAGACGTGCCCAAAGTTATTTTTTGTGAGTACCTTGAAGGGCAGGGTATTTCATGCCACATTGTATCATTGTGCCTTGATGGACAATGAAATCCATATGCCTTGATTACTATGCCTTGAGTTGGATAGTATGCTATGGATATCCACGCACGTTGCACATTGTGCCAAGAGTTTTGGGCAGTGTAGTGGACTAACACGTTGTACCTTTTATGCCAAAGATTTCGGGCCTGATCAGCTCATTTTAAACAAAGGGAAGTTGGGGTCTCCGGAGATTAGGATAGACATTGAATCATAGAAGTGCCATGGTTTTCAAAAAAGTGATGATTATCTCTTGCTATGCACTTTTTAAAATGATATCTTGTTACTTGTATATGTTACTCTGTGTGTTTTGGGTGCATATAGTTGTCATAATTATCCATATATTGGTATCTTACCCTTGCATTTTCCTTCATGTATATATGTATGTATCCTGTTATGTTGAGACTAGATGGACCCAACTCTGCCTCTTGTGCACTCCCGGGTGCGGATGATCATGTTTGAGGATGTCGACAACCCTGGGGCTTGGGTGATTCATCTGGGAATCACATGGCCGAGTACACTGGACCGGTTTGCACTATAGAAGGAACACATGAGGGAGGTCCAGAGAGGAGGATTCATACCGTGGAGACCATCCAGATATCACTTCCGCCAGCTTGGTTGCATGTACAGCTCCTAGCAGACCTAGGACAGCTAGTGTTGAATCCACCACCTCTGAATATGGCGCCAGCTTCACCCATAGAGGAGGATCCGGAGGAATTCATGGATGAGGAACCTCAGTATCATCTTATGAGCAGTGATGATGATGCACCTGGCGAGGGAGCCGGGGTGGAAATATCCTCTTCTGACACTTCTTCTGGAAATGAGGGAGACTTTCGTGGTCTCCCGAATGGGTATCACTAGTTGTCTTGACTAGCTTAGGAAGTCTAGTTTTATTTTGGAGTAGTGATGTTGGATGGTCTTGTCAGTCACATGTTTTATTTTGTCTCTTTAAACTCTAGTGCAATGTAGTGTTTTGTTTAAGAAACTTGGATGTACACTCAAGGAAACTTGTCATTGCACCTGTCACTAAGAAGGTGTTTGTTATCAATGTGAATATTTATGTATGTTTTTATATGAATGTAAGTTGATATTTTAAATTCCATGTCTTAAGTTGAGTTTTATTTAATAATGAATTACTGATTAAATTTTGACATTCCGAAAGAAATTGACATGTCTTCTAATAACGTTAATATTATTAAAAAGATTAATTAATGTAATGCCCGAGTGAGGGTGTTATATTAAGGGTGGTATCAGAGCCAGTCGAGTCTTTCGGGAATCTTTGGGAATTAGGCCTATTGGGTTTGTGTTGTGTGATCTCTGATTAGGCTTGTTTGAATGACTTCTTAGAAGTAATAGATGTTGTAGAAAAAATTGAATATTCCTTATCTAGTTGCCATTTAACTGATTTTATCTTGTTGGTCAGTTATGGAGCTAGAGGCAAGACGACGATGTGGCCGCAGAGGAGGCCGTAGAGGTGGTGTTGTTGGTGGGCTCAGACTGGTTGGTGGGGGAATGGATTTTGCAGCACAAGCTAGGGCAGACGTTGCAGCTGCCATTGCTCAACAGACCGCTACTATGGCTTGCCAACACCAACCGGAGCAAGCTCATGCTGAACAAGCTGTTGAAAGTCGTGCTATGACCGCTTTCCGGTGCCAGAACCCACCACAGTTTCATGGGGATGTTGATCCCGTGAAAGCCGACTTATGGATTCAAGAGATAGAGAAGATTTTCGAACTGATCAACAGCCCTAAGGCAGTTAGAGTGCCTTATGCCACTTTCCTGTTGATGGGAGATGTGAAGTACTGGTGAAGAGGCACCAGGCAACTACTCAAGGTGAACCAACAAGAAATTACTTGGGAGGTTTTTCGTACAGCGTTTCTAGACAAATAATTTCCCCAGAGTGCTCGAGCTGAGAAAGAGCGGGAGTTCTTGCGTTTGCGACAAGGAGAAATGACCATCGGAGAATATGCGGCCAAGTTCGAGTCATTAACCAAATATTTTTGGTTTTTCCAAGACAACCCAGATGACGACTGGAAGTGCGAAGATTTGAAGGAGGATTGCGGTACGAAATCAGAGACTCGGTACTGCCCCTGGAGATCAAGAATTTTCAAGCTCTGGTGGAGAAATGTAGAAAAGTGGAACAAATGCGGAAAGGAAGGGATAATCGAGGGAATGTTAGGGGACCCTCACGAACAAGGAACCAAGGCCAGAAAGGAAGACAAGCCCAGAAGAAGCCATACTCTAGACCAACCGGGAACAATTGGAGCCACCCACAATACCGTCCAGTTGCTTCAGCCACCGGCAGTATTAACCAGAGGAGTCAAGGCAACAGTCAAGGGAGGAAGTGTTTTAAATGTGGAGATTCGACCCACTTAGCTGATGTATGTCCCGTGAGAGGGATGAAATGCTTTAACTGTGATCGGATGGGACACTTAGCAAAGGACTGTAAGGTGAAGAAGCAGGAACCCATAGTCAACAGTGCCAGAGTTTCAAAACCAACAGCTAAAGGTAAAGTTTTTACTATGAGTGGTGCAGAAGCCTCGAACTCCAAAGACCTTATGAAAGGTACTTGTGAACTAGTTGGTAACCTTTTAACAGTGCTTTTCAATTCAGGTGCAACTCATCCCTTCATATCAAATGATTGTGTGAGACTTTTTGCTTTAACTGTTACTTCATTACTATATGATTTGATCGTCTCAACACCTACTGCTGACCTGTTACGGTAAATTATGTGTTTCAATTTTTCGATTGTCATACAAGATCGACACTTTCTTGTTGATCCGATCTGCCTGCCCTTAATACAACTAGATGTGATTTTGGGTATGGATTGATTGTCTTCCAATCATGTACTTTTAGACTGTGCTTACAAGAACCTGGTTTTTCCGGATTTCGAAATTTCTGGATTTCTATCTACTTATTTGATGAGGTCTTTCTCGAAGGAAAAATATCATAAATGCTTGCTTTTAACAAGCTTAGATGTCGAGGAGGAAGTTAGTTTGAATGCTATACTGGTTGTAAGAGACTTTCCAGAAGTGTTTCCTCCTGATGTACCAGGATTACCACCGGCAAGGGAAATTGAATTCTCTATCGATCTAGTTCCGGGAACTGGGCCAATATCGATTGCTCCTTATCGGATGTCACCCTCAGAGCTCGGTGAATTGAAGGCTCAACTAGAAGATCTGTTGTCAAAGCAGTTCATAAGACCCAGTTTTTCTCCTTGGGGAGCACCTGTTCTTTTAGTACGAAAGAAAGATGGAGGCTCAAGACTCTGCGTGGATTTTAGGCAACTCAATAAGATGGTGATCAAGAATAAGTACCCGTTGCTACGCATAGATGATCCGATGGACCAATTGTCAGGAGTTGTTGTTTTCTCAAAAGTTGACTTGAGGACGGGCTATCACCAGATTAGAGTCAAGACTGAGGACATACCCAAGACGGTGTTTCGAACCCGTTATGGGCATTATGAGTACCTTGTGATGCCTTTCGGAGTGACGAATGCACCGGCTATTTTCATGGATTATATGAATCGAATCTTTCGGCCATTTCTGGATAAGTCAGTAGTCGTGTTCATTGATGACATCCTCATTTACTCAAAGAGTTATGAAGAGCATGAGATACATCTACGACAGGTTCTACAGATTCTATGCGAGAAGGAGTTATTTGCAAAACTCTCCAAGTTTGAGTTTTGGCTCAAAGAAGTGAAGTTCTTGGGACATGTAATTTCTAAAGATGGAATTGTTGTAGACCCCACCAAAGTGAAGGCAGTGCTTTCTTGGGAAAGACCAAAGACCATAAAGGAAATCCGAAGTTTCGTCGGGTTAGCTGGATATTACCGGAGATTCATCGAAGGATTCTCCAAGATAGTCGTTCCGCTAACTCAACTTACAAGAAAGGATCAACCTTTTGAGTGGACTGCGAAATGCGAGGAAAGCTTCCATAGGACAAAAAAACGATTGACAACTTCACCGGTGCTGATATTTCCAGTTCCAGAACCCAATGTGCCTTATGAAGTGTATTGTGATGCTTCGTATCAAGGCTTAGGATGTGTATTGATGGAAAATCGAAAATTTGTAGCATATGCGTCACGACAACTAAAGACTCATGAGAAGAATTATCCGACGCACAATCTAGAGTTAGCTACTGTGGTTTTTACGCTGAAAATATGGAGACATCATCTGTACGGAGCCAAGCTCGTTGTTTTCAGCGATCACAAAAGTTTAAAATATATGTTCGATCGGAAGGAATTCAACATGAGGCAAAGGAGATGGATGGAATTCTTGAAGGAATATGACTTTGCATTACAATATCATCCTGGGAAGGCGAACGCTGTAGCAGATGCTCTGAGCCGGAAGGCCATTCATGTCTCTGCAATGATGGTGAAGGAACTATAGAGTTGATCGAGAAGTTCCGTGACCTTGATTTAATGATGGAAATTAGTCCGCAAAAGATCAGCGTGGGGATGATCACGATATCAAGTGAATTGATGGAAGAGATCAAAGAGTAACAAGCCACTGATACATTCCTCCAAGAAAAGAAAGAACTCATGGAGCAAGGGAAAGTCACCGAGTTTAGTTTGGGATCAGATAACATCTTAAGATGTAATGGTCGAATCTGTGTTCCCGAAAATCCGGAGATGAAGAAGATGATTCTCGATGAATCACACAAAAGCACCCTGAGTATCCATCCAGGATCAACCAAGATTATCAAGACTTGAAGCAAAGATTTTGGTGGCTAGGTATGAAGAAACAAGTAGCAGAGTAAGTGGCATCTTGCCTAACTTGTCAAAAGGCAAAGATAGAACATCAGAGACCCGGTGGAATGTTACAGTCTCTAGGTATACCCCAATGGAAGTGGGACAGTATATCCATGAATTTTGTGGTAGGATTACCGAGGACTTCCAAAGGCTTTGACTCGATTTGGGTGATAATAGACAGATTGACGAAGTCAGCACACTTTTTACCCGTCAATACGAGCTACACAGTGGAAAAACTAACCGAAGTATACCTCAAGGAAGTGACTAGACTTCATGGAGTGCCTTCCGGTATAGTCTCAGATCGAGACCCAAAGTTCACTTCGCGATTTTGGGTAAGCTTACAACAAGCCCTAGGAACTAAGATAAGGCTAAGCTCGGCTTACCATCCGCAGACAAATGGGCAAACTGAAAGGACAATTCATACCTTGGAAGACTTGCTTAGAGCTTGCATTCTGGACAACCGTGGAAGTTAGGACGATTTGTTACCACTTATCGAGTTCACGTACAACAATAGTTTCCACTCGAGTATAGGGATGGCACCTTACGAAGCTTTGTACGGAAGGAAATGTCAGACGCTGTTGTGCTGGTATCAGGACGGAGAAAGCACCATTTTAGGACCTGAGATTGTGCAACAGGCAACAGAGAAAGTGAGCCAAATCCGCGAAAAGATGAAGGCCTCTCAAAGCAGACAGAAGAACTATGCCGACCGTAGGAGGAGACCTCTTGAATTTCAGAAAGGTGAGCATGTATTCCTAAGAGTCACCCCTACCACGGGGATAGGCAGAGTCATAAAATCCAGAAAACTTACCCCCAAAATTCATTTGACCTTATCAAATCCTCCGTCGTATTGGTCTAGTAGCCTATCAAATTGCCTTGCCGCCTTTTCTTTCAAATATCCATGATGTGTTCAACGTTTCTCAATTAAGAAAATATATTTCCGATACATCGCATGTAATTGAGCCCGATGAAGTATAGTTAAAAGATAACCTATCCTATGAAACTGCACCGGTACGGATAGAAGACAAAAGGATTAAGCAACTCCGGGGAAAACAAATTCCCCTGATCAAAGTTATCTGGGATAAAGCAACAGGAGAAGCCACTTAGGAGACTGAAAAGAAGATGAGATTACAGTACCCCCGATATTTTTCCCGGTACGTAATTTCGAGGAGGAAATTCATTTTTAGTTGGGTAGTAATGTAACGCCCCGATTTTTGTTTTTTTGTTAATTTGTGCTTAAGTGTGTGCTTGCCAGTAAATGATTTTAAAGTTTTAGAGATTATTTTGATAAACTAAAATCATTTTGATAACTTATTCTATCTTAGGAAGCTCCAGTAAAAAATTTAGCTGAAAATTCAGACGAATCCCGATCTGCGTTTTCTCTATCGGTACAAGTTTAATGATAAGAAAATGAAATTTTTACTCGTGAATAAAACGATTAGGCTTCTAATTAAAACTTCTAATGTTTCCACTATTTTAGAATTTTTCGTTAAAAAATTTTATTTTATTAATTTTTCGGGTGCGATTTTCATTAGAAATACAATCAATTCGGTATAGATATTTAACCGGAATGAAACAAAAATCAAGGGAAATAACTTGTATCAGATTTTGGAGTGTTGGGTGAGGAAAATCTGATTTTTTGTAAGATGAATAGTAATTTTATGACACAAAATCATAATTATCATAATAAATTATTATATTTCAAAATTTATATTAAAAATACTTTTTTTTTCCTCTCCCTTTTCTACTGAAACCAGTGCTCCACCCCCCCCCCCCCCCCTCCACCCCCATCCTCCTCTCTATTTAAACCCTTCTCCTTCACTCTTCACCATCTTTTCTCTCTTAAACTTCAAAACCACAGTTCTTTTTCTTCTTGAGAAAGATCAAGTTTTTTTTATGCTTTCAAGCTTCCATTTTCCAGCAGCTCCTAGGTATAAACTCCATATATGGTTCTGCACTTTTCTTCTATGATCATTATCTTCACTTGCATGTTGAGTTGATTCATGAAAGTTTGTTTATTTTGTTTCAAAACTACACTTTTTCAACTTCTACTCATTCTTCTTACCATCATCAACACTTGCATGTTGAAGAAGACTTTCCCATGACCTATTTTGAGGTGTTGGCCGAAACCCTAAGGGAGAAAAAGTTGATGGTTTTGCAAAAAAAAATTTCATGCATCTTGATTTTATGTTATATGTTCATGATTCCAACTTATGATCTTGAAAACAAAATCCTTTTTGCATAAGAATGGTCCCTATCAACTTCTACTAATTTTCACTTTCATGTTTATATCTTGCATGTGGTGAAAAATCTTCATACCCTATGATCATGGTGTAACCAAAAACACCAAGAGGGAAAAAATGAAAGATTTTGATGAAAATCTCACATGCATGGCTTTAGATCTTTGGTTCATGAATTTTCTCAACCAAAGCATTTTTTTTGAGACTATGTATACTTTCTTGTGATGGTTCTATGGCCAAAAATCTAAAATTTTTAAGTTAGTGAGGCCAAATTTTTAATCACTTGGAAGGTTGCATGGTTAATACACTAAGTTCTTTACATTAGTAGCTTAACAATGGTGCTTGAAAAATTTTAGTGTTCCTAGCCTTGTTGGCTTGTGATAGCCGAAACTCACTTGATGAGTTGATGTGGCTTGTTCAATTTTTTAAAGCTAAATGATGCTTAGAACACTATAAAGTTTACATGCATGAAATTAGATTGATGAAAAATAGTATTTTTCCACCATTTCTAAATATGGTCGAAACATGTATGATGATTTTGGGATGATTTTATGAAAATTTTAACATATGTTAAACCTTGGTTTTGTTTAGATTTGCAATCGTAACGTGAAACTCAAGTTGGTTGCTTTGAAACCGCTATCAAATCCTTTACTGGTTTAATCTGAGGTAAGGGAAGACAGCCTGAGGGATATTAATTTGTGATAACTATGTGTTACCCATTGTTGTTTGATGATGCCTGGCTGATATTTTGCCATGATGTTTGGTTGATGGTTGATGTTGGTTTGTATTGATATGCTGAGTTTGATTTGTTTTTCATGTACTATATGTTGGTTTATTTTATAAAATGCTTATGATGCTGTGAATATGTTGAAGTGATAGTTTAATTGTTGAGTTGTTGCATGAGAAGCCTAACCTTTGGTTAGAGCTCAATTTAATAAGTTAAGATAAAAGTCTTAACAAAATTACGAAAGAAGTTTACAAATAAATAATGTTTTTGGAAAGAATTTTAATTTTGTTTGAAAAAGAAAAGAAAGTTAAGATTATATTTCAAAATTTGTAATATTAGAAATTTTATGAAAAAACATATTTTGAACAAAGAAATTTGATATCATTTTGAATAAAGAAAAGGATTATAATTTTTGGAAATATTTTAAAAATAATTTCCAAATTAAATTCTTGAATTAAAAGAATTTTTTTTAGGAAAATAAAATTGGTTTTATTGAAAAAGGGCGAGTTTTAAAAATAAAAAATAAAAATCAATCAAGGTGATTTTTGAAAAATGAATTTCAAATAAATTTTTTTACTTTGCTCAATACAATATTCCAATAACTTGGATAAGTTATAGAGATTTAATTTTGTTTTGTTTTTCACTGAACGAAAAATAACGTTGAAAAGTGGACCTAGTAACCAAGACGTCGGGCTTACTAGTATAATGAAACACGTTGATCTATAATCTGTGTCATGTTGTTGTAGACTGTGTGTCCCTATACGTTGTTGTGGACCGTGTGTCCTACATACGTTATACAAACGTGGTAAAAGTAGTAAAGGTGAAAAGTTGATTTCTACTACCACAAAGTCTTAGACTGGTGCATCGGTTTAAGACTCTTGTGATTGGACACTCGGACTCAAATGTCCCGTGTTTGCAAATTTTAATACACTGAAAAATTATGGAGGTCATAAGGCTTTGAGCTTCGACAAGGAAAGAATTACACACAAAGAGAAGCTGCGAAAATAAAATGTTTTTCATGCATTTGGCAGACGTGCCCAAAGTTGTTTTGTATGAGTACCTTGAAGGGCAGGGTATTCCATGCCACGTTGTATCATTGTGCCTTGATGGACAATGAAATCTATATGCCTTGATTATTATGCCTTGATTTGGATAGTATGCTATGGATATCCACGCACGTTGCACACTGTGCCAAGAGTTTTGGGCGGTGTAGTGGACTAACACATTGTGCCTTTTATGGGAAAGATTTCGGGCCTGATCAACTCATTTTAAACAAAGTGAAGTTGGGGTCTTCGGAGATTAGGATAGACATTGAATCATAAAAGTGCCATGGTTTTCAAAAAAACGATGATTATCTCTTGCTATGCATTTTTTAAAATGATATCTTGTTACTTGTATATGTTACTCTGTGTGTTTTGGGTGCATATAGTTGTCATAATTATCCATATATTGGTATCTTACCCTTGTATTTTCCTTCATGTATATATGTATGTATCCTGTTATGTTGAGACTAGATGGACCCAGCTCTGCCTCTCGTGCACTCCCGGGTGCGGACGATCATGTTTGAGGATGCCGACAACCCTGGGGCTTGGGTGATTCATCCGGGGAATCACGTGGCCGAGTACACTGGCCCAGTTTGCACTATAGAAGGAACATAAGAAGGAGGTCCAGAGAGGAGGATTCATACCGTGGAGACCATCCAGATATCACTTCCGCCAGCTTGGTTGTATGTACAGCACCTAGCAGACCTAGGACGGCTAGTGTTAAATCCACCACCTCTGAATATGGCACCAGCTTCTCCCATAGAGGAGGATCCGGAGGAATTCATGGATGAGGAACCTCAGTATGTGATGATGATGATGATGCACCTGGCGAGGGAGCCGGGGTGGAAGTATCCTCTTCTGACACTTCTTTTGGAAATGAGGGAGACTTTCGTGGTCTCCTGAATGGGTATCACTAGTTGTCTTGATCATCTTAGGAAGTCTATTTTTATTTTGGAGTAGTGATGTTGGATGGATCTTGTCAGTCGCATGCTTTATTTTGTCTCTTTAAACTCTAGTGCAATGTAGTGTTTTGTTTAAGAAACTTGGATGTACACTCAATGAAACTTCTGTCAATGCACCTACCACTAATAAGGTGTTTGTTATCAATGTGAATATTTATGTATGTTTTTCTATGAATGTAAGTTGATCTTTTAAATTCCATGTCTTAAGTTGAGTTTTATTTAATAATGAATTACTAATTAAATTGACATTCCGGAAGAAATCAACATGTCTTCTAATAACGTTAATATTAGTAAAACGGATTAATTAATATAATGCCTGGGTGAGGGTGTTACACCTTTGATATGTTGTACCAGCATTTTTTAAACCGAAAGACATTACTCGGTAGCAGTAGTTTGCCACATCGGTCATAAATGCCGTTTTTTCTTCATCGGGTGGATACATCCTTAACTGGTTATAACCTGAATATGCGTCCAAGAAGGACAAAACTCTGTACCCTGAAGCTCCGTCTACCAATCTGTCAATGTTAGGAAGAGGATAAGAATCTTTTGGACATGCTTTGTCGAGATCGGTGTAGTCGGTGCATATTGATAAGCCTCTGGCTCATCTAGTTTTATGGCTAGTATGACCAGGGTTTTGTGCAAATTATATCTCATTTTCACCCAAATTAGATTAGATTGTCCTCAAGCAAGGTTTTGAGTCTCTAAAGTAGTTTTAGGTTAATTTAGCCAGTTTTGAGTCAAATAAAGCACTTATGGCTATTTTGTTGTTTTCGGGTTAAGTTAGAAGTCAAGAGAATAAAGAATCAGGGAAATTTCAAGTCTGGAGGAGTTCGCCTCGCGAGAGTCTTCTCGCCTCGCGAACCTGAAAGCCAGCTGAACAGTAAAAATGTCATCTGATGAGTGTGATTCCACATCATCTTTGTCTATCATTTTGCATGCATTTTCATGTAGTTTAGGCATATTTTTATTAGATTTTAGGTTAATTTTCCTTTGGAACGGGTAAGGCGGTTTTCGTGTGTTGTTTTGCAGATATAAAGGGTAAATTGCTCAAGATCAACCATGATGAAGTTTGGATGAAGATGGAGCTTTAAAACTGAAGAAAATGAGCCAAACAGAGCCCATCACGGCCTAGCCGAGCAAAACTGAAAAAGAAGAAAGGCTGAAGTCAGAGTCTGTCACGGCCTGGCCGTGATAGCCATCACGGCCGTGACCCAAAACCACCAAAAGTCAGAGCACATCACGGCCCTGCCGTGAAATTCTTCACGGCCATGAAACAGAGGGCTCGCGACGCGAGCACATTCTCGCCCCGCGAGAAACCGGATTTTCCAAAAGTGCCAGAGGCAGAGACCGTCACGGCCAGGCCGTGATGGCCATCACGGCCGTGACGCGCATTACTTGGACCTGAAGAAACCGAAATAGATCAGATTTTGAGTTGGTTTGGGACTCTAACTTCCCCATTTCTATAAATATGGACCAAGGCATCAGATACAGAGGAACATCATCATAGAAGGATCAACACATTAGGGGCTACTACTCTAGGCTTAGATTTCTCTTCTCCTCTCTTCTCTTTTCTGATTTTTATTATGTTGTCATCCCAGCTTGTCATCTCCATGGCAAGACTGGAGTAGTAGCATAGTTTCTAGGGATTAGGGCTCTGCCCAAGGTTTGTAAATGATGTTAATTTGATGTTGAAACCATTGTTGATTTCATAATTGTTTTAGATCTGATTTCTAGTGTGTTAATCACTCATAAATTTCGGCAACCTTTTATTTACGTGACATAGACGTTCTAAGGAGGAACCTAACGGTGAACTTAGGATCTCTAGGGTGATTCACTCGTAAAGCCCGGCAGCCACTGGTTTGTGAGATGTGAATGATCCAAGGAGGAACCTAGCGGTGAACTTAGGTTATTTACATGACCGAGACATTATAGGGAGGAACCTAGCGGTGAACCTAGGTGTCGGACCTATAGAAGTCAGACTTGGGACTGAAATCACGAGAGTTAGAAGCCGTCCCTCGAGGAGCAACGAGTTGTCACGGAACGCAAAGGGTCCAATCTGGGATCGACTACCACGAGAGTAGGGGTCGGGTCAATTGGGCACGGCTTTTGTAACCCGAGAGGGAGCTTAAGCTATCAGAGGATAAACTCGCCTTCAAGGCAATTTCGGTAATCAACAAAGGTAAATCTGTTAGCAACATAAACAGCCTCAAAGGTAACCCAAATCCCTAGGAATCCGTTTTAGATAAAAACCCCAAAAACAATTGTTTTCTGTTTTAATTGTTCTCTGCTCATCTATCTTTCAATTCAAAAACCAATTTCAAAACCCTCTCTAAAAAGTCCAGAACTCAATCGATTCGAAATTTAATTGCGATTCGGGAACACAGTCTGTGGGTTTGATATCTTTTATTACTTGACGGCAGTCCGGTACACTTGCCGGATACGCACGAGCGTCGTCGCACGTCGACCGACGCGACATCATCATCCTCTCTGGTTCGCCCCGCGAACAACACCTCGCCTCGCGAGACTGAAGACCAGAAGCCATGACTCTTCCATTCCTCGCCACGCGAGCTGTACTTCGCCCCGCGAGAAGACCAAACGTTGCAGACTGTTCATGATATTCGCCTCGTGAATGAGGGTTCGCCTCGCGAGTGGGCTCAGTTTCTGAATAGTATAAATTGTTGTTCTAGACAGATTGGAAGAACTTTTGCTTCTCCATTGTTTTTACATAATTTTCTGTGTGTTTCGTTTTTCCATGGAGAACTAAATTTCTTAGATTAATCTACTGTAATTGATTTCCATCATACTTGAGGTTTTGTAATTCCTGTTTTGTATGCTTTTCCCTTTTCAATACTATGTTATACATTTCTATTTGTTTAATTCAGGAGTGTATAGTGTTGTGTTGATTCATTTTGGTGATGTTATGTTCCTATACTTAATCGTGTTTGTTTAATTCGCATGTGTTCGTTCATGTTCGTTTAGTTCATGAGGGCTTAACCCCGTTTGTTTAATTCGGGAATAGGAACATATATCCGTAGTAACGATTTCGTTTGTAAATTGTTGCTACAACCGAAAGGGGATTAGAATCTGCTTAGGGCTTGGAATTTCCATGAATCGATGATAGTTGGGAAATTGAGAACAGTAGATTAATCGTCTTTAGCTATTTGATCATCTTTTCAACTGCTCTGTTTTATTGCTCTGTCTTTGCATTATTTTCTATTTGCAATTCAAACCAACCCCCCCCCCCCCCCCCCCCCCGCCCGAAAAACTGAATTTTGTGGTAAATAACAAGTCAAGAATCCTTGTGAGACGACATCCGAGTTATCGCCCTAAACTAAATTTTTACAAACCGCTCGTTCTTTTTGGCGCGTGCGCGACAGCGCGACCAAAAATTGGCGCCGTTGTCGGGGACTCTTGTTTTTTATTTTCGCATTTTTTTTCTTTTTCTTTTATTTTCGTTTTTGTTTTGAATTGGTCTGGCTACTAGGTCTACTTGCCCTGAATTGTGTGATTTTGATCTTGAAATTGAAAGAACACTGCACACACGCCGTAGAGAAATTCAGGCTAGCACTAGTAGTGATTCTAATTCTAAAACTGTTTTTGAAAACATGGGTGACCAAAGGACATTAAGACAGCTTGCTGCCCCTGATGTTAATTACAATGGCTTGTGTATTGCATATCCTGGTGCTGATACTCCTTTTGAATTAAAATCTGGTTTCATTCACTTGTTGCCAAAGTTTAGTGGTCTTGCAGGTGAGGATCCACACAAGCATTTGAAGGAATTCCAGGTCGTCTGCTCCACAACCTTGAGATCGAGAGGAGAATGGCGAGGATAACATCAAGCTGAAAGCTTTCCCGTTCTCACTGCAGGGAGCTGCAAGGGACTGGCTGTTATATCTTGAGCCAAACTCTATTACTACCTGGAATGATTTGAAGAAGGTTTTTTTAGAGAGATATTTTCCTGCCTCCAGAGTTGCGTCAATCAGGAAGGAAATATGTGGCATCAGACAAGGAAATGAGTCGTTGGTTGAATATTGGGAGAGATTCAAGCAGTTGATATCCAGTTGCCCTCAGCATCAGATTTTTGAGCAGCTTCTTATCCAGTATTTTTATGAAGGGTTACTGCCGATGGATAGGAATATTTTGGATGCTGCTAGTGGGGGAGCACTTGTTGATAAGACTCCAGCTGCTGCCAAGCAATTAATTGAAAATATGTCACTGAACTCCCAGCAGTTTACTACCATAAGAAATTCTGTTGAGACAAGAGGTGTGCATGAGGTCCATAGTTCTTCTTTCAACCAGGCCGTTGATGATAGAATTGATAGGCTCACTTCATTGGTGGAGAAATTGGCACTGGATAGAGTTCAGCCTGCAAGGTTGTGTGGCATGTGCAACTCTCCTGAGCACCCGTATGATGCATGCCCCATTCCGAAGGAAGGGTCAGTTACTGATTTGTCTCAGGCTTATGCAGTCCATCCTTACAATCAAGGCATGATCGAGAATCCCAGACAAAGCACTCCTGACCTCTCCACAAATAGGTACCACCCCAATTGGAGGAATCATCCTAATCTTCGGTATGGGAACTCATCCCAACAACAATCGATGGCAGCACCACAGGATCCTTCTCAAGTGACCACCTCTGCACCTTCGGGACCTTCACTGGAGGAGATGTTCAAGCAAATGACTTCACAAATAACTGGACAAATAAATGCACAAAATCTCCAGTTTCAATAGCAATTTGGACAGTTACAGCAGCGGACGGATGCTAGCATTAATACTTTACAGCAGCGGACGGATGCTAGTATTCAGGCCTTGCAGACACAGGTTGGACAGCTTGCCACTTCCATAAATAACATACAGCAAGCTCAAGGATAAAGTCAACTACCTGCACAGACAGTGATAAATCCCAATACCTCTAATCCTAATGTGAGTGCCATTTCTCTGAGATCTGGAAGAGTTGTTGAGGCATCCTCTGGAAAAGATGAAGAAATTGTTGAGGTAACTCCTGAGCCTTCAGTTGATGTTGAAGCTGAGAAGGTATACATACCACCAATCCCCTTCCCACACAGAGTTCAGAAAAACAAGAAGATTGGTGGTGAAGATAAGGAGAGGGAAATTTTAGATGTGTTCAGAAGGGTGGCTGTGAACATTCCTCTTTTGGATGTGATCAAGCAGGTTCCTAAGTATGCCAAATTTCTGAAGGATTTATGCACCAACAAGAGGAAGTTGAAGAGTAATGAGAGAGTTAATTTGGGAAGAAATGTTTCAGCTCTTATCCAGTCTAAGCCTGCACCAGAAAGAGTTGTTGTTTTAGCCCCCACTCAGGCACTACCACAAAAGTGCAAGGATCCGGGCACGTTTACTATTCCATGCACTATTGGGGACAGGAAATTTGAAAATTGCATGTTGGATTTGGGAGCCTCCATAAATGTCATGCCCACCTCCATTTTCAATAACCTTGATCTTGGTCCCTTGCAGTATACAGGTCTCACCATCCAGTTGGCCAACAGGACTAGTGCCCGCCCCATGGGAATGGTAGAAGATGTGCTGGTACAAGTTGATGAGTTGATTTTCCATGCTGACTTTTACATCCTGGACATGGCAGGAGAGACAAATTCCAGTAGATCACCAATAATCCTGGGCAGACCATTCATGAAGACAGCTAAAACTAAGATTGATGTTAATGATGGGACCATGTCTATGGAGTTTGGTGATATTGTGGCAAAGTTCAACAACTTTGATGCTATGAAACATCCATTGGAGGAGCACTTTGTTTTCCAGTTAGAGTTACTTTCTGAGATTATTGATGAAACCCATGAGGACCTTGTTTCTGATTTTCCATTTATTTCTGGATTTGATGATATATATTCATGTACTCGATGTGTCTCGACACTAACCCGTGTCTTTGTTTGTCTTTGAGTTTCTTGATTCAACTTTGCAGGGTGATAGTGAGAGTGAAGCTATCTGTTCAGCCGAGGTTCTTGACATCATGGCTACTCCAAATGTACCATCCATTGAGCAGCCACCCTCCTTAGAGCTCAAGCCACTTCCTGGGAACCTGAAGTATGCTTACTTGGAGACAAATGAAAAAATTCCAGTCATTATCTCTTCTAGCCTTGACTCTGACCAGGAAGCAAAACTATTGGAGGTTCTGAAGAAGCACAAGAAGGCGATTGGGTGGACCTTAGCTGACATCCCAGGAATTAGCCCCTCCAGATGTATGCACAGAATTCTATTGGAGGATGGGGCTAAACCAGTTAGGCAGGCCCAAAGGCGGCTCAATCCATTGATTCTGGATGTGGTGAAGAAAGAGGTGACTAAACTTCTGCAGGCAGGTATTATATACCCCATCTC
This sequence comes from Sophora flavescens, assembly GCA_030762895.1. Lineage (NCBI taxonomy): Eukaryota > Viridiplantae > Streptophyta > Magnoliopsida > Fabales > Fabaceae > Sophora > Sophora flavescens. The sequence continues at coordinate 217,989,762 of CM061064.1, read as the reverse complement.
TGATAGTATTTGGGTAAGTCCATTACAAGTTGTACCCAAGAAGTCCGGCCTCACTGTGGTAAGAAATGATAATAATGAGCTTGTACCCACTAGAGTCCAGAATAGCTAGCGAGTCTGTATAGATTATAGGAAGTTGAACCAGGCCACCAGAAAGGATCACTTCCCTTTGCCGTTCATAGATCAGATGCTGGAACGGCTGGCTGGTAAATCTCATTACTGTTTTCTTGATGGCTTTTCCGGGTACTTCCAGATCCATATTGCCCCTGAGGATCAGGAAAAGAACACTTTCACGTGCCTCTTCGGCACGTTTGCCTATAGGAGGATGCCATTTGGCCTTTGTAATGATCCTGGCACTTTCCAAAGATGCATGCTTAGCATTTTTACTGAATTTATTGAAAATTGCATGGAAGTGTTCACGGATGACTTCACTGTATATGGCTCCTCATTTGATGCATGTTTGCATAGTCTGAGTTTAGTTCTAGAAAGATGCATTGAGACTGATCTGATTTTGAACTATGAAAAATGTCACTTTATGGTAGAACAGGGGATTGTTTTGGGTCATGTTATTTCTAAAGAGGGTATTTCAGTAGATCCTGCAAAAATTGATGTGATTTATTCATTGCCTTATCCATCTTGCGTACGCGAGATCCGTTCCTTTCTTGGCCATGCAGGTTTCTACAGGCGCTTCATTAAGGACTTCAGCAAGATAGCTCTGCCATTGTCAAACCTGATGAAGAATGATGCCATGTTCCATTTTGATGACAACTGCAAGAAGGCATTTGACTACCTGAAAAGAGCATTGACCTCTACCCCCATCATCCAGCCCCCTGACTGGACCCTCCCTTTTGAACTCATGTGTGATGCTTCTAATTTTGCTGTGGGAGCGGTTCTAGCACAAAGGGTGGGCAAGGCTGCCCATGTCATTCATCATGATTCTAGGACATTAGATGCTGCACAATCAAATTACACCACCACTGAAAAAGAACTGCTAGCTGTTGTGTTTGCACTTGATATATTTAGGTCATATTTGCTAGGTTCAAAGGTTATTGTTTTCACTGACCATGCAGCTCTGAAGTACCTGTTAAAGAAACCAGAAGCTAAGCCAGGATTGATCCGGTGGATGCTTTTGCTCCAAGAGTTCAATGTGGAGATAAAAGACAGGAGTGGAGCTGAAAATTTGGTAGCTGATCACTTGAGCTGAATAGCAAGGGATGAGGATCCTTCTCCCATCCAAGATGATTTTCCTGATGAGCGACTTCTACATCTGTATGGGGTAACACCTTGGTTTGCTGACATTGTTAACTTTCTTGTTCTTTGGTGTTGTTCCTCCGCAGTACAAGTAGATCCAAGTTCCACAAGCTCAAGAGTGATTCAAAGTACTATGTGTGGGATGATCCGTACCTTTGGAAGTTTTGCAGTGATCAGGTGATTCGGAGGTGTGTCCCTGATCATGAGACAAAGTCCATCTTGCACTTTTCTCATGCCTCTCAAGTAGGGGGACACTTTGGACCTCAGAGGACGGCAAGAAAAGTCCTGGATTCTGGGTTCTACTGGCCCACAATTTTTAGAGATGCCTATGAGGTCTACAGGAATTGTAAGGAGTGTCAAACAGCAGGCCCTGCCATCACTCGTAGGAGTGAGATGCCTCAGCAGCCCATGCTTTTTTGTGAGGTTTTTGATGTGTGGGGAATCGACTTTATGGGTCTTTTCCCTGCTTCTTTTGGTTTTCTGTACATTCTTTTGGTTGTTGACTATGTTTCAAAGTGGGTGGAGGCAATCCCCACTAGGACTAACGATGCTAAAGTTGTTTCAAAATTTGTTAGGTCCAACATTTTTTGCAGGTTTGGCATACCTCGGGCTATTATCAGTGACCAGGGCACTCACTTCTGCAACCTCACCATGGAAGCCTTACTCAGGAAATATGGAGTTGTGCATAGAGTTTCCACTGCTTATCATCCCCAGACCAATGGCCAGGCTGAGATATCAAACAGGGAGATCAAGCAGATTTTAGAGAAAATGGTGCAGCCGAATAGGAAGGACTGGAGCCGCCGTCTGGAAGACGCACTGTGGGCTCAGAGAACCGCTTTCAAGACGCCAATAGGAATGTCCCCCTTCAGGCTGGTATTTGGTAAGGCATGTCACCTCCCGGTGGAAGTTGAGCACCGTGCATATTGGGCAGTCAAGTGCTGTAACTTGGAAATGAAGAAAGCTGGTATTGAAAGGAAACTCCAGTTGCAGCAGCTTGAGGATCTTAGGCTAGAGGCCTATGAAAGCTCCTGGATTTATAAAGAGAAAACAAAATATTTTCATGATAGGATGATTGCTAGAAAAAAATTTTCTGTGGGCCAAAGAGGTCTTCTTTGTTTAACTCCACTTTGAAATTGATGGCTGGGAAACTTAGGTCCAAGTGGATTGGACCATTTGTTGTTACTAATGTTTTTCCTTATGGTGCAGTAGAGATTAAAGATGCAGGTAGCAATAAGTCCTTCAAGGTTAACGGGCAAAGGCTGAAGCCATTCCATGGTGTGGCTGCTGGTGTTCCTGCGGATGCTAATGTTGAGGAGCTCTCCTTGGAAGCTCCCACCTACACTGCCACTTGATCAGGGAGTACCCTTTCCTTTCCCTCACTCTGATTTTATAGTTATGTTGTTTCATTGGGGACAATGCATGTTTTAAGTGTGGGGGAAGGAACTAGTTGTAGTTTTGTTTTGTCTTGTCTTTCTTTTAGCTCTTGAATAAATTGTATGAGTCTTTGGTCGGTGAGCTTGATTGAATTTGATTGATTTTGCAGAGATTGATTGCATGATTTATGTGATGATTCCCCCTAGGTTGAACAATGGGTTGAAAAATTTTTGTTTTTGAAAAAGTGATCCCCATGTGATTGAAAACTGAACTTTGAGATATTTTATTATGATGGCATGATTTATGATAAGTTTGGGGTGAAGGGAAGCACACACTAGGGATAGAATCTCTGTCAAACAATTTGAAAAAATGTCCAGGTGAGGATTTGAGCCTCCAACATGTTTTAAACTGTGTGAATCACTTTCAAGTTGCACTTTCCTGAATTTGCTTGAATCTCTTCTTGGTTTGCATGTTTATGTGTTTGCTTCAAATGATTTAGGCATTTTCTTTGTAAATAACTACTTAGCCTAAAAGAACCAATCCCTAATGCATGTTCCCTAGTTAGCCCCTTTGAGCCTGATTAGCCTGTTAATTATTGTTAACCTTATGTTATAAGCTAAAATCTGGAAAACCATGTGAACCCGATCTTAGGATTAGGAGAGCATGGAATCTTAGTAAGAGAATGGTTGCAAGAAACTAAGTTTGGGGTGGCTACAAGTTGTGATGTGTTGTTTGGGATTAAGAAAAAGAAAAAGAAAATATAATAAAAAGGTTGAAAAGAAAAAAGAAAAAAAAAGTAAAAGAAAAGAAAAGAAAAGCAGAAAAAAAAAGTATAAAAATTTCAAAAAAGCTATTTGAATAAAAAGGCTGTAGTCACCCAAGGCAAATGAAAAATGAAAAAAGGAACTTGAGTTTAAATTCAAAGTGTAAAAAGCTCATGCTCTCTTAGTTCCTAGGGTCTTCAGCCAAGTTCCTTTGTAAATCCTACCCTTAGCCAGGCCCCATTACAACCCATAAAAGACCTTTTGATGTTGCATGCATGTTTTCTGTGGGAATCATTTGGAGATGAAAATCAAATTTATGGGAAGTGCTCTTAAAAGTGAAACTGAGTGAATTGTTGCTAACCTAGACAAACTGAGCGGATTGAGTGAAACACTAAATGCCCTTGTGAGGAAGGCAGTTGTTTGAATTTGGTGATCTCCCTCTTGTGTGTAACTTGGATCCCCTGCTTAGATTAATGATTGTTTGAATGATGAATTTCTCAATTGTTCAGAATAAATGATTGTGGGGAATTGCTTTGTTGAAAGGGGGGAACATTGAAGAAAACTGCTTTGATGTATTGCTTGAAATTTGTGCAAGGTTGATTGAATCTTTTAAGCTTGCCATGTCTTGAGTCTTTTTGATTTTTGAGTTGTAGTTTGCTTGGGGACAAGCAAAGTTTAAGTTTGGGGTATTTTGATAAGCCTCTGGCTCATCTAGTTTTATGGCTAGTATGACCAGGGTTTTGTGCAAATTATATCTCATTTTCACCCAAATTAGATTAGATTGTCCTCAAGCAAGGTTTTGAGTCTCTAAAGTAGTTTTAGGTTAATTTAGCCAGTTTTGAGTCAAATAAAGCACTTATGGCTATTTTGTTGTTTTCAGGTTAAGTTAGAAGTCAAGAGAATAAAGAATCAGGGAAATTTCAAGTCTGGAGGAGTTCGCCTCGCGAGAGTCTTCTCGCCTCGCGAACCTGAAAGCCAGTTGAACAGTAAAAATGTCATCCTCTCTGGTTCGCCCCGCGAACAACACCTCGCCTCGCGAGACTGAAGACCAGAAGCCATGACTCTTCCATTCCTCGCCACGCGAGCAGTACTTCGCCCCGCGAGAAGACCAAACGTTGTAGACTGTTCATGATATTCGCCTTGCGAATGAGGGTTCGCCTCGCGAGTGGGCTCAGTTTCTGAATAGTATAAATTGTTGTTCTGGACAGATTGGAAGAACTTTTGCATCTCCATTGTTTTTACATAATTTTCTGTGTGTTTCGTTTTTCCATGGAGAACTAAATTTCTTAGATTAATCTACTGTAATTGATTTCCACCATACTTGAGGTTTTGTAATTCCTGTTTTGTATGCTTTTCCCTTTTCAATACTATGTTATACATTTCTGTTTGTTTAATTCAGGAGTGTATAGTATTGTGTTGATTCATTTCGGTGATGTTATGTTCCTATACTTAATCGTGTTTGTTTAATTCGCATGTGTTCGTTCATGTTCGTTTAGTTCATGAGGGCTTAACCCCGTTTGTTTAATTCGGGAATAGGAACATATATCCGTAGTAGCGATTTCATTTGTAAATTGTTGCTACAACCGAAAGGGGATTAGAATCTGCTTAGGGCTTGGAATTTGCATGAACCGATGATAGTTGGGAAATTGAGAACAGTAGATTAATCGTCTTTAGCTATTTGATAATCTTTTCAACTGCTCTGTTTTATTGCTCTGTCTTTGTATTATTTTCCATTTGCAATTCAAACCAACCCCCCCAAAAAAACTGAATTTTGTGGTAAATAACAAGTCGAGAGTCCTTGTGAGACGACATACGAGTTGTCGCCCTAAACTACATTTTTACAAACCGCTCGTTCTTTTTGGCGCGTGCGCGACAGCGCGACCACACATTCTCCACTTACCATTGGCCTTTCTAACTAACACCACATTGGCTAGCCAAGTGGTGTATTTCACTTCTTTGATGAAATTTGCTTTGACCAGTTTGGCAGTCTCCTCGGCTACTGCTTGGCGCCTTTCTTCGCCAAGTTTTCTTTTTATCTGAGCTACTGACTTGGTTTCGGGACATATAGATAGCTTATGGCACAAAAAATTGGAGTTTTTGCCAGGCATATCCGAAGTCTTCCAAGCAAACAAATCAGCATTCTTTTTTAAAACCGCTTGAATCTGTTGTTTGAGCCAGGTGTCGAGCTGACTGCCGACCTTGGTGCACTTCAGCTTGGGCTCCCAGTTGGAACTTCTCTAAAGACTCTGTTGGTTCGGCTCTGGACTTGTACATCTCCATCCTTGGATCTAGTTCAAATATGTTGACCGAGCTCGTTGAGGTAACCGAAGTGACCGAGCTCACCACTTCCGCCCTATCATCTTCGGCATTCTTTGCGATGTTCTGGTTTCTGTTAACCTTCAGACTATCCACATAGCATTGCCTGGCCATCCTTTGGTCAGAGACAATCTCTTCAGACTCGACTGGGAACTTCATTGTGAGGTGTGGGGTAGAGACAATCGCTCCGAGTTCATTCAACATCGGTCTTTGTAACACCCCCACTAGGTATTACTACGTAACACGTGCGGAATTTAAATTAAAAAGATAATTTGATGGTTTCTTTCGGAAAATAATTTATATAAGTACATAAGCATCTGAAATTGGGTATAAAAAATTTGTCACGATTCCAAACTTAAACCCTGATCGGCACACGGGCTTACAATCCTAGCCTGGCAAGCCTATTTAATTTAAAGATATACTTGAATAAAAGTTAGTGTTTTTACAAAAATTTCGACAGAGTCTCCTCTGTAATTCGAACATCCCAGGTAAAATAACACTTGCTAAAATAATTACATTTTCATTCCAGAATTATAGTTACACCAAATACAACTAGGCAGTAATATGCTAAAAATAGTTATATCAATAAGCTATACATGACCAAAAGGAAAAGCTTAGGTTTTCATTCAAAAGAGATGCTCTACGAGCCATAAACATTCCATTTTAAAATAAAGACTCTGAGTCATACTCATACATACTATCAAAAATCTAAGTCTCAAACCCTAAGCTGGTCATTCTAAAAGTTATTCCCGAGGAAAACTCACGTGATCACTCCACAATCAAGTACTTCATCAAACAACTAGATCTAAGTCTCTGAGTGACTTAGGAAGACTCTTCTGCACGACCTGTACTAAAGTACCTAGGGTACAATAGCGAACCAGAAGAAACCTGATATATCTGCAAGGGTGAGATACCGATAAATGGATATATCACACAACAACCATATATACGATACATACATCACCTTAGCACATTAACACTTAATTATTATCCAGAGATAAAATGACAAGTGTTATATCAGTGGGTCTCATACCCGAATCAATCTGTTTTGTAAAGATAATACATGACACTTCAATCATCAGGCTCTAAACTTAATCTCATGAGATATCATCACCGTTTTATCATTAAGAAATAAAGAGTTGATTAGACTCATACGCCACGTTTGGCAAGTTGTCTCCGTCACCTCATGTACCAGGATCAACACCATCACGAATCCCTTATAACGGCCATTCGGATGTATACATCATCAAATACCACATCTTAAGCGGGTATTCGGTAACTCAAGCACGTCTGCCAAGGGGGAATGCATATGAATAAAAGACTTTTCATTATCGAGACTTTTCTTTGTGTTCACTCTTTTTCATTGTCGAAGCCCAAGGCTAACGACTATTCACAATTTTCATCACTTGAAAATCAATAACACAGGACACGCAATCCGAGTGCTCAATCACAACACCTTAGACCGATGCCGTAGTCCGAGGTTGTGGTCATAGAAACAATTATAATTTTATCCATGTTTTATTTCAACATGATAAGGACTCCTAGCCCATAACAACGAAATTTGGACACACAGTCCTCAATTCCAAAATTAGGACTCCTAGCCCATAACATCACGATTGGGACCCTTGGTCCATAATTCTTGACACGGATCCCATATCATGTGCATAAACTGAATGCTAGAGGCGACGTCTCGTGAACTAGTATTCTCTTTCACATGTGCTTACTTTTCGCTTAGTGAAAATCAAAAACCAAAACAAAACCTCGGTCACTTATCCAAGTAGCCGGAACGTTTCTAAATCATTTAGGAGAAAATCTTTTCCTTTACAAAGTCTTTTATAAAACATTTGGAAATTCGTTTGCTTTTGAAATCCTTGATAGAATAAAGTCAAATATTTTCAAATGATCTTTCCTTCATAAAACACACCATTCGAAAAGGTTTTCTCTCATACAAAACTTTTGATCATTAAAATGTAGTTTCCTTCAACTCAAAATCACTTCAACATTTTTCTAAAAACAAAGATCTTATTCTTCTGAAGTAAGCACTTTAAACAATGAACTTTTATAAGTGAACCCAAAACTTTCAAAGTTCTATTTGAGGCTTATTAAGGCTTTTAATCCTTATAATCATTGGGCACAGACTCAAGTATGACTTCTCAAACTTCAATCAACAGTAATATATTCACAACAATAATAATATCACAGTTAATGACAGTTCATCACATATATATATAATTCATAACACTTTAAAGCAAGAAATGTTCAACTTCAAGTAATAACCACAATAGTTTAAGTAAACAAGTTATTCAAGTATTGGATCAATATCACAATAATATTCACAACACTCAATTACACACATACACACATGCATATAGTTATTGAATATCCCTAGGCAAGCTCCCCTTACCTTTGAAGACAAGTAAAGGATCCTCGTCTTAATGCTCACGTTAGTTCCAAGAGTGCAAAATCTACTCCACCAAGTAAGAATAGTCGTGTTCAACATCACGGAGACACAAACCAAGCATGATAACAACAAACAAATTCACCAATTCAATTTTTCATCCTCAAAACATATAATCAAAAGAAACCATACATTTAATTCAGTAAATAGAATCGATTTCTCAATAATATCGATTTGGATAAAAAGGATCCATAATTAAAATTGGGGACCATTTGATTTGGTTTGAGAAACATGAAATTGAACTTAGAAATCTCAAATTAAAGGTCCTAATTTGAATAAAACATAGTTAATTTCATAGAAACATAATCGATTTCAAATAAAATCAAATTGGGGTTTAGGGTTCAAAGAGCAATTTGGGGAAAATTTTATTTAAATAGAAAATCATAAAATTAACCTTAGAAACCATTAATTACATGTCCCAATTGCACAAAAACTGAACCAATTTCATGATTAAAGTAAGATGAAAAGTTAGGGTTTCAAAATCAATTTGGAGATTTTTGAATCTAAGCAAAATAGATGAGGTTTTCACTTACCCAAGGAAGAAGAAGATGTCATGGTGGTTGTTGAAGGTCAACCGGCACGGCGGCAGTGACACCGGACGGCGGAGCTCTGATCGCGCGGCTTGATGGCGACCATAAGCATAACCAAACGGAGCACATGTGTAGGGCAGCAAGTGGCAGTGCACGACCGTCTTCTCTCTACTGCGTGGTGGTCGGATGGTGCTCAGAAGATGTTACCGTGGCGGAGACAACGGTGCACAAGGGCGAAGCCACTGGACAGACGCGCGATCGTCTCCTCCAACCCAGGTGACGAGCGACGATGTGTGGTGATCCTCTCCATTTCGAGCGTGGCCAGGTGATGGTTGACGGTGCTCTTCCGGTGGCTGGGTTGTGAAGAGAAGAAGGAGGAGGTTTTGTTTATTGGAAGAAGAAGAAGGAAGCAGAGAAAGAAAAGAGAAGAGTGAGGGGGGGGGGGGGGGGGGTTATGGGTCATTAAGGGAGAGAGGAGAGATAAAATTTAGTTTTGTATTAGTGGGTACACTATGAGTAATAAATATTAAGCCTAAAAAACAAATTTGTTTTTAGTTTTTGAATAAAAAAAATAAAGGGTGACAAATATATACTTTCAAAATTTGAAATAAAATAGAGATTGATAGTTGAATCGATCAACTAAGAAAATCCACGGTCCAGCATTTAATCTCCGATTAATGTCAAACCAGTTTATTTTCAAATCTAAAATTAAATAGAATGAAAATATGGAAATGCTTTCCTCTTAATCATATTATTTAAAACATTTTTCTATACTGGTAATAATAGTGACAATAACGGGAATTATTGTCTAGTAAGCATGCATTTACTTAAATAAGTCAGTGCTAACGCACCCAATAAAATAATTTGAAGAGAGTAATTTAATTACTCAAACTAAACCACATAACAAAATAAACATAAACATCCAAATAAAATAATTAATCATATGTGTAAAAACTAGGGTGTTACAGTCTTCCAATAAGGATGTTGTTCGACGTGCTAGCATCCACAATAACATATCTGACTGATATGGTCCGGGCGAGTTTTCCCTCTCCAAACGTTTTTAAAAGGTCTATATAACCTTGGGTTTTTACTTGCTCTCCGGCGAACCCTACTAGCTTGTCTTCCTGCTCTTTTATTAGCTTTTCTGGAATTCCAAGTTTTTTGAAGGTCGTGATGAGTGTGATTTTACCTCATATTTCATTGTCATTTTGCATGCATTTTCATATAGCTTAGGCATATTTAATTTGATTTTTGTTAATTTTTACCTTGGAACGGGTAAGGCGGTTTTGTGGTGTTGTTGTGCAGGAATTAAGGATTTAAATGCTCAAGATTAACCATGATGGAGCTTGCATGAAGATGGGGCTTGAAAAGTGAAGAAAATGAGTCAAACAGAGCCCATCACGGCCTAGCCGTGACAGCCATCACGGCCATGATCGAGTAGATCTAAAAATAAAGAAGGCTAAAGTTAGAGCTGGTCACGGCCAGGCCGTGATGTCCATCACGGCCATGACATGTCAGTTGAACCAGACCCTCACAGGCAGAACTGATCACGGCCTAGCCGTGATGGTGGTCAAGACCGTGACAGACCAACAAGTGAAGCAATCTCCAAGGCAAAACCCGTCACGGTCTGGCCGTGATGGCCATCACGGCCGTGACGCGTGATATATGGATCTTCAGAAACTGATTCTATCTGAAATTGTGGTTGCTTGGGATTCAAGTTACCCTAGTCTATAAATAGAGAACTTAGGCTCGAAAATAGGGACACTTGGAGGACTTTTGGGCTGCTACACTTAGGAAAAATTAGGATTCTCCTCCTCCTCCTCCTCTTCTTCTTCTCTTCTCTTAGGTTTTATTTCATGTTTTTGTTAATCAAGCTTGTCATCACCACGGCAATGCTTGAGTAGTAGCTTTATTTCTAGGGATTGAGGCTATGCCCAAGATCTGATTTATGTTATGAATTGATGTTTTACCTTTGTTAATTTCAATTTTGCTTTAGATCTGATTTCTATTGTTTTAATTACTCGTAAATTCGGTGGCCACTTATTTGCGTGTCGTGGATACTCTGAGGAAGAACCTGGCGGTGAACTTAGGTATCGGATCTATAGAAACAGACTTAGGACTTAAATAACGAGAGTCAGAAGCGGTCCTTCGAGGGTTAACGAATTGTCACAAAGCTTAAAGGGTTCAACCTAAATTCAACTACCACGAGAGTAGGGGTTGGTTTAATTGGGCACGATTTTTGTAACCCGAGAGGGAGCATTAACTTATTTAGGATAAATTCGCCTTCAAAGCAATTTTGATAATTAACAAGGGTAGTCAATTTAGTAACATAAACAATCTTGTTGGTAACCCAACTCCTAGGAATCTCTTTAGATTTGAAAAACCCCAAATTGATTTACGTTCCTAATTTGTTTAATTGCAATTTTAAATTTGATTGTTACTTGATTCTTATTTCAAAAATCAAAACCTTTTCAAAATCTTTTTTTATATAGTCCAGTTTAATTGATTTGATAATTAGTTGCGATTTGAGATCACGGTCTCTGTGGGATCGATCTTTTTATTACTCGGCAACGAATCTGGTACACTTGCTGGAATCCACGCACATCAGGTTGCCAGGTATAAAATATCAGCCGAGCTTTCCTAATCAACAAGTGTTCGTTTGACCGAGAAGTTGGCTAATTCTACCGTTATCACCATTGGGTCATCTTGATTTGGATCCAGTCCTTGGAAGTCATCATCTGAGAAAGTTATGGGAGGTCTTGTCCTTGTAGGTTTTCCAGACACCGTGTTTACAGATCGGATGGCTTTTATATGATGCCGCTGAGCTGAACTCGTTGTTCCTCCACCTGCAAGTCCTCCCGAGATTGTATTGATGACCCATCCGACTCCTCCTTCTGCATCTGCATTAGGAGCCCTCTGATTGTTCACCCGATCTCTGTTATGATTATTCCCCTACTGGTTTGCATCTCGGTTACGATTGTCATAACCGTGTCTCCCTCATCGTCGACCAGCTCGTCCGCCTCCATTATCATCTCGACGAACGAACCCGTCAAGACGGCCTGCTTGTATCAAGTCCTCAATTTTTTCCTGGGTTGTTTTACAGTCTTCAGTGGAGTGACCATAGTTTTGATGCCATTTGCACTCTTTACTTCTGTCTGCATTGGCCGGAGTTTTAGACGGCCGAGGTAAGATGAGTAACTCGGTGTTGCACACCTCTTAGAGAATGGTTGCCCGAGATCGGTTCAACGGTGTATAGGACTGGTACCTGGGTTGCCTCTCCGAGAACCCCCTTTTCATTGGCCTTTTAGGCCCTTTGTGGATTAGCCCCCTATCTTTTTCTTTGCTCAGAACCGAACTCTTGTCTTCAAAACCTCTTTCTCTCCTTTTGGATTCTACCATCTATTCCGAGTTCATGAAACCTGTGGCTTTTTCCTGCAACTCTTCAAAATCTCTCGGTGGTTTCCGAGATAAATACTCAAAGAATGGCCCCAGCTTCAAACCGCCCATGATGGTATGTAGACAGAGTTCCGAGCTCATATTGGGAATTAAAATTTGTTTGGCACTAAAACAAGCCATATAATCTCTAAGTGATTCATTCTTTTCTTGTTTAAAATTCACCAGCGAGACCGAGTGCCTTTTATGCTTTCGGCTCGCTGCGAATTGTGCAGTGAACTTAGTTACAAGCACATCAAAGGAATCAATTGACCGAGGTGGAAGATTCGTAAGCCAGGTTAAGGCAGGGCCTTGCAAAGTAGTTGGAAAATTTTTGCACATGACGGCTTCCGAATCGGTCACCAAGTAAACAGAAGAAATAAAGGATTCTACGTGCTCAGTTGGGTCAGTGGTGCCATTGAATTTATCAATGTTAAGATGCTTAAAATGTCTAGGCATGATTACCTCATCGATGTCATCCTTGAACGGCAACCTCGATCGTCGATCCGTTACCCTTTCTTTCTGGACAGTCCTTTCTACACGAGATTTAACTCCTGAAACCCTCCAGGCGAGGTTTGGTCTTGGACGGTCAGCTCGTATCATGATGAGAAGGTACGTACGATGGATTCTTTTGGCTACCCTCGGGTATGGATTGCTCTTCCTCGGAAGGCATCGCTGATCTTTCTCTTTTCTGAGCTCTTAACAGCCTTTGATTCTGAGCACGTATCTCCTCGTTCTCCTCACGCAGCTGCCTTAACTGTGCTATAACCGCTCCTAGCTGAGGGTTATCTTCATTGATGGGCTGGGGCGAGGGATTGTCACGGTTCTAGCTCGTGTTTGAAGCCTCGTGATCTACATGGTTCGTGTTGTTCCCCCCTCCCCTTGGTTCATTCCGTGTAATGACCATCAAGCTTTCTTACGGAACCGGGGAAAGTTTTTCCTCGGCCCCACGGTGGGTACCAAATGTTCCTGCCGAGATCCGACTTGCCAGAATCTCGCCGTAGAACGTCTAACCAAGAGTGAACACCGAGGTTGTTTTAGATTATGACTTGACAGAATATTGTATTCCGGTACTACGTATCCCAAATGGGAATCAAAGCGAGACATAGTTCTTTGTTTAACCATTGGTCATACAGTGATCTCAATCCCATAATCTTGTATCTGATGAATACCAGCGAGCAAGGACTCTTCAATAGTCTCTTGGTCGAGCTAGTTTCTCTAATACGTTTAAAGGAGATTCACCTAGGTTAGTGAAAAGTGAGTCTCTCTTTTGGGTTCTCCTCCTTTTATAATAGGACCCCCATATGTTTAAGAGATTTGGATTTATATCCTCTTATCTCTTAAATCTTCTTTGAAATATGATTTCCTTAATTTGAGGGATTTATCTCTTCTAACTGGATAATGTTATTTGAGATAACATCATGATCATTAAAGATAATATCAATATCTTATCTTTTCCACATTTATCAGATCGGATATCGAAACTCGGGGGTCGGGTTTTACTCCTCGGCCAGTACACTAGTAAATGGCAGAGAGAAACCGGATGATGTTGATTAACGAGGCTCAACCAGAGATTTTTATACACTTAGATTAGTGATATTTCTCTTTTTTATCATTGAAAAAATTGACGGATGATTGAAGAACTATATTTGGAACATTGGAAAATTCTATACACAAGTCACATTGTACTTATATACAAGAAATACAGAAGCATTTTAATTTTCTGTATGTAATAGGTTTTGGAGGATCCAGCACTGTCCTCAACACAAGCTCCTATGATTTCTAATCATACTTGGCTACAATGCCTAGGTTCTTCCAACTCAAACCTCCCATTTTTCTGCCCACTTCTCATCGTTTTACTCAATCCTCTACAGCCGCAGCCCTTGGTAACGACCCAGTAACATTCATAGCTACCCAATTGTCTAATTGCACTCGCTTACCACAATTGAACCAATTATATTCCCATATCATCACGACACATTTTCTAGAATCAAACCCTGCCCCATTTAATTGGAACAATATCATAAGATCCTACACCAGGCTACATGCTCCACACAAGGCACTTCACATACATGTTGCAATGTTGCGTGCCGGGGTGTTACCCGACCATTACACCCTCCCCATTGTTCTCAAAGCAGTGTGTCAATCTTTTTCCATTAACATTGGAAAACAGGTCCATTCACTTGGTATAAAGCTTGGACTTCAATCAAATGAGTATTGTGAAAGTGGGTTTATCAATTTATATTGTAAAGCTGGTGAATTTGGAAGTGCCCGTAAGTTGTTTGATGAAAATCCTGACCCAATGCTTGGTTCTTGGAATGCCATAATCGGTGGACTTTCGCAGGCCGGGCTTGCCGGGGATGCAATAGATGTTTTCCATGATATGAGGAGACATGGGTTTGTGCCGGATGGCGTCACCATGGTTAGCCTAACATCTGCTTGTGGAAGCATTGGTGACTTGGACCTGGCTCTTCAATTGCATAAATATGTTTTCCAGGCTAAAGATATGGATAAGGCGGATATTTTGATGCCGAATTCACTGATAGATATGTATGGGAAGTGTGGCAGGATGGACCTGGCATACAAAGTTTTTGCAACAATGGAGGAAAGGAATGTGTCGTCGTGGACATCCATGATTGTGGGTTATGCCATGCATGGACATGTTAAGGAAGCACTTGAGTGCTTCTGGTTTATGAGAGAGGCAGGAGTGAAGCCTAATTATGTGACTTTTATTGGAGTACTCAGTGCTTGTGTGCATGGAGGGACAGTTAAAGAGGGAAGATATTACTTTGATATGATGAAGAATGTTTATGGCATAACACCACAATTGCAACATTATGGGTGCATGGTAGACCTGCTGGGTCGTGCAGGATTGCTTGACGAGGCTAGAAAAATGGTGGAGGAGATGCCTATAAAGCCAAACTCAATAGTATGGGGGTGTTTGTTGGGTGCTTGTGAAAAATATGGGAATGTGGATATGGCAGAGTGGGTAGCTAAGCATTTGCAAGCATTGGAACCTTGGAATGATGTTGTTTACGTGGTATTGTCTAATATCTATGCTAATAAAGGCTTGTGGAAGGAGACGGAGAGAGTAAGATCGGTGATGAAAGAAAGAAGATTTGCTAAGGTTCCTGCCTATAGCCTGGCAACAAATTCAGATTGAAGATTCAGCAATAATTTATTTTAGCATTGGGAATTTCACAATCAATTATTGTTGTGCTTGTGTTGTTCACGAGTTGAATTTTTGTATTTTTTGCAATATACTCAGTAAACCAAAGATATTTCCATAATCAGTACTTTTTGTTTTTGGAAGAGGAGGGAAGACTGAAGTTAGGTATGAGTAGCTTGTTAGAAATTAGGGAATTTTTTTCCTGTAAATTCTCTGTTGTTGATTACAGAATAATTAGACTTTTTAAGTTTTAAGATTCCATCAGACAGGGTTTTCAAGTCTAGTAAGTGGGGACTGAGAACTATATCATGCTTTGCCTGATATGCATACATAACCATTAATGTATAAATATACCAAATATAGGCTTACTTGTCGGGAGGAAAAAAAAAAACCAAATACAGGCTTCTGATTTTATCATTCTACTGTTCTTTGTAAAGAAGGGATGCTTACTTGATAATAGTTACTTGATTATAATCAAATTCATAATGATAGTTAGATTTGTATTATATTGTTACCTAAACATCAGGGTCTTAAACATCTTGATCGAATTATATTAGCGTTAATAAAATTTGGATCCTCAAATTGTTGATAGTCCAACATCATTGTATATCCTGCCAAATTTTTCTAGGAGTTACACGTCTTCCATCAAATATTTGTCTATATTTTGTCTTTGCCTGAGCCACATCAGCTTGTCAAGTGTATCTTTGCATAACTATCATAGCAGTGTTTGTTTCTTAAGAAATATAGGAGTCTGCTTTTGGAAAATCCGAATTAGTGTATTACTGTAATGGGGGTACTGGGTAGGTTAGCTCTGTCAAATTTAAAGCCAAATGCAATTGACGTGCCTCCTTTTATGTTCTCTTTCGGTTAGCTTGTTGAATCATTCTTCAGTGACTTAAAGGAATACAGCCAAGGAGGAATACGTGCCTCCTTTTAAGTGTTTACAACTTCCACAATGTGATTCTCATTATGAAGTAGACGTGGGAACAAGGGCATCACCTCTTACCTGAAAGCCAAATACCAGCATTATTTACTTTTCATGGACAATAAGAGTGCCTTATACTTTTCAGTGACAGAAGTTACGGGAGTTGCTTGTGGAAGTCCACAAATAACGAGAAGTTGGAAGTGATAAGAGATGTGGTAATTAAAGAAACCTAGTCAAAGTTGCTTCAATTGTGGCCGTTTTTGTTTATCTTTTTGACAGAAAAATTAAGATGTTTTCCTATTTTGAGGCTATCAGTGGGGCTTGCTAAGAAAAGTTCCCACTTCATATGTTTTTATCCATTCCTGATTATGGTTTTGTATACATGCTGCCAGAAAGATGGATTTGGAAAGAACTTTTCTTGTGATCCAAACAGTATATCTGGTTATGTATCCCACGACCGAGAGCCGGAGACTGATCCCTTTCGAGTCGTAAAGATTGCCAAAATAGATTTTACATCTCCCAGCAAAGACTTTTGTATACACACGACAGCAATCTAATAAGGACCATTTTGAACTTGAAGGACTAAATTGATTTGAAGTGAAACTACAGGAAACAAATGAATAATTTAACTAACAAATGTCATAAAACAATTGCATTGATCTTAACATATACAGTTGTTTAAGTCCAAGGCAAGAAAACGATCTGCATCATTACATTCCTTATGGCTAATTACATGATACATTGTTAGGAATTCAAGAAAAAATACATCCTCAATAGCCTAGGAACTTATCTCCTCTATAGCTAACCAAATTTTCTTGTAAGAATAATTAGCATTTGCTAACCTTCATTTACAATGGTGAGAGAAACAGATTTTTATGCTTATAAAACTAGATTATCTCCTTCACTGATTTCTGAGTTGTGATTGATGCCTGAAGCATCCACATGAGTAATAGTTCCAGCATTATTTTCTTCATCAGCTATAGCATCATTCTTTGTTCCTTCCAAAATCACTTCAATATTATCATCTTCTCCAGATGTGACTTCATAAATGTTGCTTTTTCCAAGCCTACGTCCGTTACTAAAATCTGAAATATTTTCTTCATGCATGATGTGTGCCTGGCCAAGCACTATTTCAGTTTCATTACAATCAGGAGGAACACCATTTTCATCATGAAAGCTTTGGACCTCATCAATTCCCTCTGTCACACCATCATTTGTGGCACCCTCCACCACATTTTCCTGAGTCCTGGTTTCCTCCTTTCTAATTCTGGGGTCTTCATCCTCATCATTATCCTTCCTTGACAAATCTGATTTAACATTCTTCCTAACCTGCACATCATTTTGTGGTTCTCTGAGTTGTATTTCTGATTCCTTATCATTACTTTGAGGATCATTTATTACAGGTCTCTTTGGATACTTCTCATGGCCATGCTCTTTGTCACCTGATTCATTTCTTGATTTTCCAGTTTTATCTTTGGAAGAATCCTTGTATTTATTCTTGGATGATACCTTAGGCTGCTTTTCTGGTTCATGTTCCACTTCTTTTCCTTCATCTGTCCTGAGTTTCTCATTGACATGTCCAAATTCTTCTTCAGTCTTATCTTTCTTGGCTCCATCAAACACATCATCCCTGCCACTATTTGACTCATTAGCTTCTCCTGCAAAAGAATCTTCATTTGTTGAGTCAGGAACAGCTCTTTCATCCAACCATGATGGGGTCCCTTTACGCCCCAACGGAATAGTATCATGTCCTACAACAAGCTTGGTTTGATCCCTATAGTTGTCAGTCTTGTTCCATATTGAGTGCTTGATCTGATATACCAACCAGGCACAAACAGCCAGAATTAACATCACCTTCAATGCCTGCTTTATGTTAGTCCCTTTAGGTCTCTGAGGCCTTCCAAAGGATTGATACTCCATTCTTCTGCATGTAATTCAGCATACTGTCAATGACCAAAATAATAAAAATTCGGATGATTCGATCTGAAGATATCAAATTATCAATTGAGTATTCTAACATGTTGATTCTATCATCAATTCCAGAAACATAAGGTGACTAGTAAATATTGCAACACCAGCAAGCAAGAAAGGATAAGCCAATCCAACTCTAACTATATATACATCAATAAAGGGATGAGATAAAAATAAGTCCAATTAAAGAAAGAAAACGAAATCATGTGCAAGTACCAACAAAAACCTAGTCTGCAATTTATGACTTAAGATGATGGAATCCAAGATAATTTGTAAAATGGTGATACATAAAATGCATGTTCAACCACCTCTCGTTAAGAAATAACAACTACAAAATCAAATTAAAGGTGCGGACCTAATTCTTCTAAATGAAGTAGGAGAAAAGTCTTTCTTCCATGGCAGACTCTATTAGAATCACAAACAAACCAGGCCAGTCATCAAATAACTGTGCATATATCCCAAATATGATACCTAACATTTAACTTCATGAAAATCTAGAATTCCAAGAAACATGCATAACCATGATGATTGATGATTGATGATTGATGAAAGAAAAAAAATATAAAATTAATACAGTATATTGAGCCATAGGTAAGGAGCAAGAGCAAGAAGTGATGTGTTAACCAGGAAGTTACCTTTATTTGTTTTTGTTAGTGGTGCAGGTGATCTTGTTCTTGTTCTTGTTCTCTCTTTTTGTTCTTTGTTTTGTGCTTTTAAATCATAGTTTGCAACAAAATGGTCAAAATTAGTACTTTGGAAGTACAGGAGAGTCGTTGAGAATGCTCCAGATTAGCGGTTACTTTTTGTTTGTTATCTCCAAAATACCCTTGAGAGTGAAACTTGAGGCAATTGAAGTCACCCGGGGCAAATTTGAGAAATGAAATATCCATTGCTAGCTGTCAGCCTGTCCCGGCTTTATATGGATTTTTTGCCTCCCCGATGGCTAGTACCGATTTTATAAGTCTACAACCTATGATGCTGGGCTTATATATTTTATAAGAATTATTAGGTACAATCTTCAAATGTCAATGTGCAAACGCAAGTAATGGACTAAATCATTTCCCCCCCTCAATAATTGTCTTAATATATATCTGAAAAGGTTAACTTGTACATACATTATCCAATAGCTTTTTATGCAATATAACTTTTCTCCATTCAATCGTTGAATTTATAACTACCCCTAACAAGATAGTTTGTCTGAAATGTTAGAAAAGAGATTATTTTAATCAATCGCAAATCATATTATGTGTTCTCTTTAAAATACTTATGAGAAGATTTAAATATTTTTAATAATATGATAATTTATGATTAACTAATAATGTAAAATATATTTATAATCACGGTGTATATTAATTAAATCCTTTATAAATTTTGAATATAAGAGCAACTCCCGTAGAAGTTGTTTAAAGTTAAGGATAAGTTCTTAATGTGTTGTACTTGTATCATTTTTTCAATCAAAATTTTATATCTAAGTTCTACGTTAGTCTTAGATTTTATTTCCTACTTGATAGGGGGGAGTTAGTGCCTTAGTGGTATTTAGGATGACTGGGTTTTTGCTAAAGAGAAGGAGGAAACAACTGCAGCTTTCTTTTTGGTTCTTCTTTGTGTTTTCTGTGGAAACTATGTGCAACTAAATTCGCTTTTCTAGTCCAAGAATAATTGAAGTTTAATTAATCAAGAATTGAGAGATCTAACTATTTTTCTGAGTCGACCAGTGCATTATTGTTTTGTTTGATAGATACAAAAGGGCACAATGTTCAGTTATCAAAGCAACAAATTGTCAGTTACAAAGTTAGATTCATAATTGTCTAATTGTTCTAATGATCAGGGGAGAAATAAACAGGGTTCAACACAGGGTATTCTCCTCATGTTATGTGGATATAGAATCTAGTCTAGAATTTAATGTTATCATCAAAATAGCTTAAACAGGCGCACTTTAAATCCTAAGAGCTTGTTAAGGATTGTTTAGTGATAAGAGAAATATCAAAGTTGTTGTTTTGATCATCGAGGTACTAAGGAGGGACATGTTATTAAGAGAAAGTCTTATCCCGTTTACTGTTTATTTTATTTATATTTTAATGTGTTTCTCTTATTTTATCTAAATAAGTTGTTTTTCCACATATATAGATCTGGTTTTTTCTTTCGTGTTTTTTGTGTTTTCGTCGTCTGCGTGCGGCGGTGTTTTGTTCGTCGTCTTGTTACAGCATCGTTTGGTTTCCCATCTTGTTGCGGTGTTCATTTGGTTCAAATTAACAGATCAATTTCGATCCATTACAGATTCATTCAAGACTTGGGCGTCAATGTTATAAATCCGAAGGTATGGGTATTCCGGTCACTTTGATTTTGTCACATTTGTAGGCATTTTGTCGTGTTATGCCATTAACCTGATGATGTGAGTTTGTTCACAAATCCATCCTTTTTGGTTTTTAGCCATGTTGAATTTGTGTTGTTTTCGATATATTTTACTAATTTGAATGAATAAATATCCTTTTTAGTCAAAAGAAAATTTAATATATTGACGTTATTTTATTAGTTGTACTCAAGAATGGGGTATTAGGTTTGTGCCTGTATAAGACTTCCTCCTTGTTAATAATCATAACGAATTTATTAAATAATATAAAAGAGTGTATATTTGTATGGAAAAATTCAATGAATCCATATGAAATTATTTCTTGAGTTGTCATTATCGAATTTCACCATTATTTACCTTGCTTTTATTCTTGAATCACGATAACGATAATAAGAGAGAGTAAATATCATTAATATTTTATTAGATAATAATATCCTTATAATAAATCTCTCAAAAATCTTTTTTATAAAGTTCATTCAATCATAAAATAACTTCTACTTCTAATAGTAGCTTTTGCTTCTATTTTTATATTATAAAAATATTTTTTTTAAAAGCTCATCCAAATAAGCCAACTCAGGTCATATAAGTATATTTCCAATTATCCATGTAATGGAACCCGACTTAATTAACCAAAATTTAATTTTTTTAAAAAATAACCTTAAATTGTTTTTACCGGAAACTTAAATTTTATTTAACCATAAAGAGATAAGAAGAAAATCATGATATCTCTTATGCATGTAGATTTATTTTTCTGTTGACTTTTCATAATTATAATTCTTAATGTTTTTGGGATTGAGCGATAGGGGTGGGAATAGAGTAGAGCTTAGCCATGCCTATTTAATAGAAACACATTTTAAAAAGGATTTAATTGATATATATTAAAAGTATAAAGTTTTTTAATACTGTCAACTAATTAGAAATTGATATAATATTATAAATCTTTGATTCTTATCTAACCACTTTAAAAGTCATCGATTTTGTGATTTTTGATTGGATATCTATATAAAAATATTTACACTGACAGTACATAAAAATTAAACTCTTTTAAAAAGCCCATATATATATATATAATGTAATTTAATATAAGAACTTGTATGTTTGATATTTAAAAGTGTGGTACACTTAAACATTTTCCTTTTATAGGGACTAGTTAGCATAACCTTTTAATATATTATAATACCATAAATTTATAATATATTATTTATAGTATTATAATATATTATAAGGTATTCATCAGAGAATCAATAATAAAGTGGATCCCATATATACAACAACAAAGTGTTCAATTTCAATAATGAATTAAGAGGGTGTTTGTTTTAGATTATTTGATGATAAAATCATTTTTTTTAAATAAAAAAAATTAATTTCAAATTATTAAATATCAAAATCACTTATTTTTTAATATAAAACAAACGGGCCTAAATTCTTAAAGTAGTTGAAAAAATTAAGTGAGAGTTCCCATCGAGCATTGCCTTGCTTTTTATCCCTTTGTTTTATTTATTTAGTATTATATTAGAAAGTGAACAGTCCAACGGTTTCCACGGGAAGAGGACGAGGCTAAGGAAACTCATTAAAGCACATTTCCATGAAATTTAATTTTTTATATTTAATTTTAATCATTATTTTACTTTCCCATTCTGTGTAAGCAAAGTTGCACCCAAAAGCAGCAGATGAATTAAGCTCGTTTGAAATAAGTAAAAGTATAAAGTGAGAAAAAAAGAATATTTTTTTTTTTATAAGTGAAAGTGAGATTGAAATCTCAAATCAATTTGAATTAAATCAGAATTAACCTTTTCATTTTCAGCATTTGTTTAAGTCTAATCTAAATGCTGCAACTAAAGAGAAAGAAAAAACAAAATATTTTATACATAAAGAAATTTTTTTGATTACATAAAGTTTAGATTGAGGGAAGACATATCTCCTTGTAAGGTTAGAGAATACCATCAATCTTAGTAAGAATTTATAGTGAAATTTACATATTATCTACTAATATAAGAGATTTAAGAATCGAATCCAAGTCACAACTAGTGTGAGCGGAAGGCTAAAGAATTTAAAAGATATTGTAAAAATTGTTTTATCCAATAAAACATTATTCACTAAATGAATAAGTTTAAGGAGAATTCTAACGAATGTTCTTAGAGCATTGGTCAAGGATTTAAAATAAGAAATTTTACATTGGAACTTGATGCATTTTATATTTTAAAGTGTGTTAAACTTAGTTGGATAAGAATTTGGATTCCAAATTTCTTCCTTTTTTTATATCTAATTTAATATTATGTTTATTTTTTTCCAGACTTTCCAAAGACATGGTAGAGCATTATTTCTTTTTGCTTTGTAGGCAGTTGCTGCCATTGACATTTCTTCTAATTTTCTCATTATTTGATGTTCTAAAATCCATCTATATTTCATTCTACAATACCATCTCCGGTGTATTGTGATGCTAAATCAAAATTATTATCTTCAAATTGAATATATGATAAAGTGGGTCTATTTCCAATAAATTTTTACTTATTTTGATTTTCTTAATAAATATTCTTATGACATTGATAATCCTAAATTTAATTGCCAAACGAATCGACCACCAATTTAATGATCGAAAATAGACAGTTGTAAAGGTTCTCGTTGCTAACACATTAATTAACGATCGAAATAAAGATATTCACCGCTAGCAACCTCAAAGTTTGATAACTAAACTATTCAATTTGGTCGCTGAATCCTTTATATGAGCGAGTAATGTTATTTTGATATATAAATAGAATATTATAAGAGAATATCTTAGTATTTTAAAAGATTATAAACCAATAAAATTAAGAAGAAAAAAAAAATAAAATGATTCATAACCTATTAAAATAATAAAATATCCCTCGTGGATTCATGATATTTAATTTAGATATCAAAATAACATTATTCTATTCAATATTGGACTTAGAATAGTGATTTCTATGTGGTCACATTAAAGATAGGGATCAAATCACATATTAATTGCAGGACCCGATTATCTGAAAGTACCGAGTCAGTGATCATTTCATTGTTTACTACTTCCATCGGTTTATAATATAAGCAACAATTTCTTAAATTTTTATTTAAAATATAAATAAATTTTAACTATTTTTATTTTATTTAATAAAATTATTTTTAAAATACCTTCACTTAATATAAAGTTTGTTTTTCAATGACTCATTTTATTCTCAACAACACAAACCTAATAAATACGATGAATGATAATTTAGTTAATAAACTCAATTTTTTATTCTCAATTACTCTTTTAAATGAGATTAATTAATTTTCTTAATAAATATAAAATTAGAGGGAATAATTGTATGTTTTATACCAGAATAGCAACCAAAATTTATCGGTTGCCAACTAATCGCTAACATGGTTTTACAAAATGTGAGTTTTCATCTTTTAAGTACCTACCCAAATACACAATCACAACAATTTAGGTGGAATCGTATATTAAACAGAAGTGAAATCAACAAGAATGTTTCATTTTTATTATATTAATCTTATCTAGTAAATAATAAATAAAATGTTCGATAAAAGTAATCATTGTGAAAGTAAAAATGAAAGTATAATGCCTTAAATCAATATAATGGGTCCATTATGATGGAGCGACCGACGTCAGCATACCCGTAAGTGGGAATCCACTAGTCGCTAAGAAAGTCAATAACCTTGACTTGTTCATATTACACTATTCAGCGACTGATCCAATGACTGATTTGCTTGCAACCACATTTTTTTGTTGATGGTGTTAGCGTAAGAACACTTTAATCTTATACACACATAAAGAAGAATTAGAGAGAAAAAGAAATATCATAAATTGAAATTTCTATTTACACTTCACATATTATTACATATTTCACACTTCTACAATACACTAGGTACTCTCTACTTATAATAGTGCACTTATACATTAGTCACACTAACAACTAACTAATTCTCTAACTATCTAACAAGCTCAACAACTAATACAACTAATATTTGAATTATCTTCAATACACCCCCATAATTCAAATATCTCACATACACTATTTTTATTATACTCAAACTTGCATTTTTATAATGCACACATTATTATCACTAATAAGTCCACCTGGATCCCATTGCAATCTTTTGAATAATTGGGCTTCACTCATTAGGTCAACAATAACAATTACAATTGACCCAAATTGCCTTTCATCGCTTATTTGTGAAATTGGCCCATATTTCTTGATACTGTTGCTCTTGGCCCAATATTCCCAAAAATGAGCTCCCATGGCAAAAAACACTTTCTTCTCCTTCTCCATGACTTGGGCTTGGCCCATTAGGTCACAAAGTTGACCAAAATTTTGAAATGTCAATTTTGCTCCTTCTGTCATCTTCTTCCTCACGACTAACCACAACAGCACCGCCTTTCCGACGCTACACCTCGGCGGTTCTGGTGACGTTAGCGGCGGTGTCCTGATCGTACATGGCTCCTCAACCCCCTTCGAACTTCTTGTTTCCTTCTTCACAGCGGCGGCCCCTATTGGGTTCGCGTCAGGCAACTCCACTGGAAACGCCTCACCAGTCGCAAGTGCCCCTTCCGTCGCCTCTTGAGCATCTCGATCCGGTGGTTCGCTTGGCCCGTTCGAAACCCATAACTTCGTCTTCACCGGCAACTGCAGCAATGATGACAGTTTCGAAGAGCTCGTCGGAGCTGGTAAACGCGACGGCTGCTAGAAACTCATGGGTTGAACACCATTATCGTCTTCTTTGCTCTGCTATCCCACTCTGAGCTTTTCGATTTCCCCTTCACGACAGCCATCACCATGACCGTCATCACCGGGACCACGACCGTATCCACCACCACCGTTCAAGCCCTCGATCGCGTCCCTCGTCGACTGCTCAGTCTCTCTCACGATCATTTTCCTTCTCTGCTCATCAACCACACCCTTAGAGCAGTTCAGGTCGAGTTGGTGAGTCATTTGGTAAGTCAACTCTGTTGTGTGTTCTTCCTCGTCGCTTCTCGTATCCATCATGGGCTCGTCTTCACTAGAGTCTTCATCAGACTCAGATTTCTTATCACTATCGACAAAATCAGACTTCTTGGATGAAGCCTCTTCTGAATCTCCTTGAGATGGATTTTCATCACTGCCCTTGTTTTGGATTTCCTCAGCCGCTGTTTCTAGGGTTCCAATTGGTTTTCTTGCCCCAATTTGAAACCTCGCTTCCCGCATCAGCACACCCAGAACGAGACATTTTTCTTTCTGATCTTCTGCCACAAGCTCCATTGTCTTGTCTTTGCTGATTTCTTGAACACATTTCTCCTCTGAAACAAACTTCTCTTTGGTCTTGTGTGCAGCACTTCTCTTCACTTTTTCAGCACCTCCATAGGAATATTGTAAATTATCCCATGCTTCTTTGGCATTCTTGGCAGCAACAATCTTCTCAAGATTTTCAGAGTCCACACATTGATGGATGATGGAGAGAGTTAAACAATCCTTCTTCTTGGATTCCTTGTGGGAGGCACTATCCTCCTCTTCTTGGATCACATCCTTCATTGTTTCCAACACTTCATGGAAACCAGAGATTGCTTCCATTTTCACAACCCAATGTTCAAAGTTCTTGCCATGAAGAATCGGTAGAGGAATTGGAAAATCCTCACTCAACTCCATCTCCATGGACACACTCTCCCAAGATCGTTATAGCTCTAGATACCACTGTTAGTGTAAGAACACTTTAATCTTACACACACACAAAGAAGAATTAGAGAGAAAAAAGAATATCACAAACTGAAATTTCTATTCACACTTCACACACTATTACACATTTCACACTTCTGCAATACGCTAGGTACTCTCTATTTATAATAGAACACTTATACATTAGTCATACTAACAACTAGCTAATTCTCTAACTATTTAACAAGCTCGACAACTAATACAACTAATATTTGAATTATCTCCAATATTTTACTAGACTTGATAAATTACTTTTTCAACTGGTTACCATCATTAGCCGTTTTAGCTATTGATAATATAGACAGTCGTTGTGTTCTGTCGTTAAAACAAGATTTTATAGTTATGAAAGATTATTGTAAACTATAACATTTAAACTATTAATTTTTTTTTATTTGATATATATATATATATATATATATATATATATATATATATATATATATATTAAATGGAGACAATTACGTACACTAAGAAATTTGAATTAACGTCAAATGAAATCAGTAAACCACAAACAATCCATATAATTCCCATTACTTATAAAGAGTTAAGTGTGCTCATTAAGTGCTTCTAATGGTTTAGATTTTGGATGACCCAAAATCAGGTTGCTTCCAATGAAAGTGATTTTGAGATTCTAAATATATTTGTTTTAAATTTAGCGTCCAATAAAATCAATTATGGATTCAGTAGAATTGATTTTAAGATAATAAATAATTTCTTGTTTTTTCGTTGAGTAGAATTGATTCTCGATGTGGGACTATCAATATTCTTTATATTTAACTCTCAAAAGTGATTTTACTTTACCATTTAAGTGTGTTTAGATGAACTTTTGACAAAAGTGATTTTGGATGGAATTGATTTTGTATAATTGATTTTAATAGAATTGAGTTTGAAGTGAAGTGATTTATATTTGGATATATGTTTTTATTTTGAAAGTAAGTTTAATATAAAACTTAGTGTAATTTGATGCTAAAAATCATGTTTGGGGGCAAAAGCTAGAATTGATTCCAGAGGCAAAATCAATTCTAATAGACAACACTCAAACATGTCAAAATCAATTTTTTTTTTCTCCTGAATCACTTTTGTCTCTCACAAAAGTGAATCCAAACATACACTAAATAAAACTAATTCTTCTAAACTCACTTTTAAAATATTATTACCAAACACAAATCAATTTTTTTAAATTTAATTTCTTTAAAAATAAATTATATCAAAATTTAAAACCAACTGGAGGTAAATCACTTTCCACATTTGAAAATTTCTAGCACTGCCGCATTGGGTCCCAAACCTTGTACTTCTGTAGAGGAAACTTCTTTTACTGCAAGACCCAAACCCGTTTTATAGGGCTAGTGGAAGGGCTCTCTGTGTGGCGCTAATGGAATTTGTGGGAGGAGATAGACTCATGGACATAAATAATAAGATAGGGCAGGACAAAAAACCCATTTCGACCCGGATTCGAATAACATGGAAGAGAATCAGGCGAACGGGCAGGTCTTTCGGGTTTGCAGGTGTTGCATAAAATGTGTAATGTGCAAGACACAATTATAACAAGTAATAAAAAGGAGTAAAGATCATTCTCACGAGAATTAGAATGAATTATAATCACAGTTTTTGCAATCAATATTCTATTTACCAAAAATCCTAAGAAATCAAGTAACAAAGTAACCAAAATAAGGAGTGATTGATGATTGCAATTAAAATAAAATAGTGACAAGGTAATGAATGCTTAATAGTAAATAGATGTGAAGAAATCACAAGGATAAAATCATCTAGATATACTAATTCCTTGTAACTTCAAATACAGGGCAATTTATGCTTCACAATGCTACAGCATTTGGTCTAGGAAATAAGATTTGCTTTCCATTAGTAAAATACCGAGTTTCATTAAATGTTCCTTATTCCTAAGCTCAAATTAATTTCACTCAGCTCTAGGTTAAGCACGTCTAGTTAACCAAAGGACTTTGAAGAATATTCATATTGCAACCAACTTCAATTAATTTTCCAATTAACCAAATTAATCATTCTCTATTAAGCATTTCCACTTGCTAAACTTTTCCAAGCTCAACAAGCTTGTATTCCAGCAAAGACGGCCAAACTCAACTAGAAATAAAATGAAGAACAACTTAATAGAAAATGCAAACCAAACATTCACATGAATCAACCCATAAATCTTCTACAAGTTCATAGTACCCTAACTTGAGAAATTTAGCTCATAATGAGCTTACAAACAACAACAAAAAAAGTAAATGGAAAATAAAACCATTAAAGCTAAAACAAGAAAAAGAACTACAATGGAGGAAAAATGGTGAGGTAGAAGATGATGAATGAAAAATGACGGCTAAATAGTGACCCCCAAAAAGTAGGTGTGTCCTTGATAGGGTTTTTCTTATAGACTTGTCCCCCTTCTCTCTCTTCTAATGGGCTCAAATTTTTCCTTTTTTACATTAAACATAAGGGCCCAACTAAATAAAAAAGGAATATCCAAAATATTTTGGTAGGGACCACTCACTACAAAAAAAACCTATTTAGCGACCGAAGATTTCGGTCACGAAACATGATAATTCGGTTGCTATACTGTGTAGCGACCGAATTAGCGACCGAATTAAGGGGGCAGCAGAAACCCTGGTGGCTAAATGTTTAGCGACCGAATTTGTATTTCGGTCGCAAATTTACGACCGATATTTCGGTCACAAAATTATATATTTCGGTCGCCGTATAGTTGGTCGCATGCTCAGATAACCGAATTTGGTGACCGATATTCGGTCGCTATTTCGATCGCAAATTTTGATTTTTTTCATAAAATTTTTCTCGTAACTTAATCCTACCGACCAAATTTTGTTTTTCAACTATTACCCCATTGATTTTTAATTTCTGATATAAATAAAATACACCAATATTTTTTTTGAATAAATAGAAAACGTAAATATGATGTACTAACGATCCAAAACACCACAGTCAATATGATCAAGAAAACATATACATTAATTAACGCAAGTTTAATAATTGTTTATAAAAAAAAAGTTTAATAATGTACTAATTAACGATCAAAACATAAAAACACACCACAGTCAATAAGTACTAATCAAAACTCATCAATCTTCCAAAGGGATGAACATGTAGAAGCGAGAACCCTCAAAGTACTTAAACCTTGCCAATGCACCAGTGGACAACAAATACAACTCCCTGATACCATTTGTATCTGTTGCAAAATATGGGCGATCCTCATGGATTACTATATTCCCATTGAACATATTTCCGCTTTTGTCTTCAATAGTCACAACACGCGGTATTTCTTGTCCCCAACGACGGTAGAATGATCGCGGGATTGAAATCAAATCCTACAAATACACAAGAACAATTTAGTAATGATTAGTTTATGCCTTAACCATCGTTACGTGAATCCGATCGTTATTCTTAAGTTAATGAGATACTGTACCTGGTCTATATGGATGACTGTCTCAAAACATTTAGTCGGATCCATTTTCTGATAAAACGATAAGGAAAAAACAAGTCATATGTCTAAAATTCATCAAGTGACAATAAGAAAAGATGGAAAGATCCATGTAGCATACTAGCATGTTAAAATAGAACAAAGAAATGCAACTTCACATGTAACTTTACAGATTAGCAAACATGGTAGTTTTTAAGAAAGCAGATGCTTTTACGTCGTTTTGAAGGATGGTCATAGAGAGGACTTTTCCTACTGGAAATGCCTAGATAACCTAGTAAGGATGGTCATCAACAACTATTTCTGGAAAGCTCCATTGCCTAGTGAAACAAATGAGTAGAAAACCAGAGTTGATTTCATAATATTGTGTACAGTGCTGCTTTCTAATGTGAATAATGTTTGAATGATGACGGCACGTCATGTGCCTGGCAAACATCCTATTGAGCTCCGCTCTCCACTAACAAGTAGCAGTTAATTGTCAAACACATGCATAATTTCTAAATTATCAGCACACAACCAGCATCCCGCCTTTCGGACAGGATCACATCCTATTGAGCTCCGCTCTCCACTAACAAACAACACATATTGACAAACACATGCATAAACATTAAATTATCAGCATACAATCAGACAAGATCACATCCTATTGAGCTCAGCTCTCCACTACCAAACAACACGATAATTCACATAATACATTTCACTGAGTATTCGGTCGCTAACACGCTCTACAAACTACAAACAAGATATCACTGCAGAATTTCAGTAACTACAAAAGAAAGACAACGGTCCAAGAATAATACACTTTAATTATTTCACTTGAAAGGGAAACTCACTTCAACAAATTCCAAAAGTCCAAGTCATAAAAGAGACTTAAAAAGTAGCAGGATGAAACACCATTGTGGATAATAACCATCATATGATTATCAAAAAGGGATAATTAGACAATGCAACATTATAAGGATCTGCTAGTAGATTCATCTATCATGTTTGGATGTATTAAACATACATACACTAAGTATTAATGAATTAGTAAACTAAATCATAAATGTGAAGATAAAATTTTATTCAAAGTAGTTGCCTATTGTTGCCAATGAGAAGCATCTGCTCTATTGTTTTGAGTTATATAAGATCCTAAATGTTTGGATTATATGCAAAAATCGAGAACACAGGTTTATTCACAAATATTCAATCACTTTTTCTCATCATATTTTTTCCCATCCATCATGTGCCATCAGAACAGAAAAGACATCAATTTATATATATACATTAAAATAGAGAAGATAGGAGAAGGGAGAACGGAGGGTTACCTAAGAATGGGTTTCTTCACTACTGACTTGGACCGGTGGTGGTGGCGGTGTCACTGGAGGCCGTGCGGTGGTGGCGGTGTTGGTGGTGGTGCACTGGAGAGACAAAGGGGAAATCAGTGAAAAAAAAAAGAGGAAGGGAGAAAGAGATAGAGAACATGGTTACAGAGAGAGAATGTGGGTGGTGGCGATGTTGGTGGTGGCGGTGTTGGTGGTTGGAGCTTTGTGTTGCGTGGCAGCAGGGAGGACCAGGGAGGCGCGAGAGAGAAGAACAAAAAAGAAACGAGAGAAATGGGGAAGAAAGGGGAAGGGGCTCGTGTTTTAGGGATTTTAAGTTTAGCGACCGAACATTTCGGTCACTACTCCGTCGCCACACAAATTAATCAAGTTCGGTCGCAGAAATTGGTAGCAGAATGGCTCTAGATTAATTTCATTTTAGCACGCTTTAGCGACCGAATTAATAGGTCGCTAAATGGGTTAATTTGAAATTTAAATTCATAAATTTAGCGACCGATTTAAAATTTGGTCGCTAACACGCTCTATTTTAATTTTTACGCGCCATTTAGCGACCGATTTAATATCAGTCGCGACGATAAATAAATTTAACCGTTGCATTTAACTCGATCGCCATTTCGGTCGCTAAAAAGTCATAAATTTTTTATTTTTATTTTCCTTTATTTTGCGACCGAAATAGAGACCGATAACTCTGCTACGCTCTATTTCGGTCGCAATATCAACTCTAATCAGTGTTTGATGTAGATCCTACAACCGGTCGCCATTTCGGTCGCAAACAGCAACCAACAAATTCGATCACTATTTTCGGTCGCTAAATAACCTTTTTTTTGTAGTGACTGTTTTGTCCTTTTTTGATGCAATAATGCAGGTCCTAAACATGCGACCACGTCAGGAGAGAGAAAATGAGTACAGCTGGCATTTTTCTGCAGTGAAACTCGTATCCGATTCTGCAAAGATCCTGGAGCATTTCTTCCAGCATTTCTTTGTAAATCCCTTCAAAATCAAACATCCACATAAGTCACACTAAAATAGAACTAAACATCCTAAAAATAGAAAACAACACATTTGCAACTTATAATCCTAAACGAAAATAAAATCACATAATTAATACACTAAAACACTCGTGCCGCCGCATCGCTACCCAGCCCGTAACACCCTGTTTTTTCTATGCTTTCTATAGCAGTAAATACATATTTATATGTGTTTATTTTAGATTAAACCCAGAGGATGATTTTAATTAAACTAAAATCATTTTCTTGTGTTGTTATATCATATGAAGTTACGGTAAAAATTTCGGTTGAAAATTTAGACGGAAACCGATCTGCTTTTTCACTACCGGTACAAGTTTACTGAACAGAAAACCTAATTTTGACCCGTGAACGAGATAGTTAGTGTTTTTATTATGTTTCCTTCCATTTTGGTTATTTTGAAAATTTTCGTTCAAAAATAAAATATAATATTTTATTCGGGCGAAAACGTCGGAAGAATTACGATCGGAAATACAACCGGGTACGAAATGGAGCAGAATAGGAGACATAAAAGGCTTGAGGTGAGATGATGGAGTGAGGTGACTCACTAGAGGTATGGCCTAAGCTACCTCCTAAAAAGTGGTCATGATGACACTTTTTGAAATATATCATATTATATTCTAAAAACTTATTTTTCTCTTTTCTCTTTAACCAAACAAGGCACAATGTCAAAACTTGCTCTCCAAACTCATTCCTCTCTCCTCAATTTCGTGCCACTCTCTCCCCTCTCTATATATACCCCTTTCATTTTCACTTCATCATCTTCCTCCTTCAACCTCCATTAAACATTCATCATCTTCTTTCTTCTAAAAGTTCAAGCTCTTAAAGCTTTAGTTTTTATTCATATTTTCTTCTTAAGTTCTTCATTAAATTTCTTCCTTATACTAAGGGTAATGCTCTCATATGAATTTTTTTGCAAGTTTCATCTTTTATTTCTTGGTTTACTTTATGTGTTCTTTATATGCTTTAAACTTCTAAAATCTTGCTAAAATGGTAGAAAACTCCTTTTGAGTTGAAACCACTTTCTATAGTCTTGTATTAACTTATATTTTCACATACTAAGAGGTTGTGTAAAACAAAAATCTCTACCCATCTCTTCCAATGAAGGCCGGATGCTTGCATTTGTGATCTAGGAAGTTTTTGTTTCAAATTTTGGAATATGATCATGTGTTTGAGTTTCTAACTATCCCTTGATCTTAAATCTATAAATCTTAGAAGTTTTGATAGCTTGTTCCTATGATGGCCAAAAATATGAATAAGTAGGCCTAGGATACTATGTTTCAACTATCCAAGTATTGATCATGGATTTAGAACTCTTAATACCTTGTGATTCTAAACCTAAGAGTTATTGTTAAACAAAGAATATTTTCCTCATCATCCTATGATGGCCGAAACTTAGAGTTTAGGTGCTAGGATGTTTGAGTTTTTATTTTTCCAAAATGATCATGGACTTGAGCTGCATAAGATATTTGGATGCTAAGTCTAAGAGATTGGAAAGTTTAAGGATTTCTAACTTGTTTATTCTATGTTATTAAAGCTAGTATGTATTACTTTCATTTTTCCAAGATGATCATGGACTTGAGCTCCATAAGATATTTGGATGCTAAGTCTAAGAGATTGGAATGTTTAAGTTTCCATTGTTTTCCAAGATGATCATGGACTTGAGCTTCATAAGATATTTGGATGCTAAGTCTAAGAGATTGGAAAGTTTAAAGATTTCTAGCCTATAAATCCTATGAAGGCCGAACCTAGAAGGTTATGGACCTAGGATACTTTGTTCTTATTTTCCCAAAATGATCATGGTTTTGAGCTCCTTAATACATATGGATGCTAAACCTAAGAGATTGGAAAGTTTAGTGAATGCTAGCCTATTTTACTAGCCTTGGCCGAATACCCTAAGTTTATAACTTAGTGAGATTTTAATTCAACTTTGTTAAATGATCATTGTTTATGAACTCCTAACACTTAAGGATCATAAATCCATGAGTTGTATAATTTTCGGGAATCTCTAACCCTAAGAACTAGTCTTGGCCGAACCTATACCTTGTGGTTTAGTGTTCTTGTTTGATTTTAACTTGTGATTTTCTGTTCATAACCTTAGACTTTCATCATGGAGGAAACAAGGACGTTCGTGGTTTACCTCTCCAAGCATCTAATCTCCTTACCTTCACTGAAGGTAAGAGGGGATTGTCTAGGGATATTCAATGACTATATGCATGTGTGTATGTGTTTACTTGAGTGATTTGAATATTATTATGATGTAGAGCAAACACTTGAATGACTTGTTTACTTGAACTATTGTGAATATTACTTGAAGTTGATTATTACTTACCTTAAAGTATTGTGAGTTGTGTATATGTGATGAACTGTCATTAACTGTGATATTATTGTTGAGAATATATTACTGTTGATTGAAGTTTAAGAAGCCGGACTTGAGTCTGTGCATAATGATCATAAAGGATTAAAAGGCTTAATAAGCCTTGAATAGAACTTTGAAAGTATTGGTTTCATTTATAAAAGTTCCTTGTTTAAAACGCTTACTTCAAGAAAAAGAGATTCTTATTTTGAAAAGAAACGTTGAAGTGTTTTTAAGATAATAGAAACTACCTTTTTATGATCCAAAGTTGGTACGAGAGAAAACCTTTTTTCAAACTATGTGTTTTATGAAGGAAAACCCCTTTGAAAATATTTGACTTTATTTCATCAAGGATTTCAAAAGCAAACGAATTTCCTAAATGTTTTATCAAAGAATTTGTAAAGGAAAATATTTTCTCCTAAATGATTTAGAAATGTTCCGGTTACTTGGATAAGTGACCGAGGTTTTGTTTTGGTTTTTGATTTTCACTGAGCGAAAAGTAAGCACATGTGAAAGAGAATACTAGTTCGCGAGATGTCGCCTCTAGTATTCTGTTTATGCACGTGATTTGGGATCCGTGTCAAGAATTATGGACCAAGGGTCCTAATCGTGATATTATGGGCTAAGAGTCCTAATTTTGGAATTGAGGTCTGTTTGTCCTAATTTCGTTGTTATGGGCTAGGAGTCCTTATCATGTTGAAATAAAAACATGGATAAAATTATAATTGTTTCTACGACCACAACCTTGGATAACGGCATCGGTTTAAGGTGTTGTGATTGAGCACTCGGACTGCATGTCCTGTGTTATTGATTTTCAAGTAATGAAAATTGTGGATAGTCGTTATCTTTGGGCTTCGACAACGGAAAAGAGTGAATGATGAGCCTCTGGTTGACTGGTTTTATAACTAATAAAAACCTTGGCTTTGTGCTAATTTTATATCATTTTCACCCAAATTAGACTTGATTGTCCTTAAGTAATATTTTAAGTCTATAAAGTATTTTTAGGTTAATTTAGTTGATTTAGAGTTAAATAAAGTACTTACTGTTATTTCTTGTTTGCGGGTAATAAAAAGGAATAATTCTGGATCTTTCGCCCCGCGAGAAGGATGTTCGCCTCGCGAACCAGAAGGTGACTGTTCCAGAAATTTGCCAACCTTTCTGTCTCGCCCCGTGAAGACTTGACTCGCCTCGCGAGTAATCCAACCTTGGAAGACCAGAAGCCATCACGGCCTGCGCATGTTGAAGGTCACGGGCGTTACAGTTTGGAATTTGAAGAGTTTCGCCTCGCGAAGATAAGCTCGCCTCGCGAGCTCGCCACTCACTGAAGACTGTTCGCATTATTCGCCTCGCGAATGTGTGCTCGCCTCGCGAGAAAGCTGATTCCAGAAACTTGTATATAAGTCAGTTTTAGACAGAACTGAAAGGGGGCTAGGTAGCTGGCTAGTTTTAGTCAGAGTAGCTAGTTAGTCAGTAGTTTCTTTTCTTTTCTTTTCTTTTGTGCTTAAGTCTGTAATGGAGAGCTAGTCTCCTAGATTAATCTACTGTAATTGGTTTCCATTACCACACTTGAGGTTCTGTGATTCCTGTTTTCATTTGATTTTCTCTTTTCAATGCCATGCTATACATTTCTGTTTGTTATTTCAGGAGTGTATAGTATTGTGTTGATTCATTTCGGTGATGTTATGTTTCTATAATTAATCGCGTTTGTTATTTCGCGTGTGTTCGTTCATGTTCGTTTGTTCATGAGAGCTTAACCCCGTTTGTTATTTCGGGAATAGGAACATACATCCGTAGTAGTGATTGCGTTGTTAATTGTTGCTACAACCGGGAGGGGATTAGAATCTGCTTAGGGCTTGGATTTATATGAACCGATGATAGTGGGAAATCGAGAACAGTAGGTTGATCGTTCTTTAGCTTATTTGGTAATTACTTTTTATTGCATTGTTTTTGTTCTGTTTTCTTTATTTAGTTTTCAATCTCAAAACCCCCCAAATCTGACTTTTACTGATTTTCTGTTAATAACGACAACACCTAAGAGTCCTTGAGAGACGATACTCGAGTTGTCACTTCCCTATCTACATTATTTTTGTAAACGCTCGTTCTTTGTGGCGCGTGGCGACAGCGCGACCAAAAATTGGTGCCGTTACCGGGGACTCTTGTTGTTGTTATTGCAGGAAATAAAAATTAAAAAAATAAAAATAAAAAAATCTCTTTACTGAATTAGTTTTGTCTGTTTTGTCTGGTTGTGAATTTTAGTACTGCCATGGAGAATTACATGTGTGGGTACATGCCTAATGTTTACTATGAACCACCACCATGCATATCTTATCCTGATTTTGCTGGTTTAAGGCACTGGTTGCCAAGGTTTAGTGGTCTTGCAGGTGAAAATCCGCAGTGCATCCAAGGAATTCCAGGCTGTTTGTTCTATAATGTTGAGACCTGAAGAACTAAAAGAAGATCACATCAAGATGGGAGCTTTCCGTCTCTCACTTGAAGGCGCTGCAAGGGATTGGTTGTATAATCTTGAGGCGAATTCCATCTTCAGCTGGGTTGATTTGAAGAGAGTCTTCCTATTGAGCTGGGGAAACCATCCAAACTCTTGGTATGGGGACTCACAACTGATGTTACCACTGGCACCACCCCAGAATCCTAGCCAAGTGACCACCTCTGCACCTTCCGAACCTTCACTAGAGGACCTGTTCAAACAGATGACTGCACAAATGGAAGCAAGCTTCAACGGATGGCACAACAAAATCTTGAATTCCAACAGAGGATGGAGGCAAGTAATCTTGAATACCAGAGGGGAGAAGCCGAATCTCGGAAGTTGTCCATTCTAATTGATCAAATTGTCGCCAACTCGGCTGCACTGCTAACTCCACAGCCCCTTGAAGAACATACAGATTCACAGATGGTTATTCTTGAAAATACTTCTGATGATGATTTTGATAATACTTCTATTGATGAACTGTGTGTTGAGTCTCCAGATATTGATACCTCCCCTGATTCTATCTATGATAACTCATGTGCTGATTGTTATTGTACTGACACTGCTTTGTGTATAGACTGTTTTGTTGAAAGGTATGTTGAGCAAAGCATCCATATAGAACAGGAGACAGATGAGGTTGAGGGCCATGTTCATACAGAAAATGAGGATCAGGAGGACATCTGCTTCACCGTGCTTGAGGATGATGAAGAACCTTTGGAAGTAGATGATTCAATTAAATCAAATGCATGTGTTGAGAGTGATGGGGTGGATGAACTAATTGTTGAATTTCCAGACATTCAGAACTTTACTGATTCAGTTTATTGTGATATATGTACTGACTCTACTAACACTAACCTTTGTGTGGTGTGTGCTGAAATTTCTGCATGTATAGCAGGTGATAACTTTGTTAGTGCAGTGAATGAAGAGAATGCAGAAGTTGAAGCAGCACCAGTAACCCCAGCTAACTGTTTGCCACCTCCCACTGTGGAACCACCGGTGATGGAGTTCAAGCCTTTAGATTTGTCACTGTGGCCATTTCAAGAGGTTGAACCCCACTTCTATTGGGTGGACTTTATGGACAAAGTTGAGAAAGAGGTCTACTTTGACCCAAGAGGGAGTGAGAAGTCCGCCGCACTGGAAGGAGTCACCGTAACTGTCAAGTGCTCACCCCCATATCAAGGCTGCAAGTTATGGAAGCATGGAATGAACTACCACCCTTTGGCTATCACTTGGGCCTTATGTTACAAGCAATGGGATCCCGGTGGAACCGCCCTCCAATGAGTTTTCCTGAACCTTGCTCTTTTTAATTTTCTTTGCCTTTACTTTATTTCTGTTTTGTTTTCAATAAAGCTCCTGAATAATTTGAGAAGCTCAGGAGTTGTGTTGAGTCTTGTGTTGGCAAGTTTATTGGATTTGGTTGAATTTGCATAGATTGATTGCATGATTGATGTGATGATTCCCCCTAGGATTTGAAATTTTTGAAAAATGATCCCCATATGATTGAAAACTGAACTTTGGGATTTTGTTATGATAGCATGACTTATGATAAGTTTGGGGTGATAGGAAGCACACACTAGGGATAGAATCTCTGTCAAACAATTTGCATGAATGTCCAGGTGAGGTTTTGAGCCTCCAACATGTTTTCTAACTGTGTGAGAATCACTTTTTAAGTTTCACTTTCCTGAATTTGCTTGAATCTCTTTTTGGTTTGCATGATTATGTGTTTGCTTCAAATGATTTAGGCATTTTCTTTGTAAATAACTACTTAGCCTAGAATAACCATTCCTAATGCATGTTCCCTAGTTAGCCCCATTGAGCCTAATTAGCTTATTGTTCTTGATAACCTTATGTTATGAGCCTAAAATATGAAAAACCATGTTAACCCGATCTTAGGATTAGGAGAGCGTGAAATCTTAGAAAGAGAAAGGGTGCAAGAAATTAAGTTTGGGGTGGTTGCAAGGTGTAATGTGTTGTTTGGGATTGAGAAAAAATAATACAATAAAAAGGGTGAAGCCAAAGGCTTGTAGAAAAAAAATGAAAAAAAAAAGAAAGAAAAAAAAGAAAAAGAAAAGAAAAGAAGAAAACAAAAAGAAAATTGTAAAAATGTTAAAAATAAAAGTATTAGAAAAAAAAAGAGGATGTAGTCACCCAAGGCAATTGGAAAGATGAATGAGAAAAGGAACTTGAGTGGAATTTCAATGTTTTGAACTGTTTCATGCTTTCTTAGTTCCTAGGGTCTTCAGCCTAGTACCTTTGTATATCCTACCCTTAGCCAGGCCCCATTACAACCCATAAAAGACCTTTTGATGTTGCTTACATGTTTTCTGTGGGAATCATTTTGAGAAGAAAATCAAATTTATGGGAAGTGCTCTTGAAAGTGAAATTGAGTGAATGTTGTTAGCCTGACAAACTGAGCGATTGAGTGAAACACAAATTTCCCTTGTGAGGAAGGCAGTTGTTTGAATTTGGTGATCTATCTCTTGTGTATCTAAAGAGGTCGGTAGGTGTAGTGTTATATCATCCATCTGTAGTTTCAACTTTTTCTTCCGAAAATGGAAACTTAGAGAAATGTTGTTTGTCATGGTAACTTTTATATGAGTGTGACCTTACGTTTTAAATGTATGTATGATGGATTTCAGAGTTATCCTTAAAGAAAAATTTTATACCCCAGTTTTCTAACTTAAAAGAAAACAATTTTCCGAAAGCAACCAGCAAATTATCTCTTTAATTTAAATTCCGAATGTGTTACGTAGTAATACCTAGTGGGGGTGTTACAAGTGGTATCAGAGCTGGTCGAGTCTTTCGGGATCTTTGGGAAATAGGTCTGTTGTGTTGACGTTGTGTTTTCTCTGAATTAAGTTTTATTTGGATTACTTCTTAGAAGTAATGTGTGTTGATACGCTTTACACGTTTCATTTTCTGGTTGTGGCCTGACTGATTTGTTCGGCAGGTCAGTTATGGAACCAGCACCAGAAGGTGGATGCTGACGAGGACGTGGATGCGGTCGTGGACGTGGTCGCAGAGGTGGTCCTATTGGCGGTCGTGCCAACATGAATGCGAATTATGACGGCGGAATGGACTTCGCTGCCCAAGCTTTGACAGACGTTGCTGCTGCCATAGCTCTCCAGAATGCCAACGCGACTGCCCAGAATCAGCAAGAGCAGCAAAGAGCTGAACAGGCTACAGAAGGGAAGAATCTGAATGCCTTTCGATGCCAGAATCCGTCGCAGTTTGATGGGGACGTAGACCCGACTAAAGCCGATCTTTGGATCCAAGAGCTGGAGAAGATCTTTGAGCTGGTGCACACCCCAGAGGGAGCAAAGGTGCCTTATGCAACATTCCAACTGATTGGAGATGCTGAATACTGGTTGGGGGGGGGGGGCAACAGACAACTACTGGTAGATGAGCATCAGGCAATCACTTGGGGAGTATTTTGCAACAAATTTCTGGACAAATATTTTCCCAAGAGTGCTCGGGCAGAGAAAGAGCAGGAATTCCCGAGGCTGAGTCAGCGGACAGTGGGGGAATATGCTGCAAGGTTTGAGTCCCTTGCCAAATATTTCCGCTTTTTCCAGAACAACCCCGATGAGGAGTGGAAGTACGAAAAGTTCGAAGCCGGTCTTCGCTTCGAGATCAAGGAATCTGTGATGCCATTGGAAATCCGGAATTTCCAAGCCTTAGTAGAGAAGTGTAGAAAAGTTGAACTAATGAGGAAGGAAAGAGGCAACATAGGAACTGTTGGAGGACCCACTCGTTCCAAAGACCAATATCAAAATCATAATCAGAAAGGGAAGCAGCATCGGAGGGAACCTTATTTCTGACCACAAGGGAATGACCAGAATCAACAACAACATCGTTCTGATAATTCTGAATCGGGAAGTGGAGGCCAACAGAACCAAAACCGAGGCCAATTTAGAAGATGTTACAAGTGTGGAAACCCAGATCACATGGCAGATGTTTGCCCACGCAAGGAAACGATTGTTACAATTGTGGACAAATAGGACACTTGTCAAGGGATTGTAATGCACCAAGGTTTGAAATGGCTGTCAACACCCTAGGGACTGATAGATCCACGGTAAAAGGAAGAGTTTACACCATGACTGGTGCTGGGGCTTCACAATCTGATGATCTTTTACGACAGAAGTAGTGTGCAATTTGAAGGTCTTATGGCAGTGGTCTATAATTCTAAGTTGTAATAGGATTCTAAGTATAATCATGTTTTGACGCCCTTAAGTATTCGACTCTCTAGGGTCTCCTTTGTTACTAGTCTTTCCAGTGAATGTATGTTTCTTATGACTTTGGGAATAAAAGTCTTTTTAAGAAATTTATTCCAGTTTCCTTCTCTTTTTGATTGTTGTGGTCAGTTTAGACTTTGGATCCAATCTTTCTTTTCCAAGAGTTGTGAATTGCCTTGTTATTGCACGGGATGGGTATGTTTATAAAAGAAGTTTCTTGATGAAACTTAATCTAATCACTTTTACTTTTGGTGGAAGTGATTCAGTTTGAATTCTTATCAAACTGTTGCTCTTTTAAATTGTTGACCAGGAAATTCTAGTGAAAGGAGAATCTTTTTAGATTCATGATTGTAAATGTGTACCGATCATACATTTTTACCTCCCTGAATATACTAATGGATCTTCATACACTGGATGTTTCTGTATTCTTTTGGATTGATAAAGTTCTTTTAGATACTTTCTTCTGATAGTATGATCTTGATAGTGAGAGATCCT
This sequence comes from Sophora flavescens, assembly GCA_030762895.1. Taxonomy (NCBI): domain Eukaryota; kingdom Viridiplantae; phylum Streptophyta; class Magnoliopsida; order Fabales; family Fabaceae; genus Sophora; species Sophora flavescens. The sequence continues at coordinate 217,948,160 of CM061064.1, read as the reverse complement.
GTTTAGTTTCAAGTTACGTAATTTCGAGGACGAAATTCTTTTTAGAGGGGTAGTATTGTAACACCCTGTTTTTCCTATACTTTTTGTAGCAGTAAATACATATTTAAATGTGTTTATTTTAGATTAAACCCAGAGGATGATTTTAATTAAACTAAAATCATTTTCTTGTGTTGTTATATCATATGAAGTTAAGGTAAAAATTTCGGTTGAAAATTCAGACGGAAGTCGGTCTGCGTTTTCACTGCCGGTACAAGTTTATTGAGCAGAAAACCTAATTTTGACCCATGAACGAGATAGTTAGTGTTTTTATTATGTTTCCTTCCACTTTGGTTATTATGAAAATTTTCGTTCAAAAATAAAATAAAATATTTTATTCGGGCGAAAACGTTGAAAGAATTACGATCGGAAATGTAACCGGGTACGAAATGGAGAAGAATAGGAGACATAAAAGGCTTGAGGTGAGATGAGGAGTAAATAGCCAAAATGGTCCCTGAAACTGTGAGGTCGTGTCAAGTTGGTCCCTCAAATTAACGAAATTTCAAAAAGGTCCCTGAAACTGTCAAACGTTGATCAAGTTAGTCCCTCCGTTAGGCTGCGTTCCTTGACGCCGTTAACGGCGCTTATGTGGCTGCCAACTCATCCTGCCACGTAAGATGGGCACTATACACGCATATTTGAGGGACCAAATTGATACAGGGACCAAATTGACACTCAAATTTTTTTCAGAAACCCTATCGTTCATCTTCTTCTTCCTTCGTCTGTCTCTGGTTTGTCTCTCTACTCTCTCTCCTTCGTCTGTTTCTGTCTCTCTCTCTCTCGCTCTCTCCAACTGCAACTACACAAAATGGATGCCGATGGGTGATGGTTCGTCGTTACCATACTCAAGACAAACCAAGAAACCCACAACTCCGTTTTGGTCGAGTAGCTCTAGGGTTGATGGGGCAGAAATCAACAACCCCTTACCTCTGTTTTGCAATTGTGAGAGGAGAGTTGTGTTACGAATCTCTAGGACTCCGAGGAACCCAGGGAGGGCCTTCTATGGATGTCCCTTTCCATTGGTAACATTCAATCCCAAAACTCCATTAGGGTTTGCGATTTTCTTGCACTTTGCAGGGAGCACAGTTTCTACTAACCCTAATTTCTTTATGTCAAATTGTTGCAGGGCGAAGGCAATTGTGGCTATCTTGTATGGGTGGATGAGATTCCTGAGATTTTCAAGGTTCCTGAGAGATGTGAAACTTTTAATGATACTGGCAGTGAGGGAATAATGAAGGCAGAACTGATTGAGCTGATTGGCAAGGTTGACACTTTGGTTGCAGATGTTAGAATGGTCAAATTTGGGGTTGTTGTAATGTGTGTGTTGTTAAGTGTTTGTCTGGTTTGGTGGTTTGGTAGGCAGAGTGCTTAGGTAGTTTTAGGTGTGATGTTCTTAGGTATGATGCAGGCATATTTTGGAATGTAATGTGTAAAGTATTGTCCTATTTTGGAAATGAAATGAATGACAAGCTTGGAGTAAATGTGTCATTTTGTTGCATAAGACAAACCGTGTCATTTTGTTACATAAAATGAAAGGAAGCACCAAAATGTGGTCCAAAAGACAAATTACATAGGTATTAATTGAAGCACCAAAAGGTGTCCAAATATGTCTTACAAAAGAATACCCAAAACAGAGTACATATAAACCTGTACCAAACTAGAAATTACAGCAGATAAACCATACACCATATTCCTAAACATCCATTGTTCACATGTGTCATTAACAAAAAACAGAGGCACCATCTATTGTGCAAATATATCATTGTACTAAATTATCCAAAATCCAAAATAGTCTTGACTTCATGGTTTCCTTGGATGCATCTGTGGCAGCCCTGGAGTTGGAATGAAAGACATGAACTGTGGTTGTCCTTCCCTTGATCCAATTGGTGGTGCTGGAAGTTCGACCATGATAGGCCGTGGAGCTGGAATTGGAAGTGGTGGAAGTGGAAGTGGAGCTGGTGGTGGTGCAAGAGGGGCTGGTGCTGGTGGAGTCATATCGGTGGGCCTCTAACTGGGGGTTCCTTTGGCACTTGTGGTATAAGAGGTCCTCTTATACCATATCTCCTTGCCTGCAGAAATAGAAATCGATAACATAGTGTCAATTTAGTCCCCAAAATATGCAACTTAAAATCAAATAGTCCCTGAACTTTTATATATGAAATCAACTCAGTCCCTGCAAAATCCAGCTTACCCTCTGCACTCATTGCTGTGATGGTGGTGGAGCCTGCATTTGTGGTGGATTGGCCTGAACTTGTGCTGGAGTATCTTGTACTTGTTGCTGCACTTGTGGTGGTACATCTTGAGATTGCACTGGCTCAATAGTAGGAGCAGTTTGTGTTAATGGTATCTCAGACACTAAATCCTCTTGTCCTTGAGTTGATGTCTTAGCTTTAGGTTTTTGAGGAACTCCAGTGTTCATGCATCCCCTACTTTTATGGCCCTCAATGCCACATCTTGAGCAACTGAAGTTAGGATATGACCTTTTCAGCTTATAACCACACACGGGTTCCTCATTTCCATCATTCCTTCTCTGTTTCTTTGGTCTCCCAGCACTTCTCTTGAGCTTAGGTGGAACCAGCTTGTCATAATCAGTGGGCATCCAAAATTGTTCGGGCTGTGTTGGTTGAATGAAAAATTGGTAAGTTGCATCATATGACCCCATTGTTAGCCAGACATGACAACACTCTTCTGCCCTTTGATTCCTATATGCAATTGCAGCACATGCATGCTTACATGGCATACCTGTCAAAGTATGAAAATATACATAAATAACACTGTCATAATAGAAAAAAAGCAGAAAACAATATACAAAAATCAAACAAAATGTCATCACCATCACCTGTTAGTTGCCAAAACCCGCAGGTGCAAGTTTGTGCACTCAGGTTGACATCAACCTTAGAAGGAAGGTTCTGCACTTCAAACCGCATGCCATCACCATCACCTGTCCACACATGAGTCCACAGATTGCTATCCAACTTCTCTTTTTCCAACCTACTTTGTTGCATAGGACACAAAGGTCCTCTCCTCCCATCAAGCTTCAGCTTGTTTGCACACATTGTCCTCATCACATAGCATCTAACTTCCTCAGCCATAGTCAGAATAGGCTTACCACGATAATTCACAATCCTTGAATTGAAAACCTCACATGTATTGTTGCATATGTTGTCCACCTTACAGTTTGTCTCAAAGTAGGCCTTTGTCCATGCCTCTTTTGGTCATTTGTTCAGATACTGCCAAGCTTTCAGGTTCAACCTCTTAACCCTTTCCATTTCCATGTTGACCTGTGTAGCTGTGCTTGACTTGGCACAGTCCCAAACCACACCCTTTAGTTCCTTTTTCTTCCATTGTTTTATAAAGTTCCTCCACAGATGCATGGCACAATACCTGTGGGGCACTCCTGGCATCACTTCCTGCATGACTGGTATTAGCCCCTGCAAGCATAACATACAAATCAGTCCCTAAAATTAGTCACTTAATATCAAATTGGTCCTTGAAATATGCAACAAATTATCAAACCAGACCACGTAATGAATGACAAAATCTTACCTTCTGCATGTCAGACATGAAATTCCATCCATGCTGCCTGTAATCACCTAGTGTTTCATGCAACAGTGTCAAAAACCATCCCCAATTGTCTTTGTTTTCCACATCCACTATAGCATATGCTATCACAAAAATATGGTTGTTTGCATCCTGCCCCACAGCTGAAAGGAGTTGTCCTCCAAAGTAACCTTTCAAAAAGCAACCATCCAACCCAGTAAAAGGTCTGTAACCTGCCTTAAATCCTCTCTTGCATACATCTAGACAAACAAAGAACCTTTGGAACTGTGGTTGTGAATGTGGCAGAGGGATGGTATCAATCTTAACCAATGACTAATGATGTCACCGGCAAGTGTACCGGGTCGTCGTAAGTAATAAAATAAACACGGTAAGTAATTACCGAGGTCGAACTCAGGGATTGGGCTACCAATTCGACTAATCCGCGGGAAATCCGATACGTTTGGTCAAGTTACAGAAGATGGTTGAGATTTAAGAGAAAATAGGATTGAAATCTAAATTAACAAATCTAATAAAATAATTAACTAAAAATCTGAAATTAAAATGTCCAAGGTCACAAATCCACCTACCCAACATGCATACCCAAGTGATGATGAATTCCTCCCTAAGTTCAATTACAATGTCAACCGGGACCCCCAAATTCTCCTATATCCACTCTCGTGCTCAATAGGACGTATTCTATGATTGGATTAATTACTTACTAGGTCTCATAATCCTAATCTCGAATTCTATTAATTCTTGTTCCCTATAAGGTTGCACTAATCTCCTACTCACTCTCGTGTAATATTCGATTAGTGATCCCAATTCAAGTTCTAAAACGCGAATCGCCTCTCAGCCTCAACACGTTTAACTAGTCAATCACGCAACACATATGATCAATGCAATCAAATCAGAATTGGAAAACATAAATTGAGACAAGGGAGAAAGACATACATCACATCGAATCTACACCGCCATGGGCGGCTTCATTGCTCCCTCGGACGAGGGGATTAGTTCCTCATGCTCATAGACAAACAATCGGACATAATCTCCATATCAAAATAAGAAAAAGAAGAAGGGAGACGCAACTCCAAAGAGAAAAGAAATCTGGCCTGAACGCTACTCTACAGTGGAAAAAACTAGGATTCGGATCTGGATCCAAAGCTCTCCAAAAAAAACCCCCAATTCTGATCTGAAACAGCCTTTAAATAAGGATTCTGTTTCTCTCCCGCTCGCGGGGCGAACAACATTTCGCGAGGCGAATCATTAGTTTTGGCGTGCTTTCAATTTGGATTCTCGCGAGGCGAGAGTGTGTTCGCGAGGCGAGTCTTCCAACTTCAGTCTATCACAGCCGTGACCTTCATCGCGGCTAGGCCGTGATGGTCTCTGCCTTCCAGGTCTTCATTATTCGCGTGGCGAGATTCTTTTCGCGGGGTGAGCCAGAGTGATGATTGTTGCTGCTTTATGAGATGTTCAGGCTCGCGAGGCGATCATACACTCGCGAGGCGAGTATCTCCAGAAGTGCTTTTTCCACTGCTTCTTGACTTTCCTTGACTCCCGGAGCTTCACTTCTAACCTGAAACAATAAAAAGACACAAAAAGCGTAATTCTAGACTAAAAACTACTAAAAATGCCTAGAACGAGTAAAAGTCTACTTAGGAATAAAACAAGGCCAAATTTGGGCGAAAACGAGATTGAACTCGAATAATTTGCACAAAAACCACAGTCCATCTAGTTATAAAACTAGATAAGCCGAAGGCTTATCAAAACACCCCAAACTTAAACCTTGCTTGTCCCCAAGCAAGCTAAAACTCAAAAAGGACTCAAGACTTGGCAAGCCTAAAGGAATCAATCGATTTCGCACAAATTTCATGCAATCAAAACAATTTTTTCTCAAATGATTTCCCCCCTACATTAACGTAATCCCCACATTCATTTACTTTAAACAATTGAGAACTTCATCATTCATGCAATCATTAATCTAAGTTGAGGATCAGGGTCACACACAAAAGGAAGATCACCAATTTCAAACAATTGCCTTCCTCACAAGGGTATGTAAAATTTCACTCATTCGCTCAATTGTGTCTAAGCTATCAACTTTCACTCACTTTCACATATCAAGAGCACTTCCCATGAATTTGATTTTCATCTCAAAAATGGTTCCCACGAAAACATGCATGCAACATCAGAAGGTCTTTATAAAGGTTGTAATGGGGCCTGGCTGAGGGTAGGATATTTAAGGATACTAGGCTTAAGTCCCTAGGAACTAAGAGAGCATGAGCATTAAACACATTTTCCACTTAAATTCCTTTTTCCATTTTTCTTTTTGCCTCGGGTGACTATAGCATTTTCCTCGCTTTTTTTTTTTGCTTTGCCACTTTTCTTTTGGCAACATTTTTTTTTTCTCATTATAGCCTTGGGTTTCAACCTTTATTTTTCTTTTTCTCAACCCAAAATGACACACCACCTTGTAGCCACCCCAAACTTAGTTCCTCACAACCTTTCTCTTGCTCACTTCCATGCTCTCCTAATCCTAAGATCGGGTTAACATGGTTTTTTCATATTTTCGGCTTGTAACATAGGGTCATCAAGAAACAATAGGCTAATTAGGCTCAATGTGGCTAACTGGGGAACATGCATTCGGGATGGTTCTTTTTAGGCCAAGTAGTTTTTCAAAGAAAATTGCCTAAATCATTTGATGCAACACATAAACATGCAAACCATGAAGAGATTCAAGCAAATCTGGGAAAGTGCAACTTAACAGTGATTCACACAATCAAAAACAAAGTTGGAGGCTCAAATCCTCACCTGAACATTTTGCAAATTGTTTGACCGAGATACGATTCCTAGTGTGTGCACCCCCTCACCCCAAACCTATCATAAATCAAGTAATCACAACAAAATTCTCAAAGTTCAGTTTTCAATTTTTAAGTGGGGATAAAATTTTCTAATTTCAGAACCTAGGGAGGAAATCATCAATGGTCAAAATAATTTATGCAATCAATCTATGCTCAATTTAATTAAAATCCAAAAAGCTTGCCGACACATATTCATACACACACTCTTGATCTTCTCAAATTATTCAAGAGTGACAAACAAAAACAAAACAAAAAGCAAAAACAAAAACACAACAAAAGTGAGGAGAGGAGAGGATACTCCCTGTCAAGTTTCCATGGATGCCTCCTCATCCAATTGGTCTCACGGGCTCTCTTCTGTTGCATAGCATCCTGGAAGAACTCCTGCAAATTAAAACCTTAAGTGCAGATTCGCGAGGCGAGATATCACTCGCGAGGCGAATCTGGAAAGTTGTTATTCACACTTTCCAGAATAGCGAGGCGAGTAGTATCTCGCGAGGCGAATCTGGAATTCCAACAGATGATGATGCCCAGAATCAGGAGGCGACAGTATACCTCGCGGCGCGAGACAGAAACGTGAGCATGCTTCTGAGATTCAGGGCTTCTGTCTCGCGCGGCCACTGCGTATTCGCGTGGCGAATCAAGTTTTTTTTTTATATAATATAAATGATAATGACAGACACTAAAACCAAGGATACGTAGCTTGGGTTGCCTCCCAAGTAGCGCTTGTTTAACGTCCCGAGCCTGACTTATTAGAAAGCATCCACCTGGATCCCATAGTTTGTGGTACAAGGGCCAAGAGATGCTCAGCATGTGAAATCTTCCACCCGGATCCCATGGTTTGTGAAGTGGCCCTTTCAGAAGCAATACGACTTTATCCATGATTCCATCTAGTCTGAGTGTGGAAACTCCATTGACCTCTGTCATTATGAACTCACTTCCTCTCGGGTCAAATGGTGTTTTCTCGAGGAAGTGTGCCAGACAAGTGGGAGGGTCTAACTTACCAATGTCCACACATGCATGTAAGCCAACGTAGTTATCTAATTCAGTAATTTCAGGTTGCTCGGCAAGCATGGTGAAATCCTCTACCACTTCATCTTCAATTTGAACTCTACCCCCTTGCTCCGGTGCCTTGTCCCTTGCCAACTCCTCTTCCTTAGGTTGCTCTTCCTCAACATGTGGTTGTTCCGGGGCCATGTCACTTGTCAACTCCTCTTCCTCAGGTTGCTCTTCCTCAACATGTGGCAGTTCTTCCTCAACTTCCTGAGAACTAGTTGCATCCCAGTCAGATTCCCACACCCTATCGCTTCTAGTTGTTATGGCTTCGCCTTGGTCCTTAGGGTTGTTCTTGGTACCACCTGGGAAAGTGCCTGTGAGACGCTCATTTTGTTGCTCTACGAGCTGATCCAACTTCTCTACTGCCTCATTCGCCTTCTCAAATGATGTGGCCATCCTATCAATTGCCGCACTTGTCTTATCAATTAACGCATTTGTCCTCTCAAGAGCCAACTCCCAAGGTTGTTGTTGTTGGGCCATCTTATCAATTGTCGCAATTGTCTTATCAATTGCCGCATTTGTCCTCTCAAGAGCCAACTCCCAAGGTCGTCTTCCACCATCCTGTTGAGGTTGTTGTTGCCAGTTCTGTTGAGGTTGTGGTCGCCAATCTAGACCATTGTCAGCATTACTCCAAGCGAAATCCGGACGGTCTCTACTCATATAACCCCAATACTGATTCTGACTCTGATAGTTGTCCTGGGGCACGCTGTCATAGAAATTATGGCATGAGTCCACATATTCTTGAGAGTAGTAGAAAGGACAGCTCCAAGTGTCATGGTCTCCATTACAATATTCGCAACCCGGAGCATTCCTTCGTGTACCTCGCATACAAAACAAGGCAAGACCAAGTGGAATCAAGGAAGTAGAGAGAGATAATAGTAAAATAAAAATAAAAATAAAAATAAAAATAACTTAACCAAATAATCAAACTTCCCTAAAATTAGGAAAATTGGTTGTGCCAATCCCCGGCAACGGCGCCAAAAACTTGATGATGTCACCGGCAAGTGTACCGGGTCGTCGCAAGTAATAAAATAAACACGGTAAGTAATTACCGAGGTCGAACTCAGGGATTGGGCTACCAATTCGACTAATCCGCGGGAAATCCGATACGTTTGGTCAAGTTACAGAAGGTGGTTGAGATTTAAGAGAAAATAGGATTGAAATCTAAATTAACAAATCTAATAAAATAATTAACTAAAAATCTGAAATTAAAATGTCCAAGGTCACAAATCCACCTACCCAACATGCATACCCAAGTGATGATGAATTCCTCCCTAAGTTCAATTACAATGTCAACCGGGACCCCCAAATTCTCCTATATCCACTCTCGTGCTCAATAGGACGTATTCGATGATTGGATTAATTACTTACTAGGTCTCATAATCCTAATCTCGAATTCTATTAATTCTTGTTCCCTATAAGGTTGCACTAATCTCCTACTCACTCTCGTGTAATATTCGATTAGTGATCCCAATTCAAGTTCTAAAACGCGAATCGCCTCTCAGCCTCAACACGTTTAACTAGTCAATCAAGCAACACATTTGATCAACGCAATCAAATCAGAATTGGAAAACATAAATTGAGACAAGGGAGAAAGACATACATCACATCGAATCTACACCGCCATGGGCGGCTTCATTGCTCCCTCGGACGAGGGGATTAGTTCCTCATGCTCATAGACAAACAATCGGACATAATCTCCATATCAAAATAAGAAAAAGAAGAAGGGAGACGCAGCTCCAAAGAGAAAAGAAATCTGGCCTGAACGCTACTCTACAGTGGAAAAAACTAGGATTCGGATCTGGATCCAAAGCTCTCCAAAAAAACCCCCACTCGATCCGAACTGACCTTTAAATAAGGATTCTGTTTCTCTCCCGCTCGCGGGGCGAACAACATTTCGCGAGGCGAATCATTAGTTTTGGCGTGCTTTCAATTTGGATTCTCGCGAGGCGAGAGTGTGTTCGCGAGGCGAGTCTTCCAACTTCAATCTATCACAGCCGTGACCTTTATCACGGCTAGGCCGTGATGGTCTCTGCCTTCCAGGTCTTCATTATTCGCGTGGCGAGATTCTTTTCGCGGGGCGAGCCAGAGTGATGATTGTTGCTGCTTTATGTGATGTTCAGGCTCGCGAGGCGATCATACACTCGCGAGGCGAGTATCTCCAGAAGTGCTTTTTCCACTGCTTCTTGACTTTCCTTGACTCCCGGAGCTTCACTTCTAACCTGAAACAATAAAAAGACACAAAAAGCGTAATTCTAGACTAAAAACTACTAAAAATGCCTAGAACGAGTAAAAGTCTACTTAGGAATAAAACAAGGCCAAATTTGGGCGAAAACGAGATTGAACTCGAATAATTTGCACAAAAACCACAGTCCATCTAGTTATAAAACTAGATAAGCCGAAGGCTTATCAATGACCCTGGATTGCTCCTTAACAACTCATGAGCATAATCCCAAAGCTTACCATACTGCTCTCTTTCACTACCTTCAACCAACTCTCTTGCCTCCCTAATTGCCCTAAAAATCATTGACCTATCAATGATGACATTGAACTCCATTTTTAGGAAATCAAAAACCTCTACATGTGTGATTTTGGGTTGGCTACGAATCTTTTCTTCTAGCTTTTTCACAACCCATTTTCTGTTTGCTTGATTAACCTTAAAGGCTCTGCAGCAGCTGTGAGTCTCCTTGAAGGTCTTAATTTGGAAACTCCTCCTTACATTACTCCTACGACAATAAATCTCCCAATCACAACCAACTTCCTTGCATTTAGCTCTAGCCCTGAAGCTATCATTTATCACCAATTTTATTGGCCTGCCCATGTGTATGGTATAATCCTTCACAGCTGCCTTGAAAGATGATAAATTTGTAAACTCCATTCCTAATACCAAACTGACATTACCAAACTTTGCTCTGTCATTAAACTGAGGGAAGTTAGGCAAACCTGTTGTTCCATTATTCTCCTCATCTGTACTAATAGGATCCTTCATTTCCTCAGACTTGTAGCTTGCATCACTCACAACTTCTTGCTGCACTTGATTGCTTCCACCACCTAACTCCCCATAATTAAAGAAGTCTTCATGCCCTGTATAAAACTCAGACCAACCATCATTATCATCACTGCTGTCACCATTTGAAGGACTAGGTGACCTCTCCCTACTCTTACTTGAAACCTTCTTCTTACCCTTTCCATCACTCCCACTAGCCTTCTTACCCTTGGATGAAATCCCAACAACCTTCTTACCCTTAGCCTTCTTACCCTTGGATGAAGTCCCAGCAACCTTATTTCCCTTAGCCTTCTTACCCTTCAATCTTGCTTAACACCACTTCCTCATAATCATCTGAACTAATTTCAACCGGAGGAGGCTTGTAATGGCTGTCCTCTGCACTTTCATCAGCAGTAGAATGGCTGTCCTCATATGGACTCATGAGACCCTCATCAACATCCATGTTAGCAGCATTCAAAGCCTCCTGGTTAGGCACCCATGCCTGAAAGGGCTCGGGGGCATACTCATGATAAATCTCAATCTCATTCCCATTAAGGAGGGCAGCCTTAACCATCTCTATGAAGCTACTGTCAGAGGTTAGTTCCCTCAATCCAATATCCAGGTCCCTGTTTGGCTTCAACCACAACAATTTTTCAACCTTATCATAACCCTTACACACCTTCACAATGCTAAACAAATCAAAAACATTGAGTGTGTCTGAATCCAACTCTTCCCACACATCCATCTCACCACCCACATACTCCAGAATTCCTCTCTCATTCCTCAACAATATGCCTCCATGGTGCACGACAACAGTGATCATAGTACTCATTCTGCACATTAACAAAGAAGCATAAATTAAAAAACGTTTCATATACTCTGTTACAAAACAAAAAAACAGAGCATCACAACAAACCCTAAACCCACTCTCATTGATGATGAAGAATGCACAACAATGGGTAAAACGATAACTAGGGCAATTGCCTAAGTACAAAACTAATGTAATAGAGGCTTAGATGAAACCCTACCCAACCCCTACCACATGCACAGTATGAAGAAGAAGATGAACAATCAAAACCCATAACTCAAAACAAACTGGGTAAACAAAATACACACCTGTGTTTTGAGTGGAAGCGAGTTCCGGTGAGGTTCCGGCGACGGGTTATGGTCTCCGGCGAGCGGTTGCAGAAGGAAGGGTGTGGCAGAGGGGAGGAGGGGAGGTTACGCCGGGGAAGATGAAAAGGTAAAAATGAGGGATGGAAATGAAACAAAGAAGTGTTAAATTACAAATTAAGTATCATTTTAGTCCCTAAAATTTAGTGTCAGATTGGTCCCCAAAACTGTGGTACAACTGTCATGCAAGGTGGAGGCCACATGGGCACTTAACGTGCCACATAAGCGCCGTTAACAGCGTCAAGGAACCCTGCCTAACGGAGGGACTAACTTGATCAATGTTTGACAGTTTCAGGGACCTTTTTGAAATTTCGTTAATTTGAGGGACCAAATTGACACGACCTCACAGTTTCAGGGAACATTTTGACTATTTACTCTGAGATGAGGGAGTGAGGTGACTCACTAGAGGTATGGCCTAAGCTACCTCCTAAAAAGTGGTCATGATGCACTTTTTGAAATATATCATATTATATTCTAAAAACCTATTTTTCTCTTTCCTCTTCAACCAAACAAGGCACAAGATCAAAACTTGCTCTCCAAGCTCATTCCTCTCTCCTCAATTTCGTGCCACTCTCTCCCCTCTCTATATATACCACTTTCATTTTCACTTCATCATCTTCCTCCTTCAACCTCTATTAAACCTTCATCTTCTTCTTTCTTCTAAAAGTTCAAGCTCTTAAAGCTTTAGTTTTTATTCATCTTTTCTACTTAAGTTCTTCATTAAAGTTCTTCCTTATACTAAGGGTAATGCTCTCATATGAATCTTTTTGCAAGTTTCACCTTTTATTTCTTGGTTTACTTTATTTGTTCTTTATATGCTTTAAACTTCTAAAATCTGTCTAAAATGGTAGAAAACTCCTTTTGATTTGAAACCACTTTCTATAGGCTTGTATTAACTTATATTTTCACATACTAAGAGGTTGTGTGTAAAACAAAAATCTCTACCCATCTCTTCCAATGAAGGCCGAATGCATGCATTTGTGACCTAGGAAGTTTTTGTTTCAACTTTTGGAATATGATCATGTGTTTGAGTTTCTAACTATCCTTTGATCTTCAATCTATAAATCTTGGAAGTTTTGATAGCTTGTTCCTATGATGGCCGAAAATATGAATAAGTAGGCCTAGGATACTATGTTTCAACTTTCCAAGTATTGATCATGGATTTAGAACTCTTAATACCTTGTGATTCTAAACCTAAGAGTTATTGTTAAACAAAGAATATTTTCCTCATCATCCTATGATGGCCGAAACTTAGAGTTTATGTACTAGGATGTTTGAGTTTTTATTTTTCCAAAATGATCATGGACTTGAGCTCCATAAGATATTTGGATGCTAAGTCTAAGAGATTGGAAAGTTTAAGGATTTCTAACTTGTTTATTCTATGTTATTAAAGCTAGTATGTATTACTTTCATTTTTCCAAGATGATCATGGACTTGAGCTCCATAAGATATTTGGATGCTAAGTGTAAGAGATTGGAATGTTTAAGTTTCCATTGTTTTCTAAGATGATCATGGACTTGAGCTTCATAAGATATTTGGATGCTAAGTCTAAGAGATTGGAAAGTTTAAAGATTTCTAGCCTATAAATCCTATGAAGGTCGAACCTAGAAGGTTATGGACCTAGGATACTTTGTTCTTATTTTCCTAAAATGATCATGGTTTTGATCTCCTTAATACATATGAATTCTAAACCTAAGAGATTGGAAAGTTTAGTGAATGCTAGCCTATTTTACTAGCCTTGACCGAATACCCTAAGTTTATAACTTAGTCAGATTTTAATTCAACTTTGTTAAATGATCATTGTTTATGAACTCCTAACACTTAAGGATCATAAATCCATGAGTTGTATAATTTTCGGGAATCTCTAACCCTAATAACTAGTCTTGGCCGAACGTATACCTTGTGGTTTAGTGTTCTTGTTTGATTTTCACTTGTGATTTTGTGTTCATAACCTTATACTTTCATCGCGGAGGAAACAAGGACGTTCGTGGTTTATCTCTCCAAGCATCTAATCTCCTTACATTCATGGAAGGTAACAGGGGATTGCATAGGGATATTCAATGACTATATGCATGTGTGTATGTGTTTACTTGAGTGATTTGAATATTATTATGATGTGGAGCAAACACTTGAATGACTTGTTTACTTGAACTATTGTGAATATTACTTGAAGTTGATTATTACTTGCCTTAAAGTATTGTGAGTTGTGTATATGTGATGAACTGTCATTAACTGTGATATTATTGTTGAGAATATATTACTGTTGATTGAAGTTTGAGAAGCCGGACTTGAGTCTGTGCACAATGATTATAAAGGATTAAAAGCCTTGAATAGAACTTTGAAAGTATTTGTTTCATTTATAAAAGTTCCTTGTTTAAAACGCTTACTTCAAGAAAAAGAGATTCTTTTTTGAAAAGAAACGTTGAAGTGTTTTTAAGACAATATAAAATACCTTTTTATAATCCAAAGTTGGTACGAGAGAAAACCTTTTTTGAACTATGTGTTTTATAAAGGAAAACCCCTTTGAAAATATTTGTCTTTATTTCATCAAGGATTTCAAAAGCAAACGAATTTCCTAAATACTTTATCAAAGAATTTGTAAAGGAAAAGATTTTCTCCTAAATGATTTAGAAACGTTCCGGTTACTTGGATAAGTGACCGAGGTTTTGTTTTAGTTTTTGATTTTCACTGAGCGAAAAGTAAGCACATGTGAAAGAGAATATTAGTTTGCGAGACGTCACCTCTAGTATTCAATTTATGCACGTGATCTGGGATCCGTGTCAAGAATTATGGAACAAGGGTCCTAATCGTGATATTATGGGCTAGGAGCCCTAATTTTGGAATTGAGGACTGTGTGTCCTAATTTCGTTGTTATGGGCTAGGAGTCATTATCATGTTGAAATAAAAACATGGATAAAATTATAATTATTTCTACGACCACAACCTTGGACTGCGGCATCGGTCTAAGGTGTTGTGATTGAGCACTCGGACTGCGTGTCCTGTGTTATTGATTTTCAAGTAATGAAAATTGTGGATAACTGTTAGCTTTGAGCTTCGACAATGGAAAAGAGTGAACACAAAGAAAAGTCTCGATAATGAAAAGTCCTTTATTCATATGCATTTCCCCTTAGCAGACGTGCTTGAGTTATCTGAATACCCGCTTAAGATGTGGTATTCGATGAGGTATACATCCGAATGGCCGTTATAAGGAATTCGTGATGATGTTGATCCGGGCGCATGAGGTGACAGAGACAACTTGCCAAACGGGACGTATGAGCCTGATCAACTCTTTCTTTCTTAATGATAAAACGGTGATGGAATCTCATGAGATTAAGATTAGAGCCTGATGATAGAAGTGTCATGCATTATCTTTATAAGATTGATTGATTCGGGTATGAGACCCACTGAAATAATACTTGTTGTTTATCGATGAGTAATGTTTAAAATGTTAATATGCCAAGGTGTTGTATGTATCATGCATATGATTGTTGTGCGATATATCCATTTGCCGGTGTCTCACTCTTACAGTTATATCAGATCTCTTCGGGTTTTGTTGTAGTACCTTGGTACCCTAGTACCGATGTTGCAGAGGAGTCTTTCTAAGTCACTTGAAGACCTAGTGTTAGAAGTTGGGAAAGTATTCTGATTGGGGGTCTCTCTCCAATGAATATTTGATAGAATGACCAGCTTAGGAGTCTGAGTTGGGTTGTATATCTAAAGAGGTCGGTAGGTGTAGTGTTATATACATCCATTTGTAGTTCAACTTTTTCTTCCGAAAATGGAAACTTAGAGAAATGTTGTATGTCATGATAACTTTGTTACGAATGTGACCTTAATTTTTAAATGTATGTATGATGGATTTCAGAGTTATCTTTAAAGAAAAATTTTATACCCAAGTTTTCTAACTTAAAAGAAAACAATTTTCCGAAAGCAACCAGCAAATTATCTCTTTAATTTAAATTCCGCATGTATTACATAGTAATACCTAGTGGGGGTGTTACACAGCCAACGTCGTGTCACCGCGTTGCTACCCCACCAATGTCGTGCCATCGACCAGTGACAGACCTCATGCATCACATTCTTTGCTTCCGTTTTGCCCAGATCTGCTCCCCCTCCCTCCTCCGCCTCCCTCCTTTTCTCCTTTATCTTTCCATATCTCTTTATTTATAGGTTGAGGTTGTAGATCTTGTTAGTTGACTGGTGATTTGTCTTTCCATCTCCTCGTTTATGCATTTGTGTATTGAGGTTGTAGATCTGGTTGCTCTTCTCCTGTTTATTTCTGATCTTTCTTATGGTAATCTTTGCGAACCCAACCACCGATCCATTAATCCGTCGTCTGCCCGATCCGATTGTATGAACCAGAGGAAATGGGTTTGATTCTGTCCTTTTCGGTTTGGTTCGGATGGGACCGTTTGAGCCCGAACTGACCGAGCTCAACCGTTGTTCGGTCCTAGAATAAGATGCAGAGAATCTATAATGAATAAAGTTGCTCTCCAATTTTTTTAGATAAAACTCATAAGTTCTAAAAAAACTAAATATAAATCATGAAGTATTTAATTAAAGTTAATACCTTAACCATGATATAATAATATTTTTATATTAATATTAATGTGTTTTGTTTAAAAATATATTTTTATGCCTGTTTAAAAAATGTAAATTATGAAATACATTTTCAAATTTTATAATTTAACTATGTAAAATATTTAAATCTATATACTTATATAATTTTTAGATAAATTCAATTACAACTCATTCTTTATTCTTTAACCGAATCATGACTAAAGAATTCAAGTCCAAAAATTAACCTAATTAAAATATCAATTCAAATCGACCAAAGCTAAACGTGGCCAGTCTCCAAAGTTGACTATCCTACTTTTTATATAGCTGGGTCAAGATCACACTCTTTCAACTCTACGATTACTTTAAAGAGAAAAAGAATTCAAATCTCAAAATTGGGACGGATTTCCAAGATCTGAAGTTTTATTTTCTTGACATGACTTGACTTTTGTATATAAGAATTATTATTGGTTGAATATGTTTTTTATCCTCAATCTGAGTATTGTTTGATTTTAGTTTGTTGTTTTAAAAAAATATTTTTTTAATCTTTTAATTTTTAAAATGTCAGTTTTAGTTCTCAAATATATGTTTTAGAATTATTCAAACGTTTTTTAGTCTCGTTTGGGGTCAAAGCTGACACGATTTAGAAATTAAGGGACTAAAAAATACGTTTTTCAAATAAATGACTAAAATCGAACATCACCCAAATTTAAGGGACTAAAAACATATTCAATCCTAAGATTACTTTTTTTGACAAGTTGTATATAAGAATAATGATAACTTATATTAGCATTATATATATATCTATATAATTGATAAATGATACTCTCTCCGGACTCAATTATAAATAAAATTAACTAATTTCATATTTATTAAGGAAGTTAATTAACATAGTTTAATTGTCTTGATTTATATAAAAAAAAATAAGTTACAATTACTAAATTATCCTTTAATTATCTCAGGAGAATGCAATGTTCTTAAAAAAGTAAAAAAAGGATTGATTGGATTGATTGATTATCTTAACTTTTAAAATACTGATATTAAATAGAGTTGAATTAATTGATTTTTACTTATATTTGAATCCATAAATATATATATACTTATTTGTGGCTTATAATTGAGTTCAAAAGAGTACTATAAATCAAAGATTAAAATTCATGGCTATCAAATTTGACAAATGCCACCAACTCCAACTATCCGACTTTATTTTTCACTCGCTTTTAAAGCATTTTAAAAAATATATCAAAACCAATTGTCTCAACTGTATAGACTGAACCCCCATCATTTCAAGTTTAATTATTTAAATATCATTGATTCGAATCAACTTGATTTGCATCGAGATAGACACTGGGGGAAATATATGATTCTTTATATATACAATAATTAGTCGACTTTCTTAAACAAAACATCAATGTTGTAGCATTAGTAATTATTACGTGGATTGATGACTGTCCCAATAAATAAACACAAGTTTTCTCAATGTATTTTGTTATTACTCATACTTTTTTTTTTTTGGAGTCTAATCCCTTAAATTGGGTTGTCCCTGAGATAAATTCCTCCTTAAGATTCTATCTCTAGTACAATTCGAGTACACATTTGTCTTTCGGGATCATAATTAGCCGCTTATCACTTGATTTGACTATCTTGGGCCTGTGATTTTAAATTTGATGCAATAAAATGTTTAATCATATTTACCATAATGATATTCACATGGAATTTTCTTTACTAAGTACATTAATATTACATTATGCATGTCACTAGTTTACAATTTTGTAAATTAAAAATGACAGAGAAATGAGTTTAATTAATTGTTATACTGTCAATCAATTATAAATTATGATATGAATAATTTTTAAGATAATTAAGATAAAAATCAAACATTATTACCGACGTGATAATTTGTAACCAATTGATTGTATAAAAAATATTTATGCTGAAAATGTATATCAATTAAATCTTAAAAAATAGTTACATTATTACATTTTGAGTTTAATATATATGTACTGTCAGTGTAAGCTGTTAGTAAAGTATGGCTAAGAATTGTTACATATCCAATGATCGAACTCGGGCAGAGCCCGAACGATTCATCCTTAAGTAGCAGTGCGTTAATCATTTGCACTCAATCACTTGGTTATCGGCGACTAAATTAGTATTAATTTAAATTATAAATAACTAAATAAGAGGATTAAATTAATTAATGAAATCTTTGATTAAAATAAAAATTCTAACTAAGGAACAAAATAATCATTTACTATGCAGGCCAAGGGTCAACGACTGGATCTTTTAATAAATGAGTGGCTATTGGATCGTTTCGAATAGAAGAGAGGTTCAGATTCGGACTTGGTGGCAATCAAGCGTTCTTAGACCATCTCACGATGGTTCCTAGTGCGTTCTTATTTGTAAGACTCGATTCTTATAAAAATTTGTATTGAGGAGGGATGATATGAATGTCATATTGATGAACTGTTTTTTTATAAGAATCATTCTTGTCAATAATATTTTTTTTGGCAAAACATAATATAATTTAAAATAAAAATAAATAAATTAAATTTTTAAGTTGAAAATATGTGGGGTCAATAATGGAACCCACTTAAAGTAAGTTAAGAATCCAAATTACTAGTACAGAAAATACTTTTAATATCGGTTAATTTTGGGTTTTAACATCAGTTTTCGAACCGATGTGTATACATGTGATGTTGTATGTGCTGGTGTTAGACATCGGTTATGAACCGATGTTGAAAGTATGCTTTACACATTGGTTAAAATTTTAACCGATGTCTAAAGTGCACTTTCAACATTTTCTAACTCTTTTGAAAATAACTTTACACATCGGTTATTTGTCAAAACCGATGTGGAAAGTGTATTTTAGACATCGGTTAAAATTTTAACCGATGTCTAAAGTGAACTTTCAATGTTTTCTAACTCTGTTGAAAATTCCTTTACACATCGGTTCCTTTATAAACCGATGTTTAAAGTCAACTTTCAACATCGGTTTTTATCAGTAACCGATTTTGAAAGTTCTTTATTTTTTTTTAAAATCAGGTCTACACCAGTTACAATTCTTTCCCTGTTTCATTTGTACAGCCAAAATCCCAACAAACAGAAACTAAATATTCTCAACAAAATCCTTTATAACCAAAATTTCATTCAAAGTCCTATATTAACTAAAAATCTTAACTAAATACATAGAATGTCATAAATTCAAACTAAATAATATGACACCAAATAAACTACACATAGATGAGTATTTGATTACCCATTAATTCCCAGTCAACTCTAGAAGGAAGGTTGCCCAACGCTTCTTTATGTCCATAATGTCCTCTTTAGATAGTGGATCCCGAGTGTCGAATATCTGCATGTAACATAAGATAAATTAAACATTACAGATAATCAGACTAAAACAAAACATAATTAATATATAACTTATTACAAATTCTATTACTTATCGTCATCCATCCTTCAGTAATTCCGCCAGATACAATGTCGAGCATCCACTTCATAACATAGTAGCCGCACTCCTATGAGCCACGTTGCCTATGAGGCTACAAATGAACCCGATTTGAATATAATGAGTAAACACTTAACATTAACTATATTGTAAATTGTAATTGAATCTCGGGTACTAATAAAATACTTACGTTAGGGAAAATCCACTTAATAGGCCTAGGCATAGTACCATCTAACATGCGACGTGCGTCCATAGATCTATCATGAGAAAATATACACTTAAAGTATGTTACAGATTTTCGAGTAATTAATAAACAAATGCAGTACTAAATAAGAAAATTAAAAGCTTACGTTTCAACAATGGCCTTGAGTTCCTTTGTCACTCTTCTTCCCAACGAACAGAAGAGCACCACAACATTCGAACTAGGACATAAGACCAATAATTGTCAATGTTCACTGCAGTTGGGAACAGTTAGTGACAAATAACAGATAATCATAAATCACTTTTATACTTGTACTTACCTCTTGAGGCAAGGTGCTAGGTAGCACTGTTTGTTGCCTCGACCAAGCATGTGCCGCATGCTCGCAATAATCTCATCTAGGGGAAGTGTCTCACCCTCAATGAGGCCAGGGTCAATGAATCCATAAATATGGAGGTTGCCCCTAACAATACATTGGCGATGCAAATACCTAATATAGTGAAAAAAAAGTATTGAAACTTATTTAGTTAAACTAACAAATAAAAAATGTACTTACGTGAACCATAATGAGACGCACGACCAGCAAACCTTTTCACCATCAAGAGCTATCTCCATAAAGTCCCTTGCGGGGAGATTGAAAGGTTGATCAGGCCTGCCATCGTGTTCCAACTCTATGGAAGCCGGATTCATCACAAGTTTCACAACCATTACAGCCAGACGTTCAAGAGCATCAGAGTGATCCCCCTCGTCGATACCCTAATCAACAAAGATAAAACATTAGTGAACACGGTTAAGTTAATTCAATTTTAAGTAATTGAATGATTATATGAATACCTTGCCAGAAGAAGACTTCACAGGTCTTCCCAGATGAGACTTTTTGGGTGGAACATCCTTTTCAAAATCCTAAATAACAAAAAAAGCATTAATAAACACAATTAAATTATTTCTATTGTAAATTTAGAAAAATACAAGTAATTGAATACCTTGGCTGAAACAAAAACCTCAGAAGTCTTCTCGGCCAAGAGATGAAATTATCGAGGGCCTGGCCTACTATTTGAATCCTCAGTGGGCACAGGGACTCGAGCACAAGCATCTCGAATATCTTCAACCACCACCCCGACCTCATCATCTCCTAATGTCCGGTTGTGTAAGGTATTTCCCAAGTTGTGTACCCTCCCAAATGCCACTAAGTGGTCATGATTATCATCAACATACAACTCACACATGTCAGGATCCTCCTCCATGTCATCAGGCTGATGAGGAGGATCACATGACCCCTTGGTGCTCACACGGACAGAGGGTGAGACACCAGTATTTTGCTGGGAAATAGCAAAAGTTTGCATCTGTTGGGCAATCTCTTGTCTAAGCTCATCTGCAATCTCCCGTTTTAGCTGTTCTCGATCTACATCTTCCCTGGGGCGATGGTGTGAACATGAACCATG
Organism: Sophora flavescens; assembly: GCA_030762895.1. NCBI lineage: Eukaryota > Viridiplantae > Streptophyta > Magnoliopsida > Fabales > Fabaceae > Sophora > Sophora flavescens. The sequence continues at coordinate 217,926,871 of CM061064.1, read as the reverse complement.
GTATTGGCGAATGCCAATGCCCCATCCAACACCAATGACATGGCCAGGGTGGTCTGACTTACCAATTGTAGTAGCCAAAATATCTTTGTGTCCTTTAGGCACAAAACTTCCTTGAGTGGCCTGCTCGTCCAAGGAATCCTACAACATATAGAATGTCACATTAATTTGTGCAAGACAATGGATAAGATTGTTAATATTACAATTAGAATTCAAAATAAATTTACAATCTTCTCAGCTACCCGACGTGTCTCCTCTGTTGTATATTGTCCTGATTTTATTAGTCGGGCTCTCTTTCATGACTTATGGCGTGGGGCTGGAGGTGGATCAACAACTTTTGGAGGGTTTTCAGCATTAGGATCAGCCTGAGATGCTTCTTCCTAGAGTCTTTTCTTTTCTTCTTCCATCATTTTTATACTAAGACCATCATATCCTGCACGAGCCATTACATGGGGGTAGACATTACTTTTCTGGATGTCTTGCACATTTTTCCTTTTAACCTGTTATAAATGACAGACAACCGTATTACGTAAATTAATAAAATTAATTAAATTAACAGATGACTCAATTAAGTTAACTTGGTGGGAGGCCTCATGTCGGGACTGAACAAAACGATCCCAAGTCTCCTGGTCAAGAAACGAGTATGTTTCAAGTGGGGACTTGTCACGCTGCCCAAATATGTAGTATCTGCCCAGGTCCGCCTTAAATTGCCTCCAACGCTCACCGACGTACTTTATCCATGTCCTCCTCATACGCTCGATATTGGGCACTTCAAAGGTGAGCTATATTACACAACAAAATGGAGAAATTAGTGTATGATATTAATATGGTTAAATAAAATAAATACAAAAAAAGACATTAAAAGTATAGATACCATGATGGTATCCCATATTTGATCCTTCACACTCTCCGGTACATGGTCCCAATCCTCAATAAGAATACTAGTCTTGCTTCGAGCAACGAAGCCCACAAAATCGTGAAAGCCCGATCAGCCATTGGCCCTACAGGCTTGCAACATTCATCAAACTGGATCTGTATCCTTTGATTAGCACCATGATTGACGGTCAAATTCCTTAACCGTGTGGCACCTCTACCCTTTTTCCGTTTAGGCGGGGTATCCGACCAGCTGCGCGAAGGAGGGATGTCCTTGTGATCAGCCATGTATGTCTATTTAGACAAAAAAAACGTAATGTCAGTAAGAATCAAGTTATATCAAACATAACTTAAATTAACTTGTAAATATCAAGAAAAATAAAACTTATAAATATGACTTTAAACAAGACTTGATTATAAACATAACTTATAAATATAACTCATAAATACATATGACTTATAAACATAACTTATAAGTATAACTTATAAACATAACTGTAAACACAACTTACACTATGGTCAAGTAGTAATGTTCTCCCATAACCCTTCCTGATGATCATCACGAGTGGCATGTATATCGTCCACTTCATTTTCCTCATTGAAAGTAGGCACCCGTGTTGAGAAAGAAGGAGTATCAGAAATATCCAGAGTCGAATCTTGATTTTCCTCACTACCATTATGCATGCTTTTTCCTTGGAGAACCACTGACCACCTTTTGTTAGAAGGATCACTGATATAAAGCACTTGTTTTGCTTAGAATGCCATGATGAAAGCCTCTTCCTTATAACCTACCTTGTCAAGGTCCACCAATGTAAATCCCAACTCATCAGTTTGTACACCCCTATTACTGTCGACCCACTTACATTTAAAAACGGGCACTCTAAATTTAGTGTAATCGACCTCCCAAATCTCTTCAATGACTCCAAAGTAAGATACAGATGCTATAACAGGGTTTGTATCTTTTGAACTAGAGAAGTGCATGGACTCAGCCACGACAATAACCCCACTGTTTTGCATGGTACTCTTGTCATCCTGGGACTTTGTATAGAAGGAAAACTTATTGATATCGTATCTACTCCAACATATGACATCAAAGTTAGGTCCTTGTGCTAGCCATTTTAATGTATCAGAAGCGGTACCATCAATTGCAATTTTTTCTTTAAACCAGTTTAAGAAAGTTTTGTTATGCTTGTTCAACAACCATTTTTCATTAATTCGAGGGTAATTTTCCCTGACGATGCTTTTGTGATCACGTAAGTAAGGTTCAACCTCGTCAGTGTTATCAATATATACAAATGTGCTTGAAGCACTTCCTCTCGACTTATGCTCTTAACAGTAATACCTCGTGTACCCTTACCATCACATCTTCCCTCATGACGAGAGTTAGGAAGCCCTACAGGTTCCGCTTCTGACACGTAGTCTGTACAAAACTCAATAGCTTCTTCTGTAACGTACCTTTCAACATTAGATGCTTCAGGACAATGTAGATTCTTCACATACCCTTTCCCAAACTGTCCAATCTGTACAATTCAAGATTCAATACAATGAGTGGTACCTTAAACAAGTACACATATGCTTATTAATATTGAATCTCAAACGGGAAACTAAGGCTTTACCAATTAATTAACACTAAAAAAAATAATAAAACACAAAGCATGAAGAAAAGAACATAAATTGCAAGAAGAAGAAAATTAACACATGAGGGGAAATAGGAAGTACCTATTGAGGACAGACAGCTCACAAAAATCCAGCAAGTGTAACCAGCCGTGGGCAATAGGAGGAGAGAGCGTGGAGTGCAAATAACTGAAATACATAAAGAATAAGTGTTTCCCTTATGTCGATGGAATGAATGTGCATAATTTTCTTATTTCAGATAATTTTCTGCATTCAATTTTCTGAACCTGCTTATATTACATTTATTATTTTTAAACATGATTGTGCATAATTTTCTTCTATACACTAATACACAAGAAAATATGCCTGAAACTATGGCATTAGGAGTAAGACTCCTCCTATAAACTAAACTTGTTTCTGAAGCGATTAAGTAAGATGTATTCACTCTTAATTTGATAAAATGTATTGTCACGTTAATTCACTAAATGTTCTGAAAGTATCCATACCTTAACTTTTTCATTTTGAAAACCAGTTTACTTTAAATGATTGTTTTTATACATACTTAAAATGATTTTTTTACATGCCTTGAGATTGGCAGGACTAGAAGCACTAACTGTTCTCAAACAGCAACAGATTGGTTCCTAAATGGCTGGGCTAAATTTATGTTTACTGCTATTTCTTTTCACATATATTCCACTAGCCCAAGGGAGAAACTTCCATGTTTGGTGGGATTTGGACCCAATTAGCGTTCCATGTCTTCATATTCTGAGTCCAGAGGCTTGGTCTCAGTCTTCTCTCTTTGTAATTTCTCCCACTCTCTTTTCTTCTTTTTTTTCAACTTTACTTAAAGAGCATTTTGTCACTATCCCAAACCACCCTTTCATAAAAGATATTGGTACTTTCTATATGCAGGCCTTGAGAAACTCTATATATAACTCCATTCCTTCCTATCATTTACTTTTTCATCAAGACTAAGCATTTCCTTGCATGAATTATACTCTGCATTTTGTTCAAGATCCTAAGAAACTACTGTATAAAGGCAGACCTAGTTAGAGGCATTGACTTTGTCCATGAAAATCCATCATGTTAAATTCTTGTAGCTAAGATCAACATGATTCACTAATGACTGCAGCATTTACCACTGACATGCAATTTGATGCTACCACAAAATTAGCAATATGAGCAATTGTATTTTGAGTAAAAAAACTACATATGAAACTAGTGCTTTACCTCTTCCAAGTAGTTCCCTTTACAAAGGGTCTGCATCATAAGAGAGAAGCATATTTATTCAGGCTAACGTATTTCCCCTCTATTAACCTCCTAATCTCCATAACAAACTACAACAAAAGAAATGGGGAACAAATAAATTTCATCATGGAGAGATTTGAGTTTGACACTAACTTTTGGTAAGAAGAAGCAGAATAATCAGAAAGTACAACAAAGATGATTAAACAGATGTTAGTTATTTATACATAGACTGATGCACAAAGATAAACAAAGTTAAGTTTTTAAACAAAATTAATTGAAAGATGCTAATTGTATGGACGGTAATATATTTGTATAATTTTTAATTGTCAATCTATCATTTTAATATATGGAATTATGTATAAAATATTATTGTCTAGTGTTGGTCAAGTTATAGCACTAACTACTCCTTGATTAAAAATTGTCTCGTTTCCAGCAAACCAAATCATTTTAGCAACCAAATAAGCATACAATGGTCAATTAAATCAGGAATCACTGAGGGATTAAGCAGCAGAGTCTTCAACCATACTAAAAGACTTGGATTTTTCACAGAAGGGCAAGAAAGAAATAGATGAAATGGGTTACCTCTATGATTCTTACAAGAAACACGTACAATCAAATCACATTCTTTGCAGAAAAAGAGGGAACGCCCAAGTTACAAAGCTGAAAATCTAGAAAAATGAAATGGGTTACCTCTGTGATGAGAACTAGAGATGGGTTGCGTTGATGGGGGGCTTGAGTGGTGAGAACCAACGTGAAGAGAATGGCGAACAAAACACCTGTGATTGCTGAAAGCAGAAAACGCAAAATGGTGACGACGGACGGCGCAAGACGATGGACCACCTTCACTGTTGCTCCAACCTCTGCGGATAGCTCACGATGGAGCAAACGGAGCAAGACGACGGCGAGCACGGAGCAAAAGTAATGGCACAACGAGCACGAAGCAGAAGTAATGGCACGACGCGCACGGTTTAGGTTTAGGAAGCCAAGATAAAAGAAAGGGCGCGGTGAGAATGGAGGGAAGGAATAGAACAAAATGGGTATTGGGGTATTACACATAGGTTCAAGAAACACTTGATGTCCAAAGTAACACAATTTTAATATTCCTTTTTGTTTTAAGACATTAGAAATCGGTTACTCGAGAACCGATGTTAAAAGTAAAGCAGAATTTTGATTTTGATTTTTTGTTTTATTATTAAACATCAGTTGACAAATCGAACCGATGTGTAAAACTTTTCACATCGGTTAATTTAGTAGCCGATGTCAAAAGTTTTGATATTAATTTCAAAATTGCCACCGCATCGTTTTAGACATCGGTTAAAAAGGAACCGATGTTAAATCCTGACGTTTAAAGCATATTTTGCACTAGTGTTGCATTTGAGTGAAAATATATGAAAGTTCTTATCTCTTATGTAGCATTAATGAGCCCACCAAATAAGAGTTAAGAACCAAAGTGATGTTTTTCCATTGTAGATGCTTTTATATACGATATATAGGGTTCAGAAGACCCTGCTTATGATATGCGCGCAGTGTTCAACTAATAACTACTCATATGATATATAACTTATTCATCACTCATTTACGTGCGGTTCATGTTTGATTCAGGTTTCCACGAGAATGCCACGTTTCCAAGTAGTTGCACCTATTCATGATTCGTGATTGCTACATTGTTGTGTGACATTTTAGGTGTTTCACTTGGAATTGGTTTGCAAACATGTTGGATAATGATACATAAAATGCATACTCTCATGAAGGGTTGGAGTGATGGTGATTTTTCTACGTTTTAATCAAAATCGAGTGGTGTACACATAATGAGAAGAATTAATTCTAGCGTGCTCAGTCATGGAATGGTTAATTTTAAAGATGCTAATTAATACCAATTCTTATACTTTGGATTGATATTTTGGTATGGTCAGTAGCGGTCTTGTACATAGACATTAATCATATATTTATTGGCTGGAGCCATCATGCTTCTATTATGATTGTATTGAAAGGGATTGCAAGACGATATTATGGTTCTCTTGTCCTTGGAGTGGTGAATTTGGTTTAAATTGGGCGTTGCGTTATGTTGAAAGATATATCCATGAGTTATGTCGCTCTTCTCAATCTCTTGCCTTATCCTTTGTAAGGAATTGCCTGCAGCTTAATCGGAGGCCTCATTGCTTATTAAACTGGATTCTCAATCTCAAATTACTATCCTCGCTCTTTTCTTCTTGTTCTTGATATATGTTCTTACTTTTGGTGACTCATAATACAATTTAATTTCTCAAAAAATAAACCGGAAAACCACACACAGATTCTTAGAATTTGAGTTTAGGCCTAACTCAACCCCAAAAGCTAGCTTGTAGTATGAGGATTGCTCCTTATAAACATTCTTCAGGCCATATCACTATCCAATGTGGGACTCCAGCACACCCCCATCCACTACAACATAATAGGCTTTTAATAACGCACCTTTAATAGCATTTCCGTGTGGAAATGCTATTAAAAGTGATGGGGGACTTTTAATAGCGTTTCCCTAAGGGAAACGCTATCTTAGGTATCACCTAAGATAGCGTTTCCGTGTGAAACCGCTATTAAAAGTGTCACTTAGGAAAAGATAGCGGTTCCACACGGAAACGCTATCTTAGGTGATACCTAAGATAGCGTTTCCTTCAGAAACGCTATCTTAGGTATCACCTAAGATAGCGTTTCCTCGTAGGAAACGCTATCTTAGGTCTTCCCATAAAATTAGACGCGCGCTCGGCCTTCCCTCTCTGTTTCTTCCTCATTTTCATTCTCATTGTTTCCTTCCCTCTGCATGCCATCTCTTTTTTCTTCCCTCACCTTCGCCATTGCTCGCTTTGCTGCTACTCGAAAGAGAAAGAACTTAAATCATACCATTGTAGTTTTAGTTTCACACTTTCATAGTTTAGAAAGAAAGTGTGTGTGTGTTTCTGTGGAGTGGAAGATAATCGAAGCTCTAGAAGGAGACAACACAAGGAAGAAGAGTGGAAACAAAGGGATACCCATTGTTTTTCTTCTTCAAGGAACCCCAATCTCGAACACCGCTTGTCATTCGCGCGATTTGAATTGCAGATCTTCTCGTGCTCGTTCTCATTTCACTGCTAGAGTTGAGACAGAGTTTGTTCTCGTTGCAAATCTGTGCTCTTCTTCGATTTGATTTAGGGTAAGTTAATTCTTTACGCTGTGTTTATTTCCTACAGATATTTGTGCTTATTTTTGCTCTTGTTTTTATCATCCATCTAAGCAAACTCATACACTTTGTTTGTTTAATGCGTTGTTGCAGCTTAAGAACTTGCTCTATATCTTGATATAGATTCCCAAGGGGTATTTAAGGTAATTTGAACTTATTTGAAACAAAGTTCCCTGAAGCTGCATCTATTATGTGAATTTGCTATAATAAAGATTCTGCACTATATTTAATGTTATTTTGCTACATGCTTTGGTGGATTCTGTGAATTTGGTAATTTTTTTCTTATTGTTCATTTTAACTTCTTATTTTTCATTTTGGCTATGTATCCACTGTTGAATTGTATGTAGTGTAAGCATAGTTGAGATGTTTAATATAGTAAGGGTGTGGCTATAATCACTTTCAATTGTCTATTCACACTTTTCATTTTTTGTGTTTTTTCACCATCATAAGGCTATTATTTCTCTCTATCGGTTGTTAGGTATTGTCCTTTTTAAGACATTGGATTTTCGGATTCTCGCCTCTATATGAATAAATGTCAATTTTTTGTTTTTGTTTTTAGTTGATTGCTAGTGAAGTCATGTCTTGAGTCTTGAGCTTCATTAATACCTTGCAAGGTGAAGCTTCTTGCTCTAAGTTTGTATTTTTAGGCTGTTAAATCGTGAAATGCAAGACAAATTTGTTTGCCAATCTGTCCTTTTTAAATATGATTAAGTCTCATACTAAGAGCTTCACACACGGCTCGTGGTCTGTGACACGATCACGGGCGCATTCCCGGTTGAACCCGGGTCCAAGTTTGCGGCTTTAGTGGAACCCACTTCCAAGTTCACGATCTGTGTTCGGGTGATTTTCTATCATTTACAAATTTTATTTCCCCGGACATTCTTAATATTTGTGGGAGTGTGTTTTTATCCAAGTTCACGATCTGTGTTCAAGGTTTTATTTTACTTACTCTTTAATTTTCGGTTTGATTGGTGTTGAATGGAATGTGACTTGTTTGTGTGTCAATCATTATTTGAAAATATGAATATGGATTGACGGATTGATTTGTATGCATTTTGAACCTAATGTTTGCTTGGTATCCTGTTTTGTTTTGTTTCAATGTTTTTCGAATGTGAAGAATGGGTTCATATGTTTGTTTTTGTTGCTTGGTTTGTTGATCCTTTCCCTTTATATATCATTTAATTTAATGTTCCGTGCTCAGATTTTGGTGTTTTTAGAGAGTGAGCAAGTTTGCCTTAGTCCTATGCCTAAGTCCTAGTTGTTATGGATCTCATCCAATGTGTATTGTGTATCCCCCGATCGATGCCTTGATCCTTATTTATAGAAATTGGGAAGTTAGAGTCCCAAACCAACTCAAAATCGATCTATTACGGTTTCTTCAGGTCCAAGTAATGCGCGTCACGGCCGTGATGGCCATCACGGCCAGGCCGTGAGGCGGTCTGTTATGGCCGTGAAGAATTTCACTACCGGGCGTGTGATGTGCTCGACTTGTGGTGGTTTTGGGTCACGGCCGTGATGGATATCACGGCCGGCCGTGTGACGGTCTGTTATGGCCGTGAAGAATTTCACTATTGGGCCGTGATGTGCTCGACTTGTGGTGGTTTTGGGTCACGGCCGTGATGGATATCACGGCCGAGCCGTGATGCACTCGACTTGACCTTTCTTCTTTTTCAGTTTTGCTCGATCATGGCCGTGATGGGCATCACGGCTAGGCCGTGATGGACTCTGTTTGGCTCATTTTCTGCACTTTTAAAGCCCTATCTTTATCCAAACTTCATCATGGTTGATCTCGAGCATTTTACCCTTGATATCTGCAAAACAACACACGAAAACAGCCTTATATGTTCCAAAGGAAAATTAACCTAAAATCTAATAAAAATATTCCTAAACTACATGAAAATGCATGCAAAATGATAGACAAAGATGATGTGGAATCACACTCATCAACAAGTCGACATCTTGGTTCCTTCAGCAATACTCAGCGACAATGTGTTTTGTTTGCAGCCTTTCATTCCTTTAATCTGTATACATTGCATGTATACCTCAACCACTCTAAACTCAAAGTAAATATGTTTAATAAATATTTTTGTAGATCGGAAAAGCATGGATCGGAAATGGATGTCTGCCAATCGTTTAACGAAGGAGTATGAGGATGGGGTGAAAGAGTTCATTAGTTTTGCAGTTCGGCATGCGAAAAACCCTAATACAATCATATGTCCTTGTTTAGATTGTTGTTATGCAAGGCGAGTTAGTGCAGCCGATTTGGAAGAACATTTAGTGTGTAATGGAATCGATCAAAGTTATACATGTTGGACAAAACATGGTGAGACAAGAAGCTGAGTCTAGTGAAATGAGGAATCGTGTGAGATATTCATCATACGATACCGACACAAATACTTATGAGGGCGATCGTTTTGAAGACATTGCAAATGCTGTTGAAGAGGATCTTCGGGATTGTCCACAAATGTTTGGGAGGTTGGTAAGTGATGCAGAGCAACCATTGTATGATGGATGTACTAAATTCACAAGATTGTCGGCGATGTTAAAGTTGTATAACTTGAAATCGGGCAACGGATGGAATGATAAGAGCTTTACGGACTTACTCACACTATTGAAAGACATGTTGCCAGATGATAATGTGCTTCCTAGTCGGACATACGAGGCTAAACAAATGTTACGCTCTATTGGCATGAGCTACGAGAGGATACATGCTTGTCCTAACGATTGCATTTTATTTCGAATGAATATGCATCGTTACAGATGTGTCCTAAATGTAATGCCTCCACGATATAAGAAGAAAGAATCAGATCCAGAGAAGGTTGTGTGGTATTTTCCCATAATACCCAGATTTAGGCGCATGTACCGTAGTTCTAAAGATTCAAAGCACTTGACATGGCATGAGGATGAAAGGATCAAAGATGGCAAGCTGCGGCACCCGGCAGATTCTCCGCAATGGAAGAAATTTGATCATGATTATCCCGATTTTGGGCAAGATTCAAGAAACCTACGACTTGCATTGGCCTATCGTGGATTTAACCCGCATGGTGTTCAAAGTAGCTCTCACAAGACATGGCCTGTGATTTTGGTGATTTACAACCTATCCCCATGGCTATGCATGAAGCGCAAATTTATGATGTTATCTATGTTAATTTCCGGGCCCAAACAACCAGGAAATGATATAGACGCTCTATTTGACTCCTTTGATTGAAGACTTGAAACAACCTGTGGGAGACAGGTGTGGAGGTGTATGATGGGTATAAGGAAGAAAGTTTCAATTTGAGAGCTATGTTGTTTGGGACAATTAATGATTTTCCAGCCTACGGTAATCTGTCAGGATATAGCATCAAGGGTCAGTGTGCATGCCCTATATGTGAAGAGGGTACGGATTGGATGCGGTTAGAACATTGTAAGAAGAATGTCTTTCTTGGGCATCGTAGATTTTTGCATCCAAGTCATCATTACGGTGGTGGAGAAAGGCGTTCAATGGGAACTCGGAAGAAGGTAGAGCGCCTTCACCTTTGACGGGTGATCAACTTTTTGAAAAGGTAAAGGATTTGAATATCCAATTCGGTAAACCTTTTGCGAGAGATATTGTCACAAGAGGGTGGAAGAAAAGGTCGATTTTCTTTGAGTTGCCATATTGGAAATCATTATATGTAAGACATTTCCTCGATGTGATGCACGTTGAAAAAAATATCTGTGATAGTGTCATTGGTACGTTACTCAATGTGCCGGGGAAGACTAAAGATGGCATCAATGCAAGGTTGGACTTGGTTAGTATGGGAATAAGAAGAGAATTGGGACCGACGAAGAAGGGTAAAAGTACATATCTTCCTCCACTGCTTACACTCTATCTAGAAAAGAAAAAACTGTTTTTTGTAAGTTTCTTGAAGGAGTTAAGGTTCCGGAAGGGTACTCTTCAAACATCGAGAACCTCGTATCGATGAAAGATCTCAAGTTAAAAGGTCTAAAGTCCCACGATTGTCATGTTCTCATGGAGCAGTTGATACCCATTGGTATACGGTCTATTTTACCTAACAAAGTGCGGGGGCCTTAACTAAACTCTGTTTCTTCTTCAAGGCAATTTGCAGCAAAGTGATTGACCCCGGGAAGTTGCCATCATTGCAAAGAGAAATTGTTGTGACTTTATGCGAGCTTGAGATGTACTTTCCACCTTCATTCTTTGACATAATGGTTCATCTAACCATTCACCTTGTTAGAGAGACACAACTGTGTGGGCCAGCTTATATGAGATGGATGTACCCGATTGAGCGTTATATGAAGATATTAAAAGGGTATGTGAAAAACCGATCACGACCAGGAAGGTTGTATTGTTGAACGGTATATTGTCGAAGAAGTCTGTTGAATTGCATGCGAATACCTATCCAATGCTGAATCTATAGGGCTGCCAAAGTCTCGTCACACATGGAGAATGATGGGGCAAGGAATTACTGGAAATGAAATAGTGACTATAACAAGGACAGAATGGGAGCAAGCACACTTATATGTTCTGCACAATGCCGATGAGGTTGAGCCATATGTTGAAAAACACAAGGACATGCTTAAGAGTTTGTATCCAAATAAGAATCAAAATTGGCTAACTAGAGAACACAATCGTTGTTTTATAACGTGGCTAAGAGATCACATTTATGCAGAGTTGACTGAAAATGATACTTCAGTTTCAAATAGATTGAGATGGTTAGCCAAAGGTCCAAGTTTGCATGTGTTCTCTTACCACGGTTATCAAATTAATGGGTACACATTCTATACAAAAGAACAAGATGGTCGGAGTATAATGCAAAACAGTGGTGTGACTCTAGTAGCTCAGTCGATGCATATCTCAAGTGCCAAAGACAGAAACCCGATATATGCAAATATGTCATACTTCAAGCGTCATTGAATGCATATGGGAGTTGGATTACACAAAGTTTAAGGTTGGTGTGTTTGGTTGCAAGTGGGTTGACAATAATAACGGTGTTCAGATTGATGAGTCAGGGTTCATGCAGGTGGATCTTAATAGGGTGGGGTATAAAGATGAGCCTTTTATATTAGCATCTCAAGCTCAACAAGTGTTCTATGTCACTGATCCAGCTGATATGAAAAGGTCCATTGTTCTTTTGACTAACAAAATAATTACTAATGTTGATGATCAAGACCATCGAGATGTTGATATTGAAGATGATCCTTTCGTCGGGACATTACAATCACTTGAGATTGATCCAACTAGGGATGATGGTATGTATATGAGAGATGATCATGATGAGGGGCTTTTGGTCAATCCACCATTTCGTACTAATAAAGGACAAACAAATCTCAATCAAATGAAGAAAAGAAAAAGGTTGACTTAAACATGTATGTAGTGTTTGTGTTTAAATGAACTTTCCGATCCTTTTATATTATAGTTAGCATCTTCCTAATGCTAGTGTTGATTTTGTTATTCATAGTTGTTTTATATTTTGCATAAATTAATTTTATATTAATGTCCATTGATGTTTTACTTGTATCTAATAATTATGTAGGTAAATGGCATCTTCAAGTAATTCTAGTGATGCCAAAGCGGCGAGACGTGGGCCAACAGATTATGAAGGCGGTCATCCGCGCTAGGAGTAAAGGACAAAAATTTGATGTAATTTACTTACTAATCTAAGGATTTCATAATGTTGTTTGATATCTAGATTTAATTACTTTATTATTTTTATTAGGTTGAATGGAATTCTTTGGACCAACCTATTCGTGCTAATGGTAAAATATTGAAGAGTTACATTGGGGCCGTTGTTCTAAGAAACGGTCCCAATTATTTGTTATAATTGGAAGGATGAAGCTTTGGATGGTTTCAAAGAGAGCATATGGGCTGATGTACAGGTAATTGTTAAAATTTATAAATTATATTGTAAACTATGTAAACATACTTACTTTGACATGTTGTTTATATTGTTTTTGAGATGTCTTTTAATGTTGATGAATCTAGGAAAAAATTTGTACTTGAGAAGTCTGGTAACCTACATAGGGCATTCAGAACTAGATTGACCAAAAAATTTCTAAGAGATGCCAACGGGAATATCAATGAGGAGCCTCCATCACAATATCCACACATATCAAGGGATGAGTGGACTGATTTTTATAGCAATACGCACAGGAGATGCTCAATTCCTGGTATGTTTAATATCACGTTAGTCCTTATAATTTTATAGCAATACGTACATATGACATTAACCATGTATTAATATTACTTATATGTGTCTGAATAGAAATTAAGCAATGAAAATCGCAGCAGGCGTTAGATCCCCGCATGCCCTTACAAAGCATCACGTAAAGGGTATGCCGACATTGAGGATGAATTGGTATGTATATATATATATATATATTTAACTGCATTTGTGGTAAATATGACTTTTAAACTGTTTGGTTAATTTATATTATCTCAATATACGAGATACAGGAGGCGGGGCAGAAGTTAAGAAAATTAAACGCCATATTGTGTGGAGGAAAGCCCGCGAGAACAAGGCGGGTGTAATTGACAACAAAAATACGCAGACCGTGTGGAATAAATGTGTTATTAGACTAACGATTACATTATCAATTGTTATTTTCATATGATAATATATAATAATTTTAACATTTGCATTTCACCAATAACTATGTGTCGGAGGAAGGCATCACGGTCTGCGGTAGAGGAGAGATAGAAGACTTTGGTCGCCGGGATATTCTTGCCAAAGCCATAGGTGTGCCGGAGAACCCCTGGGAGTGTTAGGGGTGTGGGTTTCTGCGTCTCACAAAAAGATTACTTCACACCAGAAGGTAGTGCAAGAAATAACTCGGAAACGAAAAAGTTGGAGACATTGGTGTCTCAACTCTCTGATAGATTGAACATTTTGGAAGAAAAGTGAAACAAAAGGATGATGAGGAGAGAGGCAGGCTAATTTCACAGCCCAAGCAAGCTTCAAAGATAGTTGCACTCTACCATCTGCGGCAGGCTTCCGGAGGTAATGCATGCCTTTTTTTTTACTAGTATTGCATTCATAGATTAAATACATTCAATTGGATGCCTTAATTCACGACTTATTCATCTATCATTGGATTAGGGCTTCAACTCATGTCGACTATATTTATCGACCCCAAACTATCGTATGGTTGCTATGGGTAAAGTATACAATGAGCGGGTGTTACACCGCACATTGGACCAGTACCCCTTAACCATGTGAAAGTTGGAGTTGATGTTGCAACCGAGGGGGATGCGCCATTGCGGTACCTATCGTTGATGCGGATGTGATGACGGTAGGAGATGCAATAGGTACTTATGTGGCATGGCCAATTGATCTCGTGGTTGTAATTAATATGGTATGTAATTGCATTTTTCCACCTTTTCATATACGGCATATATGCATTACATTAGTTGATCACTAAGCGGCATATTGAAATGCAAAATTTTCAGGCACCCGCAAAAGCTAAAGGCAAGGGCAGAGTGTCCGGATATACAAAGGAGTCAATTACAACCCCGGAAAATAAAGGAGGCAACTCGAGGCCAACCCACCTACAAACTGGTTCAACTACAACTTCTCCGGAATATTTGAATTTCCTTAAAATACATGAACGAAAGAATATGAAAAATCTTGACCAATTGTACGTAGAGATGGAAGAAAATATTTTTGGTCTCCATTTCATTGAGATGCTCAATCCTGAAAATATCGGAGAAGTTGTAAATCATGAATGGGTATCTCGCCTCCGTTATTTCCGCATATATCGGGTAATAAATCAGGTTTAAAGTGTACAATATTTTTTAGTCTTTCCATTTAAATATTGATGTATGTCATTGGTGTAATCCATTTTTATATTTTAATTGAAGGTATTTGTATGAAGAATTGTTGCTTCCAAAGGAAATAACGAGGAGGTTTCTGTTCTTGTCCCCACACCAAACAAATACATACGGCTACTTCGGGAGGGATTCCACAGACAACGTATCTAGCATGACCGGTTTGCAACTAAAGAAAGAGAATATCAGCCCCTTGTTTTTAGCGCCGTGCAATGTTGGGTGAGTAGCTTATACTATAGGACTTAATTCACAATAATGAATTACATAAAAGTTGAGGTGCTTAGTATTTGTTATCTCAACAATTTTGTAGTAATCATTGGGTCTTTGCGCGATAAATATTATTGAAGAGATTATTTACTATCCGGATCCCTTGTATGTTGATCCTAGGGATCGCCTGAATTAAATAACTGCATTCGATCACGTAAGCATGTTTTTATATTTCTGATTTTCTATGATTCTTTTCGATACGTGAGCATGCGTGTGTTTGTGATGATTGAAAATATGTTTCTTAATGAAGTCTGTTTGATTTTGTGATTAGTGGTTTGCAAGTTTATCGCGCAAATATCGGAGCTAAGGTGCCGCGTTTAAAGGCAACCAACATTAAATGGATTCAGATACAGGTATATTTGCAAAAACTTAATGCGCAATTAGATAAAAAAAACTATATTGATTTACTATTTTATTTTTTATAGTGCCCAAGACAACCCAACAGTACAGATTGTGGGTACTATGTCATGCGTTTCATGAAGGAGACTATCTTGCAGAACCAAGTTAAAATACCAATGGCGGTATGTTGTTTACTTAACTTTTAACTGTGACTGTTCAAATGTTTTAGCAATTGTAACTTACTTTATTTAATTTTTATGTCGCAGTACTTCCCTGACTTCAAATGCTCCACATACTCCACTGCTCAGCTATCTGAAGTCAAGGAAGAGTGGTGTCGCTATATTGTTGAAAAGTTCGTTTGATTATGTCAAATTGATCACAGTAGTTGCAACAATACTCATTGGTATGTGAATAATGCTTTATATTTATCAACCCCAAACTATCTATGTATTTGTTTTTCCTTGGTACATGCCTTCGAGTTGATGTGCCGCTGCTAGGAGAAAATAAGTTCAAACTTATTATTTTTGTTACACTTTGTTAATGCTTGATTTGAATTCTGTTTCTTGCTACAGTAGTATTTACCTAATTAGTCTGCTGTATCCCAATGTAACAAAGTTAGTCTTTGTGGTGGAAATGCAGTATGTATGCTACGAGTCTTTGGATCACATTTCGACACATTACTTTGGTGTTGTCTTGGTCTCATGAAAAACAAACAGAAGTCTGTAAATGTAGATTAATTGTAGATGTATGTTGGTTTTCCGATTTTGGTTTCTTAAGGATTGAGATCCGGTATAGTTGCTGCACTTTGATTTTGTCTTACTCGTGTGAATTTGAATACTTTAGAAAGCAGTGGTGTACTTATATCCGGTTATATATATATATAGTTCTTTGTATAGAGTGTTGCACTTTGATTGTATAGTTCTTGGTTTCTTTGCACAAACACATGCAGTGCTGCATTGAACACTTATATTTTGAACACATTTTGAACAATTGTGTTGACTGCAACAATTGTGGTTTTTTTGTGTAAATATGCAGGAATAATGGATGTAAAAGTTAAGAAATAAAATTAAAAAAAAAAAGGGGCTTTAGATAGCGTTTCCTTGTACAAACGCTATCTAAAGTCACCTATTAATAGCAGTTCCTAAATGCTATCTTTGCTAACGAGTTTTAATAGCGGTAGAATAGATAGCGGTTACAAACGCTATTAAAAGGCATACGGAAACGCTATCTAAAGTCTAATCTGTTGTAGTGATCATGCCCAGGGTTGGACATTTGGAACATGAAGTTGCAGACTCGACATCTGCGGGTGGCCCAACGGATTTAAGATAGGCTCTGATACCAACTTAGAATTTGGGTTTGTGCCTAACTCAACCCAAAAAGCTAGTTTGAAGGTGAGGGTTGCCTCTTAAAAGCATTCTTCAGATCATATCACTATCTAGTGTGAGAATTCAATATAGAGGTTTTAGTAAAAAAAAAACTAAATATAAATATCATTATTTTACTTCAATGGGCCAAAATGTAATTTAAATTTTCAACGGGTTGACGTATATCACGTTTATCTTGAATTTGATATAAAAAATGGTGAGGAATAATACTGTATAAATGAAAATGGAACTGTAAAGGCTACGCGGTTGAGATGCGTTATTGACTAGCTTAGCTTTCACGGCAAATGCAAACCCTTGAGCTTGACCGCAAAAGTAGAGCACCAGTCAAGCATCTCTCCAATTATTGAATAACGGGATAGGGTGCTACATCTGCATTTGATATTTAGATAATTTTCAACCATAATTATAGATACTATTAATATACAGAAAACATTATTGTTTTAGTAAATATTCAGTTTCTATCATGGAGACCTTCCAGTAAACTCCAACCCAACTTCCATGCAAAGCACAGACAGCAAACAAACAATTTTAAATAAAGTTTTGTTGACAAGTATTTTTTATAAAAGTTAAAATAAAAGTTTTAAGTTAAGAAATATTTAATATATTAAAAAATAAGAAAAACATATATTAAATATGTTGTTTTTATTTGAATTTTTTATTTAAACCTGTTGCAAAATTCTTTTAAACAATCCCAACCATTCTCGTCCATCATAATATATAGAAGCACTTACATGCGCGTGGCCACCAATCTCTACAATCAGTCCAATAGATATGTTTTTAATATGAATCTTGATCACATGGGTACCAAAAAAAAATATGAATCTTGAACTTACATATATTCTCTATAGTTGGATAGACTTTGGTTAAGATCCCAGGTAAAAAACATCTTACACAAACGGCAAAAGTTGAAGGTTGTGACTATTAACTATAATAAGCTATTAGTTTTTCACAATATAGGTTCTTTTTTTTTTTAAGGTAATTAGAAAAACCTATTCAGATTCTTCTTTTTTTTTAGGCAAATTCAAATTCTTTTGAGAAATTGGGAATATAAGGTGTGATATATTGAACTCCTCACATTGAACACCATAATTCTTATGAAAAACGCACAGCTCCTAGTAATTAATTAACTAGAAGTGTTACATATATATAACCGACGAGACTGTTGAACAACATATATCAAGCTTTATTCAATTATTATTATTCTATTATTTGCACATTAAAATATGTACAACATTCCGGTAAATAAATAAATAAATATGTACAACATTTTTTTTTTAATCATTTCTCTTTTAAGTATTAAAACAAGTAAAATATATATTTAATATACTTACTCTCAACTTTTTATTACCCATATAAAGTAAAGTGTAAAAATAATATAAAAACTTTGATGTGTAAATAACTATTTTTTTCCCTACACAATAATAATGTCACGCGCTAGAATCCCAACATTAATCGTGTTTTGATAATTAAATAATGAGAAATGTTAGGAACACAATCTCTCATATATATTTTCCAACAAATTCTTCTGTTGGTTGAAATTTATGTGGGTTCTACAAAATTCAAGTAGGATCCACGTGAATTAATAAGACCTACATGAATTTCAACCAATATGAAAAAATATGTTAAAAAATGTATATTAAAGATTGTGTTACTAGCATTCCTCTCAAATAATTATATTGCATTGTAGCCCTTTAAATAGCTCCTAACCCTCAATCTTCAATTGCACACCAAAACACATTCTAATCAAGTACTTCCTCTCCCTCTGGCTCTCACTTCCTCTCCCTCCCTCAGTCCCTCAATAGAGAAAAAAATAAAATAAAAATATATACTCATCATCATCATCATCATCATCATCATCATCATCATCATCATCATCATCATCATCATCATCATCATCATCATCATCATCACACTCTAATTACAAAATGGAAATTGAGCCAAGCCAACCAGTGGTAGCAAAGAAGCTATGGAACATAGTACGTGTATTATTCTTCATGTTAAGAAAAGGCATAGCCAAGAGCAAAATTATGGTAGAATTCCACTTGATGCTCAAACGTGGCAAACTTGCCGGCAAGGCCTTAGTCAACAGCCTCATGCTCCACCAACACAACTTGGCCGCCTTCACGTGCCGCCACCACGACACACACCTCTCCTTTATATCTCCACGAGAGTATGAATTCAGCTGCAGCAATAGCCCTGCCATCAAGCGCAACAAGCACTACCACCATCACTCTAGCCGCTTTTCCAAGTCGTGCCATAACGACGACGTTTCCACCTTGAGTGCAGTTCAGAAAGTGCTTGAAGCGTTGAACAATCATGATCAGAAGGTTGAGGCTTCACCTTTGGTGACATTGCCTGGGTTTGGGAAGAGCCCTATTGGGAGGCAACTGAGAGTCACTGACTCACCCTTCCCTTTGAAGGATGATGGGGATAGCCAAGTGGACATGGCAGCTGAGGAATTCATTAAGAGGTTCTATAAGGACCTCAACTTGCAAAAGAGACTGGCTTCTATTGAGTCACCATACCATAACTTGTGGGGTAGATGAGAAAAATCGATGCGGATTCTCTCCTGCGATAGCGATAGAACGGTCCAGCAGTGGTAAAAACATACCTACCACATGTGTGCGTTAGGTACAAAATCCTGCTGGAGAGACCGTACAAGCGGGAGAGAATCCATATTCCAGAAAAATTGGCTTTTGTAGTTTGCATTATATATGCATCTAGCCATTTCTCACAAGCATCTTCTACATATTTTTAGCTGCTATGTCATCAAAGTTATATGATCTCAGATTGATCACGTGATTAGATGACTAATCACGTGACTTAATTACTTTGAAGTTTGATGTAGCAGTTTATTTTTTTCTGGGGTGGCTTCTTCTTCGGAGTTGGGGAGGTGCTTGATTACCATGATGATGCTAAATTATTTGTGCTTTTGGATATATGATTTTGTTTCAGTTCACTACACTAAGATTTTAGTGTTTTTGTAACTATGTTGTTCTATATTTTTGTGTTATTGTTGGTAATAATAAAAGGAAAAGAAAATCAAAGAAAACAAAGAGGAGGTGTGTTTTGTGCCTGTCTTCCTCTAGTGGGTAGGAATCTCTCCTCTCCCAATAAAGCTTGCACCTACTTCGACTTTGCCAATAAAGTGGGAAATTAAAGCAAGAGCGTTATGTTTTTTGTCCAAGGGTGGTTAAGTGTAGAAATTTAATCTACACCTTTCCAAGGTTGGTGAGTTGGAGATTGGCTTTATTTGTCACTTTTACTACTTCTTGTCTCTAAATTCGTCTTCCTCCCAACAAACGCTTATATAAATTTAAGGTATTGCAATTGGAAATGGATTCTCTTCCATTAAAAATTGATTGTAAAGAGATACTAGTCATATATTATTTTTTTTGTCAAAAAAAATAATATCAAAATGACTCAATAATTTATAACCATTGATCCCCTGCTGCAATGACTTCAGGGAGTCCTTGACGCTAAGGAATCAATGTGCATTGCAATTTGGTGTCCATAAAATATTAATTAAGGAATTAATGTTTAAAAAATTACAACTTTTTATATATTGAGAATATCAGTTTAATATTTTTTAATGTAATAAATACATCACTTTCAGATGCAAACTTACCTCTTTTGAATCATTAACCAATATCCTAAAGACACTCGTTGGCATTCCCAAAAAAAAATTTATGTATTAAACATACTAGGGATGAGCGTGGGACTGGTTGGGACGGGTTATGCTTGTCCCTTACCCGGCCCTAAACATTGATAGGGCCAAATCTTTGAGCCCTAACCTGTCCTTAGACCTGAAGAAACATGGTCATATGCGGGTTGGTTTAAGACGGGGTCTGAATGGGATGGGACCGAGTTGACCCAAATTTAAATAGATTCATTGTAAACAAAATTTCTATGAGTGAGATAATGTTAACTTTTTTTATAAGGCAAAATATCATCAAAATAGCTACCTTAAAGCCACCAACTGATCCAAAATTAGATGTTACAAAATATCAACAAATAAATCATTTTGCTATATGCTTCCTTGATGCCCATGTTACCAAAGTCACATTGTTAAAAACAAAATACTCTTATCAAACAAGATTCTTTTAATGTCATGAAAGCCACAAAATGCTTCCTAAAAGCAACCAATTGGGCTAGTGTGAGACGTGAGATGTGAGAGTAGAAGTTTAGTAATTTACTTCATATTTCTTTTTTAGTGACCGCGTGTGAAACGTATTCTAGGGAGGGATAAAAGCAGATTTTTATTATATGGGACGGGTTGGGTAACCCGAAGGTCAACCCGGACTCGTCCATAACCCGACGCCAGGTCACAAACTGGGATGCTGGTTTGTCCCTTCTCTTCTGTGGGTTAGGGTCAGACCTGACACGAACACCACGGTTTGAGACGGGTTCTAGGACCAGGCCAGGTTTTACACACCCCTAAAACATATATCATTTAATCACTGCACCGATCAGCATTTGGCTAAATTTAAGTTCTATTTTTATATTCGATGGGATGACAAACTCTTAAATATGTCTTCTAAAGTTCAAACTAACATAATTTTTGAAAATCAGTTAATTAATCAGGTTTCTTATAGATAATTAATACTCGATCCTGTCAAAATTTCTCTCCCCTCTTTATTTCTTATCTCACTTCCCACTAACTTTCTCTCCTCAAATTAGGTGTTTCTTTCACTTCACTTGTACTATATTTCTTTCTTCTCTCACCCCAATGCTATATGAAAAGAAAAATCACATTTTTTTCATTCTTCATGATCAATTAATTCTTCACTACATGTACAAAGTATATGAATAATGAACAATATTAGTAAATTGTGGGCTTTGGAGAGAATGAGTTTCCGTTGCTTTGGGGCAGGGATGAGATATCATGCGTAGGAGGTCCTTATTTACAAGTTAAAATGAAGAGAAACATTGAGGAAGTGAAAATGGGTTTTTTTTTTGAGATAAACTAATAAGGAGAATGTTAACGAGTGTCCTAAGGATACTTGTTAAGGAATCAAGAAAGAAAATTTTTATGAGGAATGATGCATTTAATATTTCAAAAGATGAAATACTTAATTTTTCAATAAAATTTTTTTTTTTTTAAATTTTTTAAAAAATATCAACATTCGTTGGCATATCCCTTATAAAAAGAGGAGGTGGAGCGAAGGTTTGAACAAACGGTGAGCGATGGTGACAGTAATATTGCTCAATAATTGAACAGATCGAGTTCATTTCGTCAAGCAGCTTGGACGATTATTTTCTGTTTAGGTTTTTCTTTTTAATTTTCCTAGAAAAATGTTGCAATATTCGGTTGTTGTATGAAACCGATATATGATAAGACCTCCACGCACTCAACATTTATTTCTGGTTCATTTTAAAATATTTTGCTAGATACTCCATATACGATCATAGGAATCAATCATTTAACTGACGTGTCACATATATATCACTATTGCACCTGCATAATTCAATTCTGGCACTTGATATGTATTGTGCCATTACATTGAATCTTTGATAACTTCGGATCCGTACCGTATCTTTTCTTTTATTTGTTTTAACCAATACAAAAATATTAACTTTACAGAAGAAAGATATAATTAATTACTGTTTACAGTTACAAAACTCGTGGATAAGATTTTTTTTTTTGACTAAGAATTCTTTAAAGTGTGTTTATAATTTTTTTTTATGATCAACCAATGAGTGAGTGAAAGTATATTGTTAGAGTTTAATTTCTACAAGCGAGCGGATGATGTAAAGAATTTTGACACTAACATCTAATAATATGTTGACAAATTTATATGGTTTTAATGGATATGTATAGATAGTATAAAAAAGTTTTACACAATCATTCAATCATATCTTACCATATAGATATCTGTGGAGATGTTTTAGGAACCAATATAATAAAGTGGCATAACGATGAAAAATGATTGAACGTCTATGTAAAACATTTTTACACTGGCAGTACATATTTATTAAACTCAATCTATATTATAGTTATTTAATGGACTAATTTTTTAGGTCCAGGATGAAACTCTTGGTATCCCCACAACCGGAAATTCTAGGACCAATCCCCGAGCAAGTAGAGTATCGATTAAAAGACCACTCCTCATCCACATATGCAACTCAATTCCCGTAACCAGAAATCGAACCATAAACATATGGTTAAAGGCTCTTAGACAACACCTTAGTGGGTATTTAATGGACTAATTTACAAATATGAAAGTTTAATATGGTATTTAAGGACTTTCTCATCTAATGTACTAATTTTATGAGTTGGGCTCTCTTTACGTGCTTCTTAAATCATAATTGGTGAACAGAGGTCACACAATTTATCAACAAATTGTGTTCTGACTTATTTTTAACTAACCCACAGAAGTTTGATTTATTTAGTAAATAATTAAGTTAGATCTAGACTTTTTGAAAGGATTATTTTACTATGCACACTAAAATTCGGGTTTTTAAAAAGTCTTTTTATTCTCATAGATTAACTTTATTTTATAACTTTTATTTATATAGTTATAAAACTATAATATTTATTCTATAAAAAAATTATAACATTTATAAAATTTGGTAATTAAATATTAGTATGATATATTTATTTCATATAAATTATAATAATCTTATTAAAGGTTATATCCCGTTAAAAAATTTTTTTTTTTTAAGTTTCCTGACCTATATAAAGGTCTTCATGTATTGTATAGGTTTAAATAAGCTTTTGACATTAGGTCAGATTTTTAAGTTTTAGGCTTAATTGTACTTTTGATCTCAGAAATATCAAAGTTGTGCAATTTTGGTTCTTTTGGTTCCAATTGTGACAATTGGATTCCTCAAATATTACGATCTGCAATTCAGTCACTTAGGTTTCAATTGCGCCAATTGGGTTCCGGCATCACAATTATGCAATTTTGACCCCCATCTATCACAATTGTGCAATTTTTAGCACCAGTAGCCTACGTGACACAATTGGACTGATTTGACACTTAATGAGACCACGTAGGAATGTCACCTAAGTTGCCAAGTTGACCTAACTAAGTGTCGAATAAGTCTCATGTAGGCTACTGACGTTTAGAACTGGATGACACGGTGATAGAAGGACCAAATTGTAACAAAGGAGATACTCTAAGGATCCAATTGGCGCAATTGGAACCTTGGAGACCAAAATTACACAATCATGATATGTGGGGATCCAATTGGCCCAATTGAAATCTGAGGGACCAAAATTATATAATAATGATACTTGAAGATCAAAAGTACAATTAAGCCTAAGTTTTAATAAACAAGACAGAATGAGTTGTTGATGTGAGGCTAACAAGTTACAAACCAGACTTAGGTGGCGTTTGGAAGAGCTTATTTAAGCTCCTTTTGACTTATCTGATGACATAAGCTCTTATGCAGTGTGTTTGGCATAGCTTATAAAAATAACTTATGTCATCCCATAAGGAGTTTTTGACTTATTTTCATAAGTCACTGGGAGAAGCTTATAGAATTATCATAAAAGCTTATGCACTAAACACCATCTTTGTGTTTTTCACTATTCGAATCCTCTCATGCCCATTTCTTTCTTTTTCTTTCTTTAAGCGCTTATGGCATAAGCTCTCATGCGATAAGATCTTATGTCATAAGCTCTTATTTAAGTTGTTTACCCAAACGCACCCTTAACCATATTTTGACAAAACTTAATCTATTCCCGGCTCATTTTCGCCTCTATTCATTAGCAAGTTGGCACTTGGCACTTTTAAATACAAATGTAGTTATCATAAATAATTTAAAAAATTGCATACAGTACACACGGATCATATATTATCCCGTGCATATTGGCATTGACATGCATTTCCGTAATCACCAATTATTGGCTAAGCAATTGAGTTTTAAAGGTTTGTTTGGTTGTGAGAAGAAAAGAAGAAGAGAGAAATACGTGAGAAAGAGTACGAGAAGAGAAAAAAAGATGAGAAAAACAATAGATTTTAAATTCACTAATGTAATAAGTGCTTTTTACGTCAGTTAAAATTGATTTTATAGTCAGAATATTGTCTGACGTAAATACAGCTGATATTAATAGTAAATATTTTAACGTCAGTTGTTTAAACAATTGACGTTAAATATAAAACTATTAACGTCAGTTCTTTAACACAACTGACGTTAATGTTGTTCAACCTAACATTAAAGGTTTTATTTTTAACGTCAGTTTTCTAATACAATTGACGTTAATAGCATATTGTATATTTTATAAAATACTATTAACGTCAGTTATTTGATACAACTGACGTTAATAGATTTTTTATTTAAAATTCAGTTTTAAAATATCATTCCCCTCAGCTATCCCTGCATTCAGTAAATATCCCAGTAACACAGAATATCACACACATCACAGAATTGCAAACGCTACCCTTAAATTTCAATATTAAAAAAAAGAAAAGAAATATACAAAGAACCAATTGGGGGACTTAAAACCAAAACCCATGTATAGGAAAAACATAACTATCTAACAGTCTGTGTGTATATATATATATATATATATATATATATATATATATATATATAAATTTTAGTCTCTAATGTCTAAAAACAAAACTACCAATCTAAGTATATATATATATACATGTTATTAATTAGTTTCTAAAGTCTAACAAAAAAACTATTCATCTAAGTATTGCAGAGGTATCTTGTCAATTCCTTTTTCAGCCGCATACTTGAAGAAGAATTCTCTAAGCGCATCCTCAAGTCTCTAAATTCATCTTTTTGAAGAGGCGATTGGTCGTTAAATGCCTATACACGTTCAAATAATAACAATAACATTAACGCAAGTCATCATCAAAACTATAATATATAATTTAACAAGTTGTTTAAATATTACCTTCCTCCATCCATCCGTAATAGATGCGAAGACTATGTTCAGCAAATGAAGCATCACATAATAGCCGCACGACCACCCGTCATGTTGAAATCGAGACTACAAACAAAACTAATTTCAATGTCAGTTAAATATACATATAAATTAGTAATTATAATATTAATTATTTGATAAATAAACTACCAAACCTTGAGGATGGTCCATTCAGGATTTGCTTTAGCCTTAGAAGTCCTACTTCTCCCGTTAGCGCAACTTATGCTATTCGCCTTCAGCGCGCTATCATAAACAAATAGTCATGTCAATTAACAAATTCATATATCATGTGTGTAATAAACTAAAAACAACTGATATTAAAACTTAAATTAAATTTAAGATTAGTTACTTCCGTATTTACAGCTTCCACCACCTCCTGTGGCGGGTTTTGGGGGAGAGAGCCGTAAACTGATGCAACGCCCTTATCAAGATGAAGACGATGGAGATACCTAAGGTTTGAAAAGGTGTGGATGTTAATTACATAATATATATATATATATATATATATATATATATTGAAATTAAAATAAATTATTAAATGTAAAAATACCAAAAATAAATAAGTTATGAAATTAAAATTAACTTACGTGCACCAGAGACTCAAAACCGTACTGGCCATCCAGACGTTATCTCTGCAGGCGTGCCCGAGATATTCACCACAGAAGGAAAATATCCTCTGTTGATTTGGGCGTGCCACCCATCCATCGTACTCCAATGGACATTCAAAAATCTCAAACGCATAATCCTCACCAAGTGAGAACAAACGAGTGACAGGTGACAGTGACACTGACGTCGACTTGGCCTTCAAATTAGGAAAAATAAAATAGATAAGTTGTTGATAATTAAAAAAAACACAACTAATTATTTGACTAATTTGGACATTAATAATGAATGCATATTTTTGTTAACATTTCGAGCTCAGGTCGTTTGAAATCCAACTCAAGCTCACGCCTTTTCATTTCCAACTCAAGCTCATGGCGTTGGACTTCCAACTCCCGCTCCCTAGCTGCCAACTCATCGTCCTCCACATGTGCCCTACTATAACTCTCTTTTGTGCTCACATGTGAAGGGTTGGCATGCCCTGCGGTGTCCTGGGATGAACCGACGGAGGAAAGCTCTCTAGCAAGCGCCTGCTTGAATTCTGGGTTGGATAGTAAGCTTTGCATCAGATGATTTGTAATAGCAGGGTTGGAGATGAGCTGCTGAGTCATGTCATCCAACATTGATGCTTCATCGACCACCCGCTTTCGTGAAGCAGACTTGCCATAATAATATTTGATGGTCACATTCCCAGGAACACCGATAACCCGACCAGGATGGTCTTTCTTGCCTAGAGCAGTCATCAAGACGTCCCGCCGTCCAGAAGGGACGAATGAGCCCTGGGTGGATTGTGCTCTAAGATCCATCTACAATGAACAAATGAAAAAACGTGCAAGTGAAAAGTGTTAAAAATATCTATACAAATATCAATTGAAATGAATTTAATTATTTACTTACAATCTTATCTGCCACTTCGCGAGTGGCATCAACTTTAAAAGATCCAGTCTTTGTCATGCGGCCGGCTAACCAGACATCCTCGCGGTAGATGTCCGATGGAGGACTTGATGGTGTGCCCTTAGGCACCTCTCCTCTTTCTATCCTAGCAGAGTGCTCTTCCTGCTTCACCCTCAGCCTATCCGCCGTCATCTCCTCGATCTGAGTCTCGTACCCACCCTGAGACATGGTGTGGCGGTGGACGTTCTTTGCCTGATTCTGTCGACCCTTCTCCGCCTTAGCCTATTCAAACAAAAACACATAATTAAATACAGTTAAATGATCTATAAGAAGCATACAAAATTAACTTAATCAACCAACATGAAATTCTCCATCCTGTCGACTCCTAGAAAACATATCCCAAGTATCCTGATCAATCCAGGGATAATCCGACAACATCTTATCAAGCCGCTTCTTCCCAGATACATAGTACATGGTAAGATCATGCTTGAACCCATTCCAACGCTTTGATGCCATTTTCATACATTTCTTACGATGATCCTCGTCATTTGGCACAGTCCAAGCTACCTACACATTAAATACATAACAACTGGATGGATTATAACTCGGATAATTATCTAATAATGTAAATCAAAAGAATGTAAATGTAAAATACCGTGATAGCCTCCCAAATCTGATCCTTAACGTTCTGTGGAACGTCATTCCAGTGGTTGTAGTTGATGCTAACGTGCAACTTCGCTTGTAGAAACACCCACTTTTAAAATTCTTTAGCACGGGGTCCCTAGGGATTTAGATTAGCATCGAAGGACACATCAAGCTTCTGTCCACTTTGCCTGGCCTTCTCTAGTTTCTTCAAAGTCGTGGCTCCTCTACCCCGTTTCCTATGAGCCTGTGATGTCTGTATGGACAAAAAAAAATGATAAGATAGAGGGTTGTAACATTATAAACTTACATTAAAAAGAAGGACTAAAGATAGTATATAACATGTAAACTTACACTAGAATCAGGCGTAGGCGTGATCGGGTCCTGCGTAGGCCCCACAGTGTCCTCCCGTGCATGTGGGCCATCTGACTGATCCATATGTATGCCTGTTCAGAATCAATATATATTTATTAACATAGATTATAACTAAAAATAAATACAGAAGTATAAATAAAAATAAATGTATGCTAAGTTTAAACTACCTATATCAATATCCCTTCGTGATGATCATC
Organism: Sophora flavescens; assembly: GCA_030762895.1. NCBI lineage: Eukaryota > Viridiplantae > Streptophyta > Magnoliopsida > Fabales > Fabaceae > Sophora > Sophora flavescens. Next base: position 217,898,550 of record CM061064.1, on the reverse strand, counting down.
ACGAGTGGCATGTACATCGTCCACCTGTGTCTCCTCGATTATAGTAGGCATGTTTATTGAAAAAGGAGGAGTCTCAGGAATATCAAGATTTGAATCTTGATTTTCATCACTACCATTATACATGCTTTTTCCTTGGAGAACCACGGACAACCTTTTGTTAGAAGGATCAGTGGTGTAGAACACTTGTTTTGCTTGGGAAACCATTATGAAAGGCTCATTTATATGACCTAACTTGTTGAGGTCTACCAATGTGAACCCCAATTCGTCGGTTTGTACACCACCGTTACTATCAACCCACTTACATTTAAAAACCGGCACCGTAAGCTTAGTGTAATTGAGCACCCAAATATCTTCAATATATCCAAAGTAAGGTGTCGGTGCTATAACGAGTTTTGTGTCCTTTGCACTAGAGAAGTGCATTGCTTCGGCCACGATCATAACCCCACTATTTTGCATGGTACTCTTGTTATCTTGTTCCTTTGTATAAAAGGAAAAGTTATTGATGTCGTATCCGCTCCAACATATGACGTTGAAGCTAGGCCCACGTGCTAGCCATCTTACGTCATCAGAAGCAGTACTACCATCCTTAAGCATTTCTTCCTTGAACCATGGTAAGAAAGTCTTGTTATGCTTGTTCAACAACCACCTTTCGCTCATTTGAGGGTTTTCTTGATTAATTTTTCTTTTATGTTCAAATAAGAAAGGTTGAACAGAATCGATGTTGTTCAATACATATAAATGTGCTTGAAGCACGTCATCCCGACCCCCTTGCTATTAATTCTTAATCCATGTGTACCCTTACCTTGACATCTTATCTCATCATGCCGAGGCTTAGGAACCCCTATAGGATCCGTGTTATGAAGGTAGTCCGAACAAAACTCAATAGCTTCTTCTGCAACATACCTTTGAACAATAGATGCTTCCGGACAACGAGGATTCTTCACGTACCCTTTCAAGATCTTCATGTAGCGCTCAACTGGGTACATCCATCTCAGAAAAACCGGGCCACATAATCTAATCTCCCTCACCAAATGAACAATTAAGTGAACCATTATGTCGAAAAAGGAAGGAGGAAAATACATCTCCAATTGGCACAAGATTGTAGCAGCTTCAACTTCCAAGTCATCCAACATACGGGGGTCAACGACTTTGCTACATATAGAATTGAAGAATGAGCACAACCGAGTAATGGCATGTCTCAAATTTTTTGGAGCAATGCCACGAATAGCAACGGGCAGAAGTTGTTGCATCAAGATGTGACAATCATGAGACTTTAAGCCAACTAATTTAAGATCACTAGAGATAAGCCTCTTCATATTTGAAGAGTAACCATGTGGAACTTTGATGCCCTGAAGACACCCGCAGAAACTTTCTCTCTCTTTTTTTGACAAAGTATGACATGCTGGCGGCAAATAAGTCCACTTACCATCCTCAACAGTGAAGAGCATCGTCCCACTGACCACCCACCCCAACCACCACCACCACCATCACCATCTTACCTTCACTAGTGCAATAAGTGCTTTTTACGTCAGTTAAAATTGATTTTATACGTCAGAATATTGCTGACGTAAATACAACTGATGTTAATAGTTAATATTTTAACGTCAGTTGTTTAAACAACTGACGTTAAATATAAAATTATTAACTTTAGTTTCCTAACACAACTGACGTTAATAGTCTACTGTATATTTTATAAAATACTATTAGCATCAGTTGTTTGATACAACTGACATTAATAGATTTTTTTTTTAAATTCAGTTTTAAAATATCACTCCCCCGACTATCCTCGCATTCAAGTAAATATCCCAGTAACACAGAATATCACACACATTACAGAATTGCAAACACTACCCTTAAATTTCAATATTAACAAAAAGAAAAGAAATATACACAGGAACAATGGGGGGACTTAAAACCAAAATCCATGTATAGGAAAAACATAACTATCTACAAGTATATATATATATATAAATTTTAGTCTCTAATGCCTAAAAACAAAACTACCAATCTAAGTATATATATATACATTTTATTAATTAGTTTCTAAAGTCTAACAAAAAAACTATTCATCCAAGTATTGCGGAGGTATCTTGTCAATTCCTTTTTCAGCCGCATACTTGAAGAAGAATTCTGCTAAGCGCATCCGCAAGTCTCTAAACTCATCTTTTTGAAGAGGCGATTGGTCGTTAAATGCCTACACACGTTCAAATAATATAATAACAATTACATTAATTAACGCAAGTCATCACCAAAACTAGAATATATAATTTAACAAGTTGTTTAAATATTACCTTCTTCCATCCATCCATAATAGATGCGGAGACTATGTTCAGCATATGAAGCATCATATAATAGCCGCACGACTACCCGTCAGGTTGAAATCGAGACTACAAACAAAATTAATTTCAATGTTAGTTAAAATACATATAAATTAGTAATTATAATATTAATTATTTGATAAATAAACTACCAAACCTTGAGGATGATCCATTCAGGATTTCCTTTAGCCCTTGAAGTCCTACTTCTCCCGTTGGCGCTACTTATGCTACTCGCCTTCAGCACGCTAACATAAACAAATAATCATGTCAATTAACAAATTCATATATCATGTGTGTAATAAACTAAAAACAACTGATATTAAAACTTAAATTAAATTTAAGATTAGTTACTTACGTATTTACAGCTTCCACCACCTCCTGTGGCAGGTTTTGGTGGAGAGAGCATAAGAATATGACAGTATGCCTAGACGAGTGAAGTAAGAACAACTGCCAATGGTTATTCATACAGTAGGGAGCCAGATATAATACTTTCAGATTGTCTCCCATCAAGTTCCCTATGTATTTACTAAATGCATCAGCGGCAAAGAATTGGGGCACAAGGTTTGACGGATCTAAGAAGCCGTAAACTGATGCAACGCCCTTATCAAGCTGAAGACGATGGAGATACCTAAGATATGAAAAGGTGTGGATGTTAATTACATAATATATATATATATATATATATATATATATATATATATTGAAATTAAAATAAATTATTAAATGGAAAAATACCAAAAATAAATAAGTTATGAAATTAAAATTAACTTACGTGCACCAGAGACTCAAAACCGTGCTGGCCATCCAGACGTTATCTCTGCAGGCGTGCCCGAGGTCTTCACCACAAAAGGAAAATATCCTCTGTTGATTTGGGCGTGCCACCCATCCATCGTGCTCCAATGGACATTCAAAAATCTCAAACGCATAATCCTCACCAAGTGAGGACAAACGAGTGGGTGTGACAGCGACACCGACGTCGACTTGGCCTTCAAATTAGGAAAAATAAAATAGATAAGTTGTTGATAATTAAAAAAACACAAGTAATTATTTGACTAATTTGGACATTAATAATGAATGCATATTTTTGTTAACATTTCGAGCTTACGTCGTTTGAAGTCCAACTCAAGCTCACGCCTTTTCATTTCCAACTCAAGCTCATGGCGTTGGACTTCCAACTCCCGCTCCCTAGCTGCCAACTCATCGTCCTCCACATGTGCCCTACTATAATACTCTTTTGTGCTCACATGTGAAGGGTTGGCATGCCCTGCAGTGTCCTGGGATGAACCGACGGAGGAAAGCTCTCTATCAAGCGCCTGCTTGAATTCTGGGTTGGATAGTAAGCTTTGCATCAGATGATTTGTATTAGCAGGGTTAGAGATGAGCTGTTGAGTCATGTCATCCAACATTGATGCTTCATCGACCACCCGCTTTCGTGAAGCAGACTTGCCATAATAATCTTTGATGGTCACATTCCCAGGAACACCGATAACCCGACCAGGATGGTCTTTCTTGCCTAGAGCAGTCATCAAGACGTCCCGCTGTCCAGAAGGGACGAATGAGCCCGGGGAGGATTGTGCTTTAAGATCCATCTACAATGAAAAAATGAAAAAACGTGCAAGTGAAAAGTGTTAAAAATATCTATACAAATATCAATTGAAATGAAATTAATTACTTACTTACAATCTTATCTGCCACTTCGCGAGTGGCATCAACTTTAAAAGATCCCGTCTTTGTCATTCGACCGGCTTACCAGACATCCTCGCCGTCGATGTCCGACGGAGGACTTAATGGTGTGCCCTCAGGCACCTCTCCTCTGTCAATGCTAGCAGAGTGCTCTTCCTGCTTCACCCTCAGCCTATCCGCCATCATCTCCTCGATCTGAGTCTCGTACCCACCCTGAGACATGGTGTGGAGGTGGACGTTCTTCGCGTGATTCTGCTGACCCTTCTCCGCCTTAGCCTATTCAAACAAAAACACATAATTAAATACAGTTAAATGATATATAAGAAGCATACAAAATTAACTTAATCAACCAACCTGAAATTCTCCATCTTGCTGACTCCTAGCAAACATATCCCAAGTATCCGGATCAATCCAGGGATAACTCGAGAACATTTTATCAAGCCGCTTCTTCCCAGATACATAGTACCTGGTAAGATCATGCTTGAACCCATTCCAGCGCTTGGATGCCATTTTCATACATTTGTTACGATGATCCTCGTCATTTGGCATAGTCCAAGCTACCTACACATTAAATACATAACAACTGGATGGATTATAACTCGAATAATTATCTAATAATGTAAATCAAAATAATGTAAAGGTAAAATACCGTGATAGCCTCTCAAATCTGATCCTTAACGCTACGTGGAACGTCATTCCAAATGGTTGTAGACTTGTAGTTGATGCTAATGTGCTGCTTTGCTTGTAGAAACACCCACTTTTTAAATTCTTTAGCACGGGGTCCCTGGGGATTTAGATTAGCATCGAAGGACACCTCAAGCTTCTGTCCGCTTTCCCTGGCCTTCTCTAGTTTCTTCAAAGTGGTGGCTCCTCTACCCCGTTTCCTATGAGCCTGTGATGTCTGTATGGACAAAAAAAAAAGATAAAATAGAGGGTTGTAACATTATAAACTTACATTAAAAAGAAGGACTAAAGATAGTATATAACATGTAAACTTACAGTGTCCTCCCATGCATGTGGGCCATCCGACTGATCCATATGTATGACTGTTCAGAAACAATATATATTTATTAACATAGGTTATAACTAAAAATAAATACAGAAGTATAAATAAAAATAAATGTATACTAAGTTTAAACTACCTATATCAATATCCCTTCGTGATGAACATCACGAGTGGCATGTACATCGTCCACCTATGTCTCCTCGATTATAGTAGGCATGTTTGTTGAAAAAGAAGGACTCTCAGGAATATCAAGATTTGAATCTTGATTTTCATCACTACCATTATACATGCTTTTTCCTTGGAGAACTATGGACAACCTTTTGTTAGAAGGATCAGTGATGTAGAACACTTGTTTTGCTTGGGAAGCCATTATGAAAGGCTCATTTATATGAACTAACTTGTTGAGGTCTACCAATGTGAACCCCAATTCGTCGGTTTGTACACCACCGTTACTATCAACCCACTTACATTTTAAAACCAGCACCGTAAGCTTAGTGTAATCGAGCACCCAAATATCTTTAATATATCCAAAGTAAGGTGTCGGTGCTTTAACGGGTTTTGTGTCCTTTGCACTAGAGAAGTGCATTGCTTCGGCCACGATCATAACCCCACTATTTTGCATGGTACTCTTGTTATCTTTTTCCTTTGTATAAAAGGAAAAGTTATTGATGTCGTATCCGCTCCAACATATGACGTTGAAGCTAGACCCACGTGCTAGCCATCTTACGTCATCAGAAGCAGTACTACCATCCTTAAGCATTTCTTCCTTGAACCATGGTAAGAAAGTCTTGTTATGCTTGTTCAACAACCACCTTTCGCTCATTTGAGGGTTTTCTTGATTGGCTTTTCTTTTATGTTCAAATAAGAAAGGCTGAACAGAATCGATGTTGTTCAATACATACAAATGTGCTTGAAGCACTTCCTCCCGACCCTTGCTATTAATTCTTAAGCCATGTGTACCCTTACCTTGACATCTTATCTCATCATGCCGAGGCATAGGAACCCCTATAGGATCCGTGTTATGAAGGTAGTCCGAACAAAACTCAATAGCTTCTTCTGCAACATACCTTTGAATAATAGATGCTTCCGGACGATGAGGATTCTTCACCTACCCTTTCAAGATCTTCATGTGGCGCTCAACTGAGTACATCCATCTCAGAAAAACCGGGCCACATAATCTAATCTCCCTCACCAAATGAACAATTAAGTGAACCATTATGTCGAAAAAGGAAGGAGGAAAATACATCTCCAATTGGCACAAGATTGTAGCAGCCTCAACTTCCAAGTCATCCAACATACGGGGGTCAACAACTTTGCTACATATAGAATTGAAGAATGAGCACAACCGAGTAATGGCATGTCTCACATTTTTTGGAGCAATACCACGAATAGCAACGGGCAGAAGTTGTTGCATCAAGATGTGACAATCATGAGACTTTAAGCCAACTAATTTAAGATCACTAGAGACAAGCCTCTTCATATTCGAAGAGTAACCATGTGGAACTTTGATGCCTTGAAGACACCCGCAGAAACTTTGTCTCTCTTTTTTTGACAAAGTATGACATGCTGGCGGCAAATAAGTCCGCTTACCATCCTCAACAACTGGAGCTAATTGCTCTCGTATACCCATAGCAACAAGGTCGAGACGAGCATTCACACCATCCTTTGTCTTGCCCTGAATGTTGAGAAACGTCCCGATCACACTATCACACACATTTTTCTCCACATGCATCACATCAATGCAGTGTCTGACATCAAGCTTCGCCCAATATGGAAGATCAAAGAATATCTACCTCTTCTTCCATATGTTTTTCTCAAAGCAGCTTTACCTTTCTTTTGGACTTGCCGAATATAACATCGATGCCCTTTACCCTCTCGATAAACCTGCTCTCTAATTAAGGCCACGGAGCTTCTTTTGTCTCTTGGCATCCATTAAAAGCTTTTTTTCATCTTACGATATGGGTGATCACGTCTAAGAAATCTCCGATGCCCAAGGTAAACCGTCTTCTTTCCATGATGCAACCGAGTGTAGCATGTGCCTTCTTCACATATAGGGCATGCTTTATGCCCCTTGACACCGCATCCGGACAAGTTACCGTATGCTTTGGAAAGTCGTTGATGGTGCAAAATAACATGGCACGAAGCTTGAAAGTCTCATGAGAATACCCATCAACTACATCAACACCTTCCACCCACAGTGTTTTCAAGTCTTCAATCAAGGGACTTAGATAAACATCTAAGTCATTTCCCGGTTGCTTTGGACCCGAAATCATCATAGACAACATCATGTATTTGCGCTTCATGCACAACCAAGGGGGCAGGTTGTAAATTATCAACAGAACAGGCCATGAACTATGAATACTACTCATGTTACCTTAAGGATTCATTCCATCCATAGCAAGTCCAAGCCTTAGGTTTCTTGGCTCATCGGCGAAATCCGGAAACATAGTATCAATATTCTTTCATTGCATAGAATCAGCAGGATGACGATCCTTTCCATCACGTTTACTCTCATCATTATGCCATCTAAGATTCTTCACATCTTTCGCATTGGCAAACAATCGCTTGAACCTTGGAATTATTGGAAGATACCACAACACCTTCGCAGGAGGACCCTTTTTTCTCACATCATCAAGATCATCATCATCATCACCACCCTTCACTTTGTATCGTGATAACCCACATTTGTGGCAATCGTGATTGTCTTCATGAACACCGGTGTACAATATGCAATCATTGGGGCATGCGTGTATCTTCTTATACTCCATACCCATCGGACACAATACCTTCTTGGCCTCATAGTTACGGCTAGGCAATGTGTTGTCCTACGGAAGCAAGTCTTTCAACACTTCAAGCAATTCCGTGAAGCTTTTATCGGTCCAACCATTTCTCGCCTTCACACAAACCAATTTTAGCACCGCCGACAACCGTGTATGAGTAGTACACCCTGGATATAAAGGCTTATCCGCATCACCGCACAACCTATCATACACATGAGCTCGATGAAAAGATTCTTGTCCAATATCACGGATCATGTCCTCTACTCGATCATCCTCCATATCTACGTCAACGTCCTCACTTTGGGAGACAATTGTCGTACTACTCAACAACACATCACCATGCCATATCCATCCTGTATAACTCAAGCAAATCCCTTCACAAATCAAATGAGTACGTATATCCTTCACCGTAAATTTCCTCGTATTCAAACACTTGACACAAGGACAACAGAACATTCCATTACTATTAGGAACATTCCTTTGAGAAAATTCTATAAATTCTCCCACCACGTTCAAATACTCAGCACTAGTGCGCTTACAAACCATCCAACTACGATCCATAACTAGATAGGTTCTGTAGATATACAAAACATATATCCAAGGCGTTTAAAAATTATTTCAAATTTGCACCATTTTCAGGTTTCTTAAGACAGAAAAGAAATAAGCAGATGAAGATAAATTAACAAAACAGAATTCCAATGAGCAATATATTGTTGATGTTACATGCTACAAGCAACTCTAAATTTCTTCCCATTTTGAAATAGGTCATGATAGCAGAAGAAAAACAAGAGAAAACACAAAACTCACGACCAGAAATAGAGACATTCCAAACAACTCAAACTCACAGTTTCAAGTTTCAACTACAGAGACTACAGTTTCAACATACACTCAAAACCAAAAATAAAAAATGTTCCCAAAGGCTCACCAGAAATAGGTGCTCGCGTGATGGTGGGGAGGGGAGCTCGAGTGGTGGCCAACGTTCGATGTGGTTACTGAGAGCAGAGGGACAAGGAGAGTTAGCGCGGAAGGGGAAATAGAGATGCAAGTTATTGCAAAGAATGAGCGGAAAGACAGAGTTAGGGTTAAGAGGACTGGTGGCGAAGAAGCCCTCGCGGTGGTTGCGGTGGAGATGAGCTCGCGATTAGGGCAGAGTGAGAGTGAGAGTTGAGAGTGAGAGTGAGAGTGAGCGTGATGAAAAGAGAAGAACAGAGATGTACAGAGCGAAGTGAAGAAGGCGCGCGGGTGTAAACGTTATAATCAAAAACCAAAAATAAAACAACATTTTACGTCAGTTGTTTGTAACAACTGACGTTAAAGGTTATTTATTTAACGTCAGTTGTATTAAATAACTGACATTAAAAATAAATATTTTTTATTTAAAAACACTTTTAACGTCAGTTGTTGAAGACAACTGACATTAAAAGTGTATAAGTTTTTGCAAAAACATTCATTTCTTTGACTACTGTGCTACTAACCCATGACTACTGTGCTACTTACCCATGCACATTGTAACTTAATCCTCTTAATGAGCATTAAGTTTATAGACCAGTTTTCAAGAAAATCAGGTAGTCTCTCTTCTCTATATAAAGAACCATTCTTCTGTATCAGTCTGTATTACACCCCCCTCTTCTTTTCCTCTATATTTCGTGCGTTTTCTATTCCTTCACAATATGGCTCTATCATATTTGAGATTTTGTTATTTCTTCCTATACCTAGACTTAAAGGTCTCTGTCTTAATTGTCAAAAAACTTATGTGGTTGAGTAAATCACGTAACATGGATGGTAAGGTTGGATGAATCACGTAATGTGATTCCCTCACTTTATTTCATCACAGTCATCCCTTTCACTCCACTTTGGCAGCAAGTGACCGTGGATTCAAGATGATGCATCAAGGAATTCAAGTGAGGGAGGAGATTCATCCATTGGAGTTTCTGAGGACAGGACTGAGAAGAAAAAATGATGTTGAAGCAGAAACTTTTTTATATTTTAGGGCTATGTTGCAGAATTTTTTTATCTTATAATCATGTAATTGTAACTTATGAATCGCTTCAATGAGATACGATTTGATTATACATATATAACTTGTTTTATGTTAAGTGTTTATTTATTTTAATTTGCACAAGAATTTGTTTACTAATTCAAGCTAATTAATTAAGATTAAAAATAAACTTGTTTAAAAAAAAGTTTAGAAATAAACTGCACTATATGGAGTGACCTGCGTTAAGAGTGACAACAGGGAGATGACAACGAAAGAAAGATAGGAATGAGTTTCAGAGAGGAATATAATTATTTACGTCAGTTATTTATTTAACTGACGTAAAAATCACACTTTTAAGGTCAATTGTATAAACAATTGACGTTAAAAGTGTTAATAATTGTTACAAATCACTTTTAACATCAGTTCATTACACAACTAACACAAATAGTGATTTAATATTTACAAAACTGTCACCGCCTCATTTTTAACGTCAAACATATGGTCAACTGACGTAAAACATTCTCGTATATTACATTATTTCCACTAGTGAAAGGTTGTTTGGTATAAGAGAAATATGATAGAAAATAGAAGGCGAGAAGTTTAAAAAGATGAGAAAGAATATACAAAATTACACAAATATCCCTTCTTAAAAAATTAATATATGCTTTGTCAAAAAAAAAAAAACTATCTACCAAAAAATTTTAACATATCATTTTTATCTTAAATATCTAATATCTAAATAATACTTTTATGAATATATAAAAAATAAATTAGTTTTTATACTAAATAAACATATTTTTTATCATATATATATATATTTATTACCCCTCTCCAACGTTAACAACAACCCAAACCCCCCTCCCTCTCTTATCTTCTCGACAGTTCAATAGCATTGTTGCATAACACTATAGAGGGCAGAAATGTAAAATGGTTGGTTTTCTTCCCTAATTGTTCTTTTCTTCACATACCAGAAGAGTAAATGTAATTAGTGGGTCTCATGCCAATTTTTTTTCTCTCTCACCCTTTTCTCTTTGTAACCAAACAAGAGAAGATTGCTTTTGCTCTTCAAACTCTCTCCTATCTATTTCTCTCTGTCCTTTTTCTGCTCCACCAAACAGAGGCTAAAAGTGATTGTGAATATTATAGAATCGTGAGAGTTTAAAGTCATGAACATCTGCTTTATGGAATCTTAGATTTGTGTAGGGAAGAGGGAGACTTTTGAGCGCAAACTTTGCAAGGGTACTATGGTCACAAGGATAGGGATGCCAATTTAGAATGAAACACTTCAATTGTCCAGTGTGAGATTGTTTGGTGATATTTACGAAAACTTTAATTAGTGCGTGCATTATTTCTTCCAAAAGCAGTGGCAATAGCAACAGTGGAGCCATTTTTTTATCAAAGACAAAATAAAGGCCATGCTGCTTTGTGTTTGTGGATATAATCACCGAAGGCGAAGAGGCATGCAAAGACGTATAATTGTCTCTTAGTCGTGTAATAATGAAATAAAAGGCACTTTGAAGTTCTGGTGTGTATCCAAATTTGAGCATGATTGTTATTATTATACGCATCGCTTGTCTACATAGAAAGCTATCTGCTTTATGTGAAAGGGGGGGAAACTTACAAGTGTATATATAATAGTATATCCAATTGTCAAACGGTTTAATTTGAAGGGGCTAAGGTTATCCCATCCAATCCATGAGCGAAAAATGTGCTAGATAGATATATAGAAAGATTAAAAGAGAATGAGTGGAGGTTCCAAGGCAGAGCATATCAAATACACCCTTATCAATCAAAAGTAGTTGATCCAAAGTTTGTCCCTTGGACCTAATGGTTTTTCTTTTTCTTTTATATTACGGTAAAAAATATATATAATATTTGTCCTACGTACCAATCTTTCTTGGCTAGTTTTTTTTTTTTTTTTTGTTACATGATGAGGAAATGAACAAAGAAAACCAAAACAAAGACCTAAACTAAGGATAAGCTAAACAGCTTACATCCTTTAAAAGAAAGAGATCCAACATGCAAGGAGGATTGACCCAGAAATGAAAACCAGCATTGCTCCTCGCACCAAGCCTCGTCAAATAATCCGCATATACATTGGATTCTCTAAAAATATGCTTCAAACTTACACTCCAACCTTAAAATAATTGTAACATTCTTATTCCCTCGTGAAAAAAATACTTATTCCTTCGATCTTTAACCTTGTCTAAATGACATCTATACTGTTATAAAAGGATGAGAGCCATTTTTACCATACATACATGTGTTAGCGGTATATTTTTTGACTTTTTTTTTATTTAAAAAAAAAACTTAATTTTTTTTATGTTTATTTAATTTTTTTAGTTTAAAAAAAATTTAAACCTTTTTACTTCTTTTTTTAATTTTTTTTTACGTTTTCCTTAATTTTTTAAAATATTTGTTTTAACATTTTCCTTACTTTTTTTAAAAAAATTATAATAATTTTTTTCCAAATACTTTTTTTTTTTGGAATTTATTTGTATACACTGACGGTGTAAAGTTTTTTTACACTGTCAACCAATCATAAATTGGTAAACTGTAAAAGTAGAGTTGTCATGTTCTTGAAGTTTTAATTTTATATACTTATATTTTAATGTATATAATTTAATGGTTTAAAATTTAAAAATTTAATATATATATATATATATATATATATATATATTAATATTTTCCTGTCCGAACCGAATCAAACCAAACCAATAATAAATCTATATTTGTACTAATTGATAAGGGGAAATTCTGATTTTAGTGTAGTACAATGGTGCAAGCCACATGTCAAGTTATGTAATATTTTTATTATTATTTTATTTATTTTCTAAAATTTATATATTTTTTGTTTTAAAATATTTACAAACTGGTAAAGGTACATTGTTTTCGGAGTCAAAAACGACAATCTATGTGTGACACCCTAACTCGGGTCATCACATGGTTACCCGTTTGCGGAAATAAAACTTAATTTACTGGTTGTTTTCGGAAAATAATGCTTTCTCAACGTTTATTTTTTCAAAATATGGTGATAAAATTTCTTCTTCTTTTTAACCTCATAACAACAACAACGTTTCAAATCACACTTAAATAGATATTGTATATAAGTCATACAACTATACTGCCTCATATGTTTCCATACCTAGATCATTATCAGATTAGTTTATTCTCAAAACATAATATAACATAATAGGACCTAAGCTGGTCATAACTAACAGACGCTACAACCGATAGAAGCAGCAACAACATGCCTCGAACTAGACAACCCTCTTCTTCTTGTAGAGATCATACCCCTTGTGCGGCTCTGATATGTTTGTAAGGGTGAGACGCCAATATATGGATTTAACACAATAACTAAATGCGCGACACAAAAGAAGGCACATACACATATACATGTTTATAACAACATAAGCATTCATATTATAGCATATAATTTATCAACGGGTTTCACACCCCAAACATCAACGTTGGAAAACTATGCATGAACACTTCAATACATCATCTAAACATTAACATTTAATCTCCGAAGATCCCCAACGTCATTTAAAATGAGCTGATCAAGCTTGATTGCCAAAAGAGGCACGTCGATTTTACCATAGCCCACTGTCCGGTACAGTGAGAACGTCGATTTATGGTTTTTCATTGTACGTCGATTGCCCAAAGGCACAATAAATACGTCAATTACATGAATATCATAAAGATACCATGATTAACAATACGTCGAGACATGAATACCATGATTAACAATACGTAGAGACATGAATATCATTAAGATACCATGATTAACTCGGTAGGCATGTCTGCCGAATATGCATGTAAAACACTTTGTTCTCGTTATTTTTCTTTGTGTTCAATCTTTCCTTTGCCGAAGCTCAAAGCTTGCGACCAACATAGTTTTAACATTTTAAAACTTTCATTAATAACACAGGACTTCAAAGTTCGAGTGCTCAATCACGAAACCCCTCGACCGATGCACCAGACTTAGGTTCGTGGTAATAGAAACATCATTTATCTTTTACCGTCGTTTATTACGTCGTGAAGTAGACACACCGTCTACTAAACACCATGTCTATAACATCATAAAAACACAAGCACCTCGACATATCAATTACTAAGTTCCATATCGTCGCTTATGTCATTTTTCGTTCTGTGAAAAACAAATCCAAAATAAGATCTCCACAACTTATCCAAGTTACCGGAAATACGTCATTGAGTAAAACTCATTTAGATAAAATCATTTCTACTTGAAATTCGTTTGTAAAACGTCAAATCATAGAAAATCCATCTTTGGAATCTTATTTTTTCCCGAAATAACATCAAATCATCAAGAACTGTTTTACTCAAACTTCAACTCTAAAAAAAATAAATCAATTGAGATTAAATCTCTTCTCAAAATAAGTACTGCTGTTTTTAAACTCCCACCATAAATAATTTCGAAACTTGCCGTCGTTTAGCATTTTCAAAGAAAACGTTTTTAAGTCAAACTTCGACCTTTCTTCTAAAATAATTTTATTATATAACAAATAAGGTATTTTCGAATATTAATTTCACAAAATAAATTTTTATAATATTACGGAATTTCTTACGTAAAAATTAGCAGTAGTAAAATATTTTCACGGTTGCGCACTCTTTGTGACCCACAGTTCACTTTTTCATTAATAAATCATTAAAATAATAATATTTCTCAAAACTCACTATTTTTCCAAAATAATATTTTCCACCACTATTATTTTCCAACATTTCTCATAAAACGTTGAATACAACTTACACAACTTATTAAAGCTTTCATATGATTAATCGGTTGTGCACTGACCACTGTCAGGCTTAATCTCAAACAACACTCAACAACATCATTAGAGTTATATCACCAGGTAGATCATGCATCATAGCAATATAATATGCAACTGCAGATAATTAAATAAATTAAAAGCAGATCAATCACCGATACACAGATAAACAACACAACGTATACAACATAAACAAATAACCACAACCACATATAAATTATACAAACTACACTAAAAGCAAATGGTTTTTGGAAATAATCCCCCAGGTAAGCTCCCCTTACCTCTCGAATCTCCTCAGTGAAATTAAAAGAACTCTGTCGATTGTCGGAAACCCTCGTATGCCGTAAAACAATTAACCTTCAACAACACATCCAAACAAAACAAGTAAAACAAACACCTAATTCTCTCTAATAGGTCACGGTCTCCTTAGGGTTTTGTGGCTCAAAATCTCCAAACTTGCTTAAGTCATGGATTAATGATTCTAATATACTTAAGGAAATGGATTAGGGCTAAACAACAAAGTTAAGAATCAAAACCATCCTAACCCTCTAAATGGTAGATTCGGACAACACAAGGACATAGGGTTAGGGTTTTCATTTTTGACAAACCAACTTAGATTTAACATAAACATTTATTAACTAGATGATTACATGATCACTTTGATAAAACTTAACAAAATCATTCAAGTTCCTCACTAATGAATTTCGGCCAAGACATGAAAGACATGGTTAGAAATTTCATCTTGATACAAGAACTTGGATTTAGCAAGTACATACCCTAGAAGCATGAGATCTATGATCATTTTCAAGTAGAAAAACAACAAAATTCCTCCACCTCTCACTATAGGTTTCGGCCATGCTCAAAAAAATGAGGAGGAAGATTTTGTTTGCAACAATCTCTTGGATTATGATAGTAGGGATGATTATAAGCACATAAAAATTGGTTTCATATTTTTAGGATTTTTCTATGATTTTCTAGAGAATTTCAAACTTTCTAGATCTAGAAATTGGAAAGATGATTAAGGCCTCAAATCAAGAAAGGAATTGAAGAACATGATGCTTAATGATGATGAGGAGCAAGGACTACTTCTTGGAATTGAGAAATGGGCAAAGAATCCAACACTTTCTTCACAAAATCAAGCTATGTAACTTAGGAGTTTTAATGGAAAATGACAAAGTTGATGAAGAAGATGAAGATGGCCTTTTATAGAAGTGAAATGGGTTCACTTGGGAGGGTTTGGTAGTGGTTTTCAAGGGCATAAGTGTCCAAACATAAATTTTTAAGGACAAATGAGTAATCTTACAAAATGACACTTTTGTGATAAAATCCAACATTAAGGACAAAATGGTAATTTCCAAAAAAATCATCATGACAAACATGTGGTGAGGAGTGGTTGGTGATGTGACTGATTTGTGTCCACAAATTGTGGGGACAAACTTGGCATTTCAATGAAAGTTCAAGGGTGTCCAAGGGTAAAATAGTCTTTATACTATTTTAAAGAAATATCTAGATTTTTATTTAAAAGAAATCATGACATGAGTGAGTCATCCATATGACTCACCACCCTAGGTGGCAAGTTATCTCAGCATCCGATGTCGGGTTTTGTCTCTGTACGTCTGTTTTCGACTCTGTCGATTACCCGATTTAGGGTTTTACGCTCGAATTAAGTATAATAACCTATTTATTTTGAAAATTTTCAAAATAACCTATATCATTGGAAATAAGATATAAAATCTATTCATTTCGTTCTAGGGTCAAAATTAGGTTTTCCGATCAGTAACTTATTGTCAGCAAAAACGCAGACTGGGTTCCGTCTGAATTTTCAACCAAAAATTTCACCATATACTTATAAAAATAAGTATGATATGAATATGACTTTGGTTTTCCAAAAATCATTTTCGAAGTTTCAGCTAAAAATATAAACGTTTATTTATATTTACACCAATCTTAGAAAGCAGAAAAATCGGGGTGTTACACTATGTATCAATACAAATATAAGAATGGATTAGAAACTTTTATTGTACATCTGATGTGGCAGCATGTCCCTAATTTAAGGAGTTTAATATTTTTTAATCCATTGTTTGTTTCTTATATTTTGTATTATTATTATTTTTATTATTATTGTTATTATACTTTATTATAAAGTTTGAACTAATAATGTATTTTGTGAGCAATATCATATATGACTTTGTGCAGGTGTCTCTTGCAATTGTAGACAACTATGGCCATTGGTTTTTGATGGTCATATCAATCAGGGAGAGGAAAATTGATCTAATGGACTCATGTCTGTCTGAAATAGTGTTGGACAGTAGGAGATACAGCATATGTAAACAGGTGAGGGTTTAATCACCCTTGAACATTTATTTTACTTATTATTGTCGTATTTACCTTAATTTTATTTCCTAGTGCTTAAAAATCTATATTGGGCAACAGCATTGAGTGCTATGGTCCCAAATATGTATGAAGGCCATTTATGTAAAACAAAAGACCTTGAGTTTGAAAAGTATGAGATCGAGCAAGCTAGGGGAATCCCAAACTGTGTCAATAGGTATCAATGTTCAAATTCGTTACATTTTATTTGGCAACCATTGGTTTAAACAACATATAATGAAGTCATTTAGTCTATTATCTTTGACCCAAGTTTATTGATATATGTTTGTTGATTATATAATCGCCTTGGTCGGACATGGCTTAGTGACACATCTGGTCTTCGGGTAGCTGAGTGGATGCACATGCAAAACAACTTCACTAGTAATGTCATCGGAGTTGTAAGTCCTTGTACATATGTTACATATTTGTAAAGATTTTTGTATCAAAGTATTATTTTGCACCCAGCCCTATGTGGATATTTTATTTACCTCTGTTTCAATTACCATGTAGATGGAAGAAAACCTTGGCAGGATGGAGTTGGCCATGAGATTACTTTTGGATGACATCAATGAGTGCAAGAAAGACCTAATTGACAAGGCTGCTGGGTACTGGTTACAAGTAACCGCCTCAACCATCCATTGACACTAAGGAGAATGGGAGACTTCTTGGGAAGTAATAACAGGCTTTGCAAATTGGGCTTCATTTTATTACCCGTGATTATCTGGCACATTGGGTAGATATTATATTTTTGAAGTCACTTGTTGTAGAGTTTTGGGCCAGGATCATTGCAAAGCCTATAACTACTTCTTATTAAATAGGAAATATGCTTACATTATTTTGGTATGTATTTAAATTATTATCTACGACTTTGGGTGTATTTTAATTATCATGTAGGACCTTTAGTGTGTTTTTAAATTCCATTAAACTTATAGTCTGCTAACATCATGCAGCAGCAACTATGTTTGTAAGGACTCGTGTAGATTTTAAGTCTGACTTAGATTCGAGTAAAATTAAATGCCAATGTCATTTACCAATATTATTAGGAGGTGGGCGTTGTTGTGTGACCAACACACCATGGTTGTGGTTCTTGTACACAAAAAAATCTAAATATCCTTCACAAAAGCACAATAAGCCCAAATTGAGTTAAATGGATGCATAGATTATAATTTTTTTTTAATTTGATAAGCGCATAGACTATAATCCAACCTGTACTTTTCCACCAAATATTAGAAGATGCCACACTCTGATGCATTTTGCAGCAGCTTCACCACCAATTAATGCCTCACATGACACCTGAAATAAAACAAAAGTGTTGAATGCCAGTTATTTAATAATTCGGGGCAACACAAAACAAATAGTCTTCATGGAGTAATATTTTCAGTGTTATAAAGAAAATACTAATAGACAAATAGTCTTGCATTCTCAGACAATCACCCATATGGAGTTTAACGTGAATCTTTAGTGCTGAAAACATATTTTGCCTAAACAATACAGTAAGGTTATTATATAGACTGGGTGTGGCTATGATGCACCACCCATATTTTACATCACTCACTACATCACCCATGTGGCAAATTTTGGGCCAATCAAATTGCCACATAGGTTGGTCAAAATTTCAAACTTTCTAGTTGTATTATACTGTAGTCAAACTATATGAATACAGTATATTATAGTATAGTATATGTACTTTTTGTATTCGCAAATTTAACCCAGATTAAAATAATGTTTTTGATTAAAAAAACTGATTATATTACAAAATATTATTGACGACGAATATTATTTTAATTCATATTAAAATATTATTTTTTAATATAATCAGTTTTTTTAATCAAAAAACATTATTTTAACATAGGTTAAATTTACGAATACAAAGTGTACATATATTATACTACAATATATTGTATTCATATATTTGACTACAGTAGAAATACAACTAGAAAGTTTGAAATTTTGACCAAACCCATGTGGCAATTTGATTGGTCCAAAATTTACCACGTATGGGTGGTGTAGTGGGTGGTGCAAAATATGGGTGGTGCATCTTAGCACAACCCCATATAGACTTCCATAATCAATTTTGCACTTTAATAATTGAATACCTTGCATAAATAGATTCACATTGATCCATTCATTCTCTTTCTCTAGTCACCTTAACATAATGTTTCTATATAAGGAAACTAATACCACTATTTTTTGTTTTGGGTCTTCCAAATCATACCTTTTCTCACTTTCAAGACATCTGGGTATGCGTTTGGCCTTAATAAAAATGATCAGTAGCCATTTGGCCCTGTCAAACAATTCTGATGCCTATACATTATAATTTAAAGGGCAAAATGATTGCAAAACATCAAATGGCGATTCATTATCCGACAAAAATACAGAAAATAACTGTAGATAAAGGTTCAACACATAATACTCTAGCCCATTATGGAACTTATACATGACAAAAAAACAGCAATGGCAATCAGAATGTTAAATTGGCTACTGTACATTCAACATTATATTCCCTAAGGCACGTTCGTAAGATTGAATGCCATCTGTTCATAACCATCCTGCAAGTTATTATAAACCAGGTAAAAAACACTATATTTTGAATGGCACAAACGACCACAATAATATCATAACATTAAACTAAGCATAATGAGCACGGATGTTACTCAAATGTTGATGAGTCTGTTCATTGCGCATGCAAATCCGCTTCAGCAAATCTTTGACTACTCGAACCTACCAATGTTTGTGATTGATCTTGAAACTGCAATGTTAGCATTCAAAGTTGAATTATTTATATCCGGTTAATCCATACAAGTGGGTTTCAGTATAATTTATTTTTCATTAAAAGCAACTAATAAATTCTATGATGGTCTAAGTAAGGAAATGGCATAGATCCATGGTTATGTCGATCCCTTACAGGTGAGTATTGTGTGAGATGTCTCGAAATCGTGAGTTCCCACACCACCATTGCTACTTGGTCTCATCCCAGGACAAGAACGTCTATTGTGTCCGCTAGCACCACATATACCACATGCCTGTGACTGCCTTTGCCTACCACCCGTGGTGCCATTGCTTGGTCCGCATCCTTTGTGTCTCACAATCGGAGGATCATGCAAAGTCTCAACTTGGGTTTGGGTTTGTGACTCTATATTCACATCAGCTGCAGGTCCATACTTTAACTCAAGCCTATTAAGTTCATTGGCCAGATACTCGACAACTTGGTTATAGTCCTCAGGATCACGATGTGCCAGCTCAGACACCTCCCTGTATAGGTGGACAAGGGTTGCGTACCTGGCAACAGATTGACTGATCCAATAACACGAACCATCACCATTACTTCCACGGATACCATCTTTGGCAGACTTGGTCCATCGATCAACTACAACACATTTTGGCAGCTCAGATATGTCTAAGTACACTAACACAACAACAATGTGGTCACAAGGTAAACCTATCGATTCCATCCTTAAGCAAGAACATCTAATTTCAAACTCGGATGGACAATAAGAAACCTGCCAAACGAAACCCTGTGAACATACTTTGACACTGAATAAATAGAATACATCGCCATATCCTGACAATCAATCACTTTAATAAGCGCTGCTTTTGTGATTACTTGACGAAACATATAGAATATTTCCTTGGTGAAGATTCTAGAAGCAGACTGCTCAAGGGAGCGCAGACTTGTTTGTAACACTGCCTGGACATACTCAGATTGAAAATCAACCTCCACTTCTCTAAATCGAAAATATGTTAGACACCTTTGAAACTGTTGTACAAATTCAGTCAAGTTAATCCTAGAGTGAACAAACTTTCCAATATGGCTATGCAAAGCTTCACACCTAGATGTGGTCCTTATCCCTGCAAAAAAGTTCCCTCGAATATGTGTCGTACTCCACATCTTTCTTTTTTCATAAAGTTCTGATATCCACATGTTATCTTGCAGACTGGACTTAGCAATCATGTCATTCCAAATACCTTCAAATTTTGCAACCTCGTAATCACCAAGCATGCACTTCTTCAAATATCGCATGAATTCAGGAACCCCGACATTGCTCATTGCCTTGTGAAGTAGATGCCACACACATAATCTATGGTGCGTATTAGGAAATACCCTGCTTATAGCATTCTTCATAGCAACATCACCGTCTGTTATCACAAAGACAGGAGCCTTACCCTCCATCACGTTCAAAAATTGTTCCAATAACTATACGTAAGTCTCCTCGGTCTCATTGGTTACCAGTACAGTAGCAAACACAATTGTTTGATTGTGGTGATTCACACCTGAAAAGACAACAAACGGACACATATACTTGTTCTTCTTATATGTCACATCAAATGTCAGGACATCACCGAAAACTTTATAATTCAATTGACTATCACCATCATACCAAAAAAGATGTTTCAACGCCCCCCAAATCAATTGTGTGACGAATAAACATATATATGGGTGTCTTTCGCTGAAATATCTTTGAGGTACTTCAAAGCGCCAGAAGCATCCAATGATATTTGCCTCCTCTGTTTCCCAACTTGGTTGTAGACATCCTTTTTTACAAACCCTATCTTCTCCTATGTTCTTGAAGTTTTAATTTTTATATACTTATATTTTAATGTATATAATTTAATAGTTTAAAATTTAATATTTTTTATATTATATATATATTTTAATATTTTCCGATTCGAACCGAATCAAACCAAACCAATAATAAATTTATATATACACTAATTGATAAGGAGAAATTATGATTTTAGTGTAGCACAATGGTGCAAGCCACATGTCAAGTTATGAAATATTTTTATTATTATTTTATTTATTTTCTAAAATTTATATATTTTTTGTTTTAAAATATTTACAAACCGGTAAAGGTACGTTGTTTTGGGAGTCAAAAACGGCAATCTATGTATCAATACAAATATAAAAATGGATTAACAACTTTTGTTGTACATCTGATGTGGCAGCATCTCCCTAATTTAAGGAGTTTAATATTTTTTTAATCCATTATTTGTTTCTTATATTTTGTATTATTATTATTATTATTATTATTATTGATTTTTTTAATATTATATATATTGTTTGCTTAACTTGGTTGAGGTGCATTAAATGAGATATGACATTGACATCATCACAACTATTTGGTTATCATTATTTTTCTTCTTTTTCATTTTTTTCACTAAATTGGGACAAGTTTATTATTTCATATTTTTTATTATATAGGTTTAATTATTGAGTTAGTCGTTAAACTAATTTGGTTTTTCAATTAGGACCCTAAATTAAAAAATATTTTTAATTAGGTCCCTAGACCTATATAAATTTTCAATTGAGACCCCGAACTAAAAATTTTCTAATTGGCTCCACGAATTTATATAAAATTTTCAATTAGGTCCTTAAATTAAAAAAGTGAATATATAAAATATAAAATGATAGATGAGGAAATTTTTTTAAAAAACATAATAATAAAATGATAAAAGCAGAATATGAGAGAAAAAACTCACTATTTAAAATAATAAAAAAAAAACTTAGTGAGAAAATTTATTATTATTAGTGTAATAATTAAATAATAATAAATAAATATATTTTTTTTTTACTTTTTTTACGTTTATTTTTTTTTTAGGTTTTTTACATTTTTTTTTATTTTTAAAAAAATTAAATTTAAAATTGTTTACATTTTTTTCAATTTTTTTTTTACGTTTTCCTTAATTTTTAAAAAATTTCTAATAATTTTTTTCCTAATACTTTTTTTTTGGAATTTATTTGTATACACTGACAGTGTAAGGTTTTTTTACACTGTCAACCAATCATAAACTGGGAAACTGTAAAAGTAGAGTTGTCATATTCTAGAAGTTTAAATTTCTATATACTTATATTTTAATGTATATAATTTAATAGTTTAAAATTTAATATTATTTATTTATATATATATATATATATTAATATTTTCGGGTTCGAACCGAATCAAACCAAACCAATAATAAATCTATATCTGTACTAATTGATAAGGGAAAATTATGATTTTAGTGTAGCACAATGGTGCAAGCCACATGTCAAGTTATTGAATATTTTTATTAGGACTAGACTTAGGTACAGTACCATATATGCAGTTGGTACTGTTCTAGACACAAAAAGGTATTTATTTTCATTAAATAAGTACAATTTTTGAGACACATTATAATAATTGTGTTATATTTTATGTGAGGAACAAAAGAGGAACAGGACCTAAAGAACTGTATCTAAGTTTTTTCCTTTTTATTATTATTTTATTTATTTCCTAAAATTTATATATTTTTGGTTTTAAAAATTTACAAACCGGTAAAAGGTACATTGTTTTCGGAGTAAAAAACGGCAATCTATGTATCAATACAAATATAAAAATGGATTAGAAACTTTTACTGTACATCTGATGTGGCAACATCTCCCTAATTTAAGGAGTTTAATATTTTTTAATCCATATTTTGATTCTTATATTTTTGTATTATTATTATTATTATTATTATTATTATTATTATTATTATTATTATTATACTTGATTGTTTTAATATTATATTGTTTGCTTAACTTGGTTGAGGTGCATTAAATGGGATATGACATTGATATCATCACAATTGTTTGTCATCATTATTTTTCTTCTTTTTCATTTTTTATTCACTAAATTGGGACAACTTTATTATTTTAGATTTTTTTATTATATAGGTTTAATTATTGAGTTGGTCCCTGAACTAATTTGGATTTTTCAATTAGGTCCCTAAACTAAAAAACATTTCTAAGTAGGTCCCTAGACCTATATAAATTTTCAATTGGGACCCTGAACTAAAAATTTTCTAATTAGGTCCCTGAACTTATATAAGATTTTCAGTTAGGACCTTAAAGTAAAAAAGTTAATATATAAAATATAAAATAATAAAATGATAGATGAGGAAATTTAAAAAAAAACATAATAATAAAATGATAAAAGTAGAATATGAGAGAAAAAACTCACTATTTGAAATAATAATAATTAAAACTTAGTGGGAAAAATTATTGTTTAGTGTAATAATTAAACAAAAATAAATACATTTGAGGGACAAAATTTACTTCTTTAAATGATAATAACAAACTAATTATTATATTAAATAGTGAGTTTTTTCTCTCATATTCATTTTTTTTGTCATTTTATTATTGTGCCAATCATTTTTTTTTCTAAATTTCATCATCTATTATTTTATTACTTTTTATTTTATATAGCCACCTTTTTACTTTAGGGACCTAATTGAAAATTTTATATAAGTTCAGAGATCCAATTAGAAACTTTTTAGGACAGGGACCTAATTGAAAATTTTATATAAGTTTTAAGGACCTAATTAGAATTTTTTTAGTTCAATGACCTAATTGAAAATTTTCAAATAGTTCAGGGATCAACTCAATAATTAAACATCTACTATAATATAATGGCTGAACCTCAACTTTACTGTAACATAAACAGTGATTTGAGGTGTCAGCTTGTGGTAATTTTGGTTCTCTTTTTGATTTTTTTTTACTTTCTTTGTTCACATTTAATGTATTTAATGAAGTTATTGTAGCGCAACCGTGATGTTACTGTAGTTGCAGTATTTCTTCCTTTTTTTTCTTGATACAAAAAAATCAAAAGGGCACATTCTACAACAATAATAAAATAAAATAATGTAAAATTAGGTAGAAATTTTTTACTAATTTAAATAATTTTAAAATAATAGAATATAAATTTTACAAAATAATTCACTATTTATAATTGAGTTTTTGGTGTTATTTTATACTACAATTATGTATATATTAATATTTATATATGTTTTAAAATTAATATATATACTTTAATGTTTAGTATTTATTATATTTTAATATTTATATATAAATTTTGGCTTAATATTTTTTTATATTTTTAATATATTTTATTTATATATATATTAATATTTTTTGGGTACTAACTAAGCCAAACCAAACCAGTTTTGATTGGTTCAGATTTTTATTTTATTTTATTATTTATTTTTTAAACTTTATTTTTTTGTTTTTAAATGTTTGAACCATGAAAGATAGCAAAACTACCACGTTCTTCGAGAAAGTTTAGGGGCATGAGACCTGAACCAATAGTTTTAGTTTACATCAATTTATATTTTTATTATTAAAAAAACAAAGTCCTATTTATTGTTGATTCCATTTTTACTTTTCCTCCACACATAATATACTATACATTTACTCTTTGCATAAGTAAACAATGTCTGGGAGTGTGTGATGCTATATTTTTTTTAAGACATATCCCGCTATCTACTACTACATATTGTAGTATAATATTTTTTTAAATAAAAATTAAGATAGTTTAAAAAATGATAAAATAAAATAATATAAAACTAAGTAGAAAATTTTATTATTTTAATTAATAATAAAATGAGAGGGTATAAAATAGTAGAGTGTGTCAGGTTGTGGACTCTTTTAATATTTATACATATATATATATATATATATATATATACATATGTATTAAAATTAATATATATACTTTAATGTTTAGTATTTATTATATTTAAATATTTATATATAATTTATAGTTTAATATTTTTTTTTATCTTTTTATATATGTTATATATATATTTTCAGGTACTAACTAAACCAAACCGAACCGAACCAGTTTTGATTGGTTCAGATTTTTATATTATTTTATTATTAACTTTTTAACTTTTATATATATATATATATATATATATATATATATATATATATATTAAATGTTTTAACCATGAAATATAGTAAAGCTACCGTGTTCTTTGAGAAAGTTTAGGGGCCTGAGACCTGAACCAATAATTTGATGAACCCGAAAATCTGAACATAACCAATTAAGTTGGTTTGTATTTTTTGGTGTTCGGGTCCAAACCGAACCAAATCAAACCCGATGATCATTGGTTTAGTTATCAGGTTCAAGGATTTTGGAACTAAACCAATTACTATATTTTAGTGTATATATATATATATATATATACTAATATTTAATATTTATTATATTCTTATATTTATATAGAATTTAACATTTTATTATTTTAATATTTTTTACATTTTTTATTTATATATATATATATATATATATTTATATATATTAATTAATATTTTCGGGATCCGAACCAATTTTGATTGGTTCGGCTTTCATATTATTTTATTGTTGACTTTTTAAAGGTTATATATATTTTAATGTTTTTAGCCATGAAAAGTAACAAATCTACCGTGTTCTTCGGGATGTTTGTGGCATAAAACTATTATGTGAATCATGAGAATTAATTCTAAAGCTTGAAAGAAACGCCAGGAAGTCATTACGTGGGACTAAAAACATTTTTAACATACTACTCATTTACTCTTTACATACGTAACCATTGTTTGGGAATGCGTGATGCTAATTGTTTTTTATAAAGAAAACATGTCCTGCTATCTACTACTACATAATGTAGTACGGTATTTTTTCATAAAACTTAAGATAGTATAAAAAGTAATAAAATAAAATAATATAAAACTAAGTAGAAAATTTTATTATTTTAAATAATAATAAAATACTAAGATATAAAATAGTGGAGTGTGTCAGGTTGTTGACTCTTTTAAATATTTATGCATAGATATATATGTATATATTAATATTTTAATAATTATATATGTTTTAAAATTAATATATACTTTAATGTTTAGTATTTATTATATTTTAATATTTATATATAATTTATAGTTATTTTTTTATCTTTATATATATATATATATTAATATTTTCGGGTACTAACTAAATCAAACAAAACCATCAGTTTTCATTGGTTCAGAATTTTATATTATTTTATTATTGACTTTTTGAAGTTTATATATATCTCTTAAATGTTTTAACCATGAAAGGTAGTAAAACTACCGTGTTCTTTGGAAAGTTTAGGGGCATGAGACCTGAGCCAATAATTTGATAAACCCGAAAATATGAACATAAAAATAGATTGTTATAAAAAAAAAACCAAAAGATATACTTTAATGTTGAGTGTTTATTATATTTTAATATTTATATATAATTTATAGTTTATATTTTTTATAGTTATATATATATATATATATATATATATATATATATATATATATATATATAAACATTTTCGGGTACTAACAAAACCAAATCAAACCGAACCAATTTTTATTCATTCAGATTGTTATATTATTTTACTATTGACTTTTTAAATTTAATTTTTTTTAATGTTTTAACCATGAAAGGTAGCAAAACTACCGTTTCGAGATAGTTTAGGGGCATGAGACCTGAACCAATAATTTGATGAACATGAAAATATGAACAGAACCAATTAAAATGGTTTGTATCTCTTTTGTGTTAGGGTCTGAACCACGCCAAACTATACTCGATGATCATTGGTTCAGTTATCAGGTTCAAGGATTTTGGAAACGAAACAATTTCTATATTTTAATATTTATATATATACATACTAATATTTTATATAGAATTTAATAGTTTATTATTTTAATGCTTTATATATTTTTTATGTATATATATTTATATATATTAATTAATATTTTTCTGTCCGAACCGAACTTTTATATTATTTTATTATTGACTTTTAAAGTTTATATATATATATATTAAATGTTTTTAGTCACGAAAGGTAGCAAAGCTACCGTGTTCCTTTGGGCCATAAAGCTACTATGTGATTCCTTTCCTGAGAATTAATTCTAAAGCTTGAAAGAAACGCTAGGACGTCGTCATGTGATTTTTTTGGGCTTTTCTTTTAAAAGTAACTTAATTGCTTCAATTGTTTGCATATATTATTATTATTATTATCAATATTGATACTATAATATAATTGGGAACTCCACTTTTACTATTTTTGTAACGGTCAAAACTAAAGTAGAGTTTGTCAGTCAAAACTATATGTGTGTGTGTATATACATGTATCTATTAATATTTTAATATTTATATGTTTAAAAATTGATATATATATATATATATATATATATATATATATATATATATATGTATGTATATGTATATACCTTAATGTTTAGTATATATTATATTTTAATATTTATATATAATTTATAGTTTCAAATTTTTTTATATTATATATATATATATTCGGGTACTAACTAGAATGTATCAGGTTGTGGACTGTTTTTAAATGTTTTTTCCATGAAAGGTAGCAAGACTACTATGTTCTTCGAGAAAGTTTATGGGTGTAAGACCCGAACCAATAATTTGACGAACCTAAAAATCTGAACTGAACCAATTAAATTGGTTCGTATTTTCTTTGTTAGGATCTGAACCAAACCGAATCAAATCTGATGGTCATTGGTTCCATTATCAGGTTCAAGGATTTTGGAAACGAAGCAATTACTAATATTAGTATAATATAATTATAGTATAAATAATTTAAGTATTTTGTTTCAATCAATAAAATATAATGTAATTATATTTCAACATAAAAATAGCAATTACAATCGGGTTTGAATTAAATATTGTAATAATTTATTTTGTAAGAAAATTTACCCGTACGTTGCACGGGTACACTACATTAGTATATATATAGTTTATCACTTTGAGATTTGGATTGTCTCCTACCTCTCCTGCTGTGTAGCCAAAAAACAAAGAGAGGATGAGAGAGAGAAAAGAGAGGGGAAGGGTAGGACAGAGATCATATGTCCTATTTTGATGTATCATATCATATTCCCACCAATCAAATGTTGTCATGTATTCTATTTTTTTAATATTACCTAAATTTTTAACATATGTGGCTACATTTGATTGGTGAGGATATGATATGATCTATTAAAAGTGGGACATGTGATCTCTATCCGAAGGGGTAATGGTGGAAAAAGAGAGGAAAGAGGAAAGAGATAGAGAGGAAATGGAGAGAAGGGTGATGGAGAGAATCCAAATTTGTCAGTTTGCATTAGTCTTGTTTAGACATTTTTTAACAACTTTCACAAAAGGATATTCTACTATGAAATCTTCTTTTATTAAACTTTAAAAATAAATGCACAAAAAAAAAAAAAGAATTAGGTACAGTAGTAAGTGAAAAATAAGCCCACTCAAAAAGTAGACCAAAGTTCAAAGATAGTGCTCAAAAGAGATTCAAAGTAGGTGATATCGCTCTAATATCGTCTAAGGAAAGAGAAACGAAAGACATGAAAAAAATTAGAAATTGAAGTTTACTAAGTGAGAGTTTGTTTGTGCGCCTGGGACGTGGTCACTACATGTTTGAAAAGCTACTAATAGTAGCTTTTGCGGTACCCAACACACGTCTGAGATATGGTCACCATAGTACCAAACACAAACTAATAACATGTTTGAAAACACGTTCCAAAGTATGGAATGAGGTGGGAGAGCAGAAGTTACTCACAATTGCTGACGCACATCGAACATTTCCAAGCAGAGTTTTCAAACACACTCAGAGTGTGTTTGGGAAAGATTATTTTCCCTGGTTTCAACTGTTTTTTAACTTGAAAGTTGTTTCATAGATAATCTATCATGTTTGATATTTTGATTAAATTTATAAAAAAACATTTTTTTAGGGAAAAAAGCTGTTTTATGCCATCTAGTTTTTTCTAGCTTAATATTGTTGTGATTTAATTATTTTTCATTCTCAAAACTCTCTTCCCTACTTATCCCTACAAAACTAACTTCTGAACAAATATTATTAAATTATACAAATAACTCCGTACCCTTTTTTGTAATTTATTATATAAAAGTGATTTTTTTTCACCACCCAAACAAAAAAGATTATCTTAAAATCGTTTTTCAGCAAACAGACCCAAACAAAAACAGATTCTGATTATAATCGATTATCATAATAATCAATTATACAAAAATTGATTATCAGCATAATTTTTTTTCCAGCTTTCCCAAGCACACTCATAGAGATAGCTAACTGTTCGCCCATTATAATAACCAATTAATTTTTTTAATCTCAATCAAATATCACTTTGTTTCCAATTCCCTCCTAGTCTGTTATCTTTTTTTTTTACACCCATATATCTTTTTTTATATTTATTTCACTCTCTAAACACCATTGTTTTGTAATTCCCAGGATTTGCCTACATAAGGAAAGTACTGTTATCTTGCTAAATGATATACACCAGCAATCATTCTTTGGAGCTGCTTTTCCAAAAGCAGAAAAATTCTTCCCCATTGCTTCATTACTAGTGTCTTTAACAAGACAAGGCCTAACAACTTAGCAGGGGAGTCTGTAATTAATATGTGGAACTTTGGTCAAGTGATCAGTGTTCCTTCTCAATCATGTAATGTGGCTTTGAATGTCCCTTCCTGCATATTCTTTCCTTTTCACTCCCCCTCCCCACTTATGGGTTAAATGCAAATATGCTTAGATATTCATTAACAAAGTTACATGGTGGAAACCATGGAAATTACAAGGTATAGTGTATAGCATAATCATATAAGAAATAAGGTAAACTAACAAAATTATGAGTTCAAATTTTTACTATCCACTAAACTGGACTCCTAAGCCTCAACTTTGCATTAGTCGTTGTGGCTCAACCTACCCTTGCTCTATCCCCTCCCCTTTTCGCATTTTCAGTATACAATCGAATTTATTCTTGTCAGTATAAAGCAGAACTGAGTGGAGCTAAACTGGTTTTGTTCATTTAATTCACTAGCAGCATACATGTTTATACACAAAAAAGGCTTCATAGCCTGCTAATTGGTCAATACAAACTGTGATACAAATTTCAACAAAATGAGGACTAGCACTCCTTTTTTAACTGCTAGTTTCAACTAAGCCTGCATCTCTTTACTTATCACAATATCTAAAACATAATAGATAACATTTGAGATAGGGTCATTTTGTTAGTAGCTAGTTTGTGGTGTTTAGCACATGGTTTCTTTAGAGGTGTTTCCTTGATAGACATGCATAGAGATTGGCAAGCCTTATTACATGACGCAATATCTTAGCTCCTAAGCATAGGAGGATATGCAGAGTTTGAGCTCCATTGTGCTTTGTTTTTCCAAAGCTTGTTGGCTGTTCATTTTTTTTTATCTCTATAATATAGTTTATTTGTGGAGGAACCTCCGAGGTTTCTATTACAGGGTGATAAAGGCTCTAATGTTTCTATTATGTATAAAAGTATCAGCTTATCCTAATCCTGCATCTACAAATATAATGTTCACTGTATACTGAACTTCAAGATAGGGGTTACAAGGTAGACATTTGTGACATTGGTTTTATTGGTACTAATGTTCAGTGATGGTGTTACATGTGGCTTGCTTAATTATTCTTAACCTATTATATTCTATATCAAGGTCTAAATCACTTGGTGTCTATTTGAGGGATGGACCTGAAATTGTTTTTTTTTTTGTTGTGATATCTACGCATGCCAAATGAATTGCGTAATAACTGTTGTAACTTAATTGTGTTAGTGTGACAGAGCTGCTAACTTAGCCATGTTAGTGTGACAGAGCAGCTGCAACTTTTGTAGTTTAGGTATTAGTTCTCATTGGAGTCTAAAATTCAATCAAGCTTGGCAAGGTCTAGTGGCAAAGTCAAGTTTAAAAGAAATAGAACTTAAAAGAGGCACATTAATTGTTAGGATTTACTGGGAAACACTTGAGCATTATACCATTAGGTTATATGTTTTCACTAACAAACAAGGTTTTAAAATCTTACCCAAAAAAACAAGGTTTTAAAATGAAGTTTGAAACCAGAATTAAGATCATAAGGTTGTGATTTTTATAGTCTCCAAAATCATATGGTGGCCATAATTACGGTCCCACCAACGACTTTTTTTTCACAATTGTCTGTAATGTAACCACAATGCACAATTGCAACAGCAAAACCTTGCTGACATAACTTCCTTTTATTTAAAATTTGAAGTTTAGTTTCACACAACATAATCGAGTCTGTACCAAAAAAAATTATCGTACTAGAAAAACACAACACACACAAGTATTGAAACGTTCCCGCGTTTCATTAAAAACACAAACACACAACGAAATTGCATGGTGGAAATTCATAAAAAAAAAAAAATTTGCATGGTGGAAATTTAACAAAAAAAAATTGAAGGGTGGAAGCCATGGAAATTACAAGGTACAGCATATAATCAAACTCATATATAATAAAGAAGGTAAACTAACAAAATTATGGCTTGGAATTTTTACTATATCCACTGAAACTGAGGTCCTCATCCTTAACTATGCATTAGTCATTTGACTCATCCTACCCTTGCTCTACCCCATCCCCTTTTCGCATTAGTCGTTGGTACTAAAGCAATTAAGTTAAAAAGCTCTCGTAAGATAGGCAATTATATTGAGAAGTTAACCCCAATTTAAAAAGTAATGAAGCGAAAACTTAAATTAGAAAAAAAAATTAAAGTAAAAAATTAGGAAAAAGAAAAAAATAGGAAGGAAATACCAGACCACAGATGTATGGATATTTAAATAACATGCTAAGGTTCATCTTTCCATCACAAAAATTCCTTTAAAACAACACTAACATCCATGTCCTACAACCATCCAAATTTTAACTCACAAATGAACGCATCCAAGAAAACGATTACAACACCTTCCTTATCACTTAAGACTTGGAAATTAAAAATGAGAATAAATTACCTAGATATAATCCCTATAAGAATGACAATGTGGTTCTTCATTTTCACTGGCCAATTCACATTCACAATCATTCAAACGAAGACAACAGAATGGTGGAAAGTTAGAAATTGTAAATCTTGATCTGATCGCGGTACCTTTTTCCCAAACTTCCACTCAAATTGAGATGAGAACAGCATCGAAGATCAAGAGATTCAAGAAGAGTGCATCCATCAAGAATGGCAAGCAACCCAACATTAGCGAGAAGATTTCCATTAATATCAAGATGGCGTAACCTAGGCATTGTTTTAGCAATAGCAAACGCCTCATCATCATCACAGTTGAAGCTGAGTTCCCACACTCACCCGCTAAATACAAGTGATTTCAAAAGAGGGCAACACTGGCCAATAACTTTAAGAGAAGCCCCAGTTAGCAATGTCCATGAAATGCGAAGCTCCTTTAACAGTGGCAGTTTCCTTGCAACGTCTCTCAATCCTTTATCAGAAATTGCAGGACATTCATACAATATGTTCCACGAAATACATAAAATATGCAGTTCTACATTTCAAATAGATGCAAAAATTTTAAAAAACGTACAAATGGAGCAAATTGCAAAACATGGCCAATGATAAAAGATATAAGAATTGAATATGGCAAGAGGTATGCACAATCATGATTAAGCAACAGGACATACTAAGAAATATGATCACTGATCACTATACCTACCAGGGTATCTCCGACGTTTCTATTACAGGGTGATAAAGGGTCTAATGTTTCTACTATATATATTGTATAAAAGTATCAGCTTATCCTAATCCTGCATCAACAAATATAATGTTCATTGTGTATTGAACTTCAAGACAGGGGTTAGTTCGTGGTAGACATTTGTCACACTGGTTTTATTTGTACTAATGTTCAGTGATGGTGTTATATGGGGCTTGCTTAATTATTCTTAACCTATTATATTCTATATCAAGGTCTAAATCACATGATATCTATTTGAAGGATGGACCTGAAGTCTTTTTTTTTGGGTGATATCTACGCATGCCAAATGAATAACTGTTGTAACTTAGCTATGTTAGTGTGAAAGAGCTGCTGCAACTTTTGTAGTTTAGGTATTAGTTCTCATTGGAGTCTAAAATTCAATCAAGCTTGGTAAGGTCTAGCGGCAAAGTCAAGTTTAAAAGAAATAAAACTTAAAGAAGCACATTAATTGTTAGGATTTGCTGGGAAACACTTGAGCATTATACCATTAGGTTATATGTTTTCACTAACAAACAAGGTTTTAAAATGAAGTCCAAAACCACAATTAAGATCATAATATTGTGATTTTTATAGTCTCCAAAATCATAGTGACCATAATTACAGTCCCACCAACCACATTTTTCACAATTGTCCTTAATGTAAACACAATGCACAATTGCGACGGCAAAACCTTACTCACATAACTTCCTTTTATTTAAAATTTGAAGTTTAGTTTCACACAACACACTCGCGTCTGTAATATCCCTGGCTGCTCTATGGATTGACGACTGTCCCCACAGACCAACACGGGTCTTTTCAGCGTGCTTTGCCCTCACTCACATGCTTCTTGGAAAACTTCCCAAGAGGTCACCCATCCCAAAATTGCTCCAAGTCAAGCACACTTAACTGTGGAGTTCTTAAGTGATGGGCTCCCGAAAAGAAGATGCATCTTGTTGATATGGGTAGTACCAATCAATTCATATAAGCCATCCTCAACTGTATAGTTTCATACCTACACAGTCTTAGGATCCCTCTCATTCGGGTGTATTATTGGTTCATTTATGTGTCCCTCTGCCTAGAAGTCTGCCAGGAGCCGCTCCTTGTCCGTGCCTTCTTGTACTGGCGACCACTCCCCGCCCTCGTCAGCACCCGGGTGTTGCAGCGTCTTTACCCAAAAAAATTTATCTGTACCGGAAAAACACAACACACAAGTATTGAAACGTTCCAGTGTTTCATTAAAAACACAAACACACAACAAAATTGCATGGTGGAGATTTATCAAAAAAAAAATAAATTTGCATGGTGGAAATTTATCAAAAGAAAAAATGGATGGTGGAAACCATGGAAATTACAAGGTACAGTATATAATCAAACTCATATATAATAAATAAGGTAAACTAACAAAATTATGGCTTGAAATTTTTACTATCCACTGAAACTGAGCTCCTCATCCTTAACTATGAATTAGTCATTTGACTCATCCTACCCTTGCTCTCTCCCATCCCCTTTTCGCATTAGTCGTTGGTACTAAAGCAATTAAGTTAAAAAGCTCCCGTAAGATAGGCAATTTATATTGAGAAGTTAACCCCAATTTAAAAAGTAATGAAGCAAAAACTTAAATTAGAAAAAAAATTGACATAAAAAATTAGGAAAAAAAAAATAGGAAGGAAATACCAGACCACAGATGTATGGATATTTAAATAACATGCTAAAGTTCATCTTCCCATCACAAAAATTCCTTTAAAACAACACTAACATCCAAGTCCTACAACCATCCAAATTTTAACTCACAAATGAACGCATCCAAGAAAACGATAACAACACCTTCCTTATCACTTAAGACTTGGAAATTAAAAATCAAAATAAATTACCTAGATATAATCCCGACAAGAATGACAATGTGGTTCTTCATTTTCACTGTCCAATTCACATTCACAACCATTCAAACGAAGACACCTTAATGGTGGAAAGTTAGAAATTGCAAATCTTGATCTGCTCGCGGCACCTTTTTCCCAAACTTCCACTCGAATTGAGATGAGAACAGCGTCGGAGATCAAGAGATTCGAGAAGAGGGCATCCCTCAAGAATAGCAAGTAACCCAACATTAGTGAGCATATTTCGACTAATATCAAGATGGCGTAACCCAGGCATTGTTTTAGCAATAGCAAACGCCTCGTCATCATCACAGTTGAAGCTGAGTTCCCACAATGACCCGCTAAATACAAGTGATTTCAAAAGAGGGAAACACTGGCCAATAACTTCAAGAGAAGCCCCAGTTAGCAATGTCCCTGAAATGTGAAGCTCCTTTAACGGTGGCAATTTCTTTGCAAGTCTCTCAATCCTTTATCAGAAATTGCATGACAACTTATA
This sequence comes from Sophora flavescens, assembly GCA_030762895.1. Classification (NCBI taxonomy): domain Eukaryota; kingdom Viridiplantae; phylum Streptophyta; class Magnoliopsida; order Fabales; family Fabaceae; genus Sophora; species Sophora flavescens. Next base: position 217,862,963 of record CM061064.1, on the reverse strand, counting down.
AACCATATGCATCGTAGGCTACTTGACCTGTAAAATTTATCAAAAATAAAATAATGAAAAGAGAAACGCTTAACAAATATGATACATTCATACAATATGTTCCACGAAATACATAAAATATGCAGTTCTACATTTCAAATAGATACAAAAATTTTAAAAAACGTACAAATGGAGCAAATTGCAAAACATGGCCAATGATAAAAGATATAAGAATTGAATATGGCAAGAGGTATGCACAATCATGATTAAGCAACAGGACATACTAAGAAATAGGATCACTGATCATTATACCTACCAGGATATCTCCGCACACAACTGCAAAGACTAATCTTATCCCTTGGAGGTCATCCTACAACCTAATTTTCTCCGTGATTGAAACCTAACCACTTAATTAATTACCACTCGGATCAACCACGTTGGTATCATCACTGATCATATATAACAAATTATAAAAGGAAACAGAGAAAAGGAAAGAAAAAGAATGATATTACCTATTATCGGCGGCTATATATCGGAGGAGATCAATATATAACAAATTATAAAAGGAAACAAAGAAAAGGAAAGAAAAAGAATGATATTACCTATTATCAACAGCTATATATCATAGGAGATCGATATATAACAAATTGTAAAAAGAAACAGAGAAAAGGAAAGAAAAAGAATGATATTACCTATTATCAGCAGCTATATATCGAAGGAGATCAATATATAACAAATTATAAAAGGAAACATAGAAAAGGAAAGAAAAAGAATGATATTGCCTATTATCAGCAGCAGCTATATATCGGAGGAGATCATCAGTCCCAAGATAATAAATACGAAGGTCCTGGAGACGACCACAACTTAGGTCAATGGCATCACGACAAACCTTCGTCAAACAAAGATAAGAACCATAGCCATGAAGGTTGGAACCACTCATGTCAATGGTGCGCCACATGAGAGGGTCGTTGCAAATGTTCCCCCAAATACGGTACACGTGACGTGCACTCATCAGAATATCCATTGTACCGAGCCTCTGGAGTATGTTCTGTGTGACGTTTGTCGGAAGTTCAAGCCAGTTTGGATGCTCTATTGTGGTCTCACCACCTTTCACTTTCTTCGCTGCACTCGACATAATATCCATTGTACTGAGCCTCTGGAGTATGTTCTTTGTGACGTCTGTCAAAAGTTCAAGCCAGATTTGATGCTCTGTTGTGGTCTCACCACCTTTCACTTTCTTCACTGCACTCGACAGAATATCCATTGTACTGAGCCTATGGAGTATGTTCTTTGTGATGTCTGTCAGAAGTTCAAGCCAGTTTTGATGCTCTGTTGTGGTCTCACCACCTTTCGCTTTCTTTGCTGCACTCGGGGAACACAATGCCATCATGCACAAAATAAACTTATATGAAACTTGGGACCCCGCGAAGAACAGAACAGAGAGGGCTTCACACACTTTTATAGTGGGATTTACTTGGGCGCTTGATATAGGGTACACCGTATCAAATTGGTGGCCAGGTACAGAAGCCCGTAAACACTATTCAATTTAATTTTTATTTTATTACTAAAAGACTTATTTTAGCCCCCAAATTTTTGAGATAGTACTACTTTTCGTTACTAGGGAAAAAATTCACACCAAATAGTGGCAGTTTTTTGATTTAATCTTATTGCTATTTATTGTTTTTAATGCTTTGTTTAGTAACTTTTGATATTTCCAACGTGTTCATATGAACTTCAATGCAATTGATTAATATATAATAATGCATTTTATTCTTACTTATTAGGGGTGTATTCATTTGAGATTTTGAAAGACTATTTTAGGATTAAAAGATTAATGGAAAATGTAATGATTTTATAATGTATTTTTTAATGGTCAAGATTTTGTGTTTTGTATTTTAAAGGATTTACATCATAAGAATTTATAAGATTTGAAAGGAATTTATGGATTTATAAGATTTGAAAGGAATTCGAATCCATAATCCTTGGTTAAGCTCCAATTTGAGTTGATATTCATCAAAACGATATTCTTTGTCAAAATATATTTTTCCTTTTTTTTACACAAAATATATTTTTCCTTAGGGAACTTTCCTACATATATATTGGCCATTAACTATATATATGTATTCCTACTGTTAATATTATTATTATATCAAATTATATAATATTATTAATATAAGAAGAGAGACCAAATTAGGTTACATTATGCCTTTTTAATCTAACTCGAATTCAATTTTAAATCTAAAAAGGCATTTTATTGAATTTTATTTAAAAAGGTATTATATTAATCTAAATTTATCTATTGAATTTAAAAAGGCATTATATTAATCTAAAAAGGCATTTTATTGAATTTTATTTAAAAAGGCATTTGAAATTGAATTTGAGTTAGATTAAAAAGGCATTATATTAATATAAATTTATCTAAATTTTACACCGACGATGCCTTTTTAATCTAACAAATTCAATTTCAAATATAAATTTATTCGAATAATACAAAAAATTCAAAAAATAATATCAAATAAAATTGAATCATTATTAAACACTCAAATGTATAATCTAATAGTATATTATGATATATATCCCGTATAAAATACTTAAAAAAGGAAATTGAGATATGATCGTGTGATTCTTTACCCAACATATTCAATTTAATAAAGCATATATAAAGAATATAAAAATAATGTAATCGATTAATAAATTTAAAATAACAATTAAATCATAATTAAATCATAAAAAAGTATTAATTACCTTAGATAAAATTCAAATAAGTATAATTAATATATAATATTATAATATGTATTAATCAAACTATTATAATAATAATAATAATAATAATAATAATAATAATAATAATATATTATAAAACAAGATTTTTTTTCTGAAACCAAGTGTTTCATCACATTAAATCCTTTTCTTCTGAAAATATTTTATAAGTTTGTTACATCACATATAATAAATTTTTAATAATAGGTTAATATCACTTAACAAACATTAAATTCATTGATTTGTCCTCCTGAAATATTTATGTTTTTTAATTATATTTTTAACAAGTATTCCCATAAATAGATCAAATCAAATATAAACTTTAATCAAATGATAATATTACTAATTATGTTATTATAATTAGTTGACTTAAAATAAATCAAATCAAAATTTAAATAATATTAAACCATACCTAAAATATCCATTAATAATCAATAATAATATTAATAACAATAAATTTATTATTTTTATTGTTATTATTATTATTTTGACAGATTGTTGTTATTATTATTATTATTGTTGTCGTATAAAACAATGTTATGCAATATGAATCATGACATATATCAACACGATATTTGTAACACCCCGATTTTTCGGACTTTCTAATATTGAAATTTATATAAAAACGTTTATACATTTATCCGAGACTCAGAAAATTCTTTTAATTAAACTGAAACCTAATTCATACTCTACTTGATTGTAGAAATCTACGATTAAAATTTAGGTTGAAATTAAAGTCATGCGAAACCCGGTCTGTGAATTTCACTGACAGCATATTTATACTGCTCAGAAGACCTAATTTCAACTCGTGAACGAAAAACTTAAGGTTTATATTTAATTTACTACAATTTTGGTTATTTTGAAATATTTCACTAAAAAGTGAAATATTCTATTTTATCCGGGTGTCATATTGAATCGGGGAAGCAACATAGCAGATACGGGATTTCCGGGAGCTGCTAACGGATAATATCGGCGACTCACACAAGATAACTCTCATGGTGAGTCACAATGTGAACACATTAAGTGTTTCACATGGTCATCATTACAAACTATTAGGAATTTGCAAAATAGTCCCTATACTTTTGGAATTTTGCAAAATGGTCCCTAGGAGTTATTTGCACCTAAGTCCTTCAAGAAGCCACCTCATTTCCCTTTACTCCCTTGAATGGCGCAGCACAAGGCCCATAGAAGCCTTTCCATCTCTTCTATAAATAGGCATCTTCATCTTCCTCACCAAGCCTTCTCCATTTTCTCTAAGTTACAAAACTCATAAGAACACCAAATATCCACCGAACATAAGACCCTCTTCCTTTCTGAAAATCGGAAAACACTCAAAGTAAAAGTTGTTCCTCTTTCTCTCTTATTTCCAACAATCTAAAGCTCATCAAAAACGGATAAGTGGATTGGGAGATAGGCTCAAAATACCGAAACTTCCCAGAATTCTCAGCAACACACGAAACAGCAGAAGGAAGGCCCTTTTCATCCCTGTTATGATCCGAACCAAATGAAACCTTCAAAACCAAAGTTGTTTATTTTCTTCTTATATTTCTTAAAAGCCAAATTTTGTGATTTTTGGATGAGTATATTGTGAGATACACTCACAAAACCATCACACCCTCAAGTTGTCCAGTTTTCAACTAAGTGAAGGTTGATCATTTTCTTCATTTATTCAATCTTAAAAAGGTAAAACCTCAACTCCTTGATCATATAAGCTTTCATCTTCATGTATTTCTCATGTTTATGCCATGAATCATATTTTTCCATTCGTAAATCTAGAACTTTGAAAATTCATAACAAATTTTAGAAAAATCTCATGATGTTGAAACCACTTCCTATGTTCTTGATATCATGCATACTATCTAAATCCAAGAGCATGTAGTAATCAAAAATTTCCTTCCTAATAAACTAGCTATGGCCGAACCTAGGAGGATGGGTTTGGTAGGAGTTTTGTTCATATGTTGTCATGTATGATCATGTAGTTCATGTGACATGTATGTCTATTTACTCTAATCCATGTTAGTTAATCAAAATAAAAATTCTTACTCTATGTATCTTGATGGCCGAACCCTAGGGGGAGAGATTTGATGAGTTTTATTCAAGGTTTTCATCCATGATCTTGGTAATCATCCTATTAGTATGTATGCTTAATAAATCCAAGTTGGTTTATCAAACAAAATCCTTTAGCCTTATTTTGACTCAAGACCGAAAATATACCATGATGGACTTGGAGGTTTTTGGTTTCAATCTTTGTATGTAATCATGTCTTTTGAAGTCTTAAGTGCATTAGGATCATTAAGCCATGACTTAAGCAAGTTTGGATATTGAGTCACAAAACCCTAAGGAGGTCGTGACCTAGATTAGAGGATTAGGTGATTCATTTACTTGTTTTTGATTGGTGGATTTGTGGTTGTTGAAGGTTAGTGTTTTCTGACGCGTACTTGTGTCGCCAATTTCCCGAAATCGTGTCAAGACTGAAAATCGGAGCTTGTCATTCTACAAGAGGTAAGGGTGTAATCACACATTTATATATTTTGATGAATGACAAACACTAACAAAAAGGCAAGAGAATTTTTCTTATAGCATGCAGGTACCGCGTGCACAAATTCAAATTATTATGGTGTACCAGAAAATCAGGTATCAAGACCACAAGACCAAATGGGTAAATTATTAGGTCTTAGATACTTTTGTAATAGGTTGGTTTAGTTAGGTACTTAGCTTGGCTCAAAGTTTTTTTTAATGATGAAAAGCAAAATATTTTATCAAAATAATTTCTGAAATTTTTAATATCATCAAAAGATTTCACTCAAGTTTTTTTTTGAAAATAATATTTCTGGTTGTGCCTTAGTCTTATACGTTTTCTTCATGGGAATCAATTTATTTGAAAAACTGACTTGAACGTTAAAATTGTGTTGGGAAGACAAAAGTGATTTGCTCATTGATTGCCCTTTTTTTTGAAAACAAATTTGACCAGATTTTTATCATGATTCAAAACCAATTTGATATCACTTTATATCACATGTGATTCTCAAATTGCCAAAGATAGTGAACGTCCATATCCTTTTAAACCAAACAAATTTGCATTGAATGCAATATATCATGGCAATTCATGCTTAAGCCTTCAACGTTAATTTTAATGCCCAGCGCCTCAGTCTTACACTTTTCTACTTTTTGGAATTTAATTGTTTTTAATAATAAGATCATTTGTTTTAAATGCATTATCAGATCAAAGGCTTTTATGTGATACAAACGTTCAAATTCTCTTTCAAATGGCCTCACATTCTCTTTTATGGCAATCAATAATTTTTTATACAAACATATTTGCATTGAATGCAAATTTCAGACATTTGCCCAAGTCATTATTATTGTTTTTAAAAGGAAAAATTTTTGAGCTTAAAAACAGAAAATTACGCAAGACAGAATGGAGAAAAAAATATATATATTCTTGTGTGCTGTTTCGTTATTGTCTTCTAGACTTTTGCACTAAAATTCTGAAAACACTTTAAGCTATTACTAGTATCTTTTTATCAATCTCATAGGACTTCAAGTTGTAATCATCTGCACTAGAAGAGTGTATCATATTGTTCTTCCTTTGCTGAAACTTTGTGTGAGGGTGTGGTATCCCTCTTTGTTGTGATTGAGGCTTCTACACAAGGGTGGGGTATCCCTAGTGAGAAGGGCTTTGTTATGTACAAAGGTTGCAAGCACCAGTTATAAGCTTGTTTGTTAGTGGAAGAAAATCCCACAGGTGGAGTGGGGACTGGACGTAGGTCACTGGTGGTTGGTGGCTGAACCAGGATAAAATCCTCGCGCAAGTATTCTCATTACCTCTATTTTAATTTATTTCTTTTATATAATTGATTGTGTGATAAATTTTGTTAAAGAAATTTTTGTTGAAAAATTAAAAAGAAATTTGTAGACTCAATTCACCCCTCCCCTCTTGAGTCGAAGCCACATATTCCAACAAGTGGCATCAGAGCTAGACTCTTGTATAAAGAGCTTAGCAGCTTCAAGAGAAATGGCTCCGAATGACTTCCTACCTGAAGGAGCCTCCGTTGGCAGACCCCCTGACTTTAATGGTGAAGAATATGCATATTGGAAAGAACGCATGCTAATTTTTATTCAAGCACAAGATTATGATGTGTGGGATGCTATTGAAAATGGACCTTTTGTCCCTATGAAAGATGTAGATGGTAAGTCTGTTATTAAGCCTAGAAGTGAACAAACTGAGGATGAGAAAAAGAAAATACAATTAAATTTACGTGTTAGAAATATGATAACATCTACTTTGAGTAGGGGAGAATTTTTCAGGGTCTCAAATTGCAAGAAGGCCAAATAAATGTGGGATACGCTTCAAGTCACTCATGAAGGAACGAGTGAAGTCAAGCGCGCAAGGACAAACACTCTGATAAGAGAATACGAGCTTTTCATGATGAAGCAAGGAGAATCCATCCAAGACATGCATAAACGCTTCACTCACATTGTGAACCAGCTTGCTGGTCTGGGTAAGAATATTGATAATGAAGATTTAATTAATAAAGTTATACGTTGTTTGAGCAGGGAATGGCAGCCGAAGGTGACAGCAATTGCTGAATCTAAAGATCTCACCACAATGAACTTAGCGACACTATTTGGAAAATTACAAGAACATGAACTAGAACTTAGTCGGCTGTCGGAACACGAAGAAAAAGACAAGAAAAAGAAGAGCCTAGCCTAGAAAGCATCCTCCTCCAAAAATGAGGAAGAGAGTGAAAAAGATGAAGAAGAGGAAGACGCTTCAGATGATGAAATGGGAATGCTAGTAAAGAAATTTAAAAGATTTGTGAAAAAGAAAGATAACTCAAGAAGATCATCAACCTTTACCAAAAAGAGTTTCAATAAGGGAGATGGTCCAAGCTCCACACCTACTTGCTATGAATGTGGAAAGCCCGGTCACATGAGGTATGATTGCCCTAAATTACAAAAGAAGGACAAATTCGAAAGAAAAGAAAAGAAGGAAAACAAACCTAGAAGAGCTTACATAGCTTGGGATGAAAATGATTTGGATACCACTGATGATTCAGACAATGAGGAAGCTAACTTGTGTCTCATGGCTGGCCACGAAAGCGATGATGAGGTAACCTCTAACTCTTCTTCTTCTTCTTGCTCATATGATGCATTGCATGATGCCTTTCTTGAACTACACAATGACTCTATGAGATTGGCTAAGGCATTAGAAAAATCCAAGAAAATGGTTAATTATTTGCAAAACCAAGTAATTACTTTAACAAAAGAAAGGTTGGAATTAGAGAAGGAAAACCATAGCATTGGATATACTCTAGGAAATTTTACATGCAAAAAGTGCAGTGAATATGAAAAACAAGTAAATGACTTGAAGATCACTCTTGCAAAATTCACCAATGGTAGAGATAACTTGAATGTTATTTTGGGAATCCAAAAAGGTGTATATGATAAGGCTGGCTTAGGATATAAGCCTAATGATCATGAAAAATCCTTTTTGAAGAAAACATTTGTGCCTACTCATACATCTGTTAGTCCTTTCGTCAAATGTTGTTATTGTGCTAGAAAAGGGCATACCGCATCAACTTGTAATATGAGAAAGGAGAATGAAAAGAAAAAAGTGGGTTCCTAAGGGAACATCATATGGCACTAACAACCAAGGACCCAATAAAATTTGGGTACCTAAAAACAAAATATAATTGTTGTTTTGTAGGTATGCTTGAAAGCCAAGACTACAAATTGGTACCTTGACAGCGGCTGCTCTAAGCATATGACGGGAGACATTAGCAAGTTCACATCCTTCACAGAAAAAGTTGGAGGACATGTGACATATGGTGACAATAACAAAGGGCAAATTCTTGGGATTGGAAGTGTTGGTAAAAGTCCGACAACATCAATTGATAATGTACTTTTTGTGGAAGGACTAATACACAACCTCCTAAGCATAAGTCAACTTTGTGACAAAGGTAACAAGGTTAGCTTTGATTCTAAAAGTTGTTTAATTGAAAATTTGCATGATAAAAATAAGAAATTAATTGGACATAGAATTAATAATATTTATATGATAGACTTAGATGATATCTCTTCAAATGATGCATGTTGTCTTGTCTCTAGAGAAGAAGATAGTTTTCTTTGGCATCGTAGGATTGCACACATACACACAGAGCACTTAAACAAGCTTATCTCAAAAGAACTTGTTATCGGTTTACCCGAAATGAAATTTAAAAGGGATGGATTGTGTGATGCATGCCAAAAAGGTAAACAAACAAAGGCTTCCTTCAAACCAATTAATATTGTTTCATTGGAGAGGCCCTTGCAACTCCTACATATGGATCTTTTTGGGCCTTCTAGAACTAAGAGCCTTGGTGGCAATTTTTACGCGTTAGTAATTGTTGACGACTACTCTAGGTTCACTTGGACCTTATTTCTTTCACACAAAAGTGACACCTTTAAAGTTTTTAAAAAATTAGCCAAGGTAATTCAAAATGAAAAGGATCTAAAAATTGTATCTAGTAGAAGTGACCATGGCGGGGAATTTGAAAACAAAATGTTTGAAATTTTTTGTGAAGAAAATGGCATAAAACATAATTTTTTTGCGCCTAGGACCCCACAACAAAATGGGGTGGTAGAAAGAAAAAATCGGGCTTTAGAGGAACTCGCTAGAACACTATTAAGCGATGCAAACCTCCCAAAATATTTTTGGGCAGATGCAGTTAGCACTGCCTGCTGTGTTCTCAATATGGTCTTAATTAGACCAATTCTAAAGAGAACCCCATATGAATTATATAAAGGAAGGAAGCCCAATATCTCTCATTTTCGTGTGTTTGGATGCAAATGTTTTGTGCTAAATAATGGTAAAAATAATTTAGGAAAATTTGATGCCAAAGCTGATGAAGGGATATTCTTAAGTTATTCATCATCTAGCAAAGCCTTCAGGGTATACAATAAAAGAACTTTAACTGTTGAGGAATCAGTGCATGTTTCTTTTGATGAGACAAACCCCAAAAGGTTAGGAAAGGATGTTGTTGATGACCTTGCAGATTCCTTAGAACATACCCACTTGGATGAAAAGAAAAATCAAGAGCACAAAGAAGGCAATGATGATGAGATCAAGCAAGAGAAAGAAGAACTTCAAGATCTTTCCAAAGAATGGAGAGTTTCCAAAAATCATCCATTGGACAACATTATTGGTGATATTTCTAAAGGGGTAATTACTAGAAACTCCATTAAAAATGCTTGCAATCACATGGATTTTGTTTCTCAAATAGAACCTAAGAACATTGACGATGCTATTTGTGATGAATTTTGGTTGTTAGCCATGCAAGAGGAATTAAACCAATTTGAAAGAAATCAGGTATGGGAACTAGTCCCTAGGCCATCAAAAAATCAAACAATTGGAACTAAATGGGTCTTTAGAAATAAATTAGATGAAAATGGTATAATTGTTAGAAACAAGGCTAGACTTGTAGCTAAAGGGTACAATCAAGAGGAGGGCATAGATTATGAAGAAACGTATGCACCCGTAGCCAGACTTGAGGTCATTCGCATGTTACTTGCATTTGCTTGCATTATGAATTTTAAATTATATCAAATGGATGTAAAAAGTGCGTTTTTATATGGCTTTATTCAAGAAGAGGTGTATGTAAATCAACCTCCTGGTTTCGAAAATTTTGACCGACCCAATCATGTTTTTCGCTTAAAGAAAGCGCTTTATGATTTAAAGCAAGCTCCTAGAGCTTGGTATGAGCGCTTAAGCAAGTTTCTTTTAGAAAAATGTTTTTCACGAGGAAAGGTTGACACAACCTTATTTATTAAAAGAAAATCACATGATATTCTTCTTGTACAAGTGTATGTGGATGATATAATTTTTGGTGCTACTGATGAGTTTCTTTGCACAGAATTCTCTAAGCATATGCAGGAAGAATTTGAAATGTCGATAATGGGAGAATTAAATTTCTTCCTTGGGATTCAAATCAAACAAACAGACAACGGCATATTCATAAGTCAAACAAAATACTGCAAGGAACTTTTAAAAAGATTTGGAATGGACAATGCCAAGGAGATAGCCACACCAATGAGCACCTCATGCTACTTAGATAAGGATGAAAATGGTAAGCCTATTGAATTGATAAAATATCGAGGTATATATGGTTGGATCCCTCTTGTATCTTACTGCAAGTAGGCCTGACATCATGTTTAGTGTTTGCATGTGTGCTAGATATCAGGCTAGTCCTAGGGAATCCTACCTTGCGGCGGTTAAGCGAATAATGAGATATTTAGTTGGGACAAAAGACATGGGATTGTGGTACCCCAAAGGCGACACATGCAATTTGGTTGGGTATTCCGACTCTGACTTTGCAGGTTGCAAGTTAGATAGGAAAAGTACTAGTGGGACATGCCACTTTTTAGGTAGTGCCTTAGTTTCATGGTTTAGCAAAAAACAAGCTAGTGTGACATTGTCAACCGCTGAGGCGGAAAACATAGCAGCAGGGAGTTGTTGTGCCCAAATTATTTGGATGAAACAACAACTGTTAGACTATGGTGTTCAATTAGATCATATCCCCATTCGATGTGATAACACTAGTGCCATTAACTTAACTAAAAATCCCATTCAACATTCTAGGACAAAACACATTGAGATAAGACACCATTTTATTCGGGATCATGTGCAAAATGGAGATTGTGTTTTGGAGCATGTGGGTACAACTAAGAAATTAGCAGATATCCTTACTAAACCCCTCAATAAAGAGAGTTTCTTTTACATCAGAAGAGAATTAGGCGTCCTAGATTTATCTTACATCAATTAATCTTACATGTTTACTTTTATTCTCACATATCTATCAAATTTGCTCTCTGTCGATAATTTTATTAATAAATATGTGAGCAGGACAATTAATTTTATCATAGGTCCTGTAACTATGTGTCACACTTTTTGATGATAAATTTCCAAATTAACTTCATAAATTGAATTTCATCCAGTTGGTCAATGTGCTCCTGCACCGTCCGTTCTATTGTGATAGAATGATTTTGTTAGTTTGGATACCGTGAATCATAAAATCATGAAATCAACCTCCATATTGGCTACTACACCTACTTATTTTAATAACGCTATTAACATCCCACTTTTCATCTATTTTGATGAATGAAAATTATCATCTTTTTTTATTATCTTTTATCCATAAACTTTCTTTTTGATCATGCCAAAAGGGGGAGAAGAATTGGAATATTAATCCTGCATAAAATAAATGTAATTGAACTATTCAGGGGGAGCATGCTTATAATATTCCTTTGCATAAAATAAATGTAATTGAACTATTCAGGGGGAGCATGCTTATAATATTCCATTGCCTAATAATTTGAATTTATGCCTTCTGAATTTAACTGACGTATCTATTGAGTAATATGTTTTAGATGGGGGGAAATCCATCCCACGCTCATGCAGTGCGTATATGACTCTGACACCACATTTCTTTGGTAAGAAGGTGAGGTTTATCATAATCAAAAAAGGGGAGTATGTAATCACACATTTATATATTTTGATGAATGACAAACAATAACAAAAAGGTAAGAGAATTTTTCTTATAGCATGCAGGTACCGCGTGCACAAATTCAAATTATTATGGTGTACCAGAAAATCAAGTATCAAGACCACAAGACCAAATGGGTAAATTATTAGGTCTTAGATACTTTTGTAAGAGGTTGGTTTAATTAGGTACTTAGCTTGGCTCAAAGTTTTTTTTAATGATGAAAAGCAAAATATTTTATCAAAATAATTTCTGAAATTTTTAATATCATCAAAAGATTTCACTCAAGTTTTTTTTGAAAATAATATTTCTGGTTGTGCCTTAGTCTTATACGTTTTCTTTATGGAAATCAATTTATTTGCAAAACTGACTTGAATGTTAAAATTGTGTTGGGAAGACAAAAGTGATTTGCTCAATGATTGCTCTTTTTTTTTTTAAACAAATTTGACCATATTTTTATCATGATTCAAAACCAAATTGATATCACTTTATATCACGTGTGATACTCAAATTGCCAAAGATAGTCAACGTTCATATCCTTTTAAACCAAACAAATTTGCATTGAATGCAATATATCATGGCAATTCATGCTTAAGCCTTCAACGTTAATTTTAATGCCCAGTGCCTCAGCCTTACACTTTTCTACTTTTTGGAATTTAATTGTTTTTAATAATAAGATCATTTGTTTTAAATGCATTATCAAATCAAAGACTTTTATGTGATACAAACGTTCAAATTCTCTTTCAAATGGCCTCACATTCTCTTTTATGGCAATGAATAATTTTTTATACAAACATATTTGCATTGAATGCAAATTTCAGACATTTGCCCAAGTCATTATTATTGTTTTTAAAAGGAAAAATTTTTGAGCTTAAAAACAGAAAATTACGCAAGACAGAAGGGAGAAAAAAAAATATATTCTTGTGTGCTGTTTCGTTATTGTCTTCTAGACTTTTGCACTAAAATTCTGAAAACACTTTGAGCTATTACTAGTATCTTTTTATCAATCTCACAGGACTTCAAGTTGTAATCATCTGCACTAGAAGAGTGTATCATATTGTTCTTCCTTTGCTAAAACTTTGTGTGAGGCTGTGGTATCCCTCTTTGTTGTGATTGAGGCTTCTACACAAGGGTGGGGTATCCCTAGTGAGAAGGGCTCTGTTGTGTACAAAGGTTGCAAGCACCAGTTATAAGCTTGTTTGTTAGTGGAAGAAAATATCACAGGTGGAGTGGGGACTTGACGTAGGTCACTGGTGGTTGATGGCTGAACCAGGATAAAATCCTCGCGCAAGAATTCTCTTTACCTCTCTTTTAATTTATTTATTTTATATAATTGATTGCGTGATAAATTTTGTTAAAGAAATTGTTGTTGAAAAATTAAAAAGAAATTTGTAGATTCAATTCACCCCTCCCCTCTTGAGTCGAAGCCACATATTCCAACAAAGGGGAGCTTACCTGAGGGATTTTTCCCAATAACTATATGTGATTAGTGTGTGGTCTGTATTATTTATCTGTGATTGTGGTGCTTGTTTAATTTGGTTCAAGTTGTTTAAGTTATGTTATTTTTATCGGTGATGGTTGATTTGCATTTAAATTGTTTACCTGCAATTATATTATAATGTATTGTGATGTATGATCTGTCTGGGAATATTTGTGATATTGTTGTTGATTGTTGTTTGAGAAGTCTGACAGTGGTCAGTGCCCAATTAAATTAATTGGATAAAAATTTTAAGAAGCTTGATAAATTATATTCAATGTTTTAATGATAAAATATTGGAATATAATATTAATGGAAAATTTTATTTGGGAAAAATAAGGAAAATTGGAAAATATGATTTAATAGCGTAAGAGTGTTTTATGATTCATAGTGAGGACGTAACGTGAAAATATTTTCACACTACTAATTAATAGGTAGGAAATTTCTAAATATTAGAAAATGTTATTTTAAGAAAACAAGTTCCAAAAATAATTTTATTATACTGTTGGAAAAATTATTTTACTAGAAATCAAATTGATTTATACTTAAAAGAAAGTAATCAATTAATAAATTTAAAATAACAAATAAATCATAAATAAATTATCTAAATATTTGGAACAAAAATTTATTATCTTCGATCGAATTCAAAAAAATTTAAATAATATAATATATGATATAAAATAATTCAATAATAATAATGAGAATAATTTTACTTTTTGGGTTCCAAACCAAATTGACTCAAATCAAAATCAAATTGAATCATACCTAAAGTTTATTATTATTATTATTATTATTATTATTATTATTATTATTATTATTATTATTATAATATAAAAATAATGTTATGCCAATGTTAATAAATATCATTTCAAATTTTGACATATATTAGATTATAATATCATCGTCATATATCAAATCATTCATATTAAATGTTGTACTAACAATATGATTTCAAATTTAAATTAAATCAAAATTAACTTCAAAATATATTGAAAATATCACCTAATCTATAAATAGTTAAATACTCACATTTTTATGGAAAAAAGTTATTCGAACAACCTTGCATAACTCTTTTATACATGAATCATTACACATTGAAAGTCTATGTTTTGGTTTTTTTCCCCTTCCTTCTCTCGTTTTTTACTTTTGTTTCAGGTACTCTTTTCATGTTGGATATAGATATATTAACAAGGCACACATTAATATAAATTTTTTAATATAAAGTTTTTTTTACACTGCACGGTCCATTATACTATAAATATGTTGTTTCTAAAATTTAATATAATAAATATTACTGCATATGACTTTTATATAAGTTATATTTTAAATTTAATTCTTAATCTTATTCTTATGTCAATTTGGAAATATTTTTGGCTATCTGATACGCTGAACATGGTACAAAAAGACAAGCAATTTAGTGATTAACTACAAAAAATTCTTTTAGCGGGGTCATCATTTTTTATCGACCTTATATAAGTTATAAGCACTTTTTTTACTAGGGGTTATAAGAACATTATGGAACACCATACCAACACACAAGATTTAAAAAATTGAAAAACATGAAGTCAAAAACTTTATTGAAAAACATGTTGGCAATTAATTGTGTCTCTGATATGCTCCTCAGCCATTAACATTCAATTGCTAGATACACTATAATTGAGCCATCTATATTGTTTTTAAATATTCCATGCAAAACAAGTATGCTAATAAGAATTGGCAACAAATTAAAAAAAACAAAGGTGAGTTAATTTCTTTCCACAGATTAGCTCTTGATCTCAAATTAAAAAATCCAATGAAGTATGTTTCAATTGATTTCACCTTAGTATTTATTTCTATATTAAAATTCATAAGAAAATTTACAAATAGCTTAAAGACATTATGATAACATCAACTTTAAGGGTATAACCCGTGCATTGCACGGGTCAAACATGCTAGTATAGTATAAATCAATCACAATTTTAAATTTAGAATTTCAATTGACAATAATTTCACACATGTTTTCAATATTTGGAATTTAGAATCAATCTATATCTATATATCTATATAGAGTGTGTTTGGGAAATATTATTTTCCCTGGTTTCAGCTGTTTTTTAGCTTAAAAGTTGTTTCATAGATAATCTATCATGTTTGACATTTTGATTAAATTTATAAAAAAAAAAACCTTTTTTTAGGGAAAAAAAGTTGTTTTATGCCATCTGGTTTTTTCTTGCTTAAGATTGTTGTGATTTAATTATTTTTCATTCTCAAAACTCTCTTCCTTATTTACCCCTACAAAACTAACTTCTAAACAAATATTATTAAATTATACAAATAACTTCATACCCTTTTTTGTAATTTATTATATAAAAGTGATTTTTTTGCACCACCCAAACAAAATAGATTATCGTAAAATCGTTTTTCAGCAAACAGACCAAAAAAAAAAAACAGATTCTGATTATAATCGATTATCACCATAATCGATTATCAGCAAAATCTTTTTTTTTCCAGCTTTCCCAAACACACTTGAAATGCATGTTTGAAATTAAGTTGGGAAATCACATCCACCATTTAAGTCACGTCCATAGTGTGTTAGGATGAGCGTTTGGCAAACGTGATTTTGGATAGAATTGATTTTGCATAATTGATTTTGGATAAAAGTGAGTTGAAAGTAAAGTGATTTATGTTTGGCTACGTTTATGACAAAAGTGGTTTTTGTATAGAAATGTTGTTTGGATAGTTTTGATTAAAATTGCTTTTGCGCGTGTAATTACCAAAATGGGCTTGAGTGTTCATATATGTATACCTTTTTGTTAGATTTTTTATGTTAATTTTTCAATAAGAGGTAAAATTATATATTAATCAACATTTTTTGTTTTACTTTATTTACTATTATGGGATGTGTCAACCGCACCATCCTTTTTTTACTAGCTGTGTCACCAAATGCTATTAACGTAAAGAAGACCATGTGAAAAAAAAAAGGTAAAGAAGCCCAATCCTTTAAAGCCCAATCCCTCATCTTCCCTAACCTAGAAACAGAGAAGTCGTTCTGCAACATCAAGCATTTCAGAGTCATAAAAATGGTACAAGAATGGAAGGTGGAAACATAGTACCTATTAGAAGGAACATACTCTGCAACTGCAAATAAAAGGGGATGCTAGTTAGTAGAAGTAGGTGATAAGAGTTATTGAGAACCAAGGTGAATGAAGGAATAAAATAAAGCGTGCCTACCACACCCCAAGAATCGATTTGCCGTAGAACGTGGAAGCTCCAATTTCGAGCTTCATGTAGAATCTATTTTGGGCATTAGAATCGATTTACCTTCCTGGAACCCAAACAACATAAAAACACATTTGACCACTTTTGACCACACCTAACGTGCGTTGAGGGAGTTTAGAAGCTATTCCAAACACATACTAAGCTCAAAGGAGTTACTTCTACATCACGTATCCACGGACGCGGCTCCAAACACTGCATAAATGTGAATAGAAAGTAACTAGTCATCGTTTAAAACATATCTCTAATAATATGGTTTAAATTTCAGATCAAGATAGCTTCAATTTATTTTAATATTCATGGAGACTATTGTGCAATAAAACAAAAATAAAATAACAACCTTTTATTGGTACTCCCCCTATGTCTATTATAAGCAAAAAAGTCTCAAACTTTTTTATCCAATATACAAGCAAATTTTAACTACTTCTATCCAATTTAATGACGTTATTCTCAAAATACTTTTTATTTAATATAAATTTTGTTTTCCAATGACTCCTTTTATCCCCAACAACACAAGCTTAATAAATAAGATGAAGGATAATTTAGGTTGCAAACTTAATTTTTTAAATAAGATTAACAATATTAAATAAGATTAACTAACCACATTAATATGTGTGTTTTATTTAATTTTTACCGAAGGAAGTATATTGTAGACCACATTCACACGAGTTTTAAAGACTTTAATTGGTGCCTAGCTAGTTAGCTACCTTTACCTTTTTTGTTTCTTTTGTAAAATTACACTCACTCGATGGGTCAATTAATGAATATCATTTGCTAGAATCAAACCCTATTAATCTTAATACATACTCCCTCTGATCCATATTATAAGCAAAAAATTAATGGAACACATATAGTAAGGTGGTTGATAACTCTTAGAAATAAGAGTTATTATTATCTTTTTAACTAAATCATTGTTCTTGTTTAGATTAATTTGATAAAATAAGTAGAGTTCTAATAAGAATTTGAGTCATTGAGCTGAAACTGTTTGAATACTGAAAAGAATGATAAATTTTGGAATTATATAACTGAAAAGATGTTTGAAGTGTTGAGCAGGAAAATCTGATATTTAAGTTGATTGGAGCTGCTCTGGTAATGCTATGGAATGTTGCAGCTTCTGAAGACAGAATCACTACAAGACAAAAGAGTTGTCAGCTCAGCGCACCTTCACTAAAGGATAAAGAACCTGCAGCACGTCCAAAAATGAGGAAAGAAAAGTGCAACCCTCCACTGGGTGTACTTGGGAATTGGGCCAAAGAATATTTTAATATCTGAATTTATGTAAAGCCCAAAAAGTGAGGTATGAGAGAGAGTGTAAACACCCTAGTTGGGGAGCACTAGTACAATTAGTGAAAAGTAGCCAACCTCAAGTGTCAGCTGGTACAGGGTACAGCAGCCTCCATTTTCTATCATTGTCTCCTCTGTAATTTGTTTTACACATTTATTCTTTCATTTTCCATTTTATTGACTTGTCTTGTCATTATGCTCATTATGAGCTAATTTCCTTTAGCTAGGATGCTATGATTTTGTAATTGATACTTAAGGGTGATTAATGCAAATGGATGTTACTCATTTTCCTTTATTCTGTGTGAATGCTATTTTAGTTTGGATTGATCAACTGAATTAAAATACTAGCTAGTTAAGTTTGGAAAAGCTTAGTTAGTGGATTTATTTAAAGGATAAAGTTAAAGTAGTTAATTGGGAAATTAATTACTGTTGAGTGAGCTAGGAATAGCCTTCAAGACTTTAAGTAACTGGACATGCTTAACCTTATCTGAGTGGATTTAATTTGAATTAGGAATAAGAAGCAATTAATGAAACTCGGTCTTTATTGTTAAAAAACAAAATTTATTTTCCTGGACTAAATGTTGTAGCATTCTGAAGCATAAGTTACCCTGCAGTTAAAATTACAAAGGATTAGTTTTCCTAGCTGTTAGCCATCTCATTTGAAAACTCTATTTCATTGATTTACTACCTTGCAAATTGAATTGCTGCTTGAGAATTAATTACTTTCTTTACTTTACTGCCATAAATTATCTTTCGTTTATTAAGCTATTTAGAAAAGTTAAAACAAAGAATTTATATTCAAATCATTTAAATCCTCGTGGGAACGATCTTTATTCACACTTTATTACTTGTATGATTGTGGTCACTTGCACACTCTGCACATATTCACAAAATATGACAACAAGTTTTTGACGTCGTTGCCGGGGATTGACAATGGTGTTGAATCTTTAAATTCTTAGTTTAACATTTTCTATCTAGCTAGTGCTGAAAACTGTTGTGTGCCTTGCTCAGTAACATGTATTGAATCTGTATGTGCAGCAAGGATACACCCGAATTCCAACTTGATTTGGAGATAGAGAAAACTGCAAAGAGGCTATGCTGTATTTGACCCCCAAACCATGAACACTGGAATAATGAGACCAGAAATAACTACCCAGCCGTTTGAGTTCAAACCAATGATGTTCCAAATGCTTCAAACTGTTGGGCAGTTCAGTGGTGCTCCTACTGAAGATCCACACTTGCATTTGAGGCAATTTCTAGAAGTGGCTAACAATTTCAAGATCCCTGGATCAAGTGATGATGCTTTCAAGTTAAGGCACTTTCCTTATTCTTTGAGGGATAGAGCCAAGACTTGGTTGAACTCTTTGGAATCGAACTCCGTTACTTCTTGGAATGGCCTAGCCGAAAAGTTTTTGATCGAGTACTTTCCTCCTACTAAAAATGCAAGAATGAGGAGTGATATAACTTCCTTCAGGCAGAATGATGATGAATCACTGTCTTAATCATGGGAGATGTTCAAGGAGCTGTTGAGAAAGTGTCCTCGTCATGGCATTCCTGTTTACATCCAAATGGAGATTGTCTACAATGGATTACTGCCTCCTTTGAGGTTGATGCTAGATGCTTCATCATGAGGCACATTTTTGACTAAGTCTTACAATGAGGCTTATGAGTTGATTGATAGCATAGCTGCTAATAGCTTTCATTGGCCAACTGTGAGGGCCAACTCTGGTAAAAATCATGTTGGAGTGCTTGAGGTGAAGGAAGCAAATGCTTTATCTTCTCAGCTTGCTGCCATCACCAATATGCTGAAAAATTTGACTGCTACCAACACAAGTAAGGAACATGTTATGGCTGAAACCTATGGTGGCTCAAGTGAGTTCTACTACCTGCGTTTTTTGTGGAGGGGGGCATCTGTTTGAAGAGTGTCCTAACAACCCAGTATCAGTGAATTATGTGGGGAATAGATGGAATAATGCATATTCCAACACCTACAATCCTGGTTGGAAGCAACACCCAAATTTCAACTACGGGAATTACAGCAATACATTGAATTCTTCAACTAGAAACACCCACAACAATACCAACAACAGGGGCAGAACAGTCAGCAGCAGCAGAATAAAGTCCCTGCAAAAGAACCCAATTTGGAAGCCATTCTGAAGGCTTTCATGACTGAAACCAAGGCTCAGATCCAGAACCAAGGAGTAGCTATATATGATGAACTTGGAGAATCAAGTGGGTAAGTTAGCAACTGCATTAACTAACAGACCTGCTGGCACCCTACCTACATGCATCCAGAGTCTCCATCTTCCTCAAATGATAAAGAGAATGAGCAGATCAAAGCCATAAACTTAAGAAGTGGGATAGAGCTACAGGATGCTGTAGCATTTAAGCAACAAGGAACAAAGACAACTGACACAGCTGAAACAGAAAATACTAAACTTGACTCGGTTCCACTGCCTGAAGACACAGTGCAAGTCACTCCCAAGTGGACTGAACCTAAGCTGATTTCAGAGAGGCCACCTCCACCATTTCCACAAAGGTCGAAGAAGGCAGCTCAAGATAAGCAATTCAAGAAATTTTTGGAAATTCTGAAGCAATTGCACATCAACATACCCCTGGTTGAATCCCTGCAACAAATGCCCAATTACACCAAGTTCATGAAAGACATTCTCACAAAGAAGAAGAGGTTGGGAGAATTTGAGACAGTTGCTACGACAAAGGAATGCAGCTTAATGCTGTAGAACAAGGTACCTCAGAAAATGAAGGACCCAGGCAGTTTCACAATTCCCTGTTCCATAGGGAATACTTATTGTGGAAAGGCTTTGTGTGACCTTGGAGCCAGTATCAATTTGATGCCATTGTCTATTTCCAGGAAATTGGGAATTGGTGAAGCAAGAACAACTACAGTAACTCTGCAATTGGTTAACAGATCCATTGCCTACCCTGGGGGAAAGATTGATGATGTGTTAATCAGGTTGGACAAGTTTGTTTTCCCAGTTGACTTCATTATTCTTGATTTTGAAGCTGACAAGGAAGTCTCCATCATCCTTGGAAGACCTTTTCTTGCAACAGGAAGAACAATGATAGATGTCCAGAAAGGAGAGCTTACTATGAGGGTTAATGATCAACAAGTTACTTTTAATGTATTCAATGCCTTGCAATATCCTGATGAGGATATGGAGAGTTGTTCTGCTATTACTATTATTGAATCCCTTGTGCAAGAGCAATTTCTAGCAGCAAGGGAATGTTTAGAAACAGAATCTGGAATTCATGATGAATCTGATTCTGGGAATGAAGAACTAAAGATTCTAGTTGAAGAGAAAATGGCACACAAATCTTGGATCAGAAGATATGAGTCCCTGGAGATGACTAATGATACCTTTAAAGAGAATGTACCCTCCATTTAAAGACCTCCCACTCTTGAATTGAAGCAGCTGCCCACTCATCTGAAATATGATTATCTGGGAGAACAGGATACCCTTCCCATCATTATATCTTCTTTCCTTACTTATGATTAGGAAATTAGTCTCATTTCATTTTTGAAGAAGCACGAGAAGGCTATTGGATGACAAATGGAAGATATCAGAGGAATCAGTCCTAGCCTTTGTATGCACAGAATTCTCTTAGAAGAAAATGACAAGAATAACATTGAAGGTCAGAGAAGATTGAATCCAATAATGAAAGAAGTAGTGAAGAAAGAAATCATCAAATGGCTTGATGTAGGAATCATTTATCCTATTTTAGACAGTGTGTGGGTTAGCCCTGTGCAGTGTGTGCCAAAGAAGGGTGGAGTCACTGTGGTAAAGAATGAGAAGAATGAACTTATTCCCACAAGAACAGTCACGGGGTGGAGAATATGCATGGATTATAGAAAGCTGAACAAGGCCACAAGGAAGGATCACTTTCCACTATCGTTCATTGATCAGATGCTTGATAGGTTGTCTGATAGAGAATTTTATTGCTTTCTAGATGGTTACTCGGGCTACAATCAGATAGCAGTGGCACCAGAAGATCAGCAGAAGACCACCTTTACTTGTCCATATGGTACATTTTCTTTCAGAAGAATGCCTTTTGGGCTCTGCAATGCTCCTGCAACTTTTCAGAGATGCATGATGGCTATTTTTTCTGATTTCATTGAGAAAACTATGGAGATTTTCATGGATGATTTTTCAGTATTTGGTGATTCATTCATGGGATGCTTGAACAACTTAGCAGGTGTTGGACCAACTTAGTTTTGAATTGGGAGAAATGTCATTTCATGGTCAAGGAAGACATTGTGTTAGGTCACAATGTGTCAAAGAAGGGAATGGAGGTGGATAAGGCAAAAATTGAGGTGATTGAAAAACTTCCACCACCTAACTCTATTAAAGGCATCAGAAGTTTCCTAGGCCATGCTGGTTTCTATAGAAGATTCATAAAAAAAATTTCCAAAATATCCAAGCCACTGTGTAAATTACTGGAGCATGATAGTGCATTTGACTTCACAGCTAAATGCTTATCAGCTTTTGAAACTCTGAAGAAAGCTCTGATCACTACACCAGTAATAGTAGCCCCAGATTGGGAGAAGCCATTTGAATTGATGTGTGATGCAAGTGACTTTGTAGTGGGCGATGTGCTAGGTTAAAGGCATAACAAAATCTTCCACACTATCTATTATGCCAGCAAAACCCTCATTGATGCTCAAGTAAATTACACTACTACAGAAAAAGAATTGTTGGCAGTTGTGTTTGATTTTGACAAATTCAGACCTTATCTTGTAGGAACCAAGGTTGTGGTGTACACTGATCATGCAGCCATCAAGTACCTCATTGATAAGAAGGATACAAAGCCAAGGTTGATTAGATGGGTCCTACTGCTCCAAGAGTTTGATTTCGAGATTAAGGACAAGAAGGGTATTGAGAATCAAGTAGTTGATTATCTTTCCAGAATTGCTGAAGAAGAAGAAACCAAGCCTCAAAGAGAAATCAAAGAAAATTTTCTTGATGAACACCTGCTGATGATAGAAGATGCTGCAGCATCCTGATACGCTGACATGGTGAATTTTCTGGAAAGTGGGGGTAATTCCAGTGGAAATGAATTCTCAACAAAAAAGGAGATTTTTGCATCAACCTAAACATTTTTACTGGGATGAACCCTTCCTATACAAAAGATGCCAAGACCAGATCATGAGGAGATATGCTACTGAAGAAGAAATGAAAGACATCCTGAGTGATTCCCATGATGCCCCTTATGGTGGTCACTTTGGAGGGAACATAACTGCTGTAAAGGTCCTGCAATCAGGGTATTTTTGGCCCACTTTGTTCAGAGATGCACAAGAATATGCCAAGAACTGTGACAGATGTCAGAGGGTGGGAAATATTTCCAATAGACAAGAAATGTCACTCAACACTATTTTGGAGATTGAATTGTTTGATGTGTGGGGCATAGATTTCATGGGTCCCTTCCCTGTCTCTTATGGAAATGCCTACATCCTAGTAGCAGTGGATTATGTCTCCAAATGGGTAGAAGCAGCAGCTTTGGCTTTTAATGATGCCATATTAGTCACCAAGTTCTTGCACAAGAACATCTTTACCAGGTTTGGCACCCCTAGAGCTATAATCAGTGATGAAGGCTCTCATTTTTTGCAACAAGCTGTTTGCCAATTTATTTGCAAAGTATGGAGTGAAACACAAGGTGGCTACTGCCTATCACCCTCAAACTAGTGGCCACGTTGAAGTCTCCAACAGAGAAATCAAAAGGATCCTTGAAAAAATTATGAATCCTTCAAGGAAATAGTGGTCCTTACATTTAGATGATGCTCTCTGGGCCTATAGAACTGCTTTTAAAACTCCAATTGGCATGTCTCCTTACAGATTGGTTTATGGCAAAGCTCTCCATTTACCAATAGATCTGAAACACAAGGCATTCTGGACCATTAAGAAGTTGAATTTTGATGCACAAGCAGCTAGAGAGGCAAGACTAATGCAACTGAATGAACTTGAAAAGTTCAGGCTCTTTGCTTATGAGAATGCTGGAGCATACAAGAGCAAGGTCAAGGCCTGACATGATCAGAAAATCCAACCCAGGGAACTAGTTGAAGGCATGCAAGTGCTCTTGTTCAATTCCAGATTAAAATTGTTCCCTGGGAAATTGAAATCAAGGTGGTATGGACCCTTTAAATTGATCAAGGTCTACCCTCATGGAGCTGTGGACTTGCTTGATGAAAGCTCTGGAAGAGAGTACAAAGTCAATGGCCAAAGGGTAAAGCAATATTGGGGTGATCCTTGTGCCAGAATGAAGGCCACCATCCATCTTGCAGACCCTTAGTCAAAAGTGTGGAGTCAGGTTGAGGACATTAAACCAAGCGCTACTGGGAGGCAGCCCAACTTTATATCCTTTGCTTTATCAATTAATTTCAGTTAATTAGTTTTACTTAATTCTAATTAGTTTTACTTAGTGTTATTTTAGAATAAATATATGCTGCTAACATATGAGTGCAGACTGAAGAAATTTTAGTCCAAAGGTTGTGCTGGAAGGTGGGTCAATATGGTCCAGTCAAGCCCATTTAGCAGAGCTTTGGGTGGTGTTGGTTGGTACAACACGTGGAAAGTGTTGGGCTTGAATTAATTTGAAATTTGAACTCAAAAGCTGAAAGTTTTGGGGGAAGGAATTAAAAGAAAACGTGAGGAATGAAGCTTGCCCAAAATCACCCATTAATGACTACCCTTGACTCCACCACACACGTCTGCTCATGACCTTTCACCTCAACCTTCTCCCTTCTATTAAAGCAACTCTGCCATATCCCTTTCCCCTCACTTGTCCCTACCACCCAAACCCTATTTTGCGCTCAGCTATCCCTTTCACCTACTAGAGACCCCACCTACAACTTTTCAACCCACAAGGTACAATGAAGAAGACCAAAACCCAAATCGGGAAAACCAAGACCACTGTCCCTACCTCTGACTCATCTGAGGACCCTACCAACACCTTTGTTGATGAGGAGAGCATGTCAAAATATGAAAAAGAAGTTGTCAAGCAGAGGTTCCATTTGGAGAAAGGCTTCTTCCTCCTCGATGATGACCACTACGGTCTCACTGAGGAGGTGGCTAAAGTAATTGATACCCACCAATGGAAGAAGTTTAATGCTCACCCCAGGGACCCCATAGCTCCATTTGTGAGGGAGTTCTATGCCAACCTCAACTCACCTCAATAGAAGCATGTCATGGTGAGGGGGTCCAAGGTCTCGTTCTCTGCTCCCACTCTGAACAGACACTAGGGGTTTAAGGAGGTTGAAGATGGGTACAACACCCAGCTAGCAAGAATCGAGGAAACTACCCGAAATGATATGATGAAGGAAGTCATAGTAGAGGGTACTGAATGGATCAAGCAGGATGATAACTAGAAGATCGCAAGGCCTGACCTCACTCCCTCAGCCAAAGTTTGGTATCACATTATCAGGCACAAGATACTCCCCACTGCCCACTTGGAAACAATGAATAAAGAGAGGCTCGTTCTCCTCTACTGCATCCTCAAGGGGAAGAAGTTCAATTTGGGCAAGCTAATCAAGAAGGAAGTAATTTCTTGTGCTTTCAAGCCAAAAGGGCCTTGGTTTTTCCCTTCATTAATCACTTCCATGTGCTTGAGAAGTGGAGTGAAGGCACGCCCAGGAGAGGAGGTCATTGCCAACAAGGGAGCTGTGGATTTTCTGGCAATCAAGCGATTTCAAGCGATTTGCAGGGTCAAGTTCAAAGGTAGCTGTACAAGAACCTCATTTTGTACAGCAGGATCACCCAGAAGGTTTGGAGAAGAAAGTTGATTTATGCTATGAGATGTTGCAGCATCATATGAAGCAGCAACAGCTCTTCTGGGCATTCTCCAAGGAACAGCACCTGTGGCAGCACTGGACCTTTGAACTTAACAAATTTCAACAATCCAACCCAGTCCCCATGTTTCCTGAAGATGTTTTTGCACCCTTCAAATACTCTCCCCCAGAACCTGAGAAGCAACCTGCGCCTGACAAGCAGCCTGCACTAGAAAACCAACCTGATAACACCCCTGCCAACCCCAATTTAAGCGTGCAATCTGTGAATAATAATGAAATCAGCTCTGATTGGACACCACCAGCACCACCTAGAGATCCCACACCACCACTAGCACAACCAAGTGGCTCCAAGAGAGGCAAGGATTAGATGGTTGAAGAAGAAACAGAAGCACCCCCTTCACCCAAGAAAGGAAGAATCAAGCATAGAGCCCCTTGTATGATCAGGAAGACAAAGACTGAGGGAGAAGCTGCAAAGTCCAGTTCTGAATCTAGTGAGGATTCTGAGGACAACTTGCCCATTGTGAGCAGAGTTGGAACACTCAATTCCCTCAAGACTGCTAAGGCTCATGCCAAAACTAGTGGAGGGGAGGATGCTGAAACTGACAAGGAAACCAGTGCTGAGGTGGCAATTACCAAAGAGGTACCAGCAACAAGCAAGCCTACTATGAAGCAATTGGCCAGAGGTGGCAACAGGAGGAGCAGCTCTAGATTGGCTCAGCTTTGAGCAGAAAATAACACCCAAGGTATTGCAGCACCAGATGACCAGGATTCCCCCTATCTCTCTCAGTAGTTTAAGTTTCTGTTTCGCTAATGGTTGTAGTGGAGTAGGCTTGTCTGTTTTTAATTTAGCTGTGAATGATGTCTGTCTTGCCCCCACTGTTTCAAACTGATTAGTGATTAATTATGCATTTGGGGTCCATTTTGGAAAGAAAAATGTCAATGAATGAATGAATGAATTGTGTTTGCCTTCCATGTGCATCTGATGAGGATAGTCTATTTTTGTGTGTGCTTGAGTGTTGTGTCAATGCATGATCATCCTTGATTAATCCCTTCTCACCACTAATTCCCTAACTCAAACCTTATGCCTAAAAGAAAGATTGCATACAAGTTAACCAATCAACACGAGAATTGGGTTGCAAAGACCCTGTCTCAAGAACTGATGGTGAGGCTTGTATTAGATTTCAACCTAAGTTTGGGGGTGTGTGAGACTAAATGAGATGTTGTAGCACTCTATAGCATCAATCCTGTGAGCTGTTGGGCTTTAGAAGTTTCTTCCATCATATAGTCCATTCATGTGTCTTTCTCTATAGAAGTTGCCTTATTTTTGTGATTAATTGCACACATCACTGATGCACACAATTATGCATGAGGCACTTTTCTTGTTTTAACCACTGGGACTTAAAAGTCCAACCTTTCAATATTATCCTTGTTTGAACCCCTTTGCGCCTGGACCATTTTTTTGCTGTATTGAGCCACACTACAAACTCATTTCCCTGAAAAATAATGTAATACCCTTTTAGGTGGAGTTTGAGATTGTTATTAATTTGTTCTGTGAAATTTTGCTCCTTAAAAAAAATGGTTGAGGACAATCACCATCTAAGTTTTTTTTTTTTTGGGGGGGGGTAGCTATGCACCAAAGGAAAGAGAAAAACATACCAAATGAGCAATACAAAAAAGTGCAGAAAAACTACTCAAAGTCAATATTCTAAAAAAAAACCAAAACCAGAAATAAAATAAAGCAAGTGCCCCCTCTTTTAACAAAAAAGTGTGTTGAAATATGGAATTGACTGAGTTTGGGGGGTTGATATGGACAAGAGATCTTAAACTCCACCTAAGTTAGCTACTATCCAAATCATACCACACCTGAACCTTAGCCCCATTACACCCAAACAAGCCCTCTTGTTGTGTGCAGTCATGTGTATATGCTTTTGATTGATAGAAATTAGTCAAACCTATAATAGAGTTGCATTTGAATGATGAATGAGTGATACATAGACAAAATCATAAAGTGAAGTGAAAAGAGTGAAGTGACAAATCTTCAAGTGTGTTAAAACCCCTTTTCTTAGGAAGACAATCTGGTACACGCTAGTCCTTGTGTCCAAAGGATAAAAGGGAAATGCACCTAAGAATCTGATGAGATGTGATTTGGCTGGAGTTATCTTGATAAAGCTAAACTAAGAGTAAAAGGGAGACACACACACACACACACACAGGGGAAGGTGATTGGGGAGGAGTATTTTGTGTTGGACATTCTTTTGAAAAATATGCATCTGAGGACTGCCATCGAAGTTGCATAATGTTGTTTTGATTATGTTCACATTCTGATCTTGCTTGTCAAGTATCATTACTTGAGGACAAGCAATGATTCAAGTTTGGGGGTGTGATAAATCTTAGAAATAAGAGTTATTATTATCTTTTTAGCTAAATCATTGTTCTTGTTTAGAGTAATTTGATAAAATAAGTAGAGTTCTAATAAGAATTTGAGTCATTGAGCTGAAATTGTTTGAATACTGAAAAGAATGATAAATTTTGGAATTATATAACTGAAAATATGTTTGAAGTATTGAGCAGGAAAATATGATATTTAAGTTGAGTGGAGCTACTCTAGTAATGCTATGGAATGTTGCAGCTTCTGAAGACAGAATCACTACAAGACAAAAGAGTTGTCAGCTTAGTGCACCTTCACTAAAGGACAAAGAACCTGCAGCGCGTCCAAAAATGAGGAAAGAGAAGTGCAACCCTCAGCTTGGTGTACTTGGGAATTGGGCCAAAGAATATTTTAATATTTGAATTTATGTAAAGCCCAAAAAGTAAGGTATGAGAGAGGGTGTAAAAATCCTAGTTGGGGAGCACTAGTACAAATAGTGAAAAGTAGCCTACCTCAAGTGTCAGCTGGTACAAGATACAGCAGCCTCCATTTTCCATCCTTGTCTCCTCTGTAATTTGTTTTACGCATTTATGCCTTCATTTTCCATTTTATTGACTTGTCTTGTCATTATGCTCATTATGAGCTAATTTCCTTTAGCTAGGATGTTATGATTTTGTAATTGATACTTAAGGATGATTTATGCAAATGGATGTTACTTATTTTCCTTTATTCTGCGTGAATGCTATTTTAGTTTGGATTGATCAAATGAATTAAAATGCTAGCTAGCTAAGTTTGGAAAAGCTTAGGGCCTGCTTATTTTGTTTCCGGTTTCCTGTTTTCATTTCCTGCTTTCAGAAATAATTACAAAACTGCCACCTTGTTTTCATTCTGTTTCCTGTTTCTGAAGATTTGTACAGGAAACAATGAAAACAGAAAAAAGTTGTTTTCAGTGTTTCCTGTACAATTTTATGAAAACAAGAAACAGAATGAAAACAATGTGATAGTTTTGTAATTATTTCTGAAAACATGAAATGAAAACAAGAAACTGGAAACAAAGCAAACAGACCCTTAGTTAGTGGATTTGTTTAAAGGATAAAGTTAAAGTAATTAGTTGGGAAATTAATTACTATTGAATGAGCTAGGAATAGCCTTCAAGACTTTAAGTAGTTGGACATGTTTAACCTTATCTGAGTGGATTTAATTTGAACTTAGGAATAGGAAGCATTTAATGAAACTCGGTCTTTATTGTTGGAAAACAAAATTTATTTTTCTGGACTAAATGCTGTAGCATTCTGAAGCATAAGTTACCCTGCAGTTAAAATTACAAAGGATTGGTTTTCCTAGCTGTTACCCATCTCATTTGAAAACTCTATTTCATTGATTTACTACCTTACAAATTGAATTACTGCTTGAGAATTAATTACTTTCTTTACTTTACTGTCTGAGACGCCCCGACGTCCCATTAAAGAAAACCCAAAATATTAAAACCTAATTTCGTTATTATCGTTTAAGCGAATATATTAAAACAGCGGGAAATTTAAAACATAACATACATACATAATATATACATCTCAAATCCACGATACAAAGATGAGAGGGAATTCCATCAGTCGGATCCCAAAGTGTACAAACTGGTAATCAAACAGAAAATAAGAACAACATCCTAAAGAGACAAGACGCTCTGGCCATAGACTCTATACTCAATTATGAGGATCCACTGCTCGTCCTCCAACGTCAGGCTCATACGAAGTCCCATCAAGTTCCTCCATGACTGGAATCTCTGTAGGCTCTTCTCATCACGATCACAAAAAGAAACATATGTAACATAGAGAATATAGGGATAAGAAACCATATAACATCAAACGTGGAAATGGTTTAGCAACATTTAATTAAATAACGGCACACTAAACATCTGTCTCCCCAGTATAAATATATATAACATAATCATCCTCAATCCACATCTAGGATCTTTCCTCTACCCTCCATCATGATGCAATGCAAATGCTGTATGAATAGTCTCCTCAGGTATCGGCCATATCCAGGATATCACAACAATATAATCGACACGCCCCGAGTCCCCGGCGCACACCCTCGTCCCGCGGATGGAGAGTGCCCACGCAAAGCAATGGCACTATAGACGCACAACCGGTGCACACCTACGGACCACAATCCAGGATGCTCATGCAATGCATGAACTATAGCTGCGACTAAAATGAAATCATCTCCTGGACGGTCCGCCGTTAGCCTATCCCCGGAATTTTCCTTCCGAGGCATAGACCCCAATCGACCATGTTTCAGGTCCACTCGACCATGTTTCGGTCCCTCATATCACGAGACCATGTTTCGGTCACCCCCAGTGCCCTAACCTAGGTCATCATAATCTCATAGATAACCTCAAAATAATCTCATCTCATCACTCTCGTTCTCATATCACGATAATTATCTCGGTTAGGCACTGCTATCTCATATAGTATGCAATCCCCAAATACATCCTCGTGTCTCATATAACTTATGATTTACTCAATCCTCTAAGTACAATCATTACACTCATTCTATCATCATAATAATAATGATAATCACAACAACAACAACAACAACAACAACAACAACAATAATAATAATAATAATCATCCCATCAGTAGTAATATTAAAATAATAATATTAGTAACAATAATAATAAATATAAACCAGTATCAATTTCACATCAACCAGTCAAACACGTAATCCTCACGTAATAAAATAAAATATATATATATAGCGTAACGACGATAAACGCACAATTTCTATATCATCATCGGTACCACTAAGTAGTCCCCAATGTGGTATAGACCTTGTCCATTACTCGCTCTCATGTAGGGTTTGGGTCGCCCTACACCATTATCTAATTAAATGTAACCGCGCCATTTCCGACGTTAAATAATTTCTTTCCCCCACCTGGAATGTCTGAGGCTAGCTCTGGGGCAACAAAATGGACACTCCCTATATTCCCTCAAATCTGCCACGCACAGTTCTACACCCTCCGGGGCTCCAAAAATTCACCTGAACACATCATTGTGAAGCACACGTTACGTGTAACCCAAATCTGAAGTCGGAATTGGAAACCGATAAATGAATTGAAAGATAACCTCAGTACCGTCGCCGACGGCATTTAGGCATAAAAAGGACATAGGCTTACATTAGCCTAATCAAGAAAAGAAAGATAGGATAATGAAGTAGACATCGTGAGGATCACAACGGTATAATCAGAATTTTGATAGGACGAACGGATTGACCGGAACTCTCTCCGAAATTTTCTCTCTTCTCACGGCTCTCTCTCTCTCTTTATTTCTACGTCTCTCTCTCTCTAGCTCATGCTTTTTCTTAATACCCTCTCTCTGACTTGCTTCCTTTCTTAAACATTAAGTATATATATATATATATATATATATATATATATATATATATATAAAAAGAAAACTTTCTCTCTCAAATTTTCTTATTCCTTCTTTCTTAAACGTTAGATAATATATATATATATATATATATATATATATATATATATATATATATATATAACTTCTGCCACAATTAATTAGGCAAGCAAGAGGTGTGGCTCTCCAATTTTGCAGCAAAATGAGAAACAGAGGTGTCATTTATATAACACTTGCCGTGGCCACTAATCCTGTCACAAAAAAAAATTTGTTTAGTTAATAGGTACAAAATGAGTGATAAAATATTAAGCCTAAAATAAACATGTTTTTACTTTCTAGAATCTAAAAATAAAGATTGATAGATATACGTTTTCGAAATTCAAATTAGAGTAAAGATTAATAGTTGGACTGATCAACTAAGAAAATACTCGGTCCAAAATTTAATCTCCGATTAAGGTCAAACCAGTTTATTTTCAACTCTAAAATTAAATTGAATAAAAATATGAAAAATGTTTTTCTCTTAAATATATTATTTAAAATATTTTTCTGTACTGGTAGTAATAGTGACAATAATGTAACTTATTGTCTAGTAAGTGTGCATCCACTGAAATAAGTCAGTGCTAATGCACCCAATAAAATAATTTGAAGAGAGTAATTTAATTACTCAAACTAAACCACATAACAAAATTAACAAACATCCAAATAAAATAATTAATCATATGTGTAATTATATTTTAACCGGTTAAATAGCGTAACTAAAAACGGGCTGTTACACTGTCACAAATTATCTTTCGTTCGTTAAGCTATTTAGAAAAGTTAAAACATAGAATTTATATTCAAATCATTTAAATCCTCGTGGGAACGATCTCTATTTACACTTTATTACTTGTATGATTGTGTTCTCTTGCACACTCTGCACATATTCACAAAATATGGCAACAAGTGGTTTATTAATCTCATTTAATCTTGTAAAAAATTAGGTTTGTTACCTAAATTACCCTACATCTAAAAGTTCAATCTTCATTAAATGAGTCATTGGAATTTGTATTAAATGAAGGATATTTTGGGAATACTGTCATTAAATGAGTCATTGGAAAACAAAATTTTCTTATATATTGAACCAAAAACCTTGAGACTTTTTTGCTTATATATTGGACCGGAGGGAATATACTTATTTCTCACTAACTAATTAGATGGAATTTCTCACCATTTGCTATTTTAACTTTTATGTTTACATACAACTTCCTTCTGCCCGAAGAAGTGTGTTTGGAGTAAAAGAGTCACTTACCAGTTAATTATTATTTTTCTTTATTATAGTCGCGTTGTTTGTGAAAGACAAATCAGATAACACTTTGACATATTTCAGTAGGTATACCCATTACTCTTTATTAAAATCATTTGTTGTTAATGGTTAATAAAAACATAATCGTTATTTGACATAATAAGATAATGGAAATATAAAATTATATTTTGTAGAAGAGACACAATAAGGATATGTTTATTACATATTATAAAAAATATTTTCATATTTCATAAAATAATAATAATAATAATAATAATAATATTATTATTATTATTATTACTACTCCAGTCAAAAAAATTTATTATTATTATTATTATTTCTATTTCTAAGTTACTAAAAACTATCTCATTCATGAGTAAAAAAAAACTACCTCATTCTAACATTTCTTAGTTGACATTTTTTTAATGTTGCGATTACAACTAGATTATTCTGCTTAGGTAATCAAGTCATTGATTCATTTTTTAATGCAGTTAAAAGCATACCCATCAAAATATTAGGGAATGTCAGTATAACTTCTTTTTGTACTGGTAGTGGATACTACTTTATACTATCGGTGTTTTAATTTCTCCATTAATAATATAACTGTTTATTTTTCCATAATAGAGAAACAATATTGATAATTTACAATTTTTAAAGGTTACATAATGATGGATCACAATTTTATATAACCTTTATAAATTTGAAAAATAATAATTCATATTATTCTAATATTTCTATTTATTCCTTACTACTACATATATAAAAACTTATAATCAACAAATAATACTTCCTTGCTGCGAAATATAGTTGACATGATACAAATTTAACAAATGAGTGAGACCGAATAATACAAAACCTGTATTTTATTGAATTTGAAGTTAAATATAAATGACATTTAAATAAATACACGAATAAATTGTTGGATAATAACCCTTATGATACATTGTCTTAAAAAAATAGTAGCAATATTGAAAAAATCAGAAAACCAATGCCAGAAAATAGATATCACAACATACAACTTATATAAATAAATTTAAAAAACCAAAAGGATAGTCAAAAGGTATTAACAACATAGTTAAAAGTTTTAGTCTTAGTACATTGAGGATTGTATCACATTCTAACAAAAGACTTAACACTACTGCATCCTAGACAACTTCATAGGGACAATGCACCGGGTGTATCGGGATTATAAATTGCCATATTTTAAGTGTGATAGTTAATAAAATTTTGACAAAAAAATGCAACAAAAAAAAGTTGGGTTTTCTAATACGATTGTATTTTACACTAATAACAGTAGTATTTTAAGATTTAAATGATGGTTGAAATATTTGCAATTTTTATCGCGTTTACTTTTGAAAAAGTTTATATTAACTACATTCGTTTTTTTAGGCAATATTAACTACATTCCTGAGAACATGCTTTCATGGAATTTTTTTTTCCCAATGTCAAACATGCAAATACTTAGAGCCTTCATGTGGAAAATTTATTCCCGGGCAAGTTTTATGTCAAAGTCATAGAATGACTTTTTATCTCTCATACAAAACATGAAAAAAAAAAATATTCACGTCTCACTTTTTAGGGAATCTAGAACTATACCTTATATGAAATGACATCTCAATTAATTGCATTGTATTATATCACGGGTATAGTTTTCCCATTGAAATATATATTCAACTGTTTCTTCTCTTTTCTCTTTCATTTCAAGTTAACTATTTAAAAAAAATAAAATTGCGTCTATCATATTAATTTTCTTTCTTTCTTAAAATTGATTTCTTTTTCTCTTTTTTCTGTGCAGGTCAATATTTTTTTAAAAATTATATATTTATTTAACATATTATTATTTTCTTCCCTCTAAAAGATCTAATTGATTTTTTATCAGTTTTACTACGTTAAATTAACCATTTTTAAAAAAAAAACTTATTTCAAAATTGTATTGTATTATATCTATAATATTTTTCCCATTGAAAAATATATTGAATTGTTTCTTCTCTTTTCCCATTTATTTCAAGTTAACTATTTTTTTAAAAAAAATGTGTCTATCATATTAATTTTTTTCCTTAAAAATCTATTTGATTTCCTTCTCTCATTTTTCCGTGCAAGTCAATCTTTTTTAGAAAATATATTTATCTAACATATTATTATTTTCTTCCCTTCGAGAAATCTATTTGATTTATTTATCAATTTTACTCCATCAAATTGACCATTTTTAGAAAGATGATCAAATGTTATGTTGATAACACTTATCCAATGTTATCTTGATAAGCAACCCACTTTGGTTTATTAAGTGAACCATACTGTGGACCCCGTTGTGTCACATCATATTTATAAACTAATGCTTTGTTTGGTATGGAAGAGAAAATAAGAAGAGAGGAGATGGAAAGATAGAAGATGAGAAGATATAAGATGTTGAGAAAAAGACTAGATTCTAAGACATGTTTGGTATGAGAGAAATATGTGAGAAAATGAAAAAGAAGAAGTTGAGAGAAATTTTTAAAAAAATGATGATGAATATGTAAAAATGACATAAGTACCATAATTAAAAAAGTAACATATTATTCTTATTTTATATATTTAATAATTAAATATATTATGCAAATAATTACATATTTATATTTTTGTTAATAGGAATTTAAAATTCTTGACGGAAACAGATCCGACAGGATGACGGAAAAAATTGAAGAGTCATCAGATAACCACAAGGAATCAAATTCAGCAAAATTGACAGGTTGAAAAGTTGACAGAAATTAGTATGTCAGACAGATAAAGCCGTCAAGAAAGGAAAATACGTCAAATATTCGACAAATATATCCAGCTGACTGATGGAGGAATAGAAGTAACAACCCAACTTTCGACAAAGTTGGCAATAAGAATTGTCAGACAAACAAAGTATGGAAATGGCTAAGTTTCCAGGGTTGACAGCATCAGCAAGATAAGTTGTCAAATAACCAAACTGTGGACGACAAGTGGACATAAAACCACTCGAAGGACTGAGCAATTAGAGAAGTTTACTTGTCAGAGAGTTTGAAACATAGCAAAACTGCCATACAGGTGTCAAATTGTAAGATAGGAAGTTTCTTTAGGCGGTTATTTTGTATGCTTATAAATACTATCAATTCTGATGTAATCGGGGAGGTTGTACTTGAAGTGATATCCTGCATATCTCGATCACACAGCAGATTAAAGGATTGGACTCAAGTATTTCCTCCACCCCTTTTTATTTCCAGTTCAATTTATAATACAGCACCGCTCATTTAATTTTACATGTTCGTCTTTACATTCAGCATTTCCTTTAAATTTCATGTCTTTCATTTAAGTTTGTTATTCAGTCCTTTATTCTTCCCCAGTTATTTTATTTTTCAAGCCTTTTACTCGCTTTCGTTTAATTTCCTGCACTTTTTAAAGCTTTCTTCTGCCCTTCACTCATTTAAATACTTTTCAATAACTTGTTTCTTTCCTTTAATTTACTGTCATTTACCTTTACTTGTCATTTACAAGCTTTCAATTTAATTTCCTGCAACTTACATGCTTTCCTTTAATTTTCTCGTTGTTTAAATTTCACGTTCTTTATTTTCGCTGCAAGTCACGTCACATCTTTTGTATTTCTGTAAAAGTGAGAAGCCTTTCTTGTTTGAGCAGACATGCAAAATATCTATCCTAACGAGATTACCGCATAACTCGTCCGTCCCTACACTCGTCTGATCTCAAAAAAAATTATTTGTGACAAGAGGATTTTGGGCACAAACCAAAAACCAGCGTCAACAAATTGGCACGCCCAGTGGGACGAGTTTAGAGTAACTCGTATAGTGTCAGGAATTTGACATACAATTTTATTTGTATGCGTTTACGGAGTGGAAAGGTGGTTCAAACATCTATTTCCCAGAACTCTGTAAATATGAGTAATGCAAGTGATGCAGGCGTAGTAGACACTAACGCCGCCTTGTGTCAACGATGGATGCTATTGCACTAGGTTGACAATATTCCCTGCAAGTGGAACTAATGCAGAGATAAAGAGTACTAATGGTCTAGGAATAAGATGAGGCGTTTCTTACGCCCAAGTAGTTAATCGATTTGACGAAGTTGGTCAAGGAACACTTCCGTCACCAACTTCACTTGTCTTACAACAAATAAATACATCAACTATTGGATTGTCATCAAGAAGTGTTGTGAGTTCAAATCCAAGAGGGACTACACAACCTCTCTCACAACCTTTATATGGGATGCCTTATGGGTCAACAACCGTCAACCCAAATACTCCATTTGCTTACATACCATATCCGAATGGAATGACGATGGCTGCCCATACATCTGGACAGGCAGGGCCATCGACTGGGGGGCAAATTCCCAGTCACGCGAATGGAATAACGGGGTCCATGATAGTTACCCATTCTCGACAAGAACAACCGGTAGAAAGGCCTTATATTTCTCCATTGAGGCAACTCCCACAAAACATTGTTGGTCTGTCAGAGGCTACTTTAGCCAATGTCCGACAACAGATTGATTCTAGTAATTATGACATGGTGAACACATTTACTCAACAAATGAGTACAATAATTACGCCATTGATGGAAAACACAAACAATGCATGTTTAGCATTGACAAATGAAATACGTCGGCTAAACAGAGCCTTAGGTGTTGTAAACCCAGGTGAAAATCAAAATACTAATAGAAATTTCAATGCAAATCTCAATAGGATTAATCAACCACAGGTTGAACCACAAATTGACGGATTTGAACAAGATGATGAACGACAACAGCTTCATCATCGGATTCCTTTGAGACGTGGAAATGTACATATTCTACGACCAGAGGAAGATGAAGATTTGATCCTAAACCAGGGTGCTGTTGGAGCGTTCCGTCAGAATGTTTTAAATCAAAATATCAACCAAGTGGTTGAACAAGCATTAAATAGGTTTGGTTTTAACATTGGTTATGCTAACCAACCATTTTTTGCATCAGCATTTCCTGATTGGGTCCAACAGGCAGAAATGCCTCGAGGGTATAAAATACCCAAGTTGTCGAAATTCTCAGGAGAAAGTGGAGAGTCGACAATCGAGCATATTGCTCGATATACCATCGAATTAGGAGACTTGGCCTTGGAGGAAGGATTAAAAATGAAGTTCTTCCCCAGCTCGTTAACTAAGAATGCTTTTTCTTGGTTTTCAACTCTAAGGCCCAATTCAATCCATTCTTGGAATCAATTGGAAAGAGGTTTCCATGATCAATTCTTTAGAGGAGACTTGAAAATAGGATTGACAGATTTGTTTGGAATTAAAAGAATGAATAACGAATCTGTTGACGACTACCTAGCTCGATTCCGTCAGATGAGGAGTCGGTGTTTCACCCCTATTCCAGAAACAGAAATAATGAAAATTGCTGCGGGTGGTCTAGATTACTATATCAGGAAGAAACTTGTTAACCAACATTTGATGGATCTTGCCCAGTTAGGAGACAAGGTTCGACAGATTGAACAATTAAAAACTGAAAAGATTTTTAAGCAGAAGAGATTCCTTAAGAGGGAAAGGGTTAATTTTGTCGGATGTAATGAATCCGACGAAGAGAGTAATGATTCTGAAGAGTATGAGGTAGATTATGTCGAACTAAAGAATGGTCCACCTTATATTTGTCAAGCTTTGAAACCCGCAAGGGCCAAAGAAAGAATCCCTTTCATTAATAAGAAAGTATACACGTTTGATGTGACCAAGGCCGATCAAATATTTGACATATTACTTAAAGATAAGCAATTAAAATTGTCAGATGATCATAGGCTCTTGAAAGCCCATGAAATTAAAGATCGAAAATATTGTAAGTATCATAATACTTTTGGTCATGTGACGAATGACTGTATGCATTTCAGGGATATCATTCAGAAAGGTTTGACAGACGGAAGGTTGAAGTTTTTCGGACAAGAGACCAGGAAATGAAGATTGATCTGAGAACCCTTCGGTCCTAAAGCTAACCAAGCAGACCGCCAAGTCCATATGGGAGTAGGCATGGTCAACATCACGGCCGGACAGAATATCCAAATGGATTTGTCAGATCCATTTGATGTTTATCCGAAGCCAGGGGAACCACTTATTGAATATATGACACGAAAGAAAGATGAGGGCATGATTAAAGTTTGCCCTAGATGCGAAGCATTTTATGATGAGGTAGCCGCCAGAAAAGCTAGGGGGCAGAAATTACCATCGCATCGTCCACAAGATGACCAGAGCAGGTTTTCACATTCAAATAGCCATGCCGGATCCAACGATTAATGCGAGGAGTGTCTGCATCTGATTGTAAATAGGCAGACAAAACGGCCATCGGCAACATATACACCAGTCAAAATTCGGACAGCACCATACCGGAGGCTGGCTTGATTCAACCAGAGGATCGGCAGTAGGGCAGACAGATAATTGTCGGCCACATATACACCAGCCAAAAACTGACAAAGACAATACCTGGGAGGCTGGCTTGATTCAATCAGAGGATTGACAGTAGGTAACTCTGTCAGTGGCAGAATTAATCCTGCTAAGACAAGGTTGCCCCCATCCAACGTAATGGTGGATAAATGGGTAAGGAATTCAGCCATGACACAATACCCAGAATTGCAAAAACAGACGTGGGCTCGGAGAAACAAGGGCAATGAACGAGGGCCACCCTTTTGGAATGAACATTATCGAAAAGGTCAATTGGCGAAAAATGCTCAGATGGAAGGGCCTGGTCTTGCAGGACCCTCAACTCAATTGGCTATTTCCAAGAGCCAAAAGAGGAGACTACAAAGACTCCGACAAGCCCAGAAAAAGAAACTTGCCAAACAAGGAGGCGTCATTATAAAAGAAATGCCTTCCCAAGATGCTGGTTGCTTGGTTGCTACAACTGACAACAAAGTTGATAAGATAGCAGATACCAAGATGAAGAGTGTAATAGTAAGTCACCCCACGGAAGCTAATGTGAAGAAACTCAGTAATCAGACCAAGCAAGGCGAACCTATATCTCAGGTTTTTATAGAGAATAAGACTTCAGGACAAGCATCCTCACCAATAAAACCCAAAGGCAAATGGCCCAGGTCGGTTGTGGAAGTAGAGAGAGTTGCGGGGCTCGAAAAGAAAGTTGAGGCTAGAATAGAAGAGCAACAACTGACTACATTCAAGCCTCGAGTGTGATTTAACAAAGGAAGAGTTGTCATTTGATCTTTGTCATTGAAGCATTGAATGATCCGAATGATGACATAAACGTCGGTGGAGCCATAGATATGGGACGGCGGGAATGAGGATTGGGCCGACATCATGGAAGCGTTAGATAAGCGTAGTGCTGGAATTGCCCGGCCTTTGTCCGGATAGATCAGGGTCGAGATGACGAAAGTGACTTAAAGAGGAATCACGGCGGGACGATCGGAGGTGCTTTTCGGATGAGGATCCGGACAATGAAATCATCTTTGGAGCCTGGAATGAGAATGAATATAGGTTTAATTTCTTTCATCCCAGAGAGAATACGAGGGATATTTTGAGTTTGATCCCTGACGACGGCGGCGGTGATGTCATCAACAATGCGGGAGACCCAAATGATCACTGGATGTTTGTACAAGAGAATTTAGTTCTTGTATTCGACAATGTGGCTCGATTGGAGAAACCTATCGACGAACAGAAAAATCATCTAAGACCTTTGCATGTGAAGGCCATCATCGATGGAAGACCCACCAATAGAGTCTTGATTGACGGAGAGGTCTTCTTTGTAAACTTGATGCCTAGGGCGATGTTTAAAAAATTAGGAAAGAATCGGTCAGACCTAATCCCAATCGATATGGTTGTCACCGATTTCGGTGGCAAAACATCTCCGTCGAGATGGTGTCACTTTATTAAACATACAAATTGGCTTTGTCGAAAGAATGACATTGTTCGTCATAATTCCAGCCAAGTCAAGCTACAACATTTTGCTTGGCAGGGATTGGATCCACGCTGTAGGGGCAGTTCCATCAACGGTACATCAGAAGGTGATTTTGTGGAACGAACAAGATCAAGTGGAGATTGTGGAAGCAGACGATAGTGCTTGTTACGCTCAACAAGCACATATTGATTTCCGGGTGTATTCTCCAAATGTGAAGCCAATAACTACCATTGAAGGGGTTATCAACAAGGATGCGTTGGAAGCAAGCCTTTTTAGCCAGTTTGGAGTTACAATACAAGACAAGGCCGACAAGACTCGGCCAGAATCTGACAATGAGTATTGAGACCCACTTGAGAAGACTGTCGGCCTATCTGGCCGACAAAGAAATACACACGCAAGAAAGTGTATTGGCGGATTGTATAATTGACGACGGCCCTTTGGGTTTTGAAAGAGGAGCCGAAGTCAAACAAAATATGGAAGTAGAAGATCCTTTGGAAGAAATAAATTTGGGGTCAGAAGAAAAGAAAAGACCCATTTTTGTCAGTGCTTTTCTGCCAAAGGATTACAAACGAAAACTTGTTGGTTTAATAGCAGAATACAAAGATTGCTTTGCATGGGATTATGACGAAATGCCTGGTTTAAGCAGGGATCTTGTTGAACATCGTCTACCACTAAGGGAGGATTGCAAGCCTGTTAAACAAGCAAGCAGACGGTTTGCTCCAGAGGTGGTACATAAAATTAAAGAGGAAGTACAAAGACTGCTTAAAGCCAAGTTCATACGAACAACCAGGATATAATCAAATCTTTATAGCCGAAGAAGATGTGTCAAAGACCGCCTTCAAATGTCCAGGAGCAATTGGGACATATGAATGGGTCGTCATGCCTTTCGGTTTAAAGAATGCAAGAGCCACCTATCAACGAGCAATGAATACAATTTTCCATGATGTTATTGGAAAATTTGTAGAAGTATATATTGATGATGTGGTCATCAAGTCCAAGAGCAAAGATGACCATTTGGAGCATCTGAGGCAAGGATTTGACAGAATGAGAAAGCATAATCTAAAAATGAACCCAGAGAAGTGTAGTTTTGAGTGTCGGCTGCAAAATTCTTAGGATTCCTGGTTCACAAAAAGGAATCGAAGTTGTGAGGAATAAAGCTAGAGCAATCATGGAGGCCTCCGCACCGAGCAAATAAGAAAGAGCTACAATCCTTCTTAGGGAAGGTTAACTTTCTCGGAAGATTCATATCAAATCCGTCGGGGAAGGACAAGAGTATTTGCACCACTGGTCAAGTTGAAATCAGAACAAAGCTTCATTTGGGAACCTTGTCACCAAAAGGCTTTTGACCGGTCATGATATCTAGTTAGTCCACGGTCATGATCCTGCAGTGCCTCGTCGACCGTTGAAGTTGTACATATCGGCATCAGAGGACACTATAGGATGTTTATTAGCCCAGGATAACGATGATAATGTTGAAAGGGCTATATATTATCTAAGTAGAGTCCTAAATGATGCTGAAGGAAGATATAGTACAATAGAGAAGTTATGTCTAGCATTAAATTTTTCTTGTACAAAACTCAAATATTATATGATGCCATGTCATGTATTAGTTGTTTCCAAGACTGATGTAATAAAGTATATGTTGTCGAAACCAATCCTTAATGGACGAATTGGTAAATGGACCATTGCTTTATCAGAATATTCTTTACAATACGTGCCAGCTAAAGCTGTCAAAGGACGGGTAATAGCTGACTTTCTGGTAGACCATCCAGATTTGGATGTGCAGAATTAAATATTGTCAGTTTACTACCTTGGAAACTCTATTTTGACGGATCAAGACATCAAGGAGGAAGTGGTATAGGAATCCTTATTGTGACCCCACAAGGAGTTCCTACAAAGTTCATGTTTGAACTTAAATATCCCTGTTCCAACAATGAAGCCGAATATGAGGCTTTAATTGTCGGATTGGAAATATTGATAGAATTAAGAGCACGAAATGTGCATATTTTTGGGGATTCTCAATTAGTCATCAAACAACTCACACAAGAATACAAATGCGATAGTTACAATTTGTCAAAATATTGTATCGTAGCTAATAAGTTGATGAAAAAATTTGATGACGTAATTGTTCAATACATTCCTAGAAATTTAAATCAAGAGGCTAATGAGTTAGCTCAGATAGCCTCAGGATATAAAATATCTCAAAAGACTCTGTCGACACTAATGGAAATCAGAGAATTCTTTGTATCCATTAGAAGAAAGAGATATTTTAGTTAATGATGTAATTCTACCTAATGACTGGAGGTTGCCAATAATCGAGTATTTGGAAAATCCAAATCAGAGTGTAGATAGAAAAACAAAGTACAAGGCATTGAATTACACAATGCAAGGAGGACTGTTATACAGAAAATCTGTTGACGGAACTCTACACAAGTGCCTGAGTAAGCAAGATGCTTATTTGGCTCTCTCAGAAGTCCATGAGGGTATATGTGGAGCCCATCAGGCAGGTGATAAAATGAAGTGGGTCCTACGAAGAAGTTTATATTACTGGCCAACTATGGTTAAAGATTGCATCTTATTTGCGGATCTTGTGAAGAGTGTCGAAGCACGGTCACATACAAAGCGTCTTAGGCTAGCGAATTACATTCTATTGTCAAGCCTTGGCCATTCAGAGGATGGGCTCTAGATTTGATTGGTCAGATACATCCTGCTTCGTCGAAAGGACATCAATTCATTTTGGTTGGAGTTGATTACTTTACTAAATGGGTAGAGGCAATCTGTCTTAAAACAGTCACCCAACAAGAAGTAATTGATTTCATTGAAAACCACATTATCTGTCGGTTTGGCATACCCCAAACTCTGACAACGGATCAAGGGTCAATGTTTGTCGGAAAGAAAGTCGTGGAATATGCCAGTTCTAGGCATATAAAAATGCTCACCTCTACGCCATATTATGCACAAGCAAATGGCCAAGTTGAGGCCATAAATAAGATCATTATTAATCTTATTAAAAAGCATGTGGGCCGACAACCTAAAAATTGGCATAATACCCTTGATCAGGTGTTATGGGCATATAGAAATTCACCCAGACAATCAACAGGAACTTCGCCATATCGTCTAACTTATGGACATGATCCTGTATTACCTGTTGAAATCAATCTCCAATCCACTCGCATTCAAAGGCAAAATGACCTGCCTACTGACCAGTATTGGGATGCAATGCAGGATGAATTGAATGAATTAAGTGATGACAGATTGATTGCGTTGGAGAATTTGATTCGGCAAAAAGAAAGAATTGCCAGATTTTATGATAGTCGAGTTAAGTTCAAAGCATTAAAG
The DNA here is from genome assembly GCA_030762895.1 of Sophora flavescens. Taxonomy (NCBI): domain Eukaryota; kingdom Viridiplantae; phylum Streptophyta; class Magnoliopsida; order Fabales; family Fabaceae; genus Sophora; species Sophora flavescens. Next base: position 217,818,624 of record CM061064.1, on the reverse strand, counting down.
GTAGATGATTTGGTCTGGAAAGTCATATTGCCCATGGATAAAAGTTGTCGAGAATACGGGAAATGGTCACCTAAATGGGAAGGACCATTTAGAGTTGACAGAATATTTTCTGGAAATGCTTACGCACTTGTCAATATTAATACTGGCTCGACAATTAAGTCAATTAATGGCAAGTATTTGAAGGAATACAAACCGACGATGTTAGAAGTACAAATTGACAAATAAAGAAAATAAGTATATTCATTAAATTGACGATACAATGAAATATTGTCATTTGATGATAGAAATCAAGCTGTCAATTAAAGCTAGTCTGATCCTAAAATACAGGACAGTGCGCTAATAATATTTTAGTTTCATACAACAGCAGAGAAGTACAGCTAAATTTGTTGAGGCTTCATTCCCACGAAATTCCGATTGCCTCATTTTTCAAGGAGGCTCCAAAAGGGGGATAAAGCACGAGCATATGTCACCATCATTTCATTCAGAAGGTGGTTGTTGCTACGGTAGATAACACCAAACCCTTTTTGATGAAGATGATGGAACTAGACGAGGTACACTCGTTCTGTATCAAGATCTGCTTCTCCCCGGATATGCAGTGAGGCCAGTTATGGATGTTACATTGGTTACTGACCTTCACTATATGTTTTTACATTGGTTATTGACCTTCATGAAGTATGTGACCATTAAGACAAACACCTTGGTTTAAAAACTTAATACAGACAAGGTCATATTCTCGTGGAGGAAGAAAGAAGAATAGGTAGAGGCCTGTTGTAGAGAAATGCATGGTATGTGAAAATTCAACTGTGAAATCTGAGATTTTTAGACCTCGTTATTTATAGTTGAACACAAAAGGCATTTATTGTGATGTGGTTTACCAAAGTCTCGAAACTTACCATGACATTTATGATGATTTGATAAAGCATGAATTACGAAGTTAGTTGGAAATATGCAATCAAATCCAGTAATAAATAAGCGTGCAATAAAGGAGGCGGTTATTAATTACAATGGATCGTAAAAAATTAACCAGTTTAAATGGTCGACGAGAACAAGAGTTACAAATGTTATTGTTGACCTAAAAAGAAGATAATTGATCCCATGCAAGGGAAAGAGTAGTTTTGTCAGCAGTAGCTGCTTCATAGTCGGGCTGCAATGCACGGAGTTTGCTGACTACACTTTCCGCTTGTTGACCAAGACGGACAGATTCATCATCAATAGCTTTGACTCTGTCTTTGCTCTTTTCCAAAGCTTTGTCAAATTTAACACACTTTTGGTCCGTCAATTCAATTTTCGCCAATGACTTCTTTCGGTACTCGAAGAAACTCTCCTTAGCTTGAATCCCGATGGAAATGAGGTCAAGTTCTTTTTGTTTAGATGATTCAAGATTTTGGAACTGAGCTAAGAGATCATCCTTGATTCTTTCTTCCTCTTCGTAAGAAGGAATGACAGAAGTCATCCTCTCTAATTTATTGGAGAGCTGTTCCCAAAATGTCTGAATAGAGATAAAAAGTGAACAGCTCGACAGAGGAAGATTAGAATGAAGAGGAGTGATTTCCTTGACAAGTCGAGATAGTTCTTTTTGAATCTTGATATCGCATGAAGCTTATCAAAAGGATTGACGAGAAGAGCTTGAAGATCATGCATGAGAGTAATAACTAAAGAGTCATTTGGAATCATGTTGAGTTGATGAAGTGGTAGAAAAGGATGACTCTTTTCCAAACTTACTTGACAAACATATTAATCCACGTGTTAAAATGTAAAGCCGGTTTGGGATCAGGAGACTTCATGGTAGGAGGTTTGATAGCAGGTGGAGAAGGAAGGGAAGGAGTTGTTTCAGCTAACAGGGCTTCCATGTCAATATCTTCATCCGGAATCTCAATCATAACAGTAATTCCTACTGGATCATCAGCTGCTGGGATTGGGGTGATTGAAGTCAGATGATGAGGGCTCGAAGGCATTCCCTGATGAGAATCAGGAACCTGCAATTCAATTGTCAAACTTTTAGTACTAACAGAGATACCTCCTAAAGTTTGGTCAATATGTAGTTCCGAATCATATACATTTATAGGCTCGACAGTCGTGATAATTTCTTGAATAGTCATTGAGTCATCAAGTTGGGAAGATTTTTCCTGACATGAGATACAAGTAAGAAAACATACATTTAATTTAAAAAAAAAAAAAGTTAGTGAAAATACCAGATTAGAATCTGAAGACATCAAATCAACATCAACAATAGCCTTCTCAGAAACCAGAGGGGTCTCGACAGTTTTGTTTTTCTGTCAAGAATAGCAAGCATGTGAGCAAAAGGATATAACTTGACAGACTAACATAAAATTGTTACCTCGGATTGGTTGGAGGTCGAAGTGTTAGAAGAACTAGTCATAACCTCCCGAGTTCTAGAGCCAGTAGAGACTTTGTGACATCGATCTTTGTCACCATGGCAAAACTTTTGGCAGATTTTGATTTCTTGGAAAGAGGGCTAGAAGAAGCCATTTTCTCTTTTCTTTTGTTGGATCTTTTTGACTGAGGATCAGAAACATAAGCTTTGGCTGACCGAGAGCTCTTCTTGACCAAGGGGATAACAGGTTCATTATCATCTTCGGAAGCTTCTCTCGAAAGTGCGTCAGACTTAGACTTGCCAGGGAGGGGTTTGTCAAGAGGAATAGCTGTCAATAGCAATGAAAATAAGTTGATTGTCAGACGAAAAGAAGAGCGAAATAAGTGATTTGACAAATGAATACCTGAGTTACAAGTTAGAATTCTTGAATAGAATTCAAAGTCGTCATCAGGTTGAAGAAACCGACGAGCGAAGGTAACTGGGTTTGGTTTTTCAAAAGGGTCAACGTAAGCACTCACACTGTCCAAAAAGAAAAAGTTACCTCCTTTCGACGGTTTTCCTGGGTGTGAATCAGCTAAACCAAAAGGGGCACAAGGAATAGGCACTGGCTTAGGAAAAGGAGCTTTCAAACTGTCAAAATATTCCCTGGTCATATTAGGAATATTCCTATACATGGCAAGCCTCTCAGATTCCTTATTATCATGCTTCCTTTTGGCTTCAGCCAAAACACTATTGACATGACGAACCATATCAAATGGTAACTTGGGATTCCACTTAATTTTATAAAATTTCTCAAAGGCTTGAATTTCTTTCTGAAGTTCACCTCGAGTTTTAGTTCTTTGGATCCTGTTCTCGCACGAGAGAATCATCAGTGTTACCCGCGGTGTCTTCAATACAACTCAAGCAAGTCTCAGTAAATTCGGATGATGGTTGGAGTAGTATTCATCCCACCAGATCAAGGAAGCTTTGAGTGACTCGTGAAAGACCAAAAATGAAACGGGTTGTAAGAAAGCCCCGCGAACTTTGTCTTCCTCACTAATGGCAACAATATGCTCATACGTTGGGACTTTGATACCAATGAAATTCTCGTCAAGATCTGACGAATAGGGAGCAAGAATAGCTTGGCAGAAGCCAAGCTGACAAGCAACAGTGTTGGGTAAATGGAGATAGGCTCTATGAGTTTTAAAGTCGGGGCCATCAACAAAAAGAATTTTTCGACAAAGAAATTTGGTCCAAATGGATTTGTTGGATTTAGAGATGGTGGTGCTCGAGTTGTGTAAACCATGTTGGACCATATTTCCGGTCGGAAAAGGGAGAGAAGTTGATCTTTGGAGATGAAGATGAAAGCGAATGGAGAATTTTAAAATAAAATTTGAAATTCGCAGTCTCATCTCTCGTCAAAGACTCAGCAGACACATAACGAGAGATAAGAGCCATACGTGTCGATTGTCAAATCTGCGGGAGCTTTATATGAAAATTGACGCTCCAAAACTGCATTTAACCATAATTGGAGAAGCCAAAGGGCCCTCCTATATTGGTTTTTTTTTTGGATTTTGACAGTGTCAACTAGCATACTCATGCTATCATAAAGATTAGCTAAGAGACATTGTCCTAATGCTACTCTTTTACCAGACGACAACAGATTGGCTAGAGGGACATATGAGCGACCAAAGAAGCAGATTTACTACAAAAACGTAAGCACACAGCCAAAGAAACAAAAAGGCTACATGCTCGAGTGTCCGTCACAGGATCATGAGCTTCACCTCTAAAATCTGCTATGTATTTAGAAAAAGAACACTTGACACGTAAACATCAATTTGATTTTCAATTTCTACTTAGATATGCATGGTGGGACCATCCCGGACGAAGGCGATGTAATAGCAAACATATCAAATAAAGTCGGACCCATAATTCCATAAGGAAAATGAAAATTATTTGTTGTTTTGTTCCAAAAGAAAACTGATGCTCCTATTAAAGAGAAGTCTACCAGTTTAACATGACGAGAAAGTTGAATGAATTCAAAGATTCCAGCTTTTTCCCATACACTTTGTTTTTCAGTTTGAACTCGGTCCAGCCAACTAATGTAGGCATCGAACCGAGTAGCAGGAGGCATTCTGAAAATCCTATTACTCTTCTTGAACATGTGAATGGGAATAGGAGTAAAAGAAGATAGAATAGCCTCATTTACGCTAGCGGAAGGGAAGGAATTGCGTAAACCCTCAGAAATTTCATTGTTGGCCACAATAGGATCCAAAAATGCAGCAGGAGGATTTAAAGCAATAGCAGGATCAAGAATAGGGTAAATTACCTTGGATTCTTGCCATAACTCGGATTTCTCCAAAATTGGGTCTTGGACCACTGTCCTAGGAGGCACGATTGTAGTATGAGGTACTGAAGACGGCACCTTAGAAGATGTGGCCATAGTTAGATGGAATAAAAATACAGGGTTCCTTTTAAGAAAGAATTTTGCGAGGGAAGAAGAAAAGATCTTTCGTTAGAAAAGATTTACTAATGAAGAAGGAAGGATAAGGAGAAGAATGCCAATTCTGATGTGATTGACATTTAAAGGAGAATTAAAAAAAAAACCTTCGGTACGAGTTCCAAGAAACCTGCAGCGTCATGATTATCCCTATTAAGTAGGGATGAGATAAGAAGCAAGGTTTAATTAATGAATAGGAACCCGAGATTAAGACAATCGTTAGGGATTTGAAAAATCAAATTTTGCTATTCTTACGGGCAAAAACCGTCGAAAAGCAAAATTTGGGGGGCATCTGTTAATAGGAATTTAAAATTCTTGACGGAAACAGATCCGACAGGATGACGGAAAAAATTGAAGAGTCATCAGATAACCACAAGGAATCAAATTCAGCAAAATTGACAGGTTGAAAAGTTGACAGAAATTAGTATGTCAGACAGATAAAGCCGTCAAGAAAGGAAAATACGTCAAATATTCGACAAATATATCCAGCTGACTGATGGAGGAATAGAAGCAACAACCCAACTTTCGACAAAGTTGGCAATAAGAATTGTCAGACAAACAAAGTATGGAAATGGCTAAGTTTCCAGGGTTGACAGCATCAGCAAGATAAGTTGTCAAATAACCAAACTGTGGACGACAAGTGGACATAAAACCACTCGAAGGACTGAGCAATTAGAGAAGTTTACTTGTCAGAGTTTGAAACATAGCAAAACTGCCATACAGGTGTCAAATTTTAAGATAGGAAGTTTCTTTAGGCAGTTATTTTGTATGCTTATAAATACTATCAATTCTGATGTAATCGGGGAGGTTGTACTTGAAGTGATATCCTGCATATCTCGATCACACAGCAGATTAAAGGATTGGACTCAAGTATTTCCTCCACCCCTTTTTATTTCCAGTTCAATTTATAATACAGCACCGCTCATTTAATTTTACATGTTCGTCTTTACATTCAGCATTTCCTTTAAATTTCATGTCTTTCATTTAAGTTTGTTATTCAGTCCTTTATTCTTCCCCAGTTATTTTATTTTTCAAGCCTTTTACTCGCTTTTGTTTAATTTCCTGCACTTTTTAAAGCTTTCTTCTGCCCTTCACTCATTTAAATACTTTTCAATAACTTGTTTCTTTCCTTTAATTTACTGTCATTTACCTTTACTTGTCATTTACAAGCTTTCAATTTAATTTCCTGCAACTTACATGCTTTCCTTTAATTTTCTCGTTGTTTAAATTTCACATTCTTTATTTTCGCTGCAAGTCACGTCACATCTTTTGTATTTCTGTAAAAGTGAGAAGCCTTTCTTGTTTGAGTAGACATGCAAAATATCCATCCTAACGAGATTACCGCATAACTCGTCCGTCCCTACACTCGTCTGATCTCAAAAAAAATTATTTATGACAAGAGGATTTTGGACACAAACCAAAAACCAGCGTGAACAATTTTATAATAATAAATTTGATGATAACCCAGTAACCCAACTCCTTCATCCTCCCAACGTAGTAAAGCCCCCCCGGGCAAGTTATTTGGTAATGATGGCTGACAAGGTGTACAGATGGCAATGTCTAATTTCCCAACTCCTTCATCCTCCCCAGGCAAGTTATTTGGTAATGATGGCTGACAAGGTGTACAAATGGCAATATCTAATTTCATTTAATGCACCTCAAGCCAATTATGCAAATAATATAATAAAAGAACCAACTATAATAAAAAAAATAAGAAACAAATGATGGATTAAAAAATAATTAAACTCCTTAAATCATGGTTGCATTACCATGTAAGTTGTATGGTAAAAATAACTCTTCAATCTTATTATTATATAGATATAGATTCATCCACACTCACAAGGCTCCATAGGTTGTCCTGTAAAATGTGTTCACAAAATAATTTATTTCCAACCCCCTGTTACACTGAGTGTGTTAAACTAAAAGGTGTATGGGTTGGATAAAATTGGATAGTAGCGTCGGCTTAGCTTATGTTAGTGTTGTTTCTGGATTCATACATCTAATTAGACTACTGCCGGGCCAGGCCTTACCTGAAGATATGGACCGGCTCAGTCCATTCAAGTTCAACCAGTTTAATTTGCAGTCAGAGGCCATCGCAATGGGCTGGGCTCCCTTTGAAGATATGGTGACACACTTCAAGTGCTAGAGCCTGTAATAAGGGACTTGCTACCTGTACCCTTATAATTTGGTATCTACCTCCACATTCCTTCCGGTATTTAAATGTCGGATTCAAAAACTATGTTTTCGATATCTAATTGTCAGAAACACTTTTTTTTTCAAATTTTAAGAATTTCCCGATAAAAACATAGTTTCTGAATCCGACATTTAAATATCGGGATGTATATGGAAGTGGATGTCAAATTATAGGGGTACAGATAGCAAGACCCCTTTAACAAGGGAGAGGATGTCGTGTATTTTTGTAACCCCCACTCAGCCCTCACTAGTATCGTGGGTTTTTGCTGTCCAAAGTATCACAGGTGTTAAGTGTTCTAGGCTTCTAGCTAACCTGCCTTTCTAATTTCTATGCCTAATAAACTTCCTAGATCGATTTTTACAGTTTACTTTTTTTATATTAAATTATGTTATTCAAAGATTAATAAGTAGGTTTAACTAATCCATAATTATTTAAAAGATTTCAAATACGTTCCTGTACTTTAAAAGTTTATAATTGAGTCATTAAACACATAAAAAAAACTTGTATTAAATCCTTCAATTGTTAGAGTTTCGCTAAGTGTCGCGACCGTCCCATCCGGACGTCACGAAAAAAAAGGTAATGCAGAGGAGTCGTCACTAATATTTTATTTGGGAAAAACATTGGAAAACTCATTTATTTTAGGTAAACTGGTCTTAAAAAAAGAGAGAGATTTGAGTCCGGGAGTCGGTTATGAGTAGGGAAGGTGTTAGCACCCTACGTCACCCATTTAAAAACAGTACATCAAGTTAATTGTGCAAAATTTTTAATAACTTTGTAAATATTTATTTTACCCCATTTTGAAACTAAAATAAAAAGAAAACAAACACAATAAAATATAAAATAAAATTTTGGCTTGACAGAATTATTGATTTTGCTCCTACGTATTCTCGGGTGCGATAGGAAACTCAAAGCCACATAGTTCTTATAAAAAAATATTTGATTGATTGGTTGATTTTAATTTTTGAAAAGAGGATTAAGGGTTAACAAGACGTTGCATCTCAGTTTACCCTATTTAAAAGGAGTTAATTTATTTTTATTTTTAGAGGCTTAGGATCATCAAGTCGTCACAACTCAGATGTCCTAAAAAGATAAGGATTAACAAGATGTCGTATCTCAGATAACCCTTTTTATTTTAAAAGAAATTAAATTTCTTTTTTTTTTAAAGGACTTAGGAACACTAAGTTGTCATAACTTAGGTGTCCTAAAAATACAATGATTAACAAGACGTCGCGTCTCAGCTAATCCTTTTGTTTTAAATTAAGAGATATGCAAACTTGTATTATTTAAGCAACTAATAACTTTTATTATTATTTTTAATTTAAAAAAACATTTTAATGAAACAAAGAATAGATAAAATAACAAGAGCAAGTTGGGCCACTAAACTTTTAATGAACCCAAATGAAATATCAGAAGCCCATCACAAAATTAAACAAAAGAAAAAAAATAAAATAAAAAAAATAATTAAAGGGAAACAGAATGAAAGAAATAAAAGAAGTAAAAAGGAAGCTTCTAGCTTTACCAACGATAACAGAAGGAGAAGAGTTTGCTAAATGTGTGAAGGGGAAGCGACGCGACAGCGGCGCGAGGCAGCAAGGAAGGACGTCATGGCGGTGGTGAGGCGTGACGGAGCTGGGTGCGAACGATGTCTGGACGGTGGGTTTGGGTGCGGCGTTGGGGTTAACGCGGCGGTTTGCGACGGTTGTTCGATACAGAGAGTGGTGTGGCGTTCGTCGGAGCAAAGTGGCGTTGGTCTGGCTGGCACGGTGACTTAGTGGCTCACAGCGGCAGAGGGACGCTCTGTGTTCTGAGATGGCGGAAGGTATGTGGTTAATGGCGGTAACGTCAGGCCCCTGGTTAGCGGCGGTGGTGACGGCGGCAGAGAGTAGCGATATAGCTTGGCTTTGTTGTGACAGAGCGTGGTGATGAATGGCTAAAAGAGGCGGAGATGGACGGCGACGGCGACACGATTAGCGGAGATGGAAGATGGGGGTGGTGGAGCAAATGGAGGAACTTGGAACAAGAACCAGATATGTTTTTTATGTGTTTGTATTTTGTATTTTTCTCTTTTGATTTTTTTTTTTTTTTTGACTTGGGGTTGAATGAAGATGAACTTTTGGGAGTTTTTGAGGTTGAAGGGAGCTTCTGTTAGTGGTATGGTGATTATGGAGATGAGGCTTTTGGTGAAAATGAAAGTGAAGGGTGGTTATAAGTGATTCACGATGAAGGCTAGGGAGGCTTTTTTTTCTTTGAAGAATGAGTCCCCCATTCTCTGTCTGCCTCTCTTATATTTACACCCCCCCCCCCCCCTCTCTCCTTTGTGAAATGGAACGTGTGTATATATAGGATGAGGAAAAAAACGAAATATGTTATTTGCATTGAAGGGGAGGACGAAAACTGCATAGAGTGGTGAAATGGTGTGGTGCTCCCACTAATCTGCTGGGTTGTTGGGTTTTTTTTCTTTGAAGAATAAGTCCCCCATTCTCTGTCTGCCTCTCTTAGATCCCCCCCCCCCCCCCCCCATCCCTCCTTTGTGAAATGGAACGTGTGTTTATAGGATGAGGAAAAAAAACGAAATATGTTATTTGCATTTGAAGGGGAGGACAAAAACTGCATAGAGTGGTGGAATGATGTGGTGCTCCCACCACTTTGCCGGGTTGTTGCTGCAGTGCAGGGGTTGTCCCCCCTATTTTGGAAAAAAAGCACAAAATAACAAATGAAGGGAAAGAAAACAAAAGCTGGTTTATACCTGAAGTGGAAGAGGACAAAGCAAGGTTGGGAGAATAGTACCGTAAAAAAAAAACCATATGTTCCTATTCTTAGTTTTTTTTTAACATTTTTATATTATTATTTATTGTTTATCAATTTTATTTTATTTTTTTGCATTTGGGTTTGGATGACAATACTTAATGGGCTTAACAAGACACTTACAAGAATAACATAAAAATGGGCTCATCTAATCATATAATGGGCTAAGAACAAAAACATTGTTTCTTTTTCTGCAAAGTTTTTTTTTTCAAAACAATAATTAAAAACATCCGGACAAAATTAGGTGTTCACAGCTGCCCTCTTTATTTGTTTCTTATTATATAGTAGGTGTAACCGTAGTTAATCTATTATCATTATAAGAAACGAGTAAAGACATGAACTCCAATTTTGTTCGGGGTACACTAACAAGCAAAGAATCTATGACTTCAATGTGATTTCTTGTAAAGAACCTGTGGGTTGGATTGCCCACTGAGGTTTACACATAAAAAACTTGCAGGGTGGATTGCCTGCTGAGCTTAAAAACAATGATTAAAGAGTTTACGGGGTGGATTGCCCGACAGATGCTTGAACAGAAAGATAAAGAGCTTACGGGGTATGGTACCCGCCGAAGCTCGAAAAGAAAGATAAAAGAGCTTGCGGGGTGGATTGTCCGTCAGAAGCTCAAACAGAAGATAAAAGAGCTTACGGGGTGGATTACCCGTCAGAAGCTCGAACAGAAAATAAAAGAGCCTACGAGGTGGATTGCCCGTCAGAAGCTCGAACATAAGATAAAAGAGCTTACGGGGTGGATTTTCCATCAGTAGCTCGAACAGAAAGATAAAAGAGCTTACGGGGTGGATTACCCGTTAGAAGCTCGAACAGAGAGATAAGGAGCTTGCGGGGTGGGTTTCTCGTCAGAAACTCGAAAGGAAAGATAAATGAGCTTACATGGTGGATTGCCCGTCAGAAGCTCGAACAAAAAGATAAAGAGCTTACGGGGTGGATTGCCCGTCAGAAGCTCGAACTCAAAGATGGGTTTGGTACCCGCAGAAGCTTGAAAACAAAAAGAGCTCACGGGGTTTGGTACCCACCACAACTTCAAAACAAAAAGAATCACGGGGTTTGGTACCCGCCGCAGCTTGAAAACAAAACAAGCTTTGGGTGTGTCACTCCGTGAAACTTGAGAGCATAACAAGCTTACGGGGTTTGGTACCTGCCGCAGCTTGAAAAAAAACTAGCTTTCGGGGTGGGGTACCAGCCGAAGCTTGAAAACAAAAAGAGCTTACGGGGTTTGGTACCACACGACTTGAAAACAAAAGGAGCTTTGAGGTGTGGTACTACTGAAGCTTGAAAACAAAAAGAGTTTACGGGGTTTGGTACCCACCGTAGCTTAAAAACAAAAGGAGCTTTCAGGGTGTGGTACCCGCCGAAGCTTGAAAGCAAAACGAGCTTACGGGGTTTGGTACCCGCCGCAGCTTGAAAACAAAAGGAGCTTTCGGGGTGTGGTACCTGCTGAAGCTTGAAAACAAAAAGAGCTTACGGGGTTTGGTACCCGCTGCAGCTTGAAAACAAAAAGAGCTTTCAGGGTGTGGTACCCACCAAAGGTTGAAAATAAAAAGAGCTTACGGGGTTTGGTACCGCATAACTTGAAAACAAAAAGAGCTTTTGGGCTGTGGTACCCGCTGAAACTTGAAAACAAAAAGAGCTTACGGGGTATTGTACCCGCCGCAGCTTGAAAACAAAACTAGCTTTCGGGGTGTGGTACCCGTCGAAGCTTGAAAGCAAAATGAGCTTACGAGGTTTGGTACCCGCCGCAGCTTGAAAACAAAAAGAGCTTTCGGGGTGTGGTACCTGCTGAAGCTTGAAAACAAAAAGAGCTTTCGGGGTGTGGTACCCGCTGAAGCTTGAAAACAAAAAGAGCTTACGGGGTTTGGTACCCGCTGCAGCTTGAAAACAAAAAGAGCTTTCAGGGTGTGGTACCCACCAAAGGTTGAAAATAAAAAGAGCTTACGGGGTTTGGTACCCGCCGCAACTTGAAAACAAAAAGAGCTTTTGGGCTGTGGTACCCGCTGAAACTTGAAAACAAAAAGAGCTTACGGGGTATTGTACCCGCCGCAGCTTGAAAACAAAACTAGCTTTCGGGGTGTGGTACCCGTCGAAGCTTGAAAGCAAAATGAGCTTACGAGGTTTGGTACCCGCCGCAGCTTGAAAACAAAAAGAGCTTTCGGGGTGTGGTACCTGCTGAAGCTTGAAAACAAAAAGAGCTTTCGGGGTGTGGTACCCGCTGAAGCTTGAAAATAAAAAGAGCTTACGGGATTTGTACCCGCCGCAGCTTGAAAACAAAAGAGCTTTCGGGGTGTGGTACCCGCCGAAGCTTGAAAACAAAAAGAGCTTACGGGGTTCGGTACCCGCCGCAGCTTGAAAACAAAAAGAGCTTTCTGGGTGTGGCACCCGCCGGAGCTTGACAAGACAGATGAGAGCTTACGGGGTATGATACCCGCTGAAGCTTGAAAAGAAAGATAAAAAAAACTTGCGAGGCACTATGCCTACTAAATATGGACAAAGACATGACTCTTGAGGCCCAAAGCCGAACTAATGCATTGCAAAGATGTTGACTTTTTTGATGCATGAAATGATGAGACAATGCATGATGTGAGAGATGTCCTTTTATGACTACTGAAAACCGTGATAGTTTTTTTTAATGTATGATGCATGAGATGTTTTTTTATGATTGATGAAAACCTTGGTTATTTATTAGCATGATGCATGATATGCTTTGATGAAACTGTGATTGTTTTTTTTTTCTTTTTCAAGATCATTATTGGATCCTTGACTCCTTGAAGTATGGATCACAACCAAGCTTAACGATGAACTAGAATGAGGCTCCTTGATTTTGATTATATCCAAGTTTGAAGATGAGTTGAAACGAGACTTGTTGATCTGATTTGTTATTTGCTTGTCCAACTGATGCTTTGCTTCAAGATGATTATCCCAATGGATGAGATTGTCTGATCAACTTTCAAGGATGCGACTTGCCCCAGTCTTCATTTATGTGGAGTCTTTCATGACTCGTCCTCTTAAACGGCCCCGGTTTGAGGAGACTTCTTGTACTTTGGTTGTATTTGACACTAATGTTTGCGTAGGTCATCGCTCTTTGCGAGTTTTCAACCTACCAGATCGCTCTAACTTTTGCCTAGACTGTTTTTCTGGGTTTTCAGCCTAACGATCCATTTTTTTTGAACTTTTTTCCTTTTGATTTTTTTGTTCTCTCTCTCTCTCTCTCTTTTAGGATGTGGATAATTTTTCACCCTTGTTTGTGAAGATCAATACTCTTGCTTGAATTGTCAATTGAGGATGTCAGTTTCCTCTTTGTATTCAGAGTTCTTCTGACCATAGTTGTTCATCAAAGAATTACCATTAGATGGTTAAATCGTACTGTTGAACTCATGTTTACCTTACTTGAATAACAAACATGCATGGATACAAAAGTATGACAGGAAAGGACAATATGGCCTGAACAACTTCTTGATTTGTGTTGGAAGTTTGACAACTCAAATGTTATTCAAAAGGACAAAAATGAAGCAATATGCACAAGAGGTGATATGAAGATTAGAAGGGTGTTGCCCCAGTTTGGATTGATTTGCTCATGGCGATTGGCTGGACATATGTTGCTTAGGAACAAATTTGCCCCAGAACAAGTCTTTTGACAATTGAGTGGCCCTATTGTATGTTTCCCGGAATGAAGCTGCCCTAGTGTAGGGCACTTGATAAGGAAAACTTGAGAATGGTGCTGTCCCAGTGTTGGGTCCCAAGAATGAAACTACCCCAGTGTAGGGCACTCGATAAAGAAAACTTGACAATGCACTAGCCCTAGTGTAGGGTATCCAATAATGGAGATGCTCTAGAATAAGGCCCTTGAAAGCAAAGTTTTGCCCCATGTAGATCTTGCTCTAACTTTTGCTTAGACTGCCCTTGAGAGTTTTCAACCTAACGAGCTTTCTTTTTCTTTTTTATTTTCATTCTTTTCTTTTTTATTTTTATTTTTGGGATTTTTTTTAGATGATCAATTAGTTAAAAACTCATAAGATCACAAACTTCTTTTTTGTATAAAAAAAAGTTGGTGAAAAAGTAGCAATCATTCATTGATCGGAAAGGACTTTTTGAAGCTTGTAACGTGGCAAATGGTTGGGGGTCATGAAATGAAGGATATAAGGCTCAAACAAATGTGTTAAGGTTGAATAGGACCAAGGATAGATGATCTTTTTCGATTTCTAAGAACATTTGCTTTCGCCTAACTTTCCATTTTTATTTCTTCCTTTTTTTTTGCATGAGGTTTTTCATCCTCTTTATTTCTTTCTCCATCTTTATTTTTTTCTTCTTCTTCTTCTTTCTTTTCTTTTCTATTTTTTTTTTTTGTTTTCTCACTTTATGCTTCATAATCACCATTTCTTTCATACTTACCCCTTGTTTAGGGGTGATCCTTGTCCAAGGTTCTTTGAAGAAAAGTTTCGTGCACAAAAGGGATAACAGGGGATAATGATGATATTTTGCTAAGGGTCGAGAAAGATGGCCAATCTTCATTTCAAATCATGATTGTTTATTTTTTAAAAATTTTATTTTAGAGACAAAGATGGTACTCACCTTTTATTTATTTGCTCCTCTTTTATTTTATTTTTCTTTTTTATTTTTTTTGGAACTTTTTTTTTTTGAAAATGCGTGGGCACAGGTGGGCTGTTCAATGCACCACAAAGAACTTCTAATAACGCAAGCTCAATGAACAAAACCAAGGATGATACTTGGGGAAGAAAAAGAGTAGCTGAGATATGAGAATAACAAGAGAAATATTATGATGTGGAAGAAGATGCAAAGAATTGATGAGACAAGGTATTGATACAAATCCATTACATTAATGCTTCAAGAAAGTGAACATGGTTCAAGTATTACATGATAAAATACAATGTAACCACCATTTCATGGTAAACCACTAATGAACCAATCTATCCTGGGCTGCTTAGAAATTTCCAAGAAGGGGTCGTAAAATGTTGGCACTTCTCACAACCACTGGAATGTGAATCTCTGGTGATGTCATTGTAGCTTTCTTCTTGAAGTCTCAGTAGTCCACTAGAAAATAACATTTTCAGAGAGGTCTCAAAATTGACATGCCCTACTTGACATCTGAGAAATGATTGTGAAAGCGTGCCCCTCAACTTCATTGGCATCTGAACCTGCATGATCAAGTACAAGGTTGTGATCCACATTTTCAGACCACCTGAGCAAGTCTTATTTCAAGCTTCACATCATGATCCATGGTTTAATTGGCATTCTTTGAAAGCACGATGGCTCCATTTTCTCCAAGGAACACAATGCATGGAATGAATTTTTTATTTTTTTTAATGAACTTTCAACTTAAAAAGAAACGAGTATATGAAATGAATGAAACAATATTTTTTTTACCCAAATGGTATTTAATGCATGAGATGTATGAAAAAGAATTATTTATACTGACTCAAAAATTTTTAATGCATGTGATGTATGAAGGCACCCTTTTTTTTTTCTTCACAAAAAGGGTAATGCATGAGATGAACTTCTTATTTTCGAGATGAATCATTTTTTTTTATGAATGCTTGAGATAAATGCTTTTTTTTAATGAACGCATGATATAATTTTTTTTTATGATGAGATTGACATGAAAAGTAATTAATGCATGAAAATGATTTTTATTTTTTATTGACCCAAAAAAATTAATGCATGAGATGCATGAAAAAAAAAGTGATTTTTTTTAATTCTTCTACAAAGAATATGAATGAGTTACAGAAAAATGACTTACACAAGTCCCCTTTTTTATTATTTACGGAAATTCATGAGATACAAAATATGAAAAATGATTATTATTAAAAATTTTTGTTACAAGCAAAATGACTTGTGTAAATCATTTTTCTTTTACAAAAAACTAAAAAAAAAAAGTGAATTTTTTCTTTAACAATTTTTTTTTCTAAGACGGATAAGACTTATGTTTGGGCATACCTAAAGCTATGAATCTAAACGGGTGGGCCACTAAATTTTTTTCTATTGGTGAAAATTGGGTAGGGTCTAGACTTCTAAAATCCATGGTCCCCAGATTGCCCATATCTCGAAAGATAAGGATCCGACTCATGAGTCTAGCCACAAGTAGGGATGAACCCTCTCAATATGACCATCCCATGATATCAGGTACAACCTGAGTGGTGAATCGACAAATGTCAGGGGGGTATAAGGCCTATTCAATGATAATGTCGAGACACGGCCTAATCCTTAAGCTTCCACAAGCTCGGGTTTAGAGCTAAAAGTGTGTGAAATAAGTGTAAGTGATGTGTGTGCTGGGAGCATACAAACCTGCACAAAATCTAATAAAACGAAAACTACACCACACACGCAAAAAGATCAAGCAACAACATAATAATTCTCTTCCCTAAGGTTGCAAGAATATACAAAGGCAATTATTAAAACATATAAAACAATTTACAAAAAAATAAAACAAAGAGGGGTAAAACTAATATTTTCAAAGCTATTTAAAGAAGTTGCACAACCAACTGTGATAGGCCTGACTCTCAAAAGTCCCTAGCTGTCGCGACCGTCCCGTATGGGAGCCGCAAAAAGAAGGTAAAAATAGAGGAGTCGCTACCAATATTTTATTTGGGAAAAACATTGGAAAAATAATTTATTTTAGGTAAACTGGTCTTAAAAAAAGAGAGAGAGATTTGAGTCCGGGAGTCGGTTACGAGTAGGAAAGGTGTTAGCACCCTACGTCGCCTGTTTAAAAACGATACCTCAAGTTAATTGTGCAAAATTTTGAATAACTTTGTAAATATTTATTTTACCCCATTTTGAAACTAAAATAAAAAGAAAACGAACACAATAAAAGATAAAATAAAATTTTGGCTTGACAGAATGATTGATTCTGCTCTCACGTATTCCCGGGTACAATGGGAAACTCAAAACCACGTAGTTCTTATAGAAAAGATTTTATTGGTTGGTTGATTTTAATTTTTGAAAAGAGGATTAAGGGTTAACAAGACGTTGCATCTCAACTTACCCTGTTTAAAAGAAGTTAATTTATTTTTATTTTTAGAGGCTTAGGATCATCAAATAGTCACAACTCAGATGTCCTAAAAAGATAAGGATTAACAAGATGTCATATCTCAGATAACCCTTTTTATTTTAAAAGTAATTAAATTTCTTTTTAGGTTAAAATAATCTTTTGGTTCTTATACGTGACACTGATTTTCATTTTGGTCCCTATACGTAAAAAGTTATCAATCTGGTCCCTATACGTGACACTGGTTTTCAATTTGGTCATCATCGCTAATTGGTCTCTATATAAGAGGGACCAAATTGCAAATTATTATCACATATAGGGACCAAATTGAAAATAATTGTCACATGTAGGGACCGATTTCAAATTTTTTTTGTTGAATTGGTCCCTACATGTGACAATAATTTGCAATTTGGTCCTCTTATATAGGGATCAATTAGCGGTGAGGACCAAATTGAAAACCAGTGACACGTATAGAGACCAAATTGATAACTTTTTACGTATAGGGACCAAATTGAAAATCAGTGTCACGTATATGGACCAAAAGATTACTTTAACCTTATTTTTATTTTAAAAGAACTTAGGAACACCAAGTTGTCATAACTCGGGTGTCCTAAAAATACAAAGATTAACAAGACGTCGCGTCTCAGCCAATCCTTTTGTTTTAAATTAAGATATATGCAAACTTGTATTATTTAAGCAACTAATAACTTTTATTATTATTTTTTATTAAAAAAAACATTTTAATGAAATAAAGAATAGATAAAATAACAAGAGCAAGTTGGGCCACTAAACTCTTAATGAAGTCAAATGAAATATCAGAGGTCCATCACAAAATTAAACAAAAGCAAAAATAAAAAATAAAAAAATAATTAAAGGAAAACAGAATGAAAGAAATAAAAGAAGTAAAAAGGAAGCTTCTAGCTTCGTTACCAACGATAACAGAAGGAGAAGAGTTTGTTGAATGTGTGAAGGGGAAGCGACGCGACAGCGGTGCGAGGTGGCAAGGAAGGACGTCGTGGCGGTGGTGAGGCGTGACGGAGCTGGGTGCGAAAGACGTCTGGACGGTGCGTTTGGGTGCGGCGTTGGGGTCAACGCGACGGAGAAGGACGATACGGCGGTTTGCGACGGTGGTTCGATACAGAGAGTGGTGTGGCGTGCGTTGGAGCAAAGTGGCGCTGGTCTGGCTGGCACAGTGACTTAGTGGCTCGCAGCGGCAGAGGGACGCTCTGTGTTCTGAGATGGCGGAAGGTATGTGGTTGATGGCGGTAACATCAGGCCCCTGGTTAGCGACGGTGGTGACGACGGCTTGGCGGTAGTGACGACAGCTTGGCTTTGTTGTGACAGAGCATGGTTATGAATAGCTAAAAGAGGCGGAGATGGACGACGGCGGCGACACGATTAGCGGAGATGGACGATGGGGGTGGTGGAGCAAATGGAGGAACTTGGAACAAGAACCAGATATGTTTTTTATGTGTTTGTATTTTGTATTTTTCTCTTTTGATTTTTTTTTTTGAGTTGGGGTTGAATAAAGATGAACTTTTGGGAGTTTTTGAGGTTGAAGGGAGCTTCTGTTAGTGGTATGGTGGTTATGGAGAACAGGCTTTTGGTGAAAATGAAGGTGAAGGGTGGTTATAAGTGATTCACAATGAAGGTCAGGGAGGCTGAGCCCCCCATTCTCTATTCCGCCTCTATATTTACGCCCCCCCCGAAATGGAAGTGTGTATACATAGGATGGGAAAAAGACGAAAACTGCATAGAGCGGTGGAATGGTGTGGGGCTCCCACTACTCTGTCGGGTTGTTGTTGCAGTGCAGGGGTTGTCCCCCCCCTATTTGGAAAAACAAAAAAAGGGAAAGAAAACAAAAGCTGGTTTATACCTAAAGTGGAAGAGGACAAAGCAAGGTTGGCAGAATAGTACCAGCAGTCAAAAAAAAAAAAAAAAAAACCTAGTTTTTTTTAACATTTTTATATTATTATTTATTGTTTATCATTTTTTTTTCATTTGGGTTTGGATGACAATACTTAATGGCCTCAACAAGACACTTACAAGAATAACATAAAAATGGGCTAAGAACAAAAACATTGTTTCTTTCTCTGCAAAGTTTTTTTTTTCCAAAACAATAATTAAAAACATTCGGACAAAATTAGGTGTTAACACTAAGGTTTCAAATTGTACAAGAACCAATGTGAAATTTTTTTTTTTCAAAGAGTTCGGAAATAGCGAGTGTATAGATAAATAATAGATACTTAACGAAATTTAACATATGTACACAAGAGATTCAATTACAAATTTTCTATATATTTAAGAAACTCAAGCTATTAAAAAATTCCGAAAGACTTACATATTGTTTAATGGTTTAATTATTCAGTTGATCCCTAAACTATTTGAAAATTATCAAATAGATTCGTGAACTAAAAAAATTTCTAATTGGGTTCCTAAACTTATAACAAACTTTCAATTGGGTCCCTGAACTTATAATAAAAAAAATGGGTACCTAGGACAAGGTTTCGTGAAGAGACTCTTAAGCTTGTTGATGTGAAACCTGTATTTTTTTTCCCCAAATTAATATTTAGGGTTACAGGAGACCAAAATTCTGAACTAAAAGATCAAAATATGACTTGTGGTTGTTTCTCCTCCATTTGAACCAACGACTCATTCATTCTCAAATTTCTGTTCCACGATTACATACCCTTCTTCTAAACAGTGAATGGGGTGGGGTGTTACCCGAACAATGCCATAACATAGATGACTGAAATGAGTATCTAATTTAGATGGAATCACTAATATTCCTTCTAATATAACGGATCACTAACAAATTTTCTACTTTAGGAACCTAATTATATATTTTTTTAGTTTAAAGACATATTTAAAAATTCTCAAATAGTTTGGGCTAACTAAATAATTAAACCTTACTTATAATTAAGGCTTAATTGCACTTTTGGTCCCCCAAGTATCATGATTGTGCGATTTTGGTCCCTCGGGTTTCAATTGTGACAATTGGGTCCCCCAGGTATCGCGATTGTGCAATTTTAGTCCATCGGGTTCCAATTGTGCCAATTGGGTCTCCCGAATATTACGATTGTGCAATTTTGGTCCCCCAGATATCACAATTATGCAATTTTAAATGTCAGTAGCCTACGTGGCACATGTGAGACTGATTTTATACTTAGTGAGGCCAACTTGATAGCTTATATGACATCCTACGTGTCAATTAAAGTATGTGAGGTGTCAACAATACTATATAGGAATGTCATATAAGTTGTCAAACCGACCTCACTAAATGTCAAATCAGTCTCACATGTGCCACGTAGGCTACAGACATTTTAAATTGCATAATTGTGATATCTGGGGGACCAAAATTACACAATCGTAATTTCTGAGGGACCCAATTAGCACAATTGAAACCCGAGGGACTAAAATTGCACAATCGCGATACCTGGAGGACCGAATTGTCACAATTGAAACCTGAGGAACCAAAATCGCACAATCGTGATACTTGGGAGACCAAAATTACAGTTAAGCCTATAATTAATAATATCATAGGTAGTTGGTTTCTTCAAGTAACTCTAAACATAAAGCAACCTGATTGACAATACCAGAAACTACTAACTAATGGTTGCATCCGTTGGAACAGAAAGAAACAGAAAAAAAGTTGAAAAGAAACGCATCAGCGCGCAAAATGCATTTGGAGGGTAAATGATTAGGAGCCTGAAAGGCGTGAGTAGTGAGAGTGATAGAGCTTGCAGCACCCACTCACTGCATTTCCGTTGAATCCAAGCGACGTCGTATTGTCTCCTCTCGTCCTTCCGGCAATGGCGTCGTGGCTCAAAGCCGCCGAAGGTATCATTACATGAGATCTCCCCTACCTAGCTAATCAACCACTTTTGCACTCTACAGTGCCTACGGATTTCAGATTTGGTTTAAATGTCTCGGAAAATTTTGAGAATTATTATTATGATGATGCATGTAAATCAGCTCAGAGACTTTGCTTTTGGCTTTCAACTTGTTATTTTCATATCTATCTCCATGTTTAAAAAATTAAGCACTGAAGTTAAATTCTACCACTACAATTTCGGTAACTGCTCGATGACAATGCTGATTTGCTCATGTTCTGAATTAGCTTCCAATGGTCATGCATGTAATGTTTGAATCTGCTCATGTAATGATCTGATTATTATTATTATTATTTTGATTTGGTTGATCAGATTTATTTGAAGTTGTGGATCAAAGAGCGAAGTCGGTTGTCAATGATATATCAGATGAACAATCTAATTCCAAGTCTCCAGGTTTACATTTTTGTTCTTTTACCTTATTTTTACCTTAGCAATCAATTCATGCTCTACTCTTCCAAGCTTTTTAAGAGATAGGTTTACAATGTTTCACGAAATTGGCCATCTCTTGAAAAAATGGCATTGCAATAGAAAATGGATTTCCTACATTCAAAAACTCACACTCACACATTGAAGCACGATTGAATCAATTACTGAAAGTGTTTGAAGAAGCCTGACATTGATCCAACCGTGCATTAATGTGCAAATGCATGTGTTTTGTAATGCAGAGAATCCAGATTCCTTGCGATAACCTTCTTTTAAAATCTACAACTGAACATAAAAACTCCCATATTTTCTTCTGCAATTTACAACCTATATCTTGCTTACCAGGTAAGGCATAAACCTGAAACAAATTATTCAGGCATTAAAATGTACTTAACGATATAAGAACGTATGTGAATTTTCCAAATAATACAAGTGCTTAAGTTGTTTTAATGTTACCTTTTTGAAAATTAGCTTCTAATGGGCAAGGATCTCAAGGCAAGAGGAGAAAATCAAGATCTAAGGTATTTCCTGGGTATTTCCATCCATAGGTCTTGTTCGCGTTATATTCACATTGAAATTGTCTCCTAGAATTATTATTTTGCAGGCTCAAAAGGGAAAATCTAACACATCTCCTAGAAGTACCACTATTAATAATGAGGAGAAAAATGGTACCCCAGCAGCACCGGTGGATGTAACAACTGCAATGATAGACATTGATCTTGTAACTGAAAATGATGGGAGTGCTTCCACTTCTACAAATCAACCAAACAAGGAGCAGCAGCCTACTGGTGCAACAACACCCTTGTTAGACACTTCATTATCAGAAATTCTTACCGATGATGTTGACAAACATGACACAGACAATGCAGGAGTCTTGGCAACTGATACTGATCCCAGAGCTGGCATTGTTGTTGTTAATGGTGAGCCTGCCAAACAGAATTCCTTGGATATTCCTAAGGAGCATGCTCCTCCAGCTTCCAAAGGAATTGAAGTCCCCAGTGAAGATGAACCCACTAATGCCGACCAAGTGATCAAGTCTGAAGATTTAGATGCCAATCTAAATATGGATCAAGAGAGATATGGATCTGTGGCTAGTGATATTGCTCCTAATAGTGACACTACAATTAAAGATGCTGATATAAAAGTTGAATCTTTTGTGAATAGAAGGAGTCAAGAGGATCATAAAACTGACATTTCTCAGAAGAAAGTACAGGATCAACTTGATGAGGTAACACTTATAATGTGGGAGAAGTTTCTTCATTATTTCTTAACATACAAATCCTATTTAGAATTTCTTCTAACTAGTGTGTTCGTTGGTACATAGGCTCAAGGATTGCTTAAAGCAGCAAAATCTACTGGTCAGTCTAAAGAGGCGAGGTTAGCTCGGGTAAGAATGTTGTTCAAACTAATGTTTCTATTATATAAGGCCTCCAGGCCTTATATGGCAACGGGATCACTGGGGCAGATCCTGTAGATTGATTCTGGAACCTTAGTACGAGTTTATTCTTAGTTGCTGATTAGATTCCTGAATCCCCGATTGATATTTTTCTCATGATGCTTAGGTCTGTGCTGGACTATCATCCCGTCTTCAAGAATACAAATCTGAGAATGCACAGTTAGAGGAACTCCTCAGTGAAGAGGTGAAGCTCCATTACTGGTTCATGTTTAAAGAGCTAGAAGGTCTCATCATATCTTGGAATAGAAACAATTTCATAGCTGTACTACTAAATTAATTCTAAATTTACAGAGAGACCTGAGTAAATCGTATGAAGCTCGCATAAAACAGCTACAGAAGGATTTGTCTGATTGTAAAGGGGAAGTAACCAGAGTTGAATCAAATATGGCTGAAGCCTTGGTGGCAAAGAATGGTGAAATTGAGGCACTTATTAGTTCTATGGATGCTGTTAAGAGGCAAGCTGCATTGTCAGAAGGAAATCTAGCTTCGTTGCAGGTTCTTCACACACACACACACAGAGTGAGAGACAGAGAGAGATATATATGTTATCTACATTTTCCACTTTTTTGCTGTAATCTCCTGTGGAAGCTTTTTCCTTCTTTAATGAATGTATTGGGTTGCTCAAGTGTTAGCATCTTAAATTTTCACACATCATGTTGCCTAATTGAAATATTGTTTGAAGTTTGAATAATTATTTTCTCCACTTTTCCTTGGCCTAGCAAGAATGTTTTGGATTATGAATGGTATAGCTTGCTAGAACGCATATTCATCTATCGAACTTATATTCAAAGAAAAATACCAAAAGTTGCATTTATAAATTGCCGCGTGTGTGTTTGTGTTGTATGTTGGATGTTAGGAATATACTGGGCTCGTATACATTTATTTGAATGAGTAACATGGTCATCTTCCTGTTTCATTTTCCTTCGTAATTTCTTCGTACATACGTAGGATCTGCCTTTTCATTGTAGCTTTTCCAGTACATTCTTGCACTGGAGTTTTATTTTAAAATATTAATTGTCCAAGGCTTTGGTAACGCTGTTCACATCTTTTCAGGCAAGCATGGAGTCTATGACGAGAAATCGAGAGCTAATTGAGACAAGGATGATGCAGGTATGTAGTTTCTCCCCTGCATGTAAGATTCCTGTAAGAGTACTGCAATTTGACATTCATAGTGTAAAATTTTTGTAGGCACTAAGAGAGGAATTAGCATCGGCTGAGCTAAGAGCAGAAGAGGAGCATGCTGCACATAATGCTACCAAAATGGTCCGTAGCCAGAATTATTTGTTTTCATTGATTTTGTTTACATTACACTTTTGAGATTCTGTGTTTGGTAAACAGGCTGCTATGAAAAGGGAAGTGGAATTGGAGCATAGAGCTGTTGAGGCAGCTACAGCTCTTGCAAGGATACAGGTAATGTAAGCACCCGTCACGATTTAACTTTGGAATGAGTTGTAGATCCTATTAAGAGCTTGCTGTTTCAGTATGGTTTTTCCATTTTGCTTGGCATATGTTATTAGTTTAAATCATGAATTGACAACATAATTCTAGATATACTTGCTGGGTGTCAAATTGTCTATGCGGCCATATATTTTAACTATGAACCTTGAAATCTCGAGATTTTTCATGTATATGAAAAGATGTTTTATGTAATAATAATGTTATTCATATAACACATTTCTAAACACCTTTTGCAAAAAAGGATAGTGAAAAAAGGGAACGGCAAATGTCTCTTCCCCCTCCCTCTCATTTTTTCCCCAAAAGGAATGGTGTAAAGGGAAAATGGCAGAAATGTAATGTCTAAATATCATAATTATAGTTTATATTACACGACCATTTCTGCATGGACATTAATTTTAGGTCTAACAGTTTACTTGTTAACATAGTAATTATTAGTTCGTTCGATCTTTTTATATGAGAAAAGAACTCATTACAAAGGAAAGAGTGACACACACATGCAGCTCATCCTCAAAGATGGTTATAAAGTAATTTCCATAATCTGAAATTTCAAAAGCTTTTTATCATGTTAAATTTCAAGGGAGGAAAAGATCATCTGAGCTCATTATATTTCATGAGATTCAGCATGTGCCACGGCTTCATAGGCTATATGCTAGGAATTCTGTTAGAACTAGGAATTACCTGTGCCCGGCTCTGCTACACTACTTTGACTACATTCCCTCAAGCCCTCTACCATAGGGTCATCTGTTTTACAAAATAATAATGGGAATAGTACTAAGTGCACAGGGATTCTCCTTGTGGTAATAAGGCTCTTGCATTTTTCCGACTTATGAGCTCCAGGGAATTGTAGGAATCTTAGCAACATCGAGATTGACCATATACATTGATTGATTCGTTGCTTCTCTTTTTAGAGAATAGCAGATGAGAGAACAGCAAAGGCCACAGAACTTGAGCAGAAAGTGGCACTTCTTGAGGTACTTAGAAAAGAGATGGTTTCTCTCATTTTAAATGTGATGGATGATTAGTGATTACTCTTCTGAAATAAAGATCCGCTGAAAAGATTGTGATATCATCTGTTATCAGATTGAGTGTGCATCTCTAACCCAAGAAGTACAAGATATGGAAGCCCGTGTGCGCCGCGAACAAAAAAAGTCACCCGAAGAGGCAAATCAAGTAATTCAGGTATAGTCAGGGCAGTCACAGATTACTCAGTAAAATGTATGCTATTTTGCAATGTCATCGTGCCTCCTTATATTTCATCTTCTACGAAGTATAATTAATTGTGTAACATATTTAACAAGTCATCATCCTTTTTGGTTTGTTGCCTATACTAATTGGAACCCCATTTGTTATGCTTTACATAAATACTTAGAGGCCATATTTGCCATTTTTCATGCTTACCAAAGGGAATTGCTTAGAAGTAAACTGTTTCCCATATTTCTCAGTTTTTATGAAATATTATATAGAAGAAAGCTTGATACAGGACTAGTTCCTAATCTCTAATGCCAACCTTTTTTGTGAATACTGATACTGTATGCTACATACACAATTTCCTTACTTGGAAACTTTCTTGTTTATCCTGCTATTTCTGTTAAAATACAATTTAGACATGAATGCCATTCTTTATGTAACTACAGATAATTTGGGGGCGGGATGTGTGAGAAAAATTACCTGAGTCAGTATCAAAGCCCGGCGTGGCTGATCATTGTCATTTCTAGCACCAATAGGTCAAAGGCCTTTGGAAAACTCTCTATGTATGGCAATAACAATAGTATATTTGTATATTTGTATTAGTGATAATAATAAATTAATAATTCATCCTTTTGGACTTATAACCATGCAAGTTTCATATGTTAAGATGCAGGCATGGCAGGAAGAAGTAGAGCGAGCGCGCAGGGGTCAGAGAAAAGCTGAAAACGAGCTTTCTTCCTTGGAGGCAAGTATTTTTTTTAGTTTTAGTTACCTCCTAATAATGTTTGAGGGTGAGCCTTTGCACAAGTTACTGCCTTATGACCTAGTAAACACCAGTTCTAGTCGCGAAAACAGCTTCTTCATTCATGGATGCTGAGGTTAAGGTTGCTTGATCTAACATGTTAGATATATAAAACTATTAATATGCGTTCACTACACAGCTTATGCATTTCGGAAAGTTGGTCTGTGACATGATATCATAGCCTTTATGACCAAGTGGTTTACAGTTCGATCCTTATTGCCCCATTCTTATGATAAAAAGTTGAATTTCAGTCCAAGGTAGGTGCCAGGTGGAGCTATGCATTGTCCACACTTTAAGCCCAAATGGCTCTTGCATGAGGGGGTGTGTTACATATATAAAACTATTCATGTCTAAGTTGCTGCATGACAGTTCCCGAACCCCTCAATAACGGGAGCCTATTGGCCAGCCCTTATCCCCCCTAATGGTGTTTATTGGAGATAATGATCTCATGTTTTGCAGGTCAAGGTTGCTTCCTATTATTTCCTTATACATTTGGTTTCAGGCTGAATTGCAAAAAATGAGAGTTAAAATGGCTGCAATGAAGAGGGATGCTGAGCATTACTCCCGTCAGGTAACATTCAAGTTTCTTATGAATTTCTTCGCTCCTTGTCAAATATTTACAAATTCAAAAGTAGGGCAACTTGTTTCTAAATCGGACAGGGCTTGGATTTGATGATCATGCTGCTACATTTCTGTTTAAATTAAATTCAATTTAGGGTCTTATGAATTTCTTCGCTCCTTGTCAAATATTTACAAATTCAAAAGTAGGGCAACTTGTTTCTAAATCGGACAGGGCTTGGATTTGATGATCATGCTGCTACATTTCTGTTTAAATTAAATTCAATTTAGGGTTTTAGCCAGCTAACTTGCTTTACAAAAATGAAATCCATGGTAAAAATATTTCCAGTGAGAATTAACCACTCAAATGGTTAATTAAATCAATTAGTTGTTACTCATTTATCACTCTTTCAACATGGTTAACCAATGGAATAGATGATTGTCTCTAAACTTAAAACACTTAAAATTCTTTCAACATGGTGCAAAACCTATTCCTAAACTTTTAAAATTATAGGGATCAGAACCTATGGAAAAAAAAAATATAGGGACTAAAACCCAAATGTACGCACTTTTCAAGGACTAAAAACTTATTTAAACCTTTATTTTTTTTGTAATTTCCCTAATTTCTATTATGCATGCAATTCTATTTGTGAATATTGGTTCTTGATATATTAACTTTGGATTGAAGTATACCTGTGAATTTGAATGGACTTAATTTCAAATACGAAGTTGAATCTTATTTGTTCAGAACAAATTCAACTACACTACTAGAGCTATCTCGGTGCAGAACTTCAGAAACATATTTATGGTTGATTATTGGATGGTCTAGATGATTTGACCTGCAAAATTAGAATTGCATCTTCATTTGTGATATGGGTAATCAATCAGATATTACCAATGTGGTGAAGTTTCATATGATTATGGACTGGAGTTATATTTGTCTTTTATGCTGTGAGAAGTGATGCTATAGAATTTCACTTCAGATGCTACCATGCTATTCTTCTTTGGGTTTTTTGACACCTAATACAGTTGAAGTTAACAAATACTTATTTCTTAAGTATTTTTTGGTGTTCTATACCACCAAAAAGGTATTTTTTTGGTGTTATGGTAAGTTTGGAATACTACTTGTTCTAAACACTGTCATATTATCTTAACAGGAGCATATGGAGTTGGAGAAACGCTATCGTGAACTAACCGACCTTTTGGTAATTCATGCAATGGTTATATTTCATGCAATTAATTTTTACGTTCAATAAATTAATGCGTTTAGAAAATATGTTTCAATTCAGTACTACAAACAAACACAATTTGAAACCATGGCCAGTGAAAAAGCTGCTGTAGAGTTTCAATTACAGAAAGAAATTAAGCTCCTCCAAGAAGCACAGGTTTGTGCTTCGGATCCCTTGGCTGCTTGATTAATAGTTGGTTCCACCTTGTACTTAACATGACTTTCATTCTAACCAGGTAGAGGCTGAAAGAAGTAGAGTTTCTCGTCGAGCATCATCATCTTGGGAAGAAGACACAGAAATTAAAGCCCTTGAGTATGTTTCCCTCTTATTATATATTAGCATCTATCTTGCTTGTCTACAATGCATTTGATGGAACTGACCGTAAGCTTCAGCTTCTAGGGTCTGTGCCCTGCCTGTAGGGAGGGAAGATCCTGGGCAGTGGCAAACCTGAAGCAAGAAGTTTGGGGTGGTATGATCTATGATGTTTTTATAACGTATCCAGCATGTGTAATCTTTCAAAAAAATTGGGGGTGGCAATAGCTCCTCCCAGTCCTCATTAAGATCCGGCAGTGATCCTGGAGCCGTCTGGATATAAAGAACCAAAATGCCTAAATCTCATGTAACTAAATTTTTTACGTCTCCATGCTAAATCACTTTACTATTATTATTTTGTATTATAATTTGTTCATTACTACATTTAGTTGAGTAATAGTTAAAAACTATGTTAAGTCATTGTTTTATTCCATCATGCTTCTTGTATTTAGTTTGTCTCTCCAAATAGTTGCGCCATCTTTGTGTTCATTTCCAATTGTCAAATTTGCAGGCCTCTTCCTTTGCATCACCGCCATTTGGTTGGTGCAATTATACAGGTTTACTAATCATCATGTTTCATTTCATTTTCTCTCTCTTTTGAGCATTACTTCTAACTTGGTATTTGAAATGCTTCATGCAGTTGCAGAAAGCAGTGGAACTGTTAGATTCAGGGGCTGTAAGGGCCACAAGATTTCTCTGGCGTTATCCAACAGCTCGAGTTATTCTATTTTTCTATTTGGTGAGATCAGTTCGTTAGGTGTTTAAAAAGTCAAATATCTGAGATGAAATAACCGTGACAGGATTTGAATTCTTTGCTAACCTTGCGAAATTGGAAGCAGGTGTTTGTACATCTCTTCTTGATGTATCTCTTGCATCGCCTTCAGGTAAATATATTAAGCTGATTGCAATATAGAATCTTGACAATTATTGATACATACAATCGTATTACCATAGGAACTATATTACTTTAGAAAAATGCAATCACATTTTTATTTTTGTTTGATCACGGATGTAGGAGCAAGCTGACAGTTTGGCTGCTCGAGAGGTTGCAGAATCTATGGGACTTTCTAACCCGACTCTACCATGAGTCATCTAGATGTTACATCTAGATCTAGTAGTACCTAAATGTGGTGTTAAACATGACCGTATTTTCAAGAGTACAATTGCCAATGTAGCTGCCAGGGGTGGCTTGAAAATAACGGACCGGCAAATCACTCAGGTAAATGTAAACCAAAAGTTAACTTGGGCATAGCCATCATATCTCGCGAGTTAATCTTAGAGAAACTGCTGCAGGTTCGAGTTTGGAAAAACAGTAGTTGTTGAAGCTGAATGATGGCATGGGACGTTTGGCAGCATCTCATGTGTCAGAATGTTGTGCGAATATGATATTGGATTGTTATTACAAATACATGCTTATTCGGTCTATTTTGTGATTATTTTTACATTGATTTTTATATTATTCAAAAAAAGATTCTGGAAACGTTTTTTTTTCCCGTCAAAAAAAAATTTATCATCCTTTTATTACTTTAGGCTAAAAAAGTTTAAGAGAGTATATATTAAAATGTGCTTATTGTTTTAAGAATTTAATTTTGATGTATTATTTTCTACTGTCATTTAATCGTATAATGTTTAAAATATTTGATTTTTATAATAATCATCTCAAAAATCACGTATAATAATATATAATTAGTTGATGATATAAAAAAATTATATTAGTAATGCATTAAAATTAAAATTAATTATGATTTCATTTAAATCACAATATTTTTAATCTTACATTGTGTTAGATCATTTAAATAATTTTAAATTTCATATTCGGATCATCTAATGAATTAACGTTTTATGCATATATTTTTCTACTATATATTGTTCACTTTTTCAGACAATTGTCACTATTTCATGATAAAAATTATGATTGTGTTGGTATCCACTTTGTTCCTCTACTTTTTAGACATGAAAAAAGGCATATGCGCAATTGATTTATGCAAGTTGTTATACTATAATCAACGTTCTATATGGGTGCGATCTGATCTGACCAATGTTATTTCACTCGTACCGTAACATGATGCGGTATGAAATTGATCCCAGAGAAATTCTCCTGATTCCAGCACCATGTGATTCACAATTAGTAACAACCAAAATATTAAAGCATCGTATAATTGCCTTCGGTTCAGGACCACCTGTTCAGTGGAAAAACAGTTTTCTTTAATCTAATGACAAAAGGAGGTGTGCCTTTATAAATTGTGGATGTAGTATTTTTTTTGAAAAAGGAATTGCTTTTATAGAAAAAAAGTTTCTTGATCAGATGAATTTAGCATTGTGGTGTGAGATTTTAAGATATTTTGGCAAAAAGAGTATGCAGATATCAGTCAATAAATGGGACGACAAATATGAGCCTCTCATTTTTATCCAAATATCTGTGAGGATAAGCTCGTGAGCCGGATCATCACGAATACTTTTCCATTTTCATGAGTTAAGACAATAATCCCAAATCATAATAATTCGACTGAAAATGATACCACGTGTGACATAAACCGATATAATCAAAAACCAAATAATTCAATTATCAAATTCAAACCTGCTACTTTATCACACAACAATTAATATATATTACATATTAATAGACGTCACTACGTAAAATAATTTTTTAATTATTATGCTATTAAAAATATTTAGCCAACGAAGGTTGGTCTCTAATCGGTAATGCTCGTAACCCTCAAGGTCGTGAGTTCGAATCACACTTTCAATGTGAGGATCTCATAGGTGAATAATATATAAGTACCTCTCTTTTTTTCTTTTCTATTTTTATAATAAAAATATATTGATAAGAGTATAAAGATACTCAAACTCATAAACATAGTAAGTACCTCTCTAAGCACCTATTTGAGCTGTGAAGTCTGCCGTGACCCTGGTGAGCCCCGAGACCCAACTTATCTGAACTTTCTGTAACCTAAAAAATTAAAAATATTTAATACTTCAAAATCAAACATATAATACATTAAAATTAATTAATAATATAAAAAACTTATATGATTAAAATATTAAAATTATAAACTCGTATTATATTTAATAACTTTTTTTGGGTGCTCTATATTTAATAACTGAAATAGTTAGCATTTGTCAAAAAAAAAAAAAAACACTTAAATAGTTATCATCTGTTTTCTTTGAGTTACTACTGTAAAGTTCCTTTTAACAAAAATAATAATAATTTATTTTCAATTAAAAAGTTAGACAGTCCAATTTTCAATGTGATAAATTAATATCCCTAAATTAATATTTTTTTTTTACTAAAAAGATATTCATTCATTCATTCAAATTGATAAAATATATCGAACAACACAAATTCAATATCGCTAAAAACCGAAAAGGATGAATCTGCGAACAAGCTTACAGCACCTAGGTTAATAGCACAACACGACAAAATCAAAATGCCTATAAAAGTGACAAAATCAAAGTCACCGGAATACCCATGTCTCCGGATCTGTAACATTGACGCCCAATTCTTGATCAAATCTGTGATGGAACGAAGCAAATCTGTCAATCTGAACCAAACGAACACCGCACCAAGACGGGAAATCAAACAAACACAGCACCAAGACGGGAAATCAAACAACGCCTCATCAAGACAACGAACAGCAATACCGCCGCCCACAGAAGACGAAAAACATGAAAAACACGAAGAAAAAAAACCAGATCTATATGAAAAAATCACTTATTTAGATAAAATGAAAAAAAAACGAAATAAAGGGGTGATTCCAAGCTAAAAATGACTCAAAACCACCGCTCTAATGGATTGTTTAGATATAAAACACATTCAATATTTTTTTAGTGAATAAAAGAATTAATAGAAAGAGATTGAGTAGGAAAATTTAATTTTATTCCTTTAAAATATTTCCACTGTTGTTTCTTTAATAACTGCCCTCTCACCTTTGGGAAACACGTGTTAATAATAGTGGCCATTTCCTTCCTGTTTTTGACACTTGCCCTATCAAAAGAAAAAAAATATACATTTTTATATGGACAAATAGACAGCGTATTTAACATATGTAACATCTAGTTTTTTAATATAACATTTTTTTTATTAATTCCTTAACTAGTATTTTTAGTATATTAGTTAGTAAGAGCCTTTATTTAATATCATACAACTCTTTTTCATAAATTCACGTATGATTTAAGAAATCTAAAATTATTTTTTATAAACGTACTACATTGTTTATAGAACAATTTTCTTAATTTGACAATGCCCCAATCTACCATTACTCGTGCAAGAAAGGAATGCGTGACAACAGAGTATTCCCCTCACAGAATTCAAAGTAAATCATACGAGAAATGGCATCTTAAAGAACAAGGGATCTGAAACAATAACGTTGAGTACCTTGTGAGCTTTTGTCCCTGTTCTAGTGTTACATAAAGGCAATAAAATAATGATTCAACTGAGAGCAAAAATGGTGAGAAGGAGAGACAGTACATCTGCAACAAATGAAGAGATGACATAGAACATGGGAAAGGTGTGTTGTAAGAGTTTTTATACAGTTTCACACTGTTGAAATTTGTCACTTCTTAATTATTTGTTTCATTTCATATTTATTTTGTTCATTTCAATGGTGTCTGCAGGTTACCCATCTCATACCAAGTATTTAATAAAGTGATATACGATTAGCGTTGAATAAGAAAGAAAGACTTTGAATGGTGAGTCGGTAGCCCCTATCTTGTCTTGTCTTGTATCAGTAGCATATTGCCACGTTCATATATTTAAAATACACATTACATTATGCTACGTTCATATATTTAAAATACACATTACATTCAAAGAATTTTATGTGTGTATTTATAACTAATTAGAAATGTGTTCCTTTTCTATTCTTGATCATAATTTTTACACAAAGGCATCCAATTTAACCGATTTAATTGATTGCAACAATTTTTTTTTCTTCGTGTCCTTTGATTTTGACCTATTTTTTATCGAATGCTTTCACATACAAAATATTGATTAAATAAAATTCTAACCTTGCAAGTAAAATTCGTCATATGAAACGGTCTATTAACTATTAGTATTATACTTCATCGATTAGGATTTAACTTCTTTAAATTAATTGTTATTTTATATGCAAACATGTATACAAAACCAAATATTTGGCAAAATTTTATTTCATTAATTTTGTCATTAAAAATTGAGATCTTCCACTTTTCTCTTTATAATAAACCTCTCATTTTAAAGAAAGAATATTCTTTCAACTAAATAAGTTTTAAAAACATTAAAAAAAATAAGAGAGCATCGGAGTTGTCTCCTCCTCAGTCTTCCCTACAAATTATCATTACTTTTGTTTTTGAAATATTTTTACCATATTTAATCCTCTCAATAATCCAAAGTATCATTACTTTGGTCTCCCAACAATTTTTTAAGATCAATTTACTCCCTCGGAAACAGTCTTTGGAGCACAAAATAAAAGTTTTTTCTTCTTATCGGTGTAAAAATTTGAAACTAAGAGATAAAAATAAAAATGACACTAATGTATGAAAATATTATTGGATATGTGTATAAAAATCTTTTACAGTTTATATTGATAATGAATAAAAATTAAACTCTTTTTATAATGTTTCCATAAATCATTGTGTTAATATAAGTAGGATGGGTTTGATATATGATTTTGGATAAACGTAATATTACAGTGTTGGTATCAAACGTTTTTCTTAACAATATCTAATCCATCATTACAAAGATAAGTAACTACGATAATGTAACAAAACCCCTCACTGAATGGTGAGAGGAGAGAACGCCACCTATTCCACTCTGTCATCCATCGCTGGACACAGACAAAGCCTCTGTCATTTTCAATATCACTCTGTTCTCAGTTTATCTTCTCCTTGTTATATCTTAATTTTTTATAATGCTTTCATTGAACATTGTCCCTTTAACGGTAATTCACGTGTATTTAGTGTGTGATTGATTTCACTTTTGGAGGTATCAGAAGTGTTTCTATATATGTCAAATGTGATTGAGGTAAAAAAAGAGATGTTTGTTTATATGTTTGTAGAAGCAATTTTGCATCCATAATTGATTCTAGCAGAAGCAGCTTGGAGTAGCTTCTGCTTTTGGATTGAGAAATTACATTAAATTTTACATCAAACTTGTTTTCAAAGCATCCAAACATAAATCACTTTAATTCAAATTCAATTATATCGAAATCAATTGTACAAAATCAATTCTATCCAAAATCACGTTACGCACACTTATTTTATTTTGTCTTGACCATCATCGTCGCCATCCACTTACACGTCAAATAATAATGCAGCGAAAGAAAAGAAAAGAAAAGAAAATCAAAGTACTTGCCATGTGTTCTATTTTTTCAAATAGAAAAATGACACCCCCACATGCATTATTTTCTTCATCTCTTCCATTGACTTACTTGGTTTAAGTAAGACTTCATTGTTGTGAAGAAAAGCAGTGTTTTTGTGAAGCAGGGAAACAGGTTCTCAATCAACTCCGCAATTTCTGGCTGCTTTGGCACTTCAAAGAAGAAAGTGGTAGTGGGTCTGAGCTCAAAGGATCATCATAATATTCAACAAGAAGAGAAGAAAGTGATTGGAAGGAAGAAGAAGATGGAGAGCGTACTTAAGGAGTTGAGAGATGGAGAAACCGTGCTTGACCTCAGCCCAAGATCCACCGTCGGCGGTGGTGTTGAGGATGTCTACGGTGAGGATCGTGCCACCGAGGATCTACTTGTCACTCCATGGACTCTCTCTGTTGCAAGGTTGGGTCACTCATTTCTTCACATGCACATCAATCAAACTTTAGTTCTCAACTATATATGTGCTAATGCTTAGATTATCAACATTAAAACTTCTAATCTTTCATTTTTAGTTGTTTGTTAACTTGGTTAAGTATTATATGTTTTTCCCCCCTTTTGTTTGTTATTATTTGTCTTTAATTATTGCATGTTACTATATTGACTTCCAAAATGTGATTTGAAGAACTGATCCAGTTTGCTTTCAAAAACTATCATGTGTCATTAGAAATTGTCTGAAGCAATTGTTCAAATAATACTGCTCATTGATTTTACTGTTTTGAGGAAGAATTGGGTTTTCAGTAACTACCTTTTTGGTGTGAATTTGTGGTTTGAGACTCTGTAACATCTTGTGCTGCAGTGGCTACACTTTGCTAAGGGATCCACAGTACAACAAAGGGCTTGCTTTCACTGAGAAAGAGAGGGATGCACACTATTTGCGTGGCCTCCTACCTCCCACAGTTAGCACCCAGCAACTTCAGGTTTGCATTTTCATGATAATCTCTGATGTTTCCTTTTTATCTATAATCTATCAGTGTGCTTTCTTTTCTTTCTGTCTTTTCTCTCTGGTTCTCATTGTTTCTTCTTGATGTATTCCATAGGAAAAGAAACTGATGAACAGCATCCGACAATATGAGGTTCCCTTGCAAAAGTACGTGGCCATGATGGACCTTCAGGCACGCATTTCCACTCCTCATAGTTACATTAAACAGCATGAGATTTGTTCTTGTTAAGTTAGTCTTGTTCTTGATGTTATTACTTCTTAAGGCTGTCTGGTGTCTCCTATAAATTTGTGATACATGGAAGTAGTATATCATTGCACAAACATGATACAATGCTAGTTCTTTGTCCAATGGTCTCTTCTATGTGTGATCTCTCCTCTTGGTGAATGGTGGTGCTTTGATCACTTTCCTTATTGACCTTCACAAAATGGACCAAATGATGCCCTTGGTTTTATAAAGAGAACATGAAATGTATATTTAACTACTAGTGAGAATTGACATATGCCTCTTATCTAAAATGAGGATATGATAGTTGAAAAGTAACACAGCATGTTGTTCTGGTCTACAGGAGAGGAATGAAAGGCTGTTTTACAAACTTCTCATTGATAATGTTGAGGAATTGCTCCCAGTTGTATATACTCCAACTGTTGGTGAGGCTTGCCAGAAATATGGGAGCATCTACCGACGTCCTCAGGGTCTTTACATTAGTTTGAAAGAGAAGTATAAATTTCATTTTTCCTGTATTTGTATGCAATTTTAAGCTACATTTGGTGCATGGTTATATAGCTGTTGGCCTTTTGCAGGGGGAAGATCCTTGAGGTTTTAAAAAACTGGCCTGAGAGGAGTATTCAAGTTATTGTTGTAACTGATGGTGAGAGGATTTTGGGGCTTGGGGATCTTGGATGTCAGGTACTTCGGCATGGGAATCAAACTTCTTAATTTACAATCAAAATGCAGAAATGGAAAAAGTAGATTTGCTAGCCTTCAAATAATGAATAATTTTGGATGTGCTTCAGGGGATGGGAATTCCTGTTGGTAAATTGTCTCTGTACACGGCACTAGGAGGAGTTCGTCCTTCAGCAGTAAGTATTTTTCATCGATTGCTTCATTTTATTTTGTCATTATGTGTCTCATGTGATGTTTTCGTTTTCTTTTTCTGTTTTTGTTGGTTAGTGTTTACCTATTACTATTGATGTTGGGACAAATAATGAGGAATTACTGAATAATGAGTTCTACATTGGGCTTAGACAAAGGAGGGCAACCGGGAAGGTTTGTCTAACATATGTGCCTTGCTCAATTTTTTTATATCATGATTTAATAGCTGCATCGTTTAAATTGTATTGATCTGAGGCAACTTCGATGGTTTCTTAATAGGAATATTATGATCTTCTGGATGAGTTCATGACTGCTGTGAAGCAAAACTATGGAGAAAAAGTTATTGTACAGGTTGTTACGAATTTCATGCATGGTTTATGAGGTTTCTGAACCTATGTTCATTTATTCTATTGTAGTGTCTGATTGTTTAAAATCATTTCTGCAGTTTGAAGATTTCGCTAATCACAATGCTTTTGAGCTGCTCGCAAAATATGGTACAACTCATCTCGTCTTCAATGATGATATACAGGTATATGTTGCACAAAAGCTGGCATCTATTTCTTGAAGATTGTTATGTTCTAATTATTAATGTCTTCTTATCTCAGGGGACTGCATCTGTTGTTCTAGCTGGAGTTGTAGCAGCCCTGAAGCTCATTGGCGGTACCCTGGCTGAACATACATTCCTCTTCCTTGGTGCTGGAGAAGTAAGACAAATCTCCCCCACCCCCACACAAAAAAAAGCTTTCCTCCATGCTCTTAAATCATTCTTCTTCTTTTTAATATATCATGTATGCCCTGTCAACAGTGATGCATGCACAAAAATCACTTACTAATCTGAACTTAACAAATCAGTTTGTCAAACTTATTTCTGTCATGCTTTCAGGCAGGAACTGGTATAGCAGAGCTAATAGCTCTTGAGATGTCAAAGCAGGTGAGTAAGCTATTTACTTTTTTATATATTAGAGGCACTGGTTTCTTGAGTTCACTTTTAAATGAAATTAGTGATGTTTTTTTATTTATTTTTATTGTTTCTGCTGCAGACTAAGGCACCTGTGGAAGAGAGTCGCAAGAAGATATGGCTTGTAGACTCAAAGGTAGTACCAAGCATTATAAGCTTCCATGGAAATTTATTATTTTCATACTCATTTATTTTTAAAAATTAATTTTGGTTCAGTTTCTCTAAAGTACTTATTTATTCTCTTGCAGGGTTTAATTGTTAGTTCACGGAAGAATTCACTTCAACACTTCAAGAAGCCTTGGGCTCATGAACATGAGCCTGTTAACACTCTCTTAGAAGCTGTTAAGGTATCCAAATATATCTGTTTATGACTTGTAATTGGTTATCTTTGGATGTGTCTTTATCCTTAATTAGCATACATTTTCAGGTAATCAAGCCTACAATATTGATTGGATCATCAGGAGTGGGAAAAACGTTTACAAGGGAAGTGATTGAGGCTCTGGCTGCAAACAATGAGGTAAAATCTTATTTCTCTCTCGTTGCACGAGTATTTGTGTGTGTTTAGATATATGATTTTAAATAGAAACTATATCTGTGTCATGTCTGGCCTGCAGAAACCTCTCATTATGGCTCTCTCCAATCCGACCTCACAGTCAGAGTGTACAGCTGAAGAGGCTTACCAGTGGACTGAGGTAAAAAACAGATTACCACTTCTATATCTTTGACCTGGTTTAGCTTATTTGATGCAAATCATGCTTGCCATTCCTACATTTTTGCAATACTAACTTCCACAATTTTTTTTCTTGTATCCCAAAAAAGGGTCGTGCAATTTTTGCCAGTGGGAGTCCATTTGATCCTGTTGAATACAAGGGCAAAGTCTATATTTCTGGCCAGGTTTTGAAATCTTATTCAGAATGATGATTAGTTTCCTTTAATTGGTTAAACAACATATCATCATATCTAATTCTTTCCTTGCCAATTCAGTCCAACAATGCCTACATTTTCCCAGGCTTCGGTTTGGGTTTAGTAATGTCAGGAGCAATCCGTGTACATGATGATATGCTTCTAGCAGCCTGTAAGTGAATATGACAAATTTAGCATGATACATCCAATGAACATGATGTTAAGTTCTTTATATC
The DNA here is from genome assembly GCA_030762895.1 of Sophora flavescens. Classification (NCBI taxonomy): domain Eukaryota; kingdom Viridiplantae; phylum Streptophyta; class Magnoliopsida; order Fabales; family Fabaceae; genus Sophora; species Sophora flavescens. Next base: position 217,779,997 of record CM061064.1, on the reverse strand, counting down.
TTGTTTCTTTCAAGCTTCTTCCATTGTTGGCGCTACAAGTGAATCACTGCATACAATTATATCACAATTGTTGTATAAATAATGACTATTTACTTGTGATTGGCAATGCTTACACCTAAACAATGCTTTGAGATCTTGTAAAATTGACAAAGGAATGATCAATATTCTTCTCATGTATTATACAGCTGAAGCCTTGGCTAAACAAGTGTCAGATGAGAACTACAAAAAGGGCTTGATTTACCCACCATTCACTGATATCAGAAAAATTTCAGCTAATATAGCCGCAAATGTTGCTGCCAAGGCATACGAACTAGGTGTGTGCACATTGTCTTAAACTCTTACTCCCTCATTTTTAATATTTAGTTACTTATCTTATCTCAGTCTCAAGCATGCATTTCCTTTTAAACTTAACAATTGCTTCAACTCTCATTGTAGGCTTGGCTACACGTCTTCCTCGTCCTCAGAATCTTGTGAAGTATGCTGAGAGTTGCATGTATACCCCAGTATACCGCAACTATAGGTGAAGGGGGACAACTTACAGTATGGAATCTGAGGCTTTTGGCTCTAATAAAGATGTATCTGGTGTATGGTGTGCTTTTATGCTTATGCAAGACTGAATGATTTTATGCTTTACATGCTCTTATGAAATCCTTATGTCATGCCAATGGCAGTGGTTATCAAAACTTGCCTATAAAATGGCTTGGAGAACCATTATATATGGCTGCAGTTAAATATCAATATCAAGACCATTTTGGCACTTGGCATTAAATATTAATGTTTATTATCATAGTATGTTATAGGGTCTTGAGTTTCAATATCCTTTGCAATCGATAATGCAAAAGAGACTGTCTGCATGGACAAATCTCTTTGGTGGTTTTATCTGCCTTCTTTCTCAATCTCTTGCAAGACTTCTTGTAGAATCTCCTCTTGCTTTTCGTCTTGAACAGACTGATCAAGAAGTATCTTCTGGTACTTCTATTGCTTGTTCAATCTCAAGCTCCACCCACTTGTTGATACAATGCTCTTTTTCTGTATTGTCAAGCTTCTCTGTCGGATGAAGATAGATAATTCATTAAACTTAACATATCTATTGATTGTGAATTTGGGTGGCTTAGTTTCAGTGCACCATAATTTGCAACCTTTCACATCTTGAAGTTGATGTGTCCATCGAACAGTATAATATCAAATTTTGTAGTCCATTTTCTAAACAGATCTGTCCAGAACCTTAGAAGTGCTTTGATACCAGTTTGTTAAAAGTTAGTGCAAATAAAATGAAAAATAAAAGCACCAATGTGGTTCAGCTTAGAGCCCAACTTTGCACGCAAAGATAAGTAACTGTCAGACACATTCAATAAGAAAATAAGATGGAGATTACAAAAAGTTTTTATACAAAACTAAAATCTCGAGGTACACGTATATACTTGACACAACAAATAAACGATGATGAGAAGACATAAGGAACTATTTATGTTAGAAAATGTGGGGTCTGACATGTAACAAAGAAGAGAAGAACAAGTGACATGTGCATCCTCCAAAGTGTGTAAGAACACTAGGCTTTAGGTTCGATTCGTCCCCACCAATCTCTTCTCGTAGATTGGATGCAACAGGTATAACCGGCGAATCCCCTTCAGGATACAATGGAGAACCTTGGTTTGGTTTGCACACCCTAAACCAAGCGTATCGTCAATGACATTTTACAGAATAATAGTTTCCTTAATTCTCTCTGTGCACTAACGGAAGAAAGGAAGTGATTTGCCTTGCAGAAGTTTAGCCAATTTTTTTAGACCTCATTCTGCATGCACAAGTGGTTCTATTTATAGACCAACTTATGTCTTTTGGTGAATGAAATAACCTTTCATGTATTTGAAAGAATGATTGCAACCTTTCATGAATGTACACTTGATAAATGAACACATTTAATCATGAAAAAATACACATATTAGGAAAGATTTGAAAGCCATGAAGAGACACAACTATTGGTGTCCTTCAACCTCTTTCCAACTTGGTGTCTTGGACTTCCATTATTTTGGAAATCCCTCACAATCCCTCACCATTTTCAAAATAAACTCAAATCCCATTATTCCGGAAATCGCATGCTTTCAGACAAAGGTATCTTGGGGATTTGAACCTTTGCTTAGTAAGTCATGGTTGCACTCATCCCCAAATAAAGTGGTAGACAAGCTTTGAACCAAATATTCATTAGAACAAGTGTGCATGACTTACACATCAAATCTCGGTACCATTGAACGACGTGGTAGTGTGACACATTTGGTAAGGCCTTGTGTCGTGTATCCTTTTCATGAGAGCTTACAGAGTCAAGCTCAACTCTAAGAAGCGGCCCCACTTCACGCTCATATAGGTGGACTTTACCAAAAGCACCCCCATAAGTTGGGTACCTCAGCACATATATGCTATAGGTCCATTAAGAGCAAAAGCTCACCCTTTTCTTTTTGTCCTTATGGTATCCAAGTACTTTTAAACCTTGGGATGTATCTATTGGTCAAGTACTTGCAATCACTCTCATAGTGTACTTTGGCCACATTGAACTCAAGACTTGATGCTACTCAAGTGTGAGTTTGGTTTCCACCATTGGTGATCATGTAGATATGGGCTTGATTCACATCCCTAATGATGTTTTTCCACATCATATCACTTGTCAGTCCTTTCGTCAAAGGATGCAAGATTTCTTTCCGTCTTATAAAGACCTTGGATATTACTCCATTTACAATTAGTTCCTCGATATAACTATGTCTTAGCCCAATGTTCCTGGACTTTCCATTATAAACCTGACTATATGCTCTTGATAGTGTTAACTGACTATCCCATTGTTTGGATACTGACACCATTAAAATTGGTATCTCATATAACAAATTTCTAAGCCATTCAATCTCTTTGTTACCTGCTGCCAGTGCTATAAATTTTTGCAGCCATGGTGGAACCGGCAATGCCGTCTTATTTCTTGAAACCCCAAGAAATAGCACCCCCACCAATTGTGAAGACTCAACTGCTTGTTGAAGCATGGTTTTCTGTATAATTCACCCAATTGACATCCGTGTATCCTTCTAATTCTGAAGGATAACCATTATAGTTTAAACTATAGTTCATTGCCCCCAACAAGTATTTCAATATTCTTGGACAACATGCCAATGGTTTTTCTTGGATTACTTGTATACCTACTTAGTCTCCTTTAACATACGCAATGTTTGGCTCGGTACATGTCATGGCATACATTAAATATCCAATTACTTTTGAGTATTCAAGTTGTGCTACTAGACTACCTTTGTTTGGTACTAAAATAATGCTATGATCATAGGGAGTAGTGATAGTTTGACAATAAAAGTGATTAAATTTCTTTAATACTTTTTCTACATAGTGAGATTTGGGTAAACCTACATTCTCACAATCTCTTATTATTCTAATTCATAGAATCACATCAGTTACCCCTAAGCCTTTCATGCCAAAATTTCTAGACTCTTAGTTTCTTATACCTCATCTAGATCAGTACTAAAATTCAACATATTTATCATCAACAAACAAACAAATCATGACACATTTTCCATTATGGAATTTATTATTAACACACTTGTTGGATTCATTTATTTAATATTCACTAGCTAGCACAACTTGATCAAACTTTTTATGTCATTTCTTAGGAGCCTTTTCTAGTACATACTATGACTTTTTCAATTTACACACTTTCTTTTCTAGACTATTAACCACAAACCTTTCAGGTTGTGTCATACAAGGTTTTGAAAACCAGACCGGCCGGTCCGATCGGGTTAACCGGGAACCGTGACCTTGGCCGGTCCGGTTTGCAGGGAAAACGTGACCTTGGCCGATCCAAAACCGGTAAAACCGGTCATAACCAGTAGTGAACCAGCCTGAACCGGTTTCCTAAAAAAAAAAAAAAAAAAGTATAAAAGGATTTGGGTCATCCTAGCCAAAACCCAATTCTTTTGTTTTCTAACATATGTGGGCTGGTTGTAGATTTTGGGTTGGTTTTCCCTATGAAGATGATTTTAGCATATATCTTTATATTTATTTAGTTTAATTTCAAAATAAAAAATTTGTGCTTAATAATTTTAGTTGTTATGTTGTTTTTTTGTTTAATATTGTTACAAATATTATATTAAAAATTAAAATAATATTATTTAATTATAACCGGTTCAACCACGGTTCAACCTCGGTTGGACCATTGAACCTCGAACCGCTGCCTTCACCGGTTCGATGGCCGGTCCGATTTTGTAAACTTTGGTGTCATACACACCTCTTCATCTAATTACCCTTTAGGAATACCACATCCATTTGATGGATGATAATCTTATAGATGGATACAAGTGCTAACAGCACTCTAATCGAGGCAGTTCTTGCCACCGGTGCATATGTATCAAAATAGTCAATCACTTTTGTGTAAATCCCTTAGCAGCTAATGTTGCCTTAAACTTATCAAGGTTTCGTCTACCTTCATTTTCCTTTTGAAAATCCATTCACAGCCTATAGGTTTGGAACCAGGTGGGAGGTCTACTAATTTGCACATTTTAGTCCCCATTTATTGAATATATTTCCTCTTGTATAGCTCCCTTCCAGAAAGCGACAACTCGAGACTTTATTGCCTCTTCAAATGTCTACGGATCACTTTCTATATTCTAACATATTGGCTCATAACTTTCTATGGACTCCTTTGTTCCTTCAACAAAGAACATGAAAAGCTTGGTCTGTACGTTTTCTCTTTTCTAGCTCTCTTACTTCTCCTAAGTTCTGAACCTTCCAAAGTATCTTTATTAGATACGTTGTTTTACCGATTATGTGCATACCTATGAACATTATCCCTGTGACTTGGAATTGAGTTAAACGTATCTTCTTGAAATATTACATCCCCAGACTCAATCACTGTAGTAATAGGATGAGTCACTAGATTCCATAACCGTGAATCTATATGCTTTGCTATTTTTAGCATAGCCCGGGAACACGCATTCAATTCTCCTTTCACTTAATTTCTTTCTTTTGGTTCAAGAACTTTTACTATTGTCCAACAACCTCAAACTTTGAGAATTTTGAGAATGGGTTTTCAATTTTTCAGAGCTCATATGGAGTTATCTTATTCCTTTGTTTGGAACCCTATTTACTATCTAACAAGCCTTCAACATGGCTTCTCCCCAATATCATTTTACTAGACCAACATAGGATACCATGACTTTTACCATTTCTTCTCATATCCTAATTTTCTTTTCAACTATACTAATTTGTTATGGGAAATAAGATTCAGTTGTTTGATCAATGTTGACGAATCTGGGCAAGTATACCCAGTCGTGCAAGTAATACGGTGGTAAGACCGGTTATCGTATCCACGGGGATTGGATGTCAAGTACCAATTCACAAACTCAGCAACTATCTAGACTAAACTAACAATCACGAGAAATTAAAACAGAAAAATAAAGCAACAAAAGCAATAAAATGTTTTTGATCTTTTTGGGGATTTTCGACAAACACTTGGAGTGCAGAAAGGATATGTTGGGATCAGACTTCACCAAACCTCTAACTCATGCAATACCAGGACTAGATACCTCCTAATCATGCTTCAGATATTAAAATCAATCCACTAAATTACTCAAACCCCGATTTCTCGGATGGCAAGAGCCTAAATCCACTAATAGACCCTAATTCCTTAGGTGGCCTAGATTAATGAATTTGCATTAAGATTAGGGATTATGCGATTACTAATAAACCTAGTTCCATTCCTAGATACAAGGCTTCCTAGGTGATTAAATTCAATTCCGATTCTGATACGAATTTCCTAATTACATACCAAAACACAAATCGAGTCATGGGGGTGCTAGCCACAAGCATTAAGCACAGAAAATTAATCACTAATACGAAGCATAAACATAGAATAATCAGTCAAGATAAATACATGATAATAAGTTTGGTTATATCTAATCCCAACAAACGGGATTTAGCTATTCATAACTACAGAGAAAGTGAAACCAGAAAAGTAGTAGAGAAATGAGGAAAGTGAGAACTCCATTGAAGCTTCCCACTGTCGTTACAACAACCCCTAACTCTAACTCAGCTCCCTTCTAGGGTTGGCACCCTAGCCCAGCCGCAGCCTCCAAATGCTTCCCCTCCAAGAACTCTCTGTTTTTCTGTCTAAAAAAATCTACTTCTAAAAGTCTCTCCTCCTGTTTGTGCAGCTGTTGCTAATATATATATTTATTTCCATTGAAAAATCCTCCTTTTAGAACGGCGCTGCCTTTCTATCTCCTCATATTTTGCCAATTCCAAGCATCAAGTGGGACCCTTCAGTCCAATTCAAATTCCCTTATCAAATTGACTTTTCTCCTGCCATTCAAGTGAACTCACGTGGGGCCATGGCAAATTTGCTTCTCTCTGCCACTTTCAATTTGAAGCCTAATCTTAATTTTACGTGGGCCCTCCTACAAGTCCAAGTTGATTTTCTCTCTTTGATGTTACTACGTGAATCAATCTGGTTCACCACTGATCATGGGTCCCGCAAGGCTTATTGCAATTGTCAAAGCAAAATCTCTTCAAATTTGATATTTCACGTCAGGTAGCTTATCAAATTGAGGTCATATCTTCAATTTCCAATTGAGATCCAATCACCCAAAAATTGTGGCCGTAGCTTCTTTCATTCATAAATTGAAGGCCAATTCCTCTCTCTATTTAGGGTAAGCTATTAATAATCAAATCATCCAATCCATCAATTAGGTCTCTTACATTACTGCTGGACTTTTGTCAATTGTTATCACCACCATGGCTCGTTTTGGGCATTTTATCTTTAATTTCTGCAAAACAACACCACAACGCCGCCTTACCCATTCCAAGGGAAAAACTAACTAAAATCAAATAAAGAATGCCTAATCTATATGAAAAATGCATGCAAAAGTGTATATAAAATATGATGTAAAATCACACTATCAAATCACCCCAAGCTTATTCAATTGCTTGTCCTCAAGCAATCACTAAGGCCAGAAGAATAAACAGAACATGGATAGTGAACCAAGAACCCGAGCAAATAATCCAAGTAATAGGCAATTCAAACAATTCAGCAAGAGACAATCAATTCAAGTCCAATTAGAGGCTTAGGTTCCTTAGACTCATGTTATCACTGATTTGGGTACTCTTTCTCACCTGAAGCTCACCCCAAGCTTGTTCATTTGCTTGGCTCTCTTTCTAACCTCACTCAAGTGTTTAGGGGAATAAGACATTTCACTCAATTTTCCTCAAGGAATGAATCCTACCATAGGCTTGACTATCAACCAAATCTCTACTTTATTAATGAAAACAATTTAGAATCAAGAGGTCTTTCACTTGGTTGTAACGTGGCCATGTGATTAATCGTTAGGTGGGGAAATCAACAAAAGGACATTTCAAAAGGCTACACAACATATCAACATTTGCAAAGCATGACCTTCTAAAATACCTTTTGGGTTTCAGTTCACTTTCCACCTTTCTTTTCTTTCTTTTTCTTTTTATTTCTTTTTCTTTTCTTTTTGTCATCCCCTTCTCTATTTATTTTTATTTTTATTTTTATTTTTTTCTTTTATTTTTCTTTTGCTTGGAGAAGGGGAGATTTTTCAAATCAAGAGAATTATTTTTTTCTGATTCTTTTCCCAAACTTTTTCGACTACCTTTTTACCCTTTTGTAATACTTTAGAAGGTCCCTTATCAAACATATTTATCAAAACATTTCAGGGTACCAAGAAAAGCATTTTTATTCTTTCAGGCTCAAAATTGGGCAACTAAGAGGTAGCATTTGTTCATTCTAAGCTCAGAAGGCCAGAAAAATACCTATTGCCTCAATCATTTTCAAAAATGTTTTCAAAAAATTTTTAAGCTTTGAAATGGTTTCAAGTCAAGTTCTAGAGAAAACAGACCAAGAGGAATAACACTCTAACACAAAGAATGAGGTAGATTTAGTGAGTACCCCTTTGGCTCAAAATCTCGCATTTTAGTAGTTCAAGAATCAATGAAAACACAAATCTACATAACCATATGCTAATTATCAACCATCACAGATTATCTCAAACATTTTCATTTGCAGCCATATCACAAGAATGAAAAAATTGGGTTCAACAATTCACTATCACAAATTATTTGACACTCAGTAATCACAATTGGATACAAAATCTAAGCAAAGGTAATCTAATTGTGTGATCATGCAAAACTATCATGCAAAACTAAATGAATGCAACATGTAATGCAAATGCAAAATACCCCTACCCCAAGCTTAAAAATTTACATTGTCCCCAATGTAAACAATCAAGTTGGAGGAAGGAAAGAAAAGTAAAATAAAATAAAAAAATTTGGAACGGCTTACCGAGGCGGTAGCGGATGTTGACTTTCATTTCAGTCAGAAACTTATTGAAAGTTGGGTTGCTTTTTCTTGTCTTCTTGCTCTTCCCTCCTTCCTTCTTACCCTGAAATCACTTGGCAAATCTCAATTTATTAATTTTCCTCTTGATCTTCTCAAATTATTCAAGAGGTTAAAATCAAAAACAAAAACTAACTAAAGAGAAGGGTTAAGAAAAGTTGGGTTGCCTCCCAATAAGCGATTCTTTAACGTCACTAGCTTGACGTTCTAGGATCCTCCTCCCGGATCAAATGGAACTTGGAGTGGAGATTGTAGCAGTAGAATGACTTTATCCTCAACTCCACCCAGCCAGTGTGTGAAAGCACCATTGACCTCTTCAACCATAATAATGCACTTACTTCCTAGCGGGTCAAATGGCATTTTCACCAGGAAGTTTGAAAGACAAGTGGAAAGGGTTAGTTTACCAATGTCCACACATGCATGCAAGCCGACATATTTGTCCAATGCAGAAATTTCAGATTCCTTAGCAAGCATGGTGGAATCCACTACCACTTCGTCTTCATCTTGAACTATCCCCCAAACCAGATTTTTCTCAAATTGTGCTTCATGTGGGTATTGTACTAGCTGTTTGAAAATCTCTCCCACTTGCATTTTGAAGCTTTGCGTCAGAGCATCGATACAATCATAATTGGCTCTTGCCTTGGCCTCAGAGATGGATAGTTCTTGGGAATACTGTTCTAGAGCAGCTTTCAACGGTGTTTGCTCCTTCCATTCCCATTCTTCTTCTTGTTGCTCTTCTACCACCACCACTTCGTCTTCATTAATGTCCATGCTAACCAATAGATTCTCTTCAGTTTGAATTCCATGTGACTTTTCTGCTAGTAATTTAAAAAATTCACTGCCTTGTTCTTCCAACTTCTGAAAGATGTCGCTTAGGGACGCCATTATATTACTAGCATTTTTCCCTGCTCGTATCTCAGCCCTCTGCATCATGGAACCAATTTCCTCTAGGCTACGCTCTATGCTCAAGCTCAGAGGATAAGCATCTATATCCCAAAGAATCTCTAGCAAATCAGGATCCAGAAGTGTGGTGGTGGTTGCAAGGATGACAAATAGCACTGCCATTCCTCCTTGGAGTAAATCTTCACGTGCCTAACAGTGATACCATCAAACATGATCCAGTCAAGTTGAGCTTCCCAAGTTGGATGGTAATGATAGTCCATGTGTTTCCTGCTCCTTGCACAAACAAACACTCAAAAGAAAAAAAATTAACTCTGTACAAAGAAAATGTCAAATATATATATATAGAAAAATAAAAGATAAAAATATCTAAATTAGTTGCCTCCTTTGTTACTAATGATATTGGCAAAACCAATCCCCGGCAACGACGCCAAAAACTTGTTGACGAATCTGGGCAAGTATACCCAGTCGTGCAAGTAATACGGTGGTAAGACCGGTTATCGTATCCACGGGGATTGGATGTCAAGTACCAATTCACAAACTCAGCAACTATCTAGACTAAACTAACAATCATGAGAAATTAAAACAGAAAAATAAAGCAACAAAAGCAATAAAACGTTTTTGATCTTTTTGGGGATTTTCGACAAACACTTGGAGTGCAGAAAGGATATGTTGGGATCAGACTTCACCAAACCTCTAACTCATGCAATACCAGGACTAGATACCTCCCATTCATGCTTCAGATATTAAAATCAATCCACTAAATTACTCAAACCCCGATTCCTCGGATGGCAAGAGCCTAAATCTACTAATAGACCCTAATTCCTTAGGTGGCCTAGATTAATGAATTTGCATTAAGATTAGGGATTACGCGATTACTAATAAACCTAGTTCCATTCCTAGATACAAGGCTTACGAATTTCCCAATTGCATACCAAAACACAAATCGAGTCATGGGGGTGCTAGCCACAACAAGCATTAAGCACAGAAAATTAATCACTAATACGAAGCATAAACATAGAATAATCAGTCAAGATAAATACATGATAATAAGTTTGGTTACATCTAATCCCAACAAACGGGATTTATCTATTCATAACTACAGAGAAAGCCAAACCAGAAAAGTAGTAGAGAAAGGAGGAAAGGGAGAACTCCATTGAAGCTTCCCACTGTCGTTACAGCAACCCCCTAACTCAGCTCCCTTCTAGGGTTGGCACCCTAGCCCAGCCGCAGCCTCCAAGTGCTTCCCCTCCGAGAACTCTCTGTTTTTCTGTCTAAAAAAATCTGCTTCTAAAAGTCTCTCCTCCTTTTTGTGCAGTTGTGGCTAATATATATATTTATTTCCATTGAAAAATCCTCCTTTTAGAACGGCGCTGCCTTTCTATCTCCTCATATTTTGCCAATTCCAAGCATCAAGTGGGACCCTTCAGTCCAATTCAAATTCCCTTATCAAATTGACTTTTCTCCTGCCATTCAAGTGAACTCACGTGGGGCCATGGCAAATTTGCTTCTCTCTGCCACTTTCAATTTGAAGCCTAATCTTAATTTTACGTGGGCCCTTGTTGACGGATCTGGGCAAGTATACCCAATCGTGCAAGTAATACGGTGGTGAGACCGTTTATCGTTCCCACGAGGACTGATACAAGTACTAGCGCTTACCGAATTGATTACTATCCAAGCGGATATTTGGATTGAAGGGAGTTCTATACTAATAAAAGCTAAAACTAACAAAACGGAAAGAAAAAGTTCTTTGAAGAATTTTGTCAAACAGTTGAAGTGCAGAAAACGGGTTTTCAAATATGATAAAAGGCGCTGGGATTAGACTTCACTAAACTTCATTCTCATGCAATGAGATGACTAACAAACAGTTTCTACTTCAAATATGACAATCAATCCACTAAATTACTCAAACCCCGATGTCTCGGACGACAAGAGCCTAAATCCACTAATAGACCCTAATGTCTCAGGTGACCTAGATTAATGAATTTACATTAGGATTAGGGATTACACGATTGCGAATAAACCCAAATCCATCCCTAGATACAAGGTTTATCAGGTGGTTGATTTCAATTCCGGTTCCAATACGAATCTTTCAATTGCATATCAAAACACAAATCAAGTCATGGGGGTGCTAGCCACAACAAGCATTAAGCATGGACAATCAATCACTCATAAAGAAGTAAAAACTGTATTACAAATCAAATCAAATACATGAGAGTTCAGAAATAGCTACATCTAATCCCAAATATGGGAGTTTAGCCACTCATGATCATAGCCAAAACAAAAGAAATAAAGATGAAGGAGAGAAGGGATTCCATGGGGGCAATCCTAGACAGCTGCTTCTGGTTCAGAATGAGGGTTTTTAGGGTTCCAAAACTGTTTTTCTCTGATCTGCTCGTGCCTATTTGTAAAGAGGCCACGCGTCACGGCCGTGATGTCCATCACAGCCAGGCCGTGATGGTCTCTGCCCTGGGCGCGCTTTCAAACTTTCATCTGTCACGGTCGTGACACTCATCACGGCCAGGCCGTGATAGCTTCTGTCTGTGAGGGTCTGGTTGTCACGGCCGTGATGCTCATCACGGCCAGGCCGTGACAGCTTCTGACTTTGCCTTCTTTTCTGCTCTGCTTGATCACGACCGTGATGGTCATCACGGCCAGGCCATGATGGTCATCACGGCCAGGCCGTGATGGGCTCTGCCTGGGTTGTTTTCTTCACTTTTCAAGTTCTGTCTTCATCCAAGCTCCACCATGGCTATTCTAAGCATTTTTCCTTGAATTCCTGCAAAACAACACCAAGAAACCGCCTCACCCGTTCCAAGGGAAAAACTAACTAAAATCAAATAAAGTATGCCTAATCTATATGAAAAATGCATGCAAAAGTGTACATGAAACATGATGTAAAATCACACTATCAGCCCTCCTACAAGTCCAAGTTGATTTTCTCTCTTTGATGTTACTACGTGAATCAATTTGGTTCACCACTGATCATGGGTCCCGCAAGGCTTATTGCAATTGTCAAAGCAAAATCTCTTCTAATTTGATATTTCACGTCAGGTAGCTTATCAAATTGAGGTCATATCTTCAATTTCCAATTGAGATCGAATCACCCCAAAATTGTGGCTGTAGCTTCTTTCATTCATAAATTGAAGGCCAATTCCTCTCTCCATTTATGGTAAGCTATTAATAACCAAATCATCCAATCCATCAATTAGGTCTCTTACATTGCTGTTGGACTTTTGTCAATTGTTATCACCATCATGGCTCATTTTGGGCATTTTATCTTTAATTTCTACAAAACAACACCACAACACCGCCTTACCCGTTCCAAGGGAAAAACTAACTGAAATCAAATAAAGAATGCCTAATCTATATGAAAAATGCATGCAAAAATGTATAGAAAATATAATGTAAAATCACACTATCAATCAACTATTCTAGTAGACTCATAGTAACTAGGGTTATAGAATTATTCTATTCTTATAACTCTTAAAGCAATTGATAAATGTTTTATGACAAACAATTTTAATTTACCCACACTGTATAATAACATATATAGGTATCAAAGTTTCTAGGTAATTGAACATACCTTTATATCTTAAGTGTTACTAATATGGAATTCGTGATGATTTTTTTTTAAACCATAATTGCAGCACTTAAATCACAAATTAAATACAAACAAAACGACACCCCGTACTGTTTCATTTTATATCTGTTTTCTCAAAACGTCAAAACAAAACATTAAAATTTTGCAGTGATGAAAGTTGAACCCGCGACCCGATAGATGAATTTAGTAACACTAAACCACCAGACCAAGGCAACGATTGATAAAAATTGTTTCCCATCAATTTAATTTAACCAATAACAAAAACGCAACCATCCATTAGGGTGCAACTTTTGGGTGTCACATCCTGCTACCAACCGGGTTAACTAAGCTTGTTTTGCAGGAAATCGGGTTCAAACGACCCATTCATGACCCAAAGCATTTTTGCCCATTTAGTCCCAAGCTAAACTTATTTTCATGTCTCTATATTTTGGATTCATGTCTAAATATATTCTAGGATAAATATACATGATTTTCATTATAGAAAATAAACAAAACAATGATTCAATCATTTTCAATTTTCTATAATATTTCTTCATGAACGTCCATGTCTATTTTAACAACTTAGAACACTTCAAACACATCCAAAACATTTATAATTTCTACAAAATCCAGAAACAATTCTCATCTTATATTCACAAAATCATGAACTCGTGATATAATATTTTCTACTCTAAAAATAATTAGTTCTTACATGGATCAAATCCATTAATCCATGCACTTGATACAATCATGCATATCTAAGACATTTCTATCCAAATAGAGTAACATACATACATGCATCATAAACCAAACATATTCATGTTCATCAAAATTCACATACTTGATTTTATTCTAAATCATGCATCTAAGGCTCTAATACCACATGTTAATTTTAACATAAACAAAGAATGCCTTTAACATTGTACACACATGTATTTAGACTACCAAGTATAACATAGCCATGAAAAGTAATTGTGTACCTTTCACCATGGTCACAAATAAACATGTTTTTGATGAAGCATATGAGTACTCATCTCTCATTGTCGTAAAAAGATCATTCATCTCTTTCTCCCAACGAACGTAGTTTTCATCCTCGAACCTCTCCACATTAACAATGTCAAATGTCATCTCCTTCAATGTTGCGACCATTATTATAGAACGAAGATCGAACCTAAAGATTGTTAGAAAATGTGGGGTCTGGTCTGCAACAAAAAAGAGAAGAACAAGTGACATGTGCACCCTCCAAGGCGTGTAAGAACACTAAGCTTTAGGTTCGATTCGCCCCCACCAATCTATCCTCGTAGATTGGATGCAACAGGTATAACCGGCGAATCCCCTTCAGGATACAATGGAGAACCTTGGTTTGGTTTGCACACCCTAAACCAAGCGTATCGTCAATGACATTTTACAGAATAATAGTTTCCTTAATTCTATATGTACATTAAGGGAAGAAAGGAAGTGATTTGGCTTGCAGAAGTTTAGCCAGTTTTTTTAGACCTCATTTTGCATGCACAAGTGGTTCTATTTATAGACCAACTTATGCCTCTTGGTGAATGAAATAACCTTTCATGTATTTGAAAGAATGATTGCAACCTTTCATGAATGTACACTTGATAAATGAACATATTTAATCATGAAAAAATACACCTATTAGAAAAGATTTGAAAGCCATAAAGAGACACACCTATTAGTATCCATCAACCTCTTTCCAACTTGATGTCTTGGACTTCTATTATTTTGAAAATCCCTTATAATTTATTCTCTACAAGAGACTATGCTTCTAATGGGATGCTGCAAATGACTTGTGTAAGCTAGAAATGAGAAACCTTGAATTTATAGCTAGGCAGATGATATGAGAGAATTCGTCTCTTCCTTTGACCTTACCAATATAGTACATGATATGAAAGCCACACACATCACCAAATATTATTTTTTACAGAATCCACTCACTCAAACATATTATATTACAGGCTAAAATGCATTTTTTTTACTTTTAACTTATTTTTTTAGTTTCAACATGATATCTTCATTTTTAAAAGTTTCAATTTGATCCTTTAATATATTTATGTCAATATAAGGTAGTCTTCTCAGTCATGAGTCAATAACATTGTTAACCTTTTTAGTTTAATAACAGAAATTAAAGGACTACTTTAAAACATGTTAACAATCTTAAATGACAAATTTGAAACTCATTCAAAATATAAGAGATCGAAAGTTAACATCCTTACCGACTTCATTGATGTAGAGGACCAACTTGTATTAATAAAAATAAATTAAGAAATCAAATTGAAACTTTTAAAATTTGATTGACGAAATTGAAATTGAAAAATTAGTGAAGGAACCAAAAGGATATTTTATCCTAGATTATATGAAACAAGTTTACTAATTAAAATGAAAGAAAAACAAAAACAAAATCTAATCAATTGGAATGGAACTCTGGAGTGAGATATGGCGGCGGCAGAGTGGGCAAGAGTTGGAGTAGGAGAGCCAGAGGGTGATGCAGTTTGAGTGGTAAACATGACCGCAGGGGATTCGTTTGTTTCCACCATCTGAGTTGTGACCACCAAAGCCTTCCATGCAAACGGAGCAAACATCATCCTCTGCCATGTCATCAACCGCCACCAAGTTGGACACAACGGTATTCGATGCTGCAAAATGGTGGCGGCATGATTCTCCGGCCACCGCAAGAGCCTCGGCCAGATCAAAACTTTCCAAAACTATGGGATGGTTGGAAGGTGACCGCGACATAATCTCCACAGTATTGTTGTTGGTCTCTGAAACTGTAACTATAACGCTAACGTTATCCATTGCACAAACACAAGAGAGCTCAACTATAAGCGTAGGAGCATAACTTTAGACAAGTTTGGGATTTTGGCTCTTCAATTGAGTATAATGTTGCTCGGTTCCTCCCATATATATGTAGAGAAATTCTAGTATATTAAATACATTAATGCATATTTATTTTAAAAGAATTTTTAATGCCAACTTTAAATAAATTTAGGTAAAATTTATGTCGTCGACTTAAAATTAAAATAGCGACGATGATTCTGCATGCATTATATCTCTCATGTGATATATTATATTAATTGTTGCCATTCGTAATTAACTGCATTGACCAAATACAAGTATGATGAATGCTGATATTTTTTTTGATCAATAATGATGAAGAATTTTTCGTAATTATTATTTTATTACTTTGTATTGATGATTGCTGATATGCATTTTCGAAATGATTATTTTATTACTTTGTAACTTGTTTAAATTGCCACTCATAAATAAAGGAAAATATTTCTTCTTAAATAAAGAAGACATTATATATATAAAAAATTTAATATGGATTGTGGTTTAAACTTGAATAGTAGTTATTATATATGTATACGTGCGTAGTGATTACTCGCATGGAGCATGCCACCGCGTTAGGTTGTAGGCCCAATTAATTCAAGTAGGCACACATCAATATTCAAATCAATATGTAGAAAACTAAACGGGCCCTTGAACTTTGAAGATTGGGAGAAATAACTCATGGAAGGGGTACATGCAGGTTTTATTTAGTTATTAAGGTATGCTAGCTTTGATTCAAAAAAAAAAAAACTAACCCTACCTTTATTTTTCGTTTTTTTTTTTGTATACGATGGAAGCCACGAGTTTTTTCTAAATACCTCTCCCCTAGTTTAATTTTAATGGCTTAGCTATAATTTTTAAAGACGGTGATATTTTTTTTTCTGGGTTTCATTTATTTTGATTCGCTGATGCACATCATGTATGTTGGAGAAAAAGGAATTAATTATTTATTCTTTTTAACTAACATAATAATTGAGGGACAATTGTAATGGAGTATTCGAAATCGATGGTACTTAATTATCGATTAAGAAGTTCAAGAGTATTAGAAAGTAATTATAATTGTAAAGTAAGGAGTGTTCCTTGTAAGAGATAACTTAATTTGCTCAGAAAATTGTTTTTCTCAAAATATTATATATTATTATATTATTTATTCAAACTTGAATATAATTGTAAATTTTTTCTTAAGAGTATTCTATCATTCGGTAAGTAAAAGACAGGCACAAATTAATGAATGCTCAAGTGAAGATTCCTTCCAACGGTGTTTTCCATACGCACATGATTCCCAAAATTGAATACAAAATCTCAATCTATCAAGTGTGCACGATAATAAACCATGCCATTCATTCACGAACCATAGATTCATTACGAGTAGGTGATGCTAGTATTGCATTATTTGATCGAAACTAATGAAAGGAATAGTCTCTAGAGCCTAGAGCATGAATGGTAGGATGTAAGAATCCAATTGTAAGTACAAAATTATGATTTTTAGATGTTGTGGTTTTGAATGTAGAAGGCAGTTCTCTCCATAACCCGAGGTGCATTGGTTTTTTGTGGTGTGTTGCGACACTACGTACCATGGAAATTGGATTGCTGGATTCCATGGCTTTTTGGGCAACTTGAATATGTCGCATGTTGAGCTATTTTATATGGACACAAATCTGCTGTCCCAAAAAATGGTATCTTAATATCCTCTACCAATCAAAAACTGAGAATTTACATCAGTATTAATGAGTTATGATTTTATTTTATTAAATAATAAATTATAATTGATGGGGACGAAGAATGGGACAATAAAGTGGGACAGAGGATTTTCATCCATTTTACATGGCATTTATAGAAAGGTTTTGTGTTTTTCTAGTTTTGCTAACGTCATCACCCTTCCAAATTGCACTCCTACTTAGTACCATAGCACGCATCAATAGTTTGGAGCATAAAAAACTTTTGGGCTAGATAGGGGGAGATTTCTGTCCAACATTCTTTGAGGGAGAGCATTTTATGTGCAGACTTTCTAGCAAAAGTGGGTGCAAATAATGATATGATTCTGGATGTTTCCTCGATCTTCTTGTGCCACCGTGGCAGACGCGATGGGTTTGCGTGTTTTTTTCTTTTTTGTTGCAGTCCTTAGTGTTTCTGTTGTTTTTTTATTAATGTCTTTTTTTCCCGTTACCAAAAAATAAAATAAAATTAGGTAGCCATATCTCCCGAGACCAAACTGGGTTTTAACAAATTTTATTTTATTATGTAGAAAAGGTATATATAGCAAAGTCTTATATAGACAAAAAAAGAAGAAGCATATATGGATAGCAATATGTAGCAGATATTGGCTGAGGTATACAAATACTGAGGTTAAGAACTTTTCACCATATCACATGCTCATATTCACTCTCACACAAAGAGCTCCATTATTTCGCACCCATCATCCTCGAGCTGCTAGGTGTTTCTAAATCCTCAAATGACATGGATGCAACAAACAGCATCAGAAAAGCAATTCATCAATCATATTTGACCAGACCATGTCGATTCTATGTTGATTATTCTTAGGAATTTGCCATGTTGCAATGCCAACGATCCAATATTGACACGGTGGTGTATGAGAGAATTCAAAGAAAAGTGCAATAGCATGTCACTTTTCTAAAGTAAGTGACACATTCACACATTAATGCATCATTGAATCAATTTTAATTTTTCTTAAACTTTTTCAATAATTAATTTAATGATACATTAATAGGTTAATACATGAATGCGCCAATAATTGAACAGTAGGGACTCCATTTTTCTTAAGTGACTGACCAAAGAAGTGACGGGAAATGGGGAAGGAAGGGGCGGGCCGGTGACAAGAAAGGAGGCAAAAAAATATTTATTCAATTATTATTAAAGAATTTATTAAAATATCTCTAATAGTTGTAGGAAGTATTTTAGGCACCAGTTAGTATAGAGTTATTAGCTATTGAGTTTGTAAGACTGTTACAGCCATGGCTATCATAACAGAAAGTTTGTTACTCTGTTATGCATATTAGTTAGTTGAGTCCTTTTATCAAACAACTAGGTCATAGTAGTATAAATAGCTAGTAGTTGTGCCCATCGTAAACCAAGCGACTCATTCATCAATATACAAAACACAAAGAAGTTATTCAGTAAACAAATACTGCAGAGCACCATTTTACATGGTATCATAGAGCAAAAGACCCTGGAGTTAGTTTCCGTCCAAACTCTATCAAATCATCATGGCATCGGGTGATCAAGAGAACAAGATTTCAGAAGAAGGAGGTTCTCCATCCTCATCGAGCAAGAAAGATGATGATTCAAAATCGGAAACCAAGAAAGATGCAGGTAACGAAATCTACATTGACATAATGTCTCCATTTTACATTCATGCATCTAATCATCCGAGACAAATTTTTGTTAATGAACTTCTCCATGATGGAAATTATGGGGAATGGGTCACTGACATGAGTAATGCATTGTACGCCAAAAACAAGATTGGATTTGTGGATGGATCAATCCCTATGCCACAAATCTATTCTCCATATATTGCTTATTGGATGAGATGCAATGCCATGGTCAAAGGGTGGCTCAAGAGTGGCATGGATAAAGAAGTAAAAAACAGTGTGAGATATGCGACTACGACCGCGATATTTGGGTTGCGGGCGGCGATATCTCTCTTCTCGTGCAAGAAAAATTATCAATACCTTCATACTACAGGAAACTGAAAGGACTGTGGGATGAAGCATCCTCCATTGCTCCTTGGCCAAAATGCACATGTGGGACATGTAAGTGTGATGTACAGAAACGCCTTAGCCAGATGAAAGAAAGGGAGCAATTGTACGATTTCTTGATGGGGTTAGATTAGGTATTTGGCACCGTTAAAACTTAGATCTTGAGTATGACATCAATTGTTTCTTTGGGGCATGCCTACCACCTTGTGGCAGAAGATGAACAGCAGAAATTAATTTCTGCTCAACATAAGTCAGCTGCGGAGACAGCAGCCTTCCAAGCCACCAACACTCGCATCAAGAATGGTGAAGACCGAAGGGGCAACAAGAAGGAGAGACCCAGGTGTGACCATTGTCAGAAAATAGGACATGTGCAAGAGGAATGTTGGGAAATTGTAGGCTACCCTGACTGGAAGAAACAAGCCCGTGACAACAAATCAGGAACATGGAATGGCAAGAAAACTGAATCCAAAGCAACTCAAGTCCACATAGAAGACAACCCAATTCCTGGCTTATCAATGCTGCAATATGAAAAACTCATTCAATAGTTAAAAGCAGATAATAAACCCATGAATCATCAGTCTAAACCGGTTGTAAACATGGCAGGTAACTCTATGTTCAAAGGCCATTGGGTCATTAACTCAGGTGCCACAGAACATATTACTTGCAATGAAAACTTACTTAAAGAAAAATTTAGTTATAATTTGCATCCTGTTAAGATTCCTAATGGTACGAATGTTCCGGTAAAAGGTTCAGGAAATGTTGTTCTTAATACTGGTATGAAACTGAACAATATTCTGCATATATATACCTGATTTCCAATGTAACATTCTTTATGTCAGTAAGCTAACAAGAGACTACGATTGTGCAATTATCTTTGTTGCTGACTTTTGTATAATGCAGGACTTACATTCGAGGAACTTGATTGGATTGGGTAAGCATCAAGATGGATTGTACATCCTTGAGCCAACTCAAGACAAAAGGATAGCCTTGAAAGTGGGTAAGACAAATGAAGATAATCTGTGGAATTCTAGTTTAGGTCACACCTCTGTAGACAAAATAAAAACTATAGGTTTTGATGTAGTTAAGAATCAGGATAGTTTGCCTTGTGATTCTTGTATTAGGGCGAAACAAACAAAATTGCCCTTTTCCCATAAGTACAACAAAAATTGTTTCTTGCTTTGATTTAATTCATTGTAACATATGGGGTCGTTATAACACCCCATCAACCTCTGGAGCTCATTATTTTCTTTCTATAGTTGATGATTACAGTAGGAGTGTTTGGGTTTACCTTATGAAGCATAAGTCAGAGGTTGAACGTTATTTGCCCATGTTCATTTACATAATTGAAACATAGTTTGGAAAACGCATCAAACGTGTTAGGACAGATAATGTCATGGAATTTACATCAAACTATATGCATAATTTTTATGAAAGTAAAGGGATTGTAATGGAACTATCATGTACTTACACACCTCAACAAAATGGGGTAGTAGAACGCAAGCATAGACAAATTCTTGAAGTGGCTAGAGCTTTAAGATTCCACTCAGGATTGCCTATTAAGTTTTGGGGGGAATGTGTGCTTACGACTGTACATATCATTAATAGGTTGCCATCAAGAATCATCAAAAATCAAACCCCTTTTGATATTATGTTTGGAAAGAAACCTAACTATAACCATTTGAGGGTTTTCGGTGTCTAGCTTATGTTCTTAAAACAAGAAAAGAAAGTTTGATGAAAGGGGGAGAGCTTGCATCTTCTTGGGATATCCTTTAGGACAAAAGGGATACAAAGTGTATGATTTGCTAACCAAAGACATATATGTATCTAGCGATGTTGTATTTTTTGAAAAACAGTTTACATTCAAAGACAATGGGGACAAACAGAACATTGAGTAGGAAAAGATGCCCGAGCTAATGTGCATGGATGACATCATTGAACCTGCTTGCAACACGCATCCTAAGGATCACCAAAACCATGAAATAGAACACTCATAACAGCATCTAGAAAGGACATCCGAATCTGAAATTCCTGTACACTAGTGCAGAAAAGGGATTCCACATCGGTTATTTTTGGCTTTCCACATCGGTTTTAAAACTGATGTGGAAACGACCGATGTGGTTTATTGCCACTTTACACATCGGTTATAAAACCGATGTGTAAAGTATATTTTAAACATCGGTTTTATATTAACCGATGTGGAAAATTAATTTATCAATTGATAAGCAGTTGTAAATTTAACTTTCTACATCGGTTTTGCTTAAAACCGATGTGTAAATTTGACTTTCTACATCGGTTTTATATAGAACCGATGTGTAAAGTGAAATTTACACATCGGTTCTTGGGAAAACCGATGTAGAAAGTTAAATTTACACATCGGTTATTGAGAACCGATGTGTAAAATCTCATTTTTTTTAATCTGTTATTTACATTTCAATCATTCCTTTCCCCTGTTTCAGTAATGCAGATCAATAAACAAACCAGCAGTACCCTGATCAAACAAGAAACAACAACAGAACACCAAACCAGTTTTGACACAATCATTCAAAAGCAAAACATACTTCATTCAATTTTCTTAGCATAGACAATCAGCTCTTACACATATGGTTAAAAATACTGACATTTCATCAAATGACTAGTGAGCACAGAATCTGAAAACAGAGGGCATCAGGCCTAATTAATTTCGAATGAATGAAAACAACACTTTATCAAGGCTACATCAAAACACGAGAGAAGAAGAATTGAACCAGACCTGAGCACTAATACATATCATCAGTCAAAGGTACACTATAGCTAGTATATGATAAGTTTTTAAACTAACTACATATATACAAACTATGGGTGGTACACTTCAAGAAAGAAAGTTGTCCAACGCCTCTTTATGATGTTGATGTCAGAATGAGACAATGGAGTTGGATTGTTGAATATCTGCAAGTTTAATTGGACAAAAGATTATATCTTTTAAGTAATAAACTAACATAAAACATATAACGAATCTATACTATTACTTCTAATTGTGTCAATTAACATTTACCTCACTCCATCTTTCAGTGATCCCGGAGGAGATAATTTCCAACATCCATTGCATCACATAGTAGCCACATTCCCATGATCCACGTTGTATACGTGACTACGTACAAATGAAACCCAATTAGAATATGAGGAATTAAATAAAATAGAAATCAATTATTGTACCCACTGCATTTGATGCATTTGAACTAATAAATATCTTACGCTGGGAATAATCCATCCGATAGCCCGAGCACGCCTTTCACCACGCAACATGTGGGATGCATTAATAGACCTATCATGACAAAAACATTAATTAAAGTATATATAATAGATTTCGGATAATTAAAACAACTGCATTACTGATTATAAAGTATTTTAACGCTTACGTTTCGATGATCGTCTTCAGTTCATTCGCCGCTTATTTCCCAATGAGCGTAAGAAGACCACGACGTTCATTCTTGGGTACAAGAGCAACGATTGCCAATGCCCCATTGTATTTGCGGAACAGTTAGTGACTAAGTCATATATAGTTATACTTAAATAACTGGTACTTACTTATTGAGATAAGGCGCAAGATAGAATTGATGATCGTCTCGGGCAAGTATATCACGTATGGTAGTGACCGGGTCTTCCGATGCTACGAGAACATCACCCTGAATGAACATGGGGTCAATGAACCCATAAAGGGCGAGGTTACCCTGATCGACTAACATACGATGCAGATACCTAATATATTGGAAAAACATGTTAATTGTCATTGTATTTAAAAATTAATTACGTACTTAACTTATAAATAAAATGTACTTACGTGCACCAAAACGATATGTGTGCAGAACTGGCCATTTCTTTATTGAGTGCACTCGTGCATCTCTTCAAACTCTTTCCTGTACAATATGCAATCATTGGGGCAAGCGTGTATTTTCTTATACTCCATACCCATCGGACACAATAACTTCTTCGCCTCATAGTTTCGAGATGGCAATGTGTTGCCTTCTGGAAGCATTTCTTTCAACAACTCAAGCAATTCGGTAAAGCTTTTATCGCTCCACCCATTTCTCGCCTTCACATTGAACAATCTTAACACCGCTGACAACCATGTGAAATTAGTGCACCCCGGATACAAAGCCACTTGCGCATCACTGCACAAAGTATCATACACATGTGCGCGCCGAAAAGACTCTTGCCCAACATCACGAATCATGTCCTCTAGTCCATCGTCCATTTCCACGTCACCAACTTCCTCTCTATCCGACACCCTCGGCCTGTCTAACGATTCACCATGGCATATCCATGTTGTATAACTCTTGCAAATCCCCTCACAAATAAGATGATCACGTATCTCCTCAGCTTCTAGTCGTCCCTCATTCAAACAGTTAACACAAGGACAATAAAACCTTCCGTTACCACTATCAGGAGCATTTGTTTTTGCAAACTGTAGAAAATCTTCCACTCCATTCTCATACTCATCACTTGTCCGTCTAGCATTCATCCAACCGCGATCCATGACTAAACCGATACCTTCGTACTTAGTCCAACATATTCATCAACCACTTCTTATGACAGGGTATGGCCCTATCCCATTCGAGAAGAAACATTTTCAACATTCGGTTAACAGTTAGTCCTTAACTCTCATGCTCATACTCGACAAAATTTTGGCAGCATTTCTCGCGATCTCCGACGTACACTACTTGAACGCGATGACATCCACCACGATAAAGTATGCACCCGGAGAACGAAAGGAAATGTATCAATCCGAACTTT
Organism: Sophora flavescens; assembly: GCA_030762895.1. Classification (NCBI taxonomy): domain Eukaryota; kingdom Viridiplantae; phylum Streptophyta; class Magnoliopsida; order Fabales; family Fabaceae; genus Sophora; species Sophora flavescens. The sequence continues at coordinate 217,755,795 of CM061064.1, read as the reverse complement.
CATCAAGTATATAACATTAGAACCAATGAATAACTATTTTAACTGAATTAAGAAAAAGTTTTTTCCCAAATTGTCCAACTTTGGACAATTCAAGATCCAACACAATGAGCGGTACATTAAGCACGTACACGCACGCTCATTAGTATTGCATCTCAAACGGGAAACTAAGGCTTTACTAATTATTGTGGGCATATTCTCGAATCAAATAAATTTTCAAGAAAATACATTAAAACTCCAATGAAAGCTTTTCACCCAAAACGTACCTTCCGAGAGACACGCCTAGTTGTTATTGTGCAAAGACAACAAAGAAGTGAACAAAGCAGAGGGCAGAGCACTATGCAACTGAGTCAAAGACACTTGTACACCTGCCAACTAAAATAAGAAATAGACTGTTAAATAGAAGTTAGTCATATAGACCCATTGAATAATAGAAACCACTTCTTATTTCAAGAAAAAAAAAACAGTGCTTGATTCTCGAGTTGTATAGCCAAAGTTATAAATTAAAGAATATGACGAAGTTGAAAACATGCAGATAAGACACGGAATTGAACACAAAAACTGCACTAAAATTGTTAAGAGATTAAATCCAAGACTTGTTGTTTTGACCAAGTTATGTCTCAGATTTTTAACAGGATTTTTTTTTTATAAGCCAAATATATATTAAAAAGGAATATTAGGTGTACTCCAATCCTTTTACAAAAAAAATAGATCACCAATATAAAGATGATCTTTGTGACAAAAGTCAACATCTAATTTACACTAGTTAGCCACTCAACAAGGATCCCAAACCAGAACAAATATTCAAAAATCCCTTAATCAAAAGAACATAGCTTACCCAAGCTAATCCCACCCACTGGAGAAACGAGACCCTCAAACCCAGCATGCCAAAACCAGAAAAACCGAACCCCAACTAATTGTATTTATCCAGATATCCAAAGTTAAAACAAAGAAGGACTTTGTCAAAACCAAAGAAACTGACTAAACAAGAAGAAGCAACATCCACCCGCAAACAAGTCAAGCTTACCCCACTATAACACCACAAAAGGATAGCATCCACCAGAAGATTTACTGATCTTTCCAAACAAATACGTGCAGACTAGCCCAATTCCCACCCTCATCAAAATCCACATGAATATACCATAAGTGAAGAGTGAAGACCAGGATCAGCTTTTTGCAAATATTACAAATCACACTCACCATCTTCCCTGAAGTGCCAAGGACTTTGATTTCTTCTCTATTAACCTCCAAGACCTCACCATCTATCCAAGCTACATCAAAATCCTGCACCCAAATATGGGTCCTAACTACAGGATTAGAAGCAACAACCTAAAATGCAGAGAGGGTCACAACTTAATTGTGCTATATACTAATGAAATTTATGCATAATCAAGCAACTAAGTGAAACTAGCAAACACTGGAAAAAGGAAAAACCAAAGTCTGTCCCTTTAAATCCCACGGAATTAATAGAAATAAACTCTATATATGCACACTAGAAAAAGCAATAAAACACAGACAGGCACAAGCACGGGAAAGGACATAAACTTGTCCTCCTCACCTATATCAGACCTAACACTTGCTATTCTAAGAATAACTCAAAAGATGTTCAATTTCAAACACATCATTGAAGCAAACATCAAATGGAAAGTGAACCCTAAAAAAGGTATTAAACATGAAAAAAATGAAGAAAAACACTAAAAGCATTAAGGCAAGGGAAGGGAAATAAACAATCACATTGCTCATTCTGAGAGAGGTGCCGATAAGGGAGACAAGTGAGGTGGGGAGCGCGAAATATGTGAGTCAGCTTAGGGTCGCGGTGGTCCTCGCGATGGTGAGTGAAAACCGAATGAGTTGGTGTTTGGGTTACAGAGAGGCGCGGTGGTGCAAAGGGCTGCACGAAAAATGCAGGTCAGGTTAGGGTTGTGGTGGTGCTCACGGTGGTTCAGATGCAGAGATGGTGGTAGTGGTGAGTTGATGTTTGGGGGAGGAGGGGAACTAGGTCGCGGAGGAGGGAGGAACAATGTGTTGGGAAAAGCGTTAGCAGAGAAAGAATGGGGTTTTCTGGTTTTCTTCAATGCAAAACAAACTCGAAACTGAACTGAAGAATGCAGGGATAGGGCGCGGAACTGAAGGAGGGAATGAAAAAAATAGGGAATATTACACATCGGTTATGACTAAAACCGATGTGGTTAACCATATTATACACATCGGTTAAAAAAAACCGATGTGTAAACCTTAACTTCTGAATTTTTTTTTCAATTTTATACATCGGTTAATAAAAACCGATGTGTAAAAGTAAATTTTAATTTCTATTTTTTTTTATTTATAATTTTATACATCGGTTAACTAGAAACCGATGTAGTTAATCTCTATTTTACACATCGGTTCAAAGAAACCGATGTTGAATGTTAAAAATTCTGACTTTAAAATTTTTTTTATTTTACTTTTAAACATCGGTTAGAAATAACCGATGTGGAAACGTTTTACACATCGGTTATTCTCTAAACCGATGTGTAATACTTTGGTTTTAATTTCAAAAATGCCACCGCCTCATTTTACACATCGGTTTCTAATAAACCGATGTGTAAACTCCGATGTAGAATGCCTTTTCTGCACTAGTGGTAGAAGAAAATGTGCGGAATCAGATTATTGAAGAAGAAATGCATAGAGTTAGATCAAGGCAGCTTCCAAAACATTTGCAAGACTATGAATTTAACTTGCCCCTCTCTATCACACCAGCCACGACCACTCCTCCTTCAAGCAATAATGTGGTACATCCTCTGTCCAGATACATATCTTACAGTAATTTTTCTAAATCACGTCTAGCTTTCTTGTCGGCCATCTCTGCCCAAGATGAGCCAAGAAACTTTAATCAGGCTGTTCAACACGAACATTGGAGTGAAGCTATGAAAAGTGAGATAGCAGCCCTTGAAAGCAATGATACTTGGACTCTCACCCACCTACCACCAGAAAAGAACATTGTAGATTCGAAATGGGTCTATAAAATTAAGTTCAAGCCAAATGGTGATGTGGAGCGTTACAAAGCTCGACTTCTGGAAAGAAGGTTCACACAAATTGAAGGTGAAGACTTTCATGAAACATTCGCCCGGTAGCCAAACTTGTGACCATGAGATGCCTCCTATCCATAGCAGCCAAAAGGATGGTTGATACATTAACTCGATATCAACAACGCTTTCTTACACGAAGACTTGAATGAAGAAATTTATATGAAGATCCCTCAAGGTTTTGAAAAAGGAGGAGACACCCGTGTCTGCAAGTTAAAGAAGTCTTTATACGGATTAAGGCAAGCATCCAGAAATTGGTACTACAAGTTTACTAGTGCACTCACAAAGATTGGATTTGATCAATCACATGCAGACCATTCTTTGTTTATCTACAAAAGAGGAGAAATTTTCCTTTCTTCCTTGATATATGTAGATGACGTGCTGTTAGTTGGGAATGATGCAAAAACCATACAATGGGTCAAAGGATATCTTAACAGGGAGTTTAGCATCAAAGATTTGGGTCCGTTGAAATATTTCATAGGCATTGAGGTGGCTAGATCGCCACTAGGAATTGTTCTAAGTCAACGGAAGTATACCTTGGATATCCTACATGAGACTAAGATGGAAAATTGTCGGCCTAGCAAGTTCCCGGTGGAACAAAACTGCAATTTGAGGGTAAATCAAGATAAGCCAAATGTGGATGTTACCGGGTATAGAAGGTTGTTGGTAAGACTCTTATACCTCACAATCACAAGACCGAACATCACATATGCGGTGAACACCTTGTGTCAATACATGACAGCTCCCAAACAAGTACATGTAGATGCTGCAGACCGCATTCTCGGGTATTTGAAGACCACACCGGGGCAAGGGATATTTCTGCCAAGTAACAGCAGCTTGACACTCCAAGTCTATTGCGATGCAGATTGGGAAGGATGCCCACTCAGCAGGAGATCGTGTACAGACTACCTGATTACTTTGGGAGATGCTCTTGTATCTTGGAGGACGAAGAGACAAACTGTCGTGGCAAAATCTTCAACTGAGGCTGAATATAGAGCCATGGCAGCAACCATTAGTGAGCTTATCTGGCTGCGATGGCTGCTGGAAGAGCTAAATGAGAAGCAACAATCAGCTACACCTATGTTTTGCGATAATAAGGCAACACTGCACATCGCTGTGAATCCGATTTTCTACGAAATAACCAAACACGTCGAAATGGACTGCTATTTTGTGCGTGAAAGAGTTCAATCAGGCGAGATTGAGCCTATAAAGATTGGAACAAATGACCAATTGACAGACATTTTTACGAAGCCACTTAGAAAGGAGAGGTTTAGGACACTGCTCAGCAAGTTGGCCATTAGAAATCTCAATGCGCCAACTTGAGGGGAGTGTAGAAAGGATATTAGGAACCAGTTAGTATAGAGTTATTAGCTATTGAGTTTGTAAAGTTGTTACAGCCATGGCTATCATAACAGAAAGTTGTTACTCTGTTATGCATATTAGTTAGTTGAGTCCTTTTATCAAACAGCTGGATCATAGCTAACAGCTATGCCTATTGTAAACCAATAGACTCATTCATCAATATACAAAACACAAAGAAGTTATTCAGTAAACAAATAGTGCAGAGCACCATTTTACAATAGCAAAGTTGTTTCAGAAAATTAAAAATAAGTTTTTTTCCAAAAAAAATTTTGCTTTATTTTGTTGACGTAATCCTATTAAAAATCAAGTACGTGGGAGTATATAATTAGCTAGTAACCCATATATATATATATATATATATATATATATATATATATATATATATATATATATATTTATTGGGATTTGCTAACGTACACCTATCCATTTTTTAGAATGTGTATGTTAGCAAGCTATACCTTTGAGTGTATTTTTTATTTTTTTTAATTATAACTTGCTAAAATATACTTTCTAAAAAATGACTGGTTGTATGTTAGTAAATTAAATCACATATATATATTAGACATATTTGTATTTAAATGATCATTTTATCAATTCAAAATCAATATGACACCTAATACGATTAGCCTATTTTAATGATATATAACAGAGACTTGTAAATTGTTTATTAGTATTATAAAATGTAAAAATAAAAACATAAAATCTTGTGCATTGTACGGGTTCAGTTACTAGTTTTAAATATATTAACTCTGGACATCTATTAGATAAAATTTATGATTCCATTTTTAATAGTTTATATTACTTAATTATTATTTAGTGATGAGATTTAATTAAACTTATTTAATCATAAAACAATTTAAAGAGAAATATTTATTCGTTTTAAATTTTAGAAAATATTAAGTTATAATTTATTATTATTATTATTATTATTATTATTATTATTATATAAGGGTCGGTCGTAGGAGGAAGCCACTAAAACAAGGCTTTAGGCCCCCTTCATAAAAATAAATTACTCATCTTATCATCCTTTTATATTTAAAAAATAAGCCTCTCATTTCTAAAAACTAGACCGCTCTTTTATTTTAATTAATTATAAAAGGTCTCATTTTGTATTTTGCTTTGGGTCAGAAGGTACCTTCCAAGGACCCTTATCATATAAAAAAGTTTGAGTCAAACAAAATTTAATTCTATAAACAATTCAAATAAGCTAAACCAATAACTTGCAAGGACCATATATCATATAAAAAATAGAAGTTCATGATGTGTGTTGAGAGGTTCATACATATCCATTCACTGATAAATACGTAGCCCGCGAAAGATCAATTTCTTGCATCATCAATGGGAGACTGCCACATTAGACTTAAAAGTGCGAGGTGCATTTCCACCAAAAGAATAAAGTGTGAATTAAAAGTCATGCTCATGCAATAATGTATAAGCAGAATGTGCGAGATAATTTATTTTTCTTTTATTTTTAATAATTTATATTATGTCAAACATGCGAGTAGGTTTACACCTAATACCCGATTACTTAACTATTAATCCGATGATATTCATGATTAATGAAATCAAGTTTGTGGCCCACGGAATCTACTAAACCAATAAAAGCACAGTTTTGAAACGACTTAACGTAGCAAAGAGAGCTTTGAAGAAATCAAACTAATTATGGATTGTTCATAAACCAATATGACATTTTACCCCTTGAAATCTAGAAACTGGCCTTGAGTTCAATTTGGATTGGAATCTTTAAAGTAATGTGTAAACTTAAAAAGAAAATATATGAAATTAAAGTTTTGTTTTTAGAGTTGATACTTATTTTTAATCCACTCTTTTACATTTTTTTAAATATGTTTTCACGCTTGTAAATTTTTTAAAAATAATTCATATCATTAACTTTTATTAGAACATTTTTATAATATCATCAATTGACTAATAAAATTGGTGTTGCTTATTCAATAGTGACTTCTTTATATGCTTATTCTTGAACTCCGGAAATTTAGCTAGCTTAATCCCTTGGAGAAGAGCAAATAATTCAGCCCATAAGGCATTACAGGGTTAATCTTACACTAGAAACCTTTGATAAAGGTAGTGTTTGGGTAAACAACTTAATTAAGAGCTTATCATATAAGACCTTATCGTATGAGAGCTTATGCCATAAGCGCTTCAATTCAATAACCTATGTGTGTTTGGATGCACACTTCGAGAAGCACTTATAAAAAATTAAGGCGTTTGGATACATTACTATATAAGCACTTATAAACATTTTAAAATAAAAATAATAATAATTTCTCTTTTATTTTTCTTTCTCTTTTTCGGAACAGCTTCTGACCTAAATTCAATTCCCTTCAACCAATTCGCCAATTCATTGCTGATATCTACATTATTTTTTCAGCCATTTGAATTCTTTCTACTTCGATTCTACTTGTAATTCATCTTCTCTACTAGATCTGCAAGAATGTGATGATGAGGAAGAAGGTAAGAACATGATGATGAGGAAGAAGATGGGTTACCAGATCTGGGTTACGAATCAAAGAGAGGATGGGTCATGAATCCAAACTTGTCGAGACGAGACGTGAGACGGTGATGAGTGTGATTTCACCTCATCTTTGTCCATCATTTTGCATGCATTTTCATGTAGTTTAGGCATATTTTTATTAGATTTTAGGTTAATTTTCCTTTGGAACGGGTAAGGCGGTTTTCGTGTGTTGTTTTGCAGATATCAAGGGTAAAATGCTCAAGATCAACCATGATGGAGTTTGGATGAAGATAGGGCTTTAAAAGTGAAGAAAATGAGCCAAACAGAGCCCATCACGGCCTAGCCGTGATGCCCATCACGGCCTAGCCGTGATGCCCATCACGGCCATGATCGAGCAAAACTGAAAAAGAACAAAGGTGAAGTCGAGTGCATCACGGCCTGGCCGTGATAGCCATCACGGCCGTGACCCTAAACCACCACAAGTCAGAGCACATCACGGCCCAGCCGTGAAATTCATCACGGGCCATGAAAGGAAGGCTCGCGTCGCGAGCAACATTTCGCGTCGCGAGAATGCTGGATTTTTTAAAAGTACCAGAAACAGAGACCGTCACGGCCTGGCCGTGATGGCCATCACGGCCGTGACGCGCATTACTTGGACCTGAAGAAACCGAAATAGATCAGATTTTGAGTTGGTTTGGGACTCTAACTTCCCAATTTCTATAAATAAGGATCAAGGCATCAGATCAGAGGATAGAGGATCACATCCATAACAACTAGGACTCTAGGCATAGATCTCTCTTCTCATCTTCTCTTCTCTTCTCTGATTTTTGTATTTTCTATTATGTTGTCAACCCAGCTTGTCATCTCCATGGCAAGACTGGAGTAGTAGTTTGTTTCTAGGGACTAGGGCTCTGCCCGAGTTTTGTAAATGTTGTTGATTTGATGTAAAATCGTTGTTGATTTCGTTATTGTTTTAGATCTGATTTCTAGTGTGTTAACCACTCGTAAATTCGGCAACCGCTTATTTGCGTGACGTAGACGTTCTAAGGAGGAACCTAGCGGTGAACTTAGGATTTCTAGGGTATTTCACTCGTAAAATTCGGCGGCCACTGGTTTGTGAGATGTGGATGATCCAAGGAGGAACCTAGCGATGAACTTAGGTTATTTGCATGACTGAGACATTCTAAGGAGAAACCTAGCGGTGAACTTAGGTGTCGGACCTATAGAAGTCAGACTTGGGACTGAAATCACGAGAGTTAGAAGCCGTCCCTCGAGGAGCAACGAGTTGTCACGGAACGCAAAGGGTCCAATCTGGGATCGACTACCACGAGAGTAGGGGTCGGGTCAATTGGGCACGGCTTTTGTAACCCGAGAGGGAGCTTAAGCTATCAGAGGATAAACTCGCCTTCAAGGCAATTTCGGTAATCAACAAAGGTAAATCAGATTAGCAACATAAACAGCCTCAAAGGTAACCCAAATCCCTAGGAATCCGTTTAGATCAAAACCCCAAAAACATTTGTTTTCTGATTTATTTGACTCTGTTTGTTTATCTCTCAATTCAAACCTTTTTCAAAACCCTCTAAAAAGTCCAGATTCACTCATTTCGAAATTAATTGTGATTCGGGAACACAGTCTCTGTGGGTTCGATATCTTTTATTACTTGACGGCAATCCGGTACACTTGCCGGAATCGCACGCGCGCGCCGCAGCGCACATCAAGTTTTGGCACCGTTGCCGGGGACTGTGCCATTTCGAATTTCAATTGATTTTTAAATTGAATTTTCTGGACCTTTTTCTTTTTTATTTGATTTTTATTTCTGAAATTTAAAAAAAAAATCAAAAATTTCTTTTCCTTCTATTGTATCCATCTCTCTGTGTGTTATATGCAAAGATCCCTAAGTCTTGGGAGCCTTAGTGAGATTGATCCGGAGATCGAGAGGACCTTCCACAGACGTAGAAGACTACAAAGAGGGGGAGAAAGGTTGAGTCCCGTTCCACTCATGGCGAATCAACCGGATACAAAACCTTTGAAGGACTACGTAGCCCCAAATGCGAGAGGCTTGCGAACTGGGATTGCAAGGCCAGAGATTGAGGCGGAAAACTACACTATACCGCCCATGTTAATCAACATGATTAGGCAACATTAATTCGGAGGATTGCCTTCGGAGGACCCGACCGATCATATAGAAACATTCTTAGAGTTCACCGACGCAATCAGGATTAATGGAGCCTCGGTCGATGTTGTACGTTTGAGACTGTTCCCCTCATCTCTCACTGGAAAGGCAAAGGCCTGGCCAAAGCAAATCCCCGCTAACACCTTGACTACTTGGGACCAACTGGAGCAGGCGTTCTTGGAGAAATTCTTCCTTCCATCCAAGACGGCCTACATAAGAACCCAGATCACCGGCTTCTTCCAGAAAGACGGAGAATCATTATCGGAAGCTTGGGATCGATACAAGGGACTGCTGGAGTCGTGCCCACATCACGGACTCGAGAGGTGGTTAATAGTGCACACCTTCTATAACGGATTGGACTACTCTTCGAATGTGTCACTAGATTCTACAGCCGGTGGAGCGTTTATGAATAGGCCTCTCACTGAGGCATTCAACATCATTGAGAATGTCGCCACCAACTACCACCAATGGGGTTCCGAAAGAGGTAATAACCCGAACAAGATTTCGGGGGGTAAGTTTGAAGTAAGTAGCATTGATCTGATTATGTCTAAATTTGACTCACTAAATAAACGATTAGATAAGATTGAAAGAGCTAATGTGAGTGCAATAGGTGCTACTAACACTATTTGTGAGATTTGTGGAATGCAGGGACATGACATGATGGAATGCCCTCGTGGCATCGCTCATGGATCCGGCGCTTCGGGTGAGCAAGTGAACTCTTGTCACAATTTTTACGACACGAACCCGAAGCTGCCCAACTATGCTCCCCCAAATCCCTACAACCAAAGGAAGAACAACCCTTACCTCTCCTACGGCAACTACAGCAACACGCTCAACCATGAGTTCCAAGAGGGGCAAGGTAATAAGAGAGCCGCACCGGGGTATCCTCAGGTACAAAAATCTAAGCTCGAGTCTCTCATGGAAAACTTTGTTGCCACTCAAGCTCAGCAGAATGAGGCAATAAAGGAGCTAGCATCTAAGGTAGACCACTTAGCCACTCATAGCAAGATGCTAGAAACCCAGATTGCCCAACATGCCGGCACGTACTCGAGACCTAAGGATACATTTCCGGGGCAACCCGAAGCAAATCCCAATGAGCATTGCAATGCCATACACTTAAGGGATGATAAGCTTGGGGTGGGGGTAGCTGAAATGGACGTGGAACCGGAGGAGGACACGAGCAAAAAAGAAGAGCCAGAACCGAAGTATGTCCCTCCACCACCATACCAACCCCCGATACCTTTCCCACAAAGGTTGGTCAGGAAAAAGCAAGTAGATGTAGAGACTAAAATGCCTACTAAACTGAAAGACCTAGGTAGTTTCTCCATCTCTTGCTCGATTGAACAAGTGCACATTGACCAAGCCTTATGTGACTTAGGGGCTAGCGCGAGCTTGATGCCCCTCACTATCATGGAAAGGTTGGAAAGTAAAGAGTTGAGACCATTCAAATTCTCCTTACAATTTGCGGATGGCTCAACTAGGACTCCTCTAGGCATACTAGAGAATGTTCCTGTAAAGGTAGGGAAAATTCTCATCCCTACTGACATGAAAGGGAATTCCGAATTCCCCATCATTTTAGGAAGGCCATTCTTGGCAACAGCTGGGGCAGTGATAGACGTAAGGAATGGTAAACTCTCTCTAATTGTAGAGGAAGGTAGGGTAAATTTTCAGTTGACTAACTCTTATAACAACCCTCCTTTTGAGAGCCATGTGTGCAGAATTGCTGTAACGTCTCCAGCGGTAGAGAAAGAACTTAGCATGGAAGCAACCCCAAAGATATGCATGGTTGAAGATGCACCTAGTGGTGAAGTTGGAATTGCTGTCCATATGGAAACAAAACTTCCGCCGGAAGGAAGGAAGGCAGGGAAGCTCCGAGAGAAAAGAGCAAAGCGGAAGCGTTATTGGCCGTATGAGCAGAAACGGCTATTTGAAGGAGTTCCTTGGAAGAGAAGTGTTCCGGCACCTCTACGCCCAGCCGACCCCGGTTGATTGAAGGAAGTATGGTCAAGCTTAAGACCATAAATAAGCGCTTCTTGGGAGGCAACCCAAGTTTTCTTTCCCTTTTTCCTTTTGTTTTTGAATTAACCTCTTGAATAATTTGAGAAGATCAAGAGGCAAAAATATCATTAATAGGTTTATCTAGTGTTTTCAGGTTGAGAAAGGGAAAAAGAGCAGAGAAAAATAAAGTCAGAAGCCATCACGCCCTGGCCGTGACAGTGGTCACGGCCGTGATGAACTAAACAAGAGCACAGAAAGGATCACGGCCCAGCCGTGACAACCATCACGGGCGTGATGAGTAGGATGCCAAGGCCAGAGAGCATCACGGCCTAGCCGTGATGTAGATCACGGCCGTGACAGGGCAACTCCTGAGGACCAGAATTGATCACGGCCTGCCCGTGATGAGCCTCACGGCCGTGATAAAATTTCCACCCAAGTTTTGACTGGAATGTGAAGCCAACACCCGCTACCGACTCGGTAAGTTGTTCCAATTTTTCTCCTCTCTCCGACTTGATTATTTACATTGGAGACAATGTAAGTAATCAAGCTTGGGGTGGGGGTATTTTTGTATTTATTTTTGCATTTGCATTGTTGCATTCATATTGCATTCACATAGGCATGGATTGGTATGATCACATTCTCTAGATTGCCCCTCACTTAGAACATGCATCCGATTGTGAGAACTTGGAGCCAAATGAAATGAGATAGTGAATTTTGAACCCAATTTTTCATTATTCTTGTGATATGGCTAAAAATAAAAATTCTTGAGATAGTCATTTGATAGTTGATAATTAGCATGTGGTTCCTTAGATTTGTGTTCCTCACTGGTTTTTGAACTACTAAATGTAAGATTTTGAGCCAAATAGGGGTATCCACTAAATCTACCCCATTTCTTGTGATAGAGTGTTGTAATTCCTCTTGGACTGTATTTTCTAGAACTTGACTTGAAACCATTTTAAAACTTAAAAATTTCTGAAAACATTTTTGGAAATGATTGAGGCACTAGGTATTTTTCTGGCCTCCCGAGCTTTGAATGATAAATGCTACCCCTTAGTTGCCCAATTTTGAGCCTAAAGATAAAATACTTTTCTTGGTACCTTGAATTACTTTGATAAATAATGCTTGGTATGACACCTTTTAAAGTATTACAAAAAGGGCAAAATGGTAGTTGGAAAAAGTATGGGATGAAAAAAAAAAAGGGTTAGAAAGTAATTTCTCTTGAGCTATAAATCTCTCCTTCTCCAAACATATAACATGAAATAAACGAGAAAAAAAAAATGGAGAAGGGGATGACAAAGAAAGTTAGAAATGAAAAGAAAAAGAAAAAGAAAATAATAATAATAATAAATAATAGAAGGAAGAAAGGTGAAAAAGTAAATCAAAGTCCCCTAAAAGGTATTTTAGAAGGTGTCATGCTTTGTAATGTTTGATAATCTGTCTAGCCTTCTTGAAATTCCCTTTTCCTTGATTTTCCCACCTTACAATAAATCCCATGGCCACATTACAACCAAAGGAAAAGATCTCTTGATTCTTAAGTGTTTTCATTAATAAAGTGGAGATTTGGTTAATAGTCAAGCCTATGGTAAAATACTTTCCTTGAGGAAATGGAGTGAATTGTCATAAACCCTAAAACACTTGAGTGAGGTGAGACGAGTGCCCAAATCAGTGAGAACATGAACTTGAAGAACCTAAGCTTCTAATTGGACTTGAACTTGATTATCTCTTGAGTGCTTATTAAAAATGCCTATTACTTGGATTAGCTTCTAGGGTTTTTGGTTCACTATCCACGCTTTGATTGATTTATCTTATGGCCTGAGTAATTGCTTGAGGACAAGCAAAGTTTTAAGCTTGGGGTGATTTGATGAGTGTGATTTCACCTCATCTTTGTCCATCATTTTGCATGCATTTTCATGTAGTTTAGGCATATTTTTATTAGATTTTAGGTTAATTTTCCTTTGGAACGGGTAAGGCGGTTTTCGTGTGTTGTTTTGCAGATATCAAGGGTAAAATGCTCAAGATCAACCATGATGGAGTTTGGATGAAGATAGGGCTTTAAAAGTGAAGAAAATGAGCCAAACAGAGCCCATCACGGCCTAGCCGTGATGCCCATCACAGCCATGATAGAGCAAAAATGAAAAAGAACAAAGGCTGAAGTCAGAGTCTGTCACGGCCTGGCCGTGATAGCCATCACGGTCGTGACCCAAAACCACCACAAGTCAGAGCACATCACGGCCCAGCCGTGAAATTCATCACGGGCCATGAAAGGAAGGCTCGCGTCGCGAGCAACATTTCGCGTCGCGAGAATGCTGGATTTTGTAAAAGTACCAGAAACAGAGACCGTCACGGCCTGACCGTGATGGCCATCACGGCCGTGACGCGCATTACTTGGACCTGAAGAAACCGAAATAGATCAGATTTTGAGTTGGTTTGGGACTCTAACTTCCCAATTTCTATAAATAAGGATCAAGGCATCAGATCAGAGGATAGAGGATCACATCCATAACAACTAGGACTCTAGGCATAGATCTCTCTTCTCATCTTCTCTTCTCTTCTCCGATTTTTGTATTTTCTATTATGTTGTCAACCCAGCTTGTCATCTCCATGGCAAGACTGGAGTAGAAGTTTGTTTCTAGGGACTAGGGCTCTGCCCGAGTTTTGTAAATGTTGTTGATTTGATGTAAAATCGTTGTTGATTTCGTTATTGTTTTAGATCTGATTTCTAGTGTGTTAACCACTCGTAAATTCGGCAACCGCTTATTTGCGTGACGTAGACGTTCTAAGGAGGAACCTAGCGGTGAACTTAGGATTTCTAGGGTATTTCACTCGTAAAATTCGGCGGCCACTGGTTTGTGAGATGTGGATGATCCAAGGAGGAAACTAGCGGTGAACTTAGGTTATTTGCATGACTGAGACATTCTAAGGAAGAACCTAGCGGTGAACTTAGGTGTCGGACCTATAGAAGTCAGACTTGGGACTGAAATCACGAGAGTTAGAAACCGTCCCTCGAGGAGCAACGAGTTGTCACGGAACGCAAAGGGTCCAATCTGGGATCGACTACCACGAGAGTAGGGGTCGGGTCAATTGGGCACGGCTTTTGTAACCAGAGAGGGAGCTTAAGCTATCAGAGGATAAACTCGCCTTCAAGGCAATTTCGGTAATCAACAAAGGTAAATCAGATTAGCAACATAAACAGCCTCAAAGGTAACCCAAATCCCTAGGAATCCGTTTAGATCAAAACCCCAAAAACATTTGTTTTCTGATTTATTTGACTCTGTTTGTTTATCTCTCAATTCAAACCTTTTTCAAAACCCTCTAAAAAGTCCAGATTCACTCATTTCGAAATTAATTGCGATTCGGGAACACAATCTCTGTGGGTTCGATATCTTTTATTACTTGACGGCAATCCGGTACACTTGCCGGAATCGCACCCGCGCGCCGCAGCGCACATCAGACGGCCAAACGTCCAAACGTCGTTCGAGCAGAGACACGAGACGTTGCTCGTGGCGGAAGCGGAAGCGGCAACGGATGGCAGCGGGTGAACGGCAGGAGGTGGACGACAGCCATGGGATGCGACATTTCTCTGCTATCTGCGCAGGGGTTCAGGGGCAGAGGGACTTGGATCGAAGAGATGGAGAAAAGATAAGAAGGAAAAAGAAAGAAAAAGAAAGAAATGGGCATGAGAGGATTCGAATAGTGAAAAACACGGAGAGGGTGTTTAGTGCATAAGCTCTTATGATAATTTCATAAGCTTCTCCCAGTGACTTATGAAAATAAGTCAAAAACTCCTTATGGGATGACATAAGTTATTTTTATAAGCTCTGCCAAACACACTGCATAAGAGCTTATGTCATCAGATAAGTCAAAAGGAGCTTAAATAAGCTCTTCCAAACGCCACCAAAGTCTCCAGAGTCGCTTCTAATGAGGCCTCCACAAGAAGAGCTTCCAGCAGAGTGCTTAAAGGATCCATCATTGTTCACTTGCTTCTTAAATGGTGAGAATATTGACTCCAATTTATTTATATACTCCTTATTAATCAATCGTAATTTGGTTTTTATTTTTATTAAACTATTTTTTTTAAGGGTTAAACTATAGTTAATTGATGTGAGGTATAAATATATAAATACTTTATTAGATATGCCAATAACCCAAACCACTGTTTATTGTTTCAAAAAAAAAAAAAAACCAAACCACTTTTATACCCTTGACAAGGATTCGAATTCTCTGTCGTTTGGGCGCGCAAAGGCAGGTGCCTTTGGTTATTATGAGCCGTTGGATCTATCATGAATTTAATTTATTAATTATGATTTTTATTAAATCTATTCTTCTATCATATTCTTCACAATCACAATGATATTCACAATGTTAAATCAAGCATACTTAATTTGTGAACAAATTTTTCTATAGTTTGAGGATTCATTAGTACTTAGCTTTGATACCAAAATGGTACCACCCTATTAATTTTTCTATTAATTTTCTTTATTGTTTTATTTTTATATTCAGGGTAGTATTTATACATAATTTGGGTAGTGTTCATGCATAATTTGCGTTACTAATAATTCATACCCATATTCACTTATAGATTCATCTATTTCTATTAATTATTGAATTATCTGTCTTCGTTCTTCTTTGCAAAATGCTAATTGTACTCTTCGTTGTACCTGTTTTAAATAAAGTTCTTCCTGCCGGTGTTGGTGTTTTAATTTGTTAATTATTATTTGTTTACAATCTTTGGGTATTTTCATAACCAAAATACTTAATATTTCCCGATCCATTTAATCATCTAGTAAGTCCCAATCTTCATATATGTCACAATCAGATAATCTATCATATTCAAAAGTCAATCCTAGTTCTTCCATATAGTTCCATTCTATGTCTAATGAAATAACTGCTAGATAATAATCTTCTTGTCTAACTTGGGCTTTTATTTTTTCAATTATTAACTGTTTACAATCAGTAGACAAATTCATTATCAGTACACTTATTATTTCTTTTTCAGTCTGATCATCAAATTCGGAGTATATTTCCATTAATTATTCGATGTCACTATCTTCAAAAGGTGGTGCAGTTAGCCTAAAATAATTAGATGATAGTTGCGTTATATTTTCTATTTTTTATATTATTTGTTTTTTATATTGTTCTCTTTTATTTCTTAGATTAATGAGTTCTTTTTCTTTTTCTAAAATATATCTTTCTACCTGTTTTCGATTTTTATCTTCTTTATCTTTTTTAAGATGATTATCATAGATATTCATAAATTCTTTTATATTCTTTTTATCTTGATTTATTTTATTATAAGATTTTTCATAAATATTATTTAATTCCTTTCCTTTATTCATATTCTATTTCTTAAGTATTGAGCTAAATCTCTTACTTGGTTTGATAATTTATTTATATTTTCGTCTTTATTTATTTCTTCTATTTCAGGAAAAGTAATTGGTTTAGGCATTTCTCTAAAACTTAGTGATTTTGGATTTCTTATAGATATTCCTAGTTCAGTTAATTTATTTCTTTTGAGGTAATAATTTTTTCCTATTTCTTCAAAAAGTCTTGGTATATCGATTCTATCATTATTTCTAAAAGTGATACTATGATGAGAATTTGTCAGTGCATAATTTACACAGTAAGTAATTGAGAAGATTTTATCTCCTGGTCTCATTAGATTATTTCTCAAAAATCTATGTTCCATGGTTAAAGATTGATCTAATCGTTGAGTATCTAATGGTATTCCAATATTTGGATGTATTTCGAATTTTAACTTTACATAGGCTAAGTTTCCTTCAATCACTCCTAATATTTTGTCTTTCGGATCTGTTATTCTATCATCCTTTAATACCAATTCTATAGGTGAATTTATTCCTTCCTGGAAAGTTGCTTTAATTAAAACTTGTATAGCTCCTATATGAATATATCCGATCTTCTTTCTATGTGTTTCTTTCTTTAAACTTCTTTTTAGATCTATTAATTTCTTTTTATTTAATAATTGTATGCAAGTATTTCCATTTGTTTCTAATATATCAATTGGGGTTTCATTAATGATCTTTCCATAGTATATTATGTTTTCTTTCTGATTAAATCGTTTCATTATTCCTCCTAATTTCTTCATGTTTGCATCTTTGGCCAAGTTTAGGTCTTCTTTCTGTATTTTTTGAAATAGTTTTGGATCTATTAAAATACTTCCTTCATAATTTCCATCTTCTTCAGTAATTTGTATATGTTCGACATCAGTGTTATCAATTTTTTCTCTTTCTATTTCAGACATGATTAATTTCTAGTAAGAACTGAATGAAATTGAATAGGTGATGAGTCATACCTGATTTGGGTTCTTCGAAATTATATCTGAGTTCTTTGGTCCACCGCTGCTTCCGTTTAGTTGAGTTGAGATTTGATCACAACGAATAGTTGAAAGTAATGAAAGTAGAGAAATATATGAAAGTAGTGTTTATTTATGATCAGTGGTTGAAATACATAGAACTATTTTGAATCCACTCTCAAGGATTCGAACTAGCAGAGCTAGAAATCTTCTCAAAGAGAAGAAGGGTGAGAATTGAAATTCTTTTTCAAGTTCTGCTTTGCCTCAGCATAAGAGGGCTTATTTATACACTCAAGAGGGCTAAGTAATTTACAAGAAAGTCCCTACATTATTACAATCTATTAGACTTTCGATAATTCATGATGACGTCAGTGCTTACGTCATTCCTCTATTATTGCTTCATCTGAATCCTTATCTTCTTGCCGACAGTCCTTTTTTGCTACGCATCTTTCACATATGTGATTCCCATTTTCTTTAATCATTGAGCAGAGTAAATTGAGTACAGCTGGCTGATAGTTCATCGAAAGTCCTTGGAGTGTGTAAAAGGGTAATTCAAAGTTTTTCAGTATTGCCAAGTCCTTTTCTCTGATCAATTTTCCACTAGTCTTACTTAGAAGCAAAGTATGTGGTCCTTTGTATAGTGCTTTGATGAAGGAATCTTTCCCAATAATTTGACATTGAGTAAAAATACTTGCCAATTGATTAGCTAGTATTGTAGTCATTTTTTCTTCATCATAGTCCTCGCTAGTTGGTTCATCTCTCATGGAAAAGCTATTATTGCTTACTCCAATAAAGATTAAGTTCTTCGGTGGTTGCTTAGTAATGAAGTCTGGATAAGTTGAATAGAACTTCATAAAGATGGTTCTATCCTTAACAACATTTCTTTTATAATTCTGGACGGCTTCTTTGAAATTATGTGGGAACAAACTGATTTCTTCTAAGTCTTGGCTTAAGTAGAGACATTCAATAAGTCCAAATTGAAACATATTAAATATAAGAATCGATGATGCTCCTGGAGTAATTATGGCTTTAACACCGAAAATGTTTCGGTTAACCATGTAAAAACAATTAATTTTTTCTTTTTCAAACCAGTTGGTCAATCTTTTCAAGTTTTGATGAAATTTTTCTTTGGAAAATTGAATTTGTAGTTCATAGTCTTTTCTGGAAGTAATTGGGTAGTTATCAATGGAAGAAGGAATTCTTCCGAGTATTTTTAATGAAGTCTTTGGCTCTGGTGGAATTCTTATTGTTTCGGAGAAAGTCCTTGGGCCAAGATAAACTTCTTTGCCCTTGTCATGTTCTTTTTGATAGTCTATCAAAGCTTTCTCTGCCTCTTCCTTGGTGCGAAATCCTTTGTGACGAACTCCTGAGAGTCCAATGCAATGAGGGGCTGCTTTGTGCCATTCATCATAAACACCTGAGTGTGGTCCATTAAAAATGGCGTACCATTTTTCTTTAGTATTTTCCTATACCTGTTGTTTTATATTTTTCATAGGATCTTCTTTGACAGATTCTCCTTTTGCCTGTAGTTGAAACTCCAGTACTTCAATGTTGGCTTTGATTAGGTCGAGCTCCATTATTTTTTGTTTCTCCAGCATCCTTTGTAATTGAATCTGCTTCTTTATATCTTCAATTGTTTGCTGCTCCATTCTCTTGATAATATATCTGCAAGAACATTTTTATCTCCCTTAATGTGAGAGATTGAGTAATTATATTCGGCAAGTTTCATTTGCCATCTAATCAATCATCCTTGTTTGTAAGTTCCTTTATGATTTAAGTTCTTAAAACCTGCAACATAAGTAGAATCGGTTCGGACAATAAAGTCCTTAACCAGTATATAAATCCGATGTTTTTCTAACATGCGGATCAAAGCCAGTGTTTCCTTTTCATGAGTAGGATAATTAATTTCGCTGTCTGAAAAAGTTCCAGACATGTATCGACACAGTAATTCGTTTTTGTATCCAGGGGGTTTTGCTTTCATAACACCTCCCCAACAGTCATTTGAGGCATCAGTCTCAATAATTATTATATCGTCATCCGATGGATGATAAAGCTCAGGAAGATCCTAGCATAAGTCTTTCATTTTTATAATAAGTCTATCGTCTTCATCAATCCATGTCCAAGGGACATCTTTCTTCAGCTTTTGTTGGAGTATTCTTCTCTCTGCTGCAAGATTCCTGATGAAACCTTCATTTGAAATATATGTTAATAGTCCAAGAAATCTTTGTAAATCATTTTTATCCTTTAATTTCGTTGGAAAGTTCTGGAGTTTTTCTAGTACATGTCGCTGCATTATTATTTTTCCTTTTTCAATTTCTAGTCCTAAATAATTAATTCTATTTTGGGCTAAAACAACCTTTTTCTTACTTAAGATTATTCCGTGTTTAAAACATTTATTGAGAACTAATTCTATTTTTTCAAAATGATCATTTAATCCTTTATTAGAAAAGATTAATATATCATCTATATAAATAAGACAAAAGTCTTTAAATTCCTTGAGGATTGAATCTATCCTTCGTTGGAAGATTCCTGGTGATTGTTTTAATCCCATTGACAGTACATTCCATTCATATTGTCCTTGAGGGCAACTAAATGTTGTTAAAGCTTTTGATTCTTCAGTCAATCTAATTTGATAAAATCCCAATTTACAATCAAAAGTACTAAACCAATCCATATTTCTAATTCTTTCAATAATTAAGTCCTTCCTTGGGAGGAAATAGGCATCTCCTTCCATAGCATCATTAATTTGTTTATAATTAATTACCATTCTTCTTTTGCCTCTTTTAATTTCATTATGATTCTCTACATAAAAGGTTGGTGCATAGTGCTTGCTATTAGATGGTCTAATTAATCCTTTTTTACACATTTCTTCAATATCTTTTGCAAATTCATCTCTATCTATTTTTGTATATATCATTGGTTTACATTTTACTTCCTTTGTAGGGTCTTTTAATTTTAGTTCAACTAATTCAGTATTTTTGTTTATTTTTGAATCTAAAGGGTCACTACAACAGAAAAGGCTTTAGATAGCATTTCCGGATGCCTTTTAATAGCGTTTTTAAGCGCTATCTATGCCACCGCTATTAAAAGTAGTTAGCAAAGATAGCATTTAAGAAGTGCTATTAAAAGATGACCTTAGATAGCGTTTCTGTGTATTTACAAAATGCTATCTTTAGTGTGTGTTTTCTGCAGTCATGCGTGACTTTAGATAGCGTTTGTTTTAGCAAATGCTATCTAAAGGCAGACTTTAGATAGCGTTTGTTTTAGTAAACGCTATCATAAAGCCAGACTTTAGATAGTGTTTGTATTAACAAATGCTATCTAAAGTCTGCCTTTAGATAGCATTTGTTAAAACAAACACTATCTAAAGTATGCCTTTAGATAGCGTTTACTAAAACAAACGCTATCTATTCCCTTATTATTATTATTTTTTTTAGTTTACCTATTTCTTAACTTTAGCTCCATCCTGCATGTTTATAAAAAACAGAAGGTTTACACAAAGAATTGAAGCACAATCCAAATTATGGGTAGCAAATAAAACCCAGACACCTAAGTTACTTGTACCAAACCATATGCATATAACAAGCTACTTTGATAGAAAGTATTCCACCAAAAAACTGTATAGCACCATTAATATATTGAATCCGTAATAATAAAGGCATATAGCAAATCTTCAAATCATCAAATGCTAAACTCAATAGTCCCTATAGATGAAAGTGACCCAATTTCATACGCTTCAGCTACCAAGTCTGACCCAATTGCATACATATCAGTTAATATAATTTAACCAAGCCAAGAAGCTTCTCAATCATAAAATACTTCAAGAATTTTTGACAGCAACATACGTCAAAAAACAACTAGGTAACACCCAAGATAGATTGTTCCCAAGTCCTCTCAGCAAAAGCAGAGAGTACCATTTAAACCATCTTGAATCAAGAATTGTTTCATCCATATACAGTACAATACAAAGTTTAGACCATATATAACAAGTGTAATGAAATAAACTTTTCAACAATATAGCGACACCAATCTTCCTTGACTTCAGATAGCTGAGCAGTGGAGTATGTGGAGCATTTGAAGTCAGGGAAGTACTGCGACATAAAAATTAAATAAATTAAGTTACAATTGCTAAAACATTTGAACAGTCACAGTTAAAAGCTAAGTAAACAACAAGCACTGAAACTATACATACCGCCATTGGTATTTTAACTTGGTTCTGTAAGATAATTTCCTTCATGAAACGCATTACAAAATACCCACAATCTGTATTGTTGGGTTGTCTTGGGCACTATAAAAAATAAAATAGTAAATCAATATAGTTTTTTTTAACTAATTGCGCATTAAGTTTTTGCAAATATACCTCTATCTGAATCCATTTAATGTTGGTTGCTTTTAAACGGGGCACCTTAGCTCCGCTACGTGCGTGATAAACTTGCAAAGCACTAATCACAAAATCAAACAGACTTCATTAAGAAACATATTTTCAATCATCACAAACACACGCGTGGATTTTCCAACAAAAATTCTCAATGGTAACATCTAAATACAAAATGAAGGTTCCGGTTGCTTTTTTTTATTTTGAACCACAACAGCCACAACCCAGTATATGCCAATTCAACACAGTTATTCTAATGTCAAAAATCAAAAGCATATTAGGACCATGACAACTTGCAACATGTATCTACCATGGAAGCCATTCGACAGAATCATAGAAAATCAGAAATATAAAAGCATGCTTACTTATTGAACAGATTCTTTAATTCTGGGCGATTCCTAGGATCAACATGCAAGAATCCAGATAGTAAATAATCTCTTCAACAGTATTTATCGCGCACAGCACCCAATGATTCCTACAAAAATGTTGAGATAACAAATCCTAAGCACCTCAACTTTTATATAATTCATTATTGTGAATTAAGTCCTATAGGATAAGTGACTCACCCAACATTGCACGGCGCTAGAAACAAGGGCTGATATTCTCTTTCTGTAGTTGCAAAGCGATCAGCTATATACTTTGTCTGTGAATCCCTCCCGAAGAAGCCGTATGTATCTGTTTGGTGTGGGGACAAGAACAGAAACCTCCTCGTTCTTTCCTTTGGAAGCAAAAATTCTTCATACAAATACCTTCAATTAAAATATAAAAATGGATTACACCAATGACATCAATATTTAAATAGAAAGACTAAAAAAATATTGTACACTTTAAGCCTGATTTAGTACCTGATATATACAGAAATAACGGAGGCAGATACCCATTCATGATTTACAATTTCTCTGATATTTTCAGCATTAATTCTACCAATCCAAGTCCAATTTCAATATTAACAGGAGCATACAGATAATCAACAACATTGGCTCATGGCTGTTAGGCCTTCAAATGACAGCATTTTAAAAAAGAAAAATAAGCAGCATCATTCAAGCATAATCTAAAAGCATGTTAAAAGGGTATCATATAACATATTTGAAACAAATCCACACTTCTTACCAAGTTAGCTTTTAATTTTCTTGCAACCTTCTATTTTTTTTATTTACTTTTGTTGCTGTTTTCCTTAGCCTTTTGCGAATAGGAGAAGAAAAGGTACACACATCAACATGCTTGAACATGACCCAGTAAAACAATAAAATATACCATTCAAAATAAATGAGGTAGTGTAACACCTCAACAAGGGACAAAATAAGGGGGTGCCATCAGAGACATCACCTAACAAAACTCTTTGGGGTACCATGGGTTGTAAATCATGTGCTCATCACAAAATCATCCCATTAATCAAAATTCAAAAGAACTAAATTCAATGTTCTCTTAATAATAACAAGATTAGATCCAAATTTACCAAAAGAAAACAGCCACACATTCAAATATTTATCAAATCAAGCACGAAAGGAATTCAAACAACAATCATCTTCATATGAACCAAATCAGTTTTCTTTCACTTATTAAACACAGTTTGTGAGAGAGCATGTAACAACAATTTATGCATTACTTTGAAAACAAAGGCTTTTCCATTTTGGCTCCTCTCAATGAATTGGGAATCAATTACATACACATCAACATTCATCGCAAAACTCTTAGTTCATGATAAAGAGAATGCCAATTAGAATCAGGACAATCAAGACGAAGTGCTGGAATCAAGAACATGTGTTTGAACCAATCACTTACAAAAACACATGTTCCTACATTCTTTGCTTTATTCACACAAAATGAATCAAAACTGGTGCAGGCATTATTGCAAACAGGTTGAGTGCATAAATAATGCCTAGATTAGGGATTAAGACAGGTAAGGAAACATCATCCATAAATTCAGATTTTCATTATTTTCCCAACAATAATCCGCAAATTAAAGAAAAGGGACAGACTTGAGGCTTCCGATAATTAACACCCTTAGAAACAGAGCCAGTTTACAAATAATCTATACATCTCATGTTCAACCTAATTTGTTTTCTGGCATCATACGTTTCTCAAAATAAGGGGAAGTGCATGGACAAAGTTCTGTTTCTTAAAGTCATGGAAAGCGACTGTAAGCTTACCACGATGGTGACAGCATCCAAACGGAGGAGCCAAACAGAGCAAAACACGCTGGATGAAGAGCTTCATTACGGGGTTGTCTTCCTCCCTTTAGGTGTAGAAAGAGAGTGTGTAGAGAGAGAGTGAACATGTAGTGAGATAAAACACGAGGAGAGAGGGAGAGAAAGAGTATGAGCAAGAGAGAAAGGAACCTGAAAATGAAAAATGAAAGATAAAAAATGAAGATTCAACAACAACAAAGTAAAGGAGGGGGAGAAGATAACGAAGAACAAAAGTTACAAAACGAACCTGGAATGGGACATCTGGCGAGTGGGGACGAAGAGATAGGGACGAGGTCTGGCGAGTGACTAAGCAACGAAGGGGACGAGCTCTCTGGATGCAATGAGACGATGAATCTGCAATGGAGAGACGAGTGAGTCAGAGTGAAGGGAGGCAATAGCGGCAACCCAAGACTTCGGTATTTCTCTGCGAAGTCAGTCAGTGATGAACTGAGGATGTTAGGGTACGCAGAAACTGAGAATCGAAGGATCAAAACATACGCGCGCGCTGGTAATTCTAAAATCAGCAAAGGTAATCACCTAACATAGCGTTTCTAACTTTAAACGCTATCTAAAGGTTACCTTTTAATAGCATTTCATTAAAAAAATGTTATTAAAAGTTGATTTTATTTTATTTATTTATTGAAAATTAGAAAAGATAGCGTTTCCGTGCGGAACCGCTATCTTAGGTGGTTAGTTAAGATAGCGTTTCCTAAAGGAAGCACTATCTTTTCCTGCAGCTTGACTTTTAATAGCGGTTCCTTAAGGAAACGCTATCTTAGGTGATACCTAAGATAGCGTTTCCTTAAGGAACTGATAAGCCTCTGGCTCATCTAGTTTTATGGCTAGTATGACCAGGGTTTTGTGCAAATTATATCCTATTTTCACCCAAATTAGATTAGATTGTCCTCAAGCAAGGTTTTGAGTCTCTAGAGTAGTTTTAGGTTAAATTATCCATATTTGAGTTAAATAATACACTTATAGTTATTTCTTTGTTTGCAGGTTAAGTGAAAGTCAAGAGAATAAGGAAACAGGGGATTCGCCCCGCAACTACCCTTCTCGCCTCGCGACCCCGAAGCCTGACTGTTCCAAGAAAATGCAAGGTCTCTGGTTCGCCCCGCGAAGTAGGTCTCGCCCCGCGAGTCTTGCAACCCTGAAAAGTCAGAGACGATCACGGCTTGCCCGTGTTGAAGGTCACGTCTGTGGCAGTTTTGAAGTTGAAGAGATTCGCCTCGCGAGCATACATTCGCCTCGCGAGTCTGGAAGTCAGAAAGCATCACGGTTGGCCCCTGATATTCATAACGGGCGTAATAAGAAGACTCTTCAGTGACTCGCCTCGCGAAGGATTGTTCGCCTCGCGAGAATATCAAAGGTTGCGATCTTGTTCACAAGAATCGCGTCGCGAGAGAGGCTTCGCCTCGCGAATAGGCTTAATTTCTGACTAGTATAAATTGATGTTCTGAACAGTTTGTAAGGACTTTTGCTTCTCCATTGTTCTGTTTACATTTTTTTCTGTTTGTGTGTTTTCGTTTTTGTTAATGGAGAACTAAGTTCTAGGATTGATCTATTGTAATTGATTTCCATACACTTGAGGTTCTTGTATTTCCTGTTTTGTATGTCTTTTCCCTCTTCAATGCCATGCTTTATATTTCTGTTTGCTTAATTCAGAAGTATATTGTATTGTGTTGATTTATTTCTGGTGATATCATGTTCCTATAATTAATCGCATCTGCTTAATTTGCGTGTGTACGTTTCGTGTTCGCTTAGTTCGCAAAGGGCTTAACCCCGTTTGCTTAATTCGGGAATAGGGACATGTATCTGTAGTAGTGGTTTCGCTTGTAGATTGTTGCTACAACCGGGAGGGGATTAGAATCTGCTTAGGGCTTGGAATTTGCATGAACCTATGATAGTTGGGAAATCGAGAACAATAGGTTAATCTATTTTTAGCTATTTGACAATCTTTTTAAACTGCCTTGTTTTTAACTGCTCTGTTTTGTTTATTTGCTTCCCAATCCAAACCCCCCCCCCCCCCCCAAACTGATTTTTGTGGAAAATAACACTTTAAGAGTCCTTGAGAACGACATCCGAGTTGTCGCCCTACACTACAGTTTTAAAAAACCGCTCGTCCTTTTTGGCGCGTGCGCGACAGCGCGACCAAAAATGGGCGTCGTTGCCGGGGACTCTGAGTTGTTACTTTTCGCATTTTTTATTTTATTTTCTCTTCTTCCTTTTATTTTTCTGTTTTGTTTTGAATTGGTCTGGCTACTAGGTCTAATTGCCCTGAACTGTGTGATTTTGACCCGAAAATTGAAAGAACACTGCACACACTCCGTAGCGAATTTCGGGCTAGCACTAGTAGTGATTCCAATTTCAAAACTGTTTTTGAAAACATGGGAGACCAGAGGACATTAAGACAGCTTGCTGCCCCTGATGTCAACTATAATGGATTGTGTATTTCTTATCCACAGTGCTTGACACTCCTTTTGAACTGAAATCTGGTTTTATTCACTTGTTGCCCAAGTTTAATGGTCTTGCGGTGAGGATCCACACAAGCACTTGAAGGAATTCCAAGTTGTATGCTCCACAACCTCGAGATCGTAGGGGAGTCACCGAGGATAGTATCAAGTTGAAGGCTTTTCCGTTTTCACCCCGGGAGCTGCAAAGGATTGGCTATTGTATCTTGAGCCCAACTCCATCACCACTTGGAATGATTTGAAGAGGGTTTTTCCGGAAAGATACTTTCCCGCTTCAAGAGCTGCTTCAATAAGAAAAGAAATATGTGGCATCGAGGCAAGGGAATGAATCGCTAGCTGAATATTGGGAAAGGTTCAAGCATTTGGTATCCAATTGCCCCTGACATCAAATTTACGAACAGCTCCCGATCCAAGATTACTTTTATGAAGGATTCTTTTAGATGGATAGGAATCTTTTGGATGCTGCTAGTGGGGGAGCATTAGTTGATAAGACCCCAGCTGCTGCCAAGCAACTCATTGAGAATATGTCATTGAATTCCCAGCAGTTCACTACCAGAAGAAATTCTTTTGTAAGGCAATTGGCAATAGACAGAGTTCAGCCTGCAAAGTTATGTAGCGTCTGCAATTCACCTGAGCACCCACATGATCCATGCCCCATCCAGAGGGAAGAGTTTGTCAGTGAAGTATCTCAAGCTTATGCAGTAAACCCCTATAATCAAGGAAACAGTCAGAATCGGTACAGCACTCCAGACCTCTCTACCAATAGGTACCATCCAAGCTGGAGTAATCATCCTAATCTGCGGTATGGGAACTCATCCCAACAACAACCAATGGCACCTCAGAATCCTCCAGTGACCACTTCTGCATCTTCTGGACCTTCAATGGAGGACATGTTCAAGCAATTTGCTTCACAAATGAATGCACAAATGACTACACTTTTCCAGCAGCAAATGGGACAGTTCCAGACACAAACAAGTGCTAGCATTCAAGATTTGAGGACACAGATTGGACAGATGGCCACAGACATAAATAACATAAAGCAAGCTCAAAGGACAAACCAGCTGCCAGCACAGCCAGTGATAAATCCTAATGCCTCCAACCCTAATGTGAGTGCCATATCCCTGAGATCTGGAAAAGTTGTTGAGGCCACCTCTGGAAAGGATGAAGAAACTAGTGAGACAACTCCTGAGCCTTCAGTCGATGTTAAAGCTGAGAAAGTGTACAGAACACCAATCCCATTCCCACACAGATTGCAGAATAATAAGAAGATTGGTGGTGAAGATAAGGAGAAGGAAATTCTTGATGTGTTAAGAAAGGTAGGTGTTAATATCCCACTGTTGGATGTGATCAAGCAAGTGCCCAAGTATGCAAAATTTCTTAAGGACCTATGCGCCAACAAGAGGAAGATGAAGAATAATGAGAGGGTTGATTTGGGAATGAATGTCTCGGCGCTTATCCCGTCCTAAACCAGAAAGAGTTGCTGTTATAGCCCCTACTCAGGCATTACCACAGAAGTGCAAGGATCCAGGCGTATTTACTATTCCATGCACTATTGGGGATAGGAAGTTTGAAAATTGCATGCTGGATTTGGGAGCCTCTATCAATGTCATGCCTACCTCCATCTTTAACAAACTTGATCTTGGTCCCTTGAAGTATACGGTCTCACCATTCGGTTGGCCATGAGAACCAAGTGCCCGCCCCATGGGAATGGTGGAAGATGTGCTAGTGCAAGTTGATGATCTGATCTTCCCAACTGACTTCTACATCCTGGATATGGCAGGAGAGACACATTCCAGTAAATCACCAATCATCCTGGGCCGACCATTCATGAAGACAGCTAAGACTAACATTGATGTTGATGATGGGACCATGTCTATGAAGTTTGGGGATATAGTTGCAAAGTTTAACATATTTGATGCTATGAAACATCCAGTGGAAGAGCACTCTGTATTCCACATAAAGCTGCTTTCTGAGACTATTGAGGACACCCATGAGGACTTGCTTTCTAATTTTCCATTTATTTCTAGCTTTGATGATATTTCTGCATGTCCTGATTGTACTAACGCTAACCATTGTGTGGTTTGTGCTGAGATTGCTGCATGTTTAGCAGGTGATAAATTTATCAGTGCAGTGGGTGAGAAACATGCAGAAGATGAAGCAGCACCGGAGGCCCTCCCTACCTATCTGCCACCTCCCCCTGCGAAGCCACCAGAGGAAATGGATTTTGCACCATGGATAGTTCAAGGGATTGAAGCCAAATTCTATTGGGAAGACTTTGTTGATGAAGCGGTCGTCTTTGACTCAAGAGGAGGTGATGAGTCCGCCGCATTGAGCAAGGTCGCCATCATTGTCAAGTGTTTACTCATATATCAAGGATGCAAGTTATGGGATCATGAGATGAACTCTCTCTCTTTGGCCTTAGGCTACAAGAAATGGGATCCAGGTAGAAGCTCCTACACTGCCACTTAATCAGGGAGTACCCTTTCCTTTCCCTCACTATGATTTTATAGTTCTGTTGTTCATTGGGGACAATGCATGTTTTAAGTGTGGGGGAGGGAACTAGTTGTAGTTTTTCCTTTTCTTTGAATAAAACTCCTGAATAATTTGAGAAGCTCAGGAGTATTTGTGTGTTGAGTCTTTTGTTGGCAAGTTTGGTGGATTTTGATTGATGTTGCACAGATTACTTGCATGATTGATATGTGATGATTCCCCCTAGGCTGAAAAATTTTTGAGTTTGAAAAAAAAAAAAAAGTGATTCTCATGTGAAATTGAAAACTGAACTTTGAGATTTTATTGTGATGGCATGAATTATGATAAGTTTGGGGTAATAGGAAGCACACACTAGGGATAGAATCTCTTTCAAATAATTTGCAAAAAAAAAAATGTCCAGGTGAGGTTTTGAGCCTCCAACATGTTTTTGACTGTGTGAAAATCACTTTTCAAGATGCACTTTCCTGAATTTGA
Organism: Sophora flavescens; assembly: GCA_030762895.1. Lineage (NCBI taxonomy): Eukaryota > Viridiplantae > Streptophyta > Magnoliopsida > Fabales > Fabaceae > Sophora > Sophora flavescens. Next base: position 217,726,418 of record CM061064.1, on the reverse strand, counting down.
TTGAATCTCTTTTTGGTTTGCATGATTATATGTGTGTAGCAAATGATTTAGGCATTCTTCTTGTAAATAGCTACTTAGCCAAAAATAACCAATTCCTAATGCATGTTCCCTAGTTAGCCCCATTGAGCCTATTAGCCTGTTAATTCTTGATAACCTAATGTTATAAGCCCAAAAATCTGGAAAACCATGTTAACCCGATCTTAGGATTAGGAGAGCATGTAATCTTAGAATGGGTGCAAGAAACTAAAGTTTGGGGTGGCTACAAGGTGTAATATGCTGTTTGGGATTGGGAAAAAAAATTGTGAAAAAAAAAAATTTAAAAGTGCAAAAATGCCAAAAAGAAATAAAGAGGCTGTAGCCACCCAAGGCATAAAGAAAAATGAGAAAAGGAACTTGAGTGGAATTTCAAAAGTGTAAATAATGTTCATGCTCTCTTAGTTCCTAGGGTCTTCAGCCTAGTTCCTTTGTATCTCCTACCTTTAGCCAGGCCCCATTACAACCCATAAAAGACCTTTTGATGTTGCTTGCATGTTTTCTGTGGGAACCATTTTGAGGTGAAAATCAAATTTTTGGGAAGTGCTCTTAAAAGTGAAATTGAGTGCAATGTTAATAGCCTGACACAAACTGAGTGATTGAGTGAACAAATAATGCCCTTGTGAGGAAGGCAGTTGTTTGGAATTGGTGATCTCCCTCTTGTGTGTGACTTAGATCCTTTGCTTAGATTTCTGATTGCCTGAAAGATGAAATTCTCAATTGTTTGGAATGAATGAATGTGGGGATTGCTTTGCTTGAAAAAAAAGGGGGGGACATTAAAGAAAACTGTTTTGATGTATTGCTTGAATTTGTGCAAGGTTGATTGGATCTTTTAAGCTTGCCAGGTCTTGAGTCTTTTTGATTTTTGAGTCTTAGTTTGCTTGGGGACAAGCAAAGTTTAAGTTTGGGGTATTTTGATAAGCCTCTGGCTCATCTAGTTTTATGGCTAGTATGACCAGGGTTTTGTGCAAATTATATCATATTTTCACCCAAATTAGATTAGATTGTCCTCAAGCAAGGTTTTGAGTCTCTAGAGTAGTTTTAGGTTAAATTATCCAGATTTGATTTAAATAATACACTTATAGTTATTTCTTTGTTTGCAGGTTAAGTGAAAGTCAAGAGAATAAGGAAACAGGGGATTCGCCCCGCGACTACCCTTCTCGCCTCGCGACCCCGAAGCCTGACTGTTCCAAGAAAATGCAAGGTCTCTGGTTCGCCCCGCGAAGTAGGTCTCGCCCCGCGAGTCTTGCAACCCTGAAAAGTCAGAGACGATCACGACTTGCCCGTGTTGAAGGTCACGGCTGTGGCAGTTTTGAAGTTGAAGAGATTCGCCTCGCGAGCATACATTCGCCTCGCGAGTCTGGAAGTCATAAAGCATCACGGTTGGCCCCTGGTATTCATAACGGGCGTAATAAGAAGACTTTTCAGTGACTCGCCTCGCGAAGGATTGTTCGCCTCGCGAGAATATCAAAGGTTGCAGACTGTTCACAAGAATCGTGTCGCGAGAGAGGCTTCGCCTCGCGAATAGGCTTAATTTCTGACTAGTATAAATTGATGTTCTGAACAGTTTGTAAGGACTTTTGCTTCTCCATTGTTCTGTTTACATTTTTTTCTGTTTGTGTGTTTTCGTTTTTGTTAATGGAGAACTAAGTTCTAGAATTGATCTATTGTAATTGATTTCCATACACTTGAGGTTCTTGTATTTCCTGTTTTGTATGTCTTTTCCCTCTTCAATGCCATGCTTTATATTTCTGTTTGCTTAATTCAGAAGTATATTGTATTGTGTTGATTTATTTCCGGTGATATCATGTTCCTATAATTAATCGCATCTGCTTAATTTGCGTGTGTACATTTCGTGTTCGCTTAGTTCGCAAAGGGCTTAACCCCGTTTGCTTAATTCGGGAATAGGGACATGTATCTGTAGTAGTGGTTTCGCTTGTAAATTGTTGCTACAACCGGGAGGGGATTAGAATATGCTTAGGGCTTGGAATTTGCATGAACCTATGATAGTTGGGAAATCGAGAACAATAGGTTAATCTATTTTTAGCTATTTGACAATCTTTTTAAACTGCCTTGTTTTTAACTGCTCTGTTTTATTTATTTGCTTCCCAATCCAAACCCCCCCCCCCCCCCAAACTGATTTTTGTGGAAAATAACACTTTAAGAGTCCTTGAGAACGACATCCGAGTTGTCGCCCTACACTACAGTTTTAAAAACCCGCTCGTCCTTTTTGGCGCGTGCGCGACAGCGCGACCAGGAACCGCTATTAAAAGTCCCCCATCACTTTTAATAGCATTTCCGCACGGAAATGTTATAAAAGGTGCGTTATTAAAAGTCTAATATGTTGTAGTGGGTTTTCACTACAAACCTTATCCAAAAGTTCTTCTATATGAGCTGAAATTATTCTATTTGGTTCTAAATTTATTAGTACATAACGAATTTTTGTGCAAATTAAACTAATAATCTCACCACGTTTCAGCTGTTGAAACTTTGATGAATAAGTACATGCAGAAAAATGGATAATTGATATTTTGATAATTTCTCGTTTTTGCTTCTGATAAATATATGGTGTTTTTAGAGTAATATATTTCAGATGTTGGCAAAATGGTCCATATAATCTTAGAAAATTATTTCCAATAATTATATCTATTCCAGTTTCTTGTTTATATATCGTAGGTATTATAAATCTTTTTTTTTTTGTATTACCAATTTAATTCTTTTTGCTATCCAATACAGAGGATGTATTGATCAATCTGCAATTTGTATCTTTAATGGATTTTCTAGTCTTTCCCAATTATCAATAAGGGCTTTTGTTGCAAGGCAAAGACTTGCTCCAGTATCTATATAGGCTTTTGTTTCTTTATTACCTTTTTCTATCAATATTTTTATATATGTATTATTCGGATTCTCTTTCTTCTGAAGATAATTCATCTTCTGAATATTCATATATGCTTATATCGGAATTACTTAATTCTTCTTCTAATGGTTCTAATTCATATATTTGAAAAACTTGTTTTATTAATTTTGATTTCTCCTTAAAATCTTTATATTTTCTTTGAGGACATTCATTGGCATAATGTCCTTCGACATTACATATCCAACAAACACATTTCTTTTTTTCCTTTGGGCAGTATTTTCTTGGTGTTTATTTCTTTCTTCTAAAATATTTCTTTTTATTATTTTTGTAGTAAGTTTTCTTTCTTGGATAAGTTTTTCTCAAGTTTGGCTTTTTATAGTATTTTATTTTTCTTCTTACTATTCTGTCACATCCATATTTTCCTGGTTTTTCTATTTCTGGAATGTCACAACAAATGACAATACTTCCTCTATTCAATTGTCTAATTGTTTCTCTATTCAAGCATTGTTCTCTTAGTTCTTGGTATAGAAGTTTAATAACTCCTCCTAAAGTATTTGCTGTTTCTTCAGGTCTCGATTCCCAAAGCCTATTGATTTTTGAATTTAATGGATATGGTAATTTATCTATAAAAATATATTTATATATTTCTTTAGTTTCTTCATCTAATTGATAATAGTATTTTTGATATTCACAGATGAAACTTTCAATCTGGCACATATGACAAATCTGCATTCTATTCAAATGTGATTTAGCATTTTCAAGTAGAGTTTTGTTTGTCTTTTCTCTTTGTTCCATCAGATTATATCCTAAGAATTCTTGATGTATTAGTGTCATTATTAGTTTAACATAATCCGAGCTATTATCTACCATTCTTCCATACTCAATCCAGTCTTTATCACTAATTCCTACTAAAAACTTTTGTACATTTCCTGATGTTTTAAATGTTACAAAGTTCTTGGTTTCTATAAAATTTAATTGTTTAAATCTTTCATCAATCAAGATCATTAATATTATCTCATTAGTCCATCTTAATAAGACTTCTTCTTTATTTCTTATACAGTCAAAGTCAAGTATATTTCCTGTATTATGGTATCGAGGTTTAAATTCTTCTTGAATTTTCGTCCATTTATTATTATTTTTTCTTGCGTAACCTTTATTATACATAGTTTCTTCTTCGTATTTATCCCAAGCTCCTTCGGGTGTATATTTATATTCTTCCCATTTTCTTTTAGGGTTTTTTCCACTATATTCACCTTTTTCCATTTTTATATGATTTTCTTCAGATTCTGAAGATGAACTATAATTTAAAATTATTTCTTCATTTTCATTATTTTCTATATCTTTTTTATTGATCTTTTCAATTTTGTGTATTTGATTATTTTCTTCTTCAACTATTTTAAGTTGTTCTAGTAATTGTTGAATTTCTTCTAAATCATTTGATTTTCTTAATGTCTCCATATATTTGTCTTTTATCCTCTCCATGCAGATATATGTGTAGGTATTTTTGATGGTTCTTGATCTGATTCCTTTTTAATTATTATTTTTTCTAAATTCTTTGTTTCCAAAATTTCCTTTAATTCATCTTTTGTTATACATCTATTATCTTATTCATGCCTTAAAAGGTCTTCTAATTGTTCTAGAATAATTTTTATTCTATCAATATCTTCATTTTTATCTATTTCTTTTCCTCGATTTATATTATATAATGTTTCTTTAATGTCTTTTATTTCATTTTGTCCTTTTTGTATTCTATTGCAAGTGTAATTTGCAATTTTTTCTGTATTTTTTATTAGTTGAATAATATTTTTGTTTATTTCTTTCATAAGTCTTCCTAATTCTTTAAAACCTGATTCTATTTCTTCGGATAATCCCATTATCCTATATAATTTTTTAATTCTTGTTTTAATCTTTTTATTCTTTTTCTAACCAATTCTTGTTGGTAAATAAGATAGTTGTTTTGTTCTAATTTTTCTAATACTCATAAGTATTTTCTTAGTTCGTGTATGTCTTGTTTTATTGTTAATACTCTATTCATTATTTTAGTGCGTTGGATTAATCTAATGACACAAAATCAATGAAAGTTAGATGACTTTCAATTTATAAAAGTTAGAGGATTCTAATCCCCTTGACAATTGCCCGACCCTGAGCGCCGCTCATAAGCCAAACCCACATAAAGATCACACTTTTTTTTTCCAGTAGACATTAATTTGACAATTACCTTTTCCTTTTTTAATATAAAATCATATACGCTTTATAATTTTAAATTTTGATTATATAAATAATAATATATTATCAAATTATTATTATAGATTACCAAAAAATGTTTGGATGAGATGGTACGGATCTCTTCCAGCTTAATCAGAGGTATCGAGTTCGAATCCTGGCCCTGACACTACAAGAATAAGGTTAATTAGCGACAGAAATTTTGCGACGGCCTCAATTCCGTCGCTAATTTTATGTTTTACGACGGCTTAAGCCATCGCAAATGGTAGAGGAAATTACTGACGGAAGTTCCGTCGCAAATCTGTCAGTAACGTTGCCGCCATTTTACGCGAAATGTTGGCGCCAATTTGCGACGGGCATGGCCGTCGCTAATGGGCAAATGTTTGTCCAAGGTCATTTGCAACGGCCATATTGGTTTGCGACGGATGGTAACTTTGCGACGGTCATTCACAATTTGCGACGGAATCGTAATTTGCGACGGCCTAGCCGTCGCTAATATTAAAAGGCTGTCGCTAATTTCCAATAAGTAACTCGAACAGTTTTCTTCCTCCCTCAGTTGTCATCTTCACCGCGCGTTTCGGTCTTCACTTCTGCAGCTCTGGACGCAACAAAAATGGCGAGTTTGTTCACTTCTTATTTCTACTTTGTTCATTTTTCTTTCAAAATATTACACTACCTTCTCTCATTTCTTCTTTCTAATTTGTTCATCTTCTCTTTACGATTGCAGGCGTAAAATACTAAGGATTGTTACTTATGCTTCACATTACAATTGGATAGCTCCGGAACAGGTGTGAAATATTATTCATACAACAAGTTTTGACAACTTTTCCGAATATTATTCATACAATATTATTCATACTTTGTTCATTTTCCATTTCAAAATACAAATACCCCCAGTTCCTGTAAACATTAGCGGTATAACCCCCTTTTTAGGTGGAGGCACAACCTTTAGTTGATGTAAATCCATGTACATGTCCATGTTGCACCGAAGGAATTCGTTTCCTTTTTCACGCTTTCCTTAATGTACTAATCTTTACATACTGCAATTTTTAGGCGTCTTGTAGATGTATTTGATTTAAAAAAGAATGATGATAGTGAACAAGTATATCTATTGTTTATTTCTTGCAGTGTTTGATTTATATTTGTGGTTAAATGGTCATATTCTTTGATTCTAGTGTATTAACAAAACAAAAATCAATTTCCCCCCCTTTTTTAGAATTCTGTTTACTCTTAATTCATAGCCTTTTATATTCTGGTAAATATTAAAGTAGGCAATATAAATATTTTTAAGGCTATAAAAATAAAAAAATCACAAATGAAAATCAATCGTTTTTTTTATGTTGTCTTTTTTTTGCAAATATCAAAAAGTAAAATAGATAGTTTTGAAGTTAAAAGTTTTGCACAACTACATGAATGGTGTATGACGCTAATTTTTTTTTATTCTCGTGCTCAACCTCATTTTCATCAGTCCTCCGTATAAAAAAGGTTTTTTCAAAATTTTCCTATTTAAATAAATTTGAATGGCAACTCCTCTTTTTGTTTTCCTTTTTCGTTGTTCCTGCTGTAATCCTCTAGGGCTGCAAAGACAGTAGCACTTATCTGCTACTGCTGCTGCTTGTTTGTGGGGTTATTGTTATGTCTCTCATATATCATACTTTTATTTTTTTTTATTTTTTTTTTAATTCTGTTACTTTTGCATTGCAGCTTATAGTATAATTTATGAACATTTCACCTGTATTGATTTTCTGAATTGAGGTAATTCCTTTCTCTTATCACTGTCTCCAATCTGTCTCTGCTATGAGAATGTTAGTGTGGTTTTTTTATTCACATGCCAATCAATCTGCATTAACGTTCTTCATCTGTGTATCCGTCATATATCTGAGTCATGAAAGGGTGGTTAATATGAAACTTTATATTTCTCCCATGATACACGATTATATGCTTTTATCTTTGCACCTTTCAGAGGAATGGTCTAATCTAATCTGTCTATTGACATGCCTGTGTAGTTGGGAACTCCCATTACCACGTTTGTGACTCTGTGTTAATGTGGTTTTAGCAAAAATTTTATTTTATCAGAATCCATTGGCTTTGCAGAATGTAATGATCTATTGGTAAAATTATTGATAATATACTAATACCTTTACGTGCAATTGAAACATCCGCGGAGAGCAGGGAATCTGTAAGATAGGTTGAATGTTTTTATTTTTATTTTTATACAATATAATTAAATTAAAGTTAGGCCTGCAATTATGGTGGTAATTTCAAAGATTATACTTTTCGGTTTGAAATGGTCCTCAATCTTCGGTTGAGGCCACTAACAGTGTCTACATGTCCCCAATTAAGAACATGGTGGTGGGACCTGACTCGCCATCCCGAGAACCATTTAGGAGTTCATGCTTGATTTCATTTATCCAAGTGAAGTCTTTTTCATTTGATTAATAGTTTCTTTTAAGATTGCCCTTCATTTGAGATTTGAATTCAAATCTGTTTACTTCATGCATACCCTTTCCCCCATTTGAATTGTAAACATGAATACTGTTTAGCTTGTGAAAAGCTCATTCAGGTCAGAACATACAAGTCTCTGTCGCATTATTATACTTCCTTTATTTCGCTTTGTTTTTTCTACTACCCCTTTCACACCACTTTCTTCTAGCCCTCGCGTCTTGGTCATTTAAAATTTGTTTTGTTGTTTTGTTCTATCAACAACCACTTTCTGAGCAAATGCTACCATTTTGAAAAAGTCACTTTGGTCCAGAACTTCGAGAAAAAGACACTATTAGGATGAAAAACTTGCCTTTGCATCACTGTATAAGCCGATTTGCATGTGTATTACTGTGATTTGTCTGAGTTTTGGAACATCATTTGCACGGTATGGGGATAAAAATGACAACTGATTTAGAAATTTATATCAATAAATATGTTTCATTTTAGTTAGAAGATGGCCCTATGTAATGGGTTTTCATATCCATGTTTTAACAGGGTCAAGGATAATTGTTACCAGCAGATATACAATATATTGCCGCAATTTGATTTTGGCATTGACCCGAATTGCACAGGTGGTTCAAGTAGTGGTGCAGAAGCTGGATATGGAGATCATATTGTTTCCATGGAGGAGATGGTGTGTGACGCTCTTATGATGTCCGGGTCGTTTGAGTCCAATAATACAGAAGAGCCTCCTAATGCAGATGCACAAAAATTTTATAATCTCCTAACAGAGGCAAATAAGCCTTTGTGGGAAGGGTCCCCCGACTCGACGTTATCGATGTGTGTTCTACTGTTGTCTGCCAAGTCCAATTGGAGCATACCCGAGTTAGGCTTGGATTTCATTGCCAAAATGGTTTTGGCCGGGACGCCTTTCAAAGGAGGATTACCCAACAATTATTATGATGCGAAGAGGTTAATGTCCAAGTTAGGATTGGAGTCCAAGAGGATTGACTGTTGCCAGAATGGGTGCATGCTCTTTTACGATAAAGAATTCGACAAAAATGATGGTGCATTGGTTGAGTGCAGGTTTTGTCATGCACCAAGGTATCGTCAGCGCAACGCAAGTAGAAGTAATCTAAAACCTGTTCCGGTAAAGTCGATGTTCTACTTGTCAATCATTCCTAGATTACAGAGGATGTTTGCATCGATGCAGACTGCAGGAAAAATGACATGGCACCATGAGAATAGGAGGAATGCAGGAGTGTTACGCCATCCTTCTGATGGTGAAGCATGGAAGCACTTTGATCGGGTGCATCCGGATTTTGTCGTTGATCCTTGTAATGTACGACTTGGGTTATGCTCGGATGGCTTTACCCCATATATCCAAGCCTCGGCATCACCTTATTCATGTTGGCCCGTTGTTGTTACCCCTTACAATCTTCCTCCCGAAATGTGTATGTCAAAGCCATATATGTTCTTGACTTGCCTGATTCCGGGTCCATCTAATCCAAAGGCAGGCATTGATGTATACTTGCAACCTTTGATTGATGATTTGAAGAGGTTGTGGAATGGTGTTATGACGTACGATATTTCTCGAAAACAAAATTTTAAAATGAAGGCAGCGTTGATGTGGACAATTAATGACTTCCCTGCGTATGGCATGTTGTCTGGTTGGGGGACGCATGGGAAGCTTGCATGCCCGCATTGTATGGAGAATACAAAGGCATTTACCTTAAAGTACGGGGGGAAGTCGTCCTGGTTTGATTCCCATCGCAGGTTCTTACCGAACGATCATCAATTTAGAAGGAATAAGAATGCCTTCAAGAAGGGGGTTGTTGAAATGGATGGACCGCCTCCGAGGTTAACACCAGAACAAATTTGGAGTAAAATCAGGGACTTGCCAAAAGTGACTGAAGCTGGGGTTTCCAAATTAGATGGTTACGGGCAGTGGCATAATTGGACAAAGAGGAGTATTTTTTGGGATCTTCCTTATTGGAAAGATAATTCATTGAGGCACAATCTTGATGTAATGCACATTGAAAAAAATTTCTTTGACAACATTTTCAACACTGTGATGAACGTGCATGGCAAGACCAAAGACAACGATAAGGCTAGAATGGACTTACAGTTGTACTGCAGGAGACCGGATTTGGAGCTGAGACATCAGGATAATGGGAAGATGTACAAGCCAAAGGCCAATTATACCTTGACTATCCAGGAAGCAAGGTTAGTTTGCCAATGGATAAAGGGGCTCAGGATGCCTGATGGTTATTCTTCTAACTTGGAAAGATGTGATGATGTTATAAAAGGCAAGTTGCATGGGATGAAAAGCCATGATTGTCATGTGTTTATGGAGTGCTTACTTCCTATCGCCTTCGGTTCGTTTCCCCCCCATGTTTTGAATGCCCTTACTGAAATAAGTCAATTCTTCAAGGACTTGTGTTCTGCAACTTTAAGGGAAGACGATTTGACCAGGATGGAACAAAACATTCCACTCATTTTGTGCAAGATGGAGAGAATATTCCCCCCTGGCTTCTTTGATTCAATGGAGCATCTTCCAATTCATCTTGCATATGAAGCCAGACTTGGTGGTCCAGTTCAATATAGGTGGATGTATCCATTTGAAAGGTAATTTAAGTATCACAGTTATTGATCCTCTTTCATGCATATTAGTTAATTAATAATAACCTCGTCATTTTTTAATAGATTCATGGGCGAGTCAAAACGATCGGTGAAAAATAAGGCTAGGGTTGAAGGTTCGATATGTGCGTCTTACTTACACCGTGAGACAATTCATTTCTGCTCTCATTATTTCAAACACATGGTTTTGTCTCCAACAACTAGAAGGAACGAAACGGAAAATGAAAGTGGAAGACTACCTGGAACCTTATCAATTTTTTGTCTTCCCGGTCGTCATTCCGGAAAGGAGTTGACACATTATTTAACGGAGGCAGAGTGGAACTCAGCTCATGTTCATGTATTGATCAATTGCGCCGAGGTTAAACCATACCATGAGTAAGTATGAGCTTATAATTTTTATTCCTTCGATAGCATATGTCAATTTTCATTGATGTTATCCATATATGTTCAGTTCATTCTTGTCTTCTCGTGATGCATCTGCTCGTACTCATGAAGATTTTCCAAAATGGTTTAAGCAACAAGTAAGTATCTCCCCATTTATCATTCTGTTATTCACTATAATGTATGCGGATAAAAACATATATCATTAAACTTTGTGAATAGGTTTACAATGAGGCACCTACTGTCATTAATCAACATTTACGAAACTTGGCTGACGGTCCTCTGACACAAGTCAAAGAATGGCACACATACTTCGTGAATGGGTACAAATTTCATACTCAATCATGGACAGAAGACAAAACAACAATAAATAGTGGTGTTTACGTAAAGGGTGAGCCAGGCGGAGTTGCAGATGACTTTTATGGTGTCATACAACACATATATGAGTTGTCATATCGTTATTTAGACTACCCTAAGAGAATAGTGTTGTTTTATTGTAATTGGTTCGATCCATCTAGTAGAGGCACTAATTTGAATAAAAAATATAATATTGTGGACATCCAAATGAGTAGAAGATATCATATGTTTGATTCGTTTATCATGGCACATAATGTGAGACAAGTATATTACGTTCCTTATCCAGCAACTCAAACAGAAAAACGAGGTTGGTGTGTTGCAATCAAGACAAAACCAATGGGTCGCATTGAAATAGATGTTTCAGAGTTGGATGAGCCATATCAAAAGGATGAAATGTCACATGCAAATGAGGTCATTGAAGTAGAACCAATCTCATGTTTACAAGACACACAAGTTGTAGGGGAAGAAGTGGATACCTCCAGCTTGACATCAAATCAAGTCATTCCGGATGAAGATGTTGAAGAAGCAGAATCAACAGAAGATGAAGAAGATGAAGATGGCTATGAATATGACACTGGCTCAAATTCTGAATAACAATTACTTTATTTATTTTAGTGATGTATTTTGTATTAGGTAGTATTGTCATTGTCATAACTTTAAGTTCATTATGATTAGCATCATTTTCCATTATTTACAAATGTGTGTTTGTGCTTACTTTAAGTTAATTATTATCACCATCAATTTCCATTATTTGCAAATTTGTGTTTTGGTTACTTTTAATTAATTATTATTAGCATCATTTTTCACTATAGACATGGCTGATGGTAAGGGAAAGGGTAAGGCACTCTGGAGGGGCACGTCGTCGTGGTCGACCTCGCTTTGTGACACGGACAGTCGATGACGGATTCGTGTCCCTCCCATCTACATCTGTTACACTACGCCCACCGCCCACACCCATGCCTCCACATGATATGGCATCGACACCCCCACCTGTTGCTCCTACACCATGTCCATCGCCCATACCCGTGCCTACACATGTTCTGACACCTCCCTACCGACCTGTTGCTCCAGCCACTCAGTTCATGGACACCTCCATTGGGATCACGATGATGCCCACCCCAAGGATTCTGACTCAGACCCATGCAGACAATTCCAGACAACCAGATGCATCAGGGGTGGATTTACCCATGGACGGTGATCATCAGTCTCATGGTGACGACGAGGAGACTTATGGATATTCCTCGCCTATATCATCATATGATGAGGAGATCGAGGTTATGCCAGATGGCCGAGTTATTGTTACCCCGACCGGTAAAGGGTAAGAAAGATCTCAAATATTGTTATTTTATTGTTGAGTGCAGATTTTATATGTATGTGTATTGATTGTTCTCATGTTCTATTGATAAGGTTCCTTCCGTCGAGAAAATCTGCAGAGGCCGTCACGTATGCAGTTACATCTCAGTTTGATCGGGCCTGGAAGCATTGGAGTGAGCTTGAGGATCAGGATCGGGATCGATTCTTTGCGGCTTTTAAGGTATTTTGTACTTTTGAATTTACTTCCATTTTTTAGTTACTTTTAATGTTTCTTTAGTTTATTATTATCCTAAAAAATATTATATTCTCCTTATTTACAGGAGAAGGCTACTTGGAGAGTAGAGCATTCCGCTGATGTAGAGATAATTTTTCATCAAAAAGCGAGCAAACGCCTCTCCGAGTTGTTGACTAGACATCGGAAAAAGGGACGGCGTCCAAAATGGTGTTTCCAACCCATTTGGGAGGAGCTATGTGCTTACTGGGCTACACCTGAATTTAAGAAAAAATCCGCCCAGGAAAAGCTCAACAGGGCCTCAGAAAAGGGTGGGAGCCTGCACACTGGCGGCAACATCAGTAATCAGGAGCATGCTCGACGCCTTGTAAGTTCCAACATCATATTTTGTTAATTCATTAGATGTCTGGCTATTAAGGTAGTGTAACTTCAAATATGAACAAGTTTTTTTTTGGTGCAGGCTAGGGAGCTTGGCCGTAGCGGCAAGCCGGTTGAGCTTCATGCCCGAACTCATACTAGGAAGGGTACCGGCGAGTATGTAGATGAGCGTTCTAGACGCACTCAGGTGATTTACATGTCTCTTTGTTGGAAATTATTTTTATTTTATATTTAATAATTATGATAATTTTGTATGATTATGTGTATCAATTTTAATGACAGGAGGACTATCGTGATAAGTTATCTCGGAGTTCGGTCTCGGGCAGCCTCATCGTCCCCTTCTTCCACCACACTTGACCCAGAGGTGGAAGCCCAATTGGAGTTGCGAGGCATGGGTCGAGGTTGGCCCGGTAAGAACAAGGGGTCGCATATACGGTATGGGAGACCTGGCCAGTAACTATCGACGCGGGTGCTCCAAAGCATCTTCACTCGCCAGAGTCGAGCATCGTCCAAGACTAGGCCCCGCCGCCTGATCTCATGAGTCTGCAGAGATGGTCAAGATGCGACGAAACTGGCGGCTCGAGGATGAGATCAATCGGCATTGCTTACTCAACAAACACGAGATGATGGAGCGAGATAGAGATGATGGCAGCTACACAGAGAGAGCTCATGTTGCGTTTAGGAACCAGCACCCCTCACCCACGATCGCAAAGGGACCAACACCTTCAAAGCACCCTTCACCCATTGACCACCACCGTCCCGGCCGAGGGTCATCGGCGAGACAGTGACGAGGATGATCAATCCTTTCTGATTTGTTAATGCGGGGCTATAGAGAGGGTTATTAGTTTCTTTGATATTTTATTTTATTTTGTATGATGTATGCACTCTGTCAAAACAATTTGCTTTTATTTATGAATTTTATTTATTGTTTAAAATTATTATTCATTTATCATAATATAGTCTAAATTCTAATTAATATACAAAATAACTAATGTTTATATTAATTTTGAATTTTATATTAAATATTAAATAATTAATTAAAAATACTTCATATTTTAAATAATTAATTAATAAAAAATTACTTAATTAAATTATTTAGTTTTATAAAAATGTGTTGCAATTTGCGACGGCTATTCCGTCGCTAATTTACGTTGATTTGTGACGGTTAGGCCGTCGCTAATTTGTATAATTTGCGACGGTTATGCCGTCGCTAATTTCTCATAATTTGCGACGGCAACATAAGTTAGCGACGGAATAAGTCGTCGCTAATTAGCGACGGTCATTTAAAAAACCGTCAGAAAACTTTTGCGACTACCCAACATGTGACGGATTTATGGCCGTCGCAAATCCGTCAGAAACATGTGTTTTGCGATGGATTTAAGTTTTTTGCGACAGCCTTTGGCCCTCGCTAAATTCATTTTTTCTTGTAGTGTGAGAATACAGCAGCATTAAAACTTTTGAGTGAGAGTTTTGCCGCCCTTGTGGTCCTACCCGACTCGAGGGATTAGTCTACACAGTTGCACACGGAGAATGCCCTAGAAAACCAAAAAAATTATTAGTTGAAAATTTTCGTTACACTAAAAGCAATATAGTAGTATAAAAGTTTTTTAAAGTTTTGTAAAAAAAAAGTTTTTTAAGTAATAATAAATTAAAACATCATTATCAATTCAAAAGCCTTGCCAACAACTGTTGAACACTTGGATATATAAAATAGAAAAGGCAAGAAACTATTGCCGAACACTTAACAAACCGCAATACATGTGTCCTCCCACGATTTGATCCTGTAGCATTATTTCAGCCAACAATGATTGACATATCTGATCAAGCCTTCCCCTCACATTAGTTGTGACTTGGGTTCGATTCTTAGATCTCCCTTATTGATATACAATATATAAATTCCACTATAAACCATCACTGAGATTAATGATATTCACTGACCGGGGAACATGTCTTCCCTCAATCTAAATTTTTTCATTAAAAAAAAACAGCATTATTTCAAAAGAGGGATAATAACGGGAGAGGGGTATTCCCCTCGTTGGAGTGACCGAAGAGAAGGGAATCTTTGGGTTGGAGATCCTTGAGTATGATTGCCAAGGCATTGAGATAACTTTAAGATTCTTCAATGCTGCAAAATTATTATTGGATTTGTTTAAATCCACACTTTATTTTTTCTTCTATTCCATCTCGTTTCATTTTATTTTATCTGGGTGCCAAATGCTACCTACGTATTTGTTTGTGTTTTGATTTTAAAAGTCATGCTAATTAATATGCATCCTATTAAATTATGGTGCATTACCATACTTCTCCAACACGTCACAAAGAGCCTCACTTCCTCACACAATCTCTACCATCAACAATGCCTCTAATGTTGACGTAGCAATAGATGAGGAATAACCCCTCTTACCCTCGCCATTCTGACTAATGCATTGTTCTCCATGTGGAAGTACCAGAACGAGGGAAAAACCCTCTCAACATGAAAGGGAAAAACCACGCACTACAAAAAAATGGGGTACTATCGACAACCAAAAACCGTCGGAAACGACAAAAAGTTGTCGGAAAACTGCATTTCCGACGACCCCAATTCCGTCGGTAGTAGACGCGTAGGAAAAGGTTTCCGACAGATAGATGATATCCGTCGGAAATTTCCGACAGATAAAGACGTTGGAAAAGGGTGCTATATTACCGATGAACATAGTCGTCGGAAACTCTTCCGATGGACTATTCCGTCAGAAACCAGGTATTGCATTTCCGACGGACAGTTCCGTCGGAAACACTGTCATGCTTATATCGATGGCCTTGTCCGTCAGTAAATAGGTTTTTTTTTAAAAAGAATTTAATTTTAAATTTTTTAAATTATTAAATAATTAATTTTTAAATTTTAAATATTAATTTGTATTTGATTTATTATAATTAATTTATTATATTATTAATTTAAAACCAAAATTGAAATTACAAAT
Source organism: Sophora flavescens (assembly GCA_030762895.1). Classification (NCBI taxonomy): domain Eukaryota; kingdom Viridiplantae; phylum Streptophyta; class Magnoliopsida; order Fabales; family Fabaceae; genus Sophora; species Sophora flavescens. The sequence goes on along the minus strand of CM061064.1, from coordinate 217,710,622 downwards.
AAATTTAAAAAGGCAATTAAATTAACATAAAAACATAAATATTTCATACATAAAATATCTGTCTATCTACAAAACACAACTAAATCTAAAACTATCCTAATAATCATCATAATAACTGCCATCGTCATCCTATCGGGGGGTGTTCACCGGCGTCGGCTGACCATCAAGCTGCGGACTAGAAGACACATCGGCATCATGCGACTGTGGTGGTGGCACGGCAGAAGTAGTGGAGGGCTGGCTGGCATGGATGACTTCCTATATAGCGCTGCGCCTCTCTGGTGGAAGCAAATCCAGCAGAGAGGTCATCACCGTAGACCGTGTCTCCATATGCTGTTGCATGAGATTTGCCCGCTGCTACATACGCTCTGCAGTCTGCCTCTGCTCCTGCACCTCCTGCCTCAGCTCGGTGTCGACCCCCGAGTGATGGAACGAGCCAGAGTCGCGGTACCGTAAATCTGCCCCTTCTTCTTCCTGCCCGCCACATCCATCCAGACTCGAGTCTGTAATCGCTCAACCTCGGCGGGGTCCAGCTGGGAAAAGATCCAAGGCACCAGAGCAGGAGGCAACCTCAGACGCTGCCTGACTGAAGCTGGCATTGTAATCCTCCTGTGTCAATACATTACAAAAATTATATTATTAAACTATAATAATAAAAAGACACATTAAATGTAAAAAGATACTTTAGCTCACCACTGTCTGCCTCGACCTCTCATCAACAAACTCGCCTGTGTCCGAGCGAATATGTGTCTGCTCAAAGACCATGGGGACATCAAGGGACCGGGCAAGCTCTCCTGCCTGCAACCGACACAGGAATAAAAGCAATTAATTATAATATAAATTTTGAATAATAAGATATAGTTTATAAATAAAATTTATAAATGCATACCATGTTCATGGCATGCTGCATGTGGCTAATCGAGCCACCAGTGTGCATGCTCCCACCCTTCTCGGAGGCCCGATTCCTCTTCGCCTGCCACACTTCGCCTTGTACTCTGGAGTGTCCCAATACGCATATAGCCGGGCCCAAATCTTGGGACCGATGTAATATGGACGCTCCCGACTTTCCCTAGCCTCCTGAAGCATGTCCCTCAGTCGAGCAAAAGCTCTGTCGTAAAAAATGGCACGTATCTGAGTGGTATGCTCCGGCACCCAGCGCACAACGACCTATTAACAAAGAAGAAATATTAATAACATAATACAAAAAATATATAAAATACGTGAAAAATAAAAATAAAATTACAAGAAATAATAAACAACTTACCCCGAATCGTGTGAATATACAATCCCGGTCCTCTTTTGGGATCGACCTCCATGATGGCCGAAGCGACAAAACTGCGCCTTGAGGGCATAGGTAACGTGCTTCGGTCCCACTTTCGATGGAATGAAGCTGAAAAATTTATAATTTTATTAATTCAACAATATTACAAATAAAAATTATATACTTGTTGAATAGTAATTAAAATTATCAAAATTATAAAATATTAAATTAAATTAAAAGTGACTTACGATCCAGAAACAGGCATGACCCATGGTCGATCCTCGGGTGCGGGAATCCCGACCCACTCAGGCAAGATCTCATGTGCGGCCGGGTGCTGCACAGACGATGTGGCCGGAATGTCTGTGCCGTCATCGTATGCGGGCGCGGATGATGAGGATGGAACGTCCGACTGTAGTGGCATCCTTGGAGTCGGCATAAATGATAATCCTGTTGGCTGTGTGGCCGGCACAGCTGAAGATGATGGTGGTGCTGGGTGTGGGTCCAGTAGGGGGCGACGAGTAGCCGGCTAGTGGGTGTCGTGGCCCAAAGCGAGTGGGTGCACTATGGGTGGAGGATGGGGTAGTGTGGGTTGGGGATGGTGTATGGGTAGGGGATGGTGTAGTATGGGTTGGTGAGGGTGTAGAACGAGTGAGGGAGGGTGTAGAATGGTCGGGGGAGGCTCCTGTAGGTGCGGTCAGGGTGGGTGCGGTGGTGTGGATGGACTTGTAACAAAATGGGCAAGCACCTGGGACTTTATGGTGTATCGTCCCCGCGTAGCCTTCCCCCTATCACCGCTAGGCGGGGTGGCTCTCCTCCTGATACTGACATATCTATTTTTATTGCACAATTAAACGTCAATGTAAAAACAATAAATCAAACGACATGTAAAAGACTAATATAATAAGTCAATATTTAAAATACAACAATATTTGTCAAGTCTTACATTTAATTGCATAAGTATTTAAAATACAATAAAATAACTTAACAGTCAAATTCCTATTCGGACTCGATATCATCATCTGATTGTAAGTCTGATTCTTCTTCTTCTTGCAATGAGTCATCACTTTGGATTTCTTCCTTTGATGATGCATGCATTGATTACCAATGACCACTTCTTCCCCATCATTTGCAGATCCCAACATGCCAGTAATACGCTCGACCTCGATTACTTCATTGACATGTAACGATTCATCCTCCTGGAAGGGCATATCATCCTCTGCATCATCGATTTCTATGTGAACCCTAGTATTGGTAGTGACAGCAACACACCAACCTTGTTTGTCCGTTCGCATTGCTGGATAATGGACGTAGTAAACTTGTTTTGTATTGTGAGCAATGATAAACGGATCAACATGACAATCATGACTTTTGGTTTGACCGTTTTTCCATTAGGTTGCGGCTTCAGCTCCAAATCCTTTCGTCTACAGTACAGAGCTATGTCCATCCTTGCCTTCTCATTGTCCTTTGTCTTGCCAGACACATTCATAACCGTGTTAAAAATGTTGTCAAAGAAATTCTTCTCAATATGCATCACATCAAGGTTATGTCTTAACAGGCTATCCTTCCAGTACGGTAGTTCCCAAAAAATACTTTGTTTTGTCCAGTTATGCCATTCTCCATACCCCGGTAATTTTGACACACCTGCTTCAGTGACTTTAGTAATATCCCTAACCCGACCCCATATTGATTCAGGAGTCAACAAAGGTGGTGGACCTTCCCCTTTTGTCTGATTCTTTTTGAATGCTCGAGTATTCCTTCGGAACGGATGTTCACGATCTAAGAACCGACGATGAGAATCAAACCAGGAACTTTTGCCACCATATCTTAGGGTAAAAGCCTTTCCATGTTCCATGCAATACGAGCACGCCAATTTACCGTGAGTCCCCCAACCAGAGAGCATGCCATATACAGGAAAATCATTGATAGTCCACATCAGTGAAGCCCTCATCAGAAAATTTCGCTTCTTCGAAATGTCATAAGTCAACACACCATCCCACAACTTCTTCAGATCATCGATCAGAGACTGCAAATATACATCTATCCCAACCTTCGGATTAGATGGTCCAGGTATGAGACAAGTCAGAAACATGTACGATTTTGACATGCACATCTCGGGAGGAAGATTGTATGGTGTAACAATCACTGGCCAACATGAATATGGCGAGGCTGACGCCTGAATGTACGGGGTAAAACCATCTGAGCACATTCCAAGTCGTACATTGCGAGGATCTACAACAAAATCAAGGTGCACCCAATCGAAGTGCTTCCAGGCCTCACAATCAGAAGGGTGGCGTATAAGGCCTGTATTTCTCCTATTTTCATAATGCCACCTCATTGTCCCGCAGTTTGCGGTGATGCAAACAGTCTCTGCAACCTTGGAATTATTGGCAGATAGAACATTGACTTCGCAGGAACTGATTTGTTCTTACTACGGTCACTACTTTGAACGCAGTACCTGGGTGTCTGACAAAATTTACATTCTTCCAATGTGTTTCCTTTTGTACCCGAAGCACTGTCATAATATAGCATGCACCCGTTCGGATAACAGTCTATCCTGTTAGCCCCCAGGTCTAGTTTCGTCACCAACCGCTTCGCATCATAATAACTTTTTGGCAACAACTCTTTGAAGGGTGTCACATCTTGAAGCATTTTACAAAAAAACTCCAAACATTGCTCAGGCACATTCCAATTGGACTTGCAAGCTAGAAGCCTCACACAAATTGATAATTTTGAATCTGACGCCCCTTCAAACAACGGCTTATTTGTCTCTAACAATATATTGTAGAATCTCTGTGCCGATTCATTAGGAGGCTCTTCCATATCATCATACTCATCCACCTCGAAGTTCCCATGTTTCCCAAGACAATCATCCACCATCATATGCATTGACTGGAGTTGTTCGACATAGTCATCGCGTAAGCCACTGCCTGATGCACCCATGTCAAGATCGTCACCACCGACATCATTCAAATTAATATCCGGCAACTCCTCACCATGATCAGTCCATATCCAATAATTAGGCTTGAACCCACATTTGTATAGGTGCAACTTCACGTCATCATCACTCAAAACTGTCATACAATTGTACTTTATGCACAGACATCGAATCCCCCCTCTTCTGCATAATCACAATGTTGTTTGGCTTTCAATATAAACTCCTCAACTCCAACTACAAATGATTGTTTTAGAAGTTATCTCCAGACTCATTCCTATCATAGACCCAACTACGGCTCGGGAGATAATATTCCATCCTTCTGCATATTCGGATAAATTGACGTATTTTTAAACATGATTCTATAACCTCGAATCGCTCCCTTTCCTTCAAATGTGTGACCCTATCCCATTCGAGGAAAAACTTTTTCACCACTGTATTATACTAGTTGCTCATCGCTTCTCACGTCTTATACCTGACGAATTTCAGTAGCATTTCCCATTGGTCTCCAAGTACACGACTTGACTGCGGTAAGATACCACAGTCAAGCATGGACTCAGAGAACAAAAGGAAATGGATTGACCAGAAATTTCATCAACTATATAACAGATGAGAATCAACGAGTGATTAGTATATCAGTGGAGAAAACAATTTCCCAAACTATCCCAATTGGACAATTCAAGATTCAATAAAATGAGCGATACCATGACCACAAGTACACTGATAAGCCTCTGGCTTATCTAGTTTTATAACTAGTAAAACCATAGTTTTTGTGCTAAATATTCGAGTTTAATCTCGTTTTCGCCCAAACTTGGCTTAAATTGTCATCGAGCAACATTTTGAGTCTTTTAAGTAGTTTTTAGGATATTTTAGTTAATTTTGAGTCAAATAAAACATTTAATACTATTTTATATTTTCAGGTTAAAAGTGAAGCTCAAGGGAGCTTGGAGAATTGAAGAACACAAGCTAAAAGAAGAATTTCAAGGTCTCGCCCCGCGAGACAGTGCTGATGCTGAGCAAGGAATTGGGATCTTTCAATCTTGCCTCGCGAGCAAGGATTCGCCCCGCGAGCCTGACACGGTAAATCTGAGAGCATTCTGTCTCGCCCCGCGAATATTAAAATCTGCTTGCAACCAGATTCACGTGAAATAATGGTGCAGGGGCCTAATTGATGGATTTGAAGATTTGATATTAATGGCTTATCATAAAAATAAAAGATGGAGATATTGATTTGGCAATTAATTTGAAGATTGAAGCCATTAAAGTATATCAATAATGAAATGGAATTGATATTGAAGACAAGAAAAAGATTTTGGGAATGAATTACAAGATGGATTGAAGATTGACTAAATTGAGAGGTAGCGGCATCAAGCAAAGTGTCGCTGGACCCACAAGTAATTAGTGATTCAATTGGATTCACTTATGAATTTGGCAAGTCAATCACATACAGGCCATTGGATGAGATTGAATGAAATTTCAATTGAAATTGAAATCTCACTTGGATTTGAAGGAGGGCCAACGCAAAAATAATATTAGGCTTAAAAATTGAAAGTTGCAAATGAAACAATCTGCCAAGGGCCCAATGCATGTGTAGACTTCTATTGAGATTGGAATTGCAATTTGAATGAAAAACAAAAGCAGGGCTTGCACTATATAAGGCAGAGAGAAGTAGCACAGAGGGAGGCGGAAGGATAGTCCCAGTTCCATACTTTAGATCTTCTTTTTTTTTTCTTGTTTCTCTTGGAACTGCGTCTCCTTTAGTTTTATGATTATTTTTTGTTTTCTTTTCATTTATTTTGTTATGAACGTGATGAGGAGCTAATCCTCTTTTCTGAGCGATCGATGAAGCCGCTGATGACGACATAGTTTCAATGTGATGTTTTTTCTCCCTATTTTAATTATTGTTTCTTAATTCTGATTTGATTTCGTTAATCAAAAGTGCACACGCTTAACTAGTCAAGCATGGTGAGTTCAACCGGAGATTCACGTTTAGGACTTGAATTAGGAACACCGATTGAGTATTGCTAGATATGGAGTAGGAGATTGGTGCAATCGTTATAGGGTTGTGTTGACGATTTCGATAAGTGTACCGGATCGTTGCAAGTAATAAATTCGGTATATCGTCCACAGGGATTAGTTACCAAGTACCAAATTCACAAATTAAACAGCTATGTAGACTAGACTAAACTTTGGTATGAAGAGAGCTCAAAAGATAAAATAAAGCAAAACGGAAATAAAATAATTTTTGGAATTTTGGTTGAGATAAAATAGAAATAAAAGCGCTAGCTATTTGATTTCATCCAATTATGAATCCGGATTACTCATAGACAAGGAATCCTATGCATTATAGAAACTCTAATTATCATATTCCCAATTGATTTGTTGACAGACAAATTCCCTAAATTAATTGAAGCCTAATTCCTTAGTGAATCAATTCTATCAAACTTTATAAACTATCCTAATTCCTCAGGTCTAATTAAGAAGGCATGATGATAAAAGTTATGTGGAATTTGTGAAATGCCCAAAAATCACTATTCCTAGCATATTACTGAACCCTCAAAACACAAAAATCATTATTCCTATCATATTATTGAACCCTCAAAACACAAGAATGGTAGCTAAGCATTCAAATGTAAGCAAGCACAGTAAACATCACATCAACAATGCCAATTGTTCATAAGATAATCAAACTGTCAGATAAAACTTCATCATAAAAGGATTATGAGACACCCCGTTGTGCCCCGGTGTTTTATTAGATTAATTAACTTCTTAAATCAATTCTTAACCGCGCGCTTATCGTGAAATTACGTAAAAATTAAAACTTATTTTATTATCATATAACTTCTGCAAATTTAAAAAAAAAACACAACAACTTTAACATATGTAAATACACACTTAATTGTTCATTACAATACCAAAACACTGTTGAGGGTATCCTCTCAGTAGGATCTCTCACAGGCATAAAATTAATAACAGACGTACATAGCGGAAATATAAAATACTCCTTAGACACAGTGGCCATAATGTCTAGACTCTAATCGCCATGGATCACAGCTCGACCCCCAGCGTCCGGTTCGTAAGGAGTTCCATCCAACTCCTCGGCAATCTCGGTTTCATATAGAGTTCCGCCCAGCTCCTCAGCAACGTAACCCTCCATAGGGTCTTCTAACGTAAACCAAAGTAACCCACAAAAATACAGAAACAAAGGGGATAAGAAACGGTTCTATCATCAAAAAGCGAAAAAGAGTCATAGTAAATTATACAGTAATTGTCATAGACAATCAACACACATAACTAAAGAATCATCCTCAGGTCGATATATATCATCCTCTACCCTTATTCTCAGGCAATCTAACACGTAACCTCTCTAATCCTGTCACCATGTCTTTACGTTATTGTGGCCACTACCACTCCTATCACCATCCCTCATTTGCATCGGGGCACACCCTCATTCCCGTTAGTGATGCCCCCCCCCCCCCCCCCCCCTTCCCGCAATTCCCTAAGGTGGAAGTGGTCTTGCGAGAACTCTTGATTTTACGTGTATTATATTACCAATACACAGAAGTGTTTTACGTGTATTATATTACCAATACACATAAATGTTTTATATTACCAATATATGGTGTATTATATTACCAATACACAGAAGTGTTTTACGTGTATTATATTATCAATACACGGTGTATTATATTACCAATACACAGATGTCCTTACGTATTATATTACCAATACACTTTTGTCTTTGTGTATTATATTACCAATACACTTTTGTCCTTGTGTATTATATTACCAATACACGGTTGTGGTCAACAACACCTATACTTGAATCTCACCAACCCGTTTTAACAACATCTTAGTGCCTTACCCTTCCATTAGAACTTGACACATATTCTATGCCATAACACCTCTTTATTATTCCTCATCTAAGTTAGTCACTTCTAAATCATCATTTTCCTCACACCCAAAACAATCATATCTTAGACAACATATATATCTTTGCTTAAAATCCACTAAGCATAACAATAAAAATCAGACAGATCATGCATAACACAATATCAATCAAAATATTCCCATATTATCAACATAGCACAAAATCAATTCAATAAAGGTAATAAAATCAAATCAACCATCAACAATATAAAGATCAACCTAATGTCAATAAACCTACAATCCCCTAATCGCCATTGGTTTTTCAGAAAAGGTTTCCAATGTGATTTTGGTCTTGTCGATTACTCGACTACTAGTAGGGTTTAGGTCGCCCTGCACAATTATTATATAATCTACTACTTATCCATTCCGACGATAGGTTGGTTCTTTCCCCCACCTGGGTTATCACCGAACTCCCGAACTAGAAGCTCCTCGTTGTCACACCACAAAGTACTAACTCCACCTTCTGTGAAGGTAAGGAGATTATATGCTCGAAGAGGTATACCACGAACGTCCCCGTTTCCTCCGTGATGTAAGTCTAAGGTTATGAACACAAAATCACAAGTTAAAATCAAACAAGAACACTAAACCACAAGGTATAGGTTCGGCCAAGACTAGTTCTTAGGGTTAGAGATTCCCGAAAATTATACAACTCATCGATTTATGATCCTTAAGTGTTAGGAGTTCATAAACAATGATCACTTAACAAAGTTGAATTAAAATTCCACTAAGTCATAAACTTAGGGTATTCGGCCAAGGCTAGTAAAATAGGCTAGCATTCACTAAACTTTCCAATTTCTTAGGTTTAGCATCCATATGTATTAAGGAGCTCAAAACCATGATCATTTTGGAAAAATAAGAACAAAGTATCCTAGGTCCATAACCTCCTAGGTTCGGCCTTCATAGGATTTATAGGTTAGAAATATTTAAACTTTCCAATCTCTTAGACTTAGCATCCAAATATCTTATGGAGCTCAAGTCCATGATCATTTTGAAAAACAATGGAAACTTAAACATTCCAATCTCTTAGACTTAGCATACAAATATCTTATGGAGCTCAAGTCCATGATCATCTTGGAAAAATGAAAGTAATACATCCTAGCTTTAATAACATAGAATAAACAAGTTAGAAATCTTTAAACTTTCCAATCTCTTAGACTTAGCATCCAAATATCTTATGGAGCTCAAGTCCATGATCATTTTGGAAAACAATGGAAACTTAAACATTCCAATCTCTTAGACTTAGCATCCAAATATCTTATGTAGCTCAAGTCCATGATCATCTTGGAAAAATGAAAGTAATACATCCTAGCTTTAATAACATAGAATAAACAAGTTAGAAATCCTTAAACTTTCCAATCTCTTAAACCTAGCATCCAAATATCTTATGGAGCTTAAGTCCATGATCATTTTGGAAAAATAAAAACTCAAACATCCTAGCACCTAAACACTAAGTTTCAGCCATCATAGGATGATGAGGAAAATATTCTTTGTTTAACAATAACTCTTAGGTTTAGAATCACAAGGTATTAAGAGTTCTAAATCCATGATCATACTTGGAAAGTTGAAACATAGTATCCTAGGCTTACTTATTCATATTTTCAGCCATCATAGGAACAAGCTATCAAAACTTCTAAGATTTATAGATTTAAGATCAATTGATAGTTAGAAACTCAAACACATGATCATATTCCAAAAGTTGAAACAAAAACTTCCTAGCTCACAAATGCAAGCATTCGGCCTTCATTGGAAGAGATAGGTAGAGATTTTTGTTTTACACAACCTCTTAGTATGTGAAAATATAAGTTAATACAAGACTATAGAAATTGGTTTCAACTCAAAGGAGTTTTCTACCATTTTAGAGAGATTTTAGAAGTTTAAAGCATATAAAGAACACATAAAGTAAACTAAGAAATAAAAGATGAAACTTGCAAAAAGATTCATATGAGAGCATTACCCTTAGTATAAGGAAGAACTTTAATGAAGAACTCAAGTAGAAAAGATGAATAAAAAGTAAAGCTTTAAGAGCTTGAACTTCTAAAAGAAAAGGAAGAAGATGAAGTTTTAATGGAGTTTTGGAGAAGGAAAGTGATGAGGTGAAAAATGATAGGTGTATATATAGAGAAGGGAGAGAGTGGCACGAAATTGAGGAGAGATGAATGATCTTGGGGAGCAAGTTTTAACCTTGTGCCTTGTTTGGTTGAAGAGGAAAGAGAAAAATAGGTTTTTAGAATATAATATGATATATTTCAAAAAGTCCATCATGACCACTTTTTAGGAGGTAGCTTAGGCCATACCTCTAGTGAGTCACGTCACTCCCTCATCTCACCTCAAGCCTTTTATGTCTCTTATTATGCTCCATTTCGTACCCGGTTGCATTTCCGATCGTAATTCTTCCAATATTTTTCGTCCGAATAAAATATTATATTTTTTTTTTTAACGAAAATTTTCAAAATAACCAATGTTGAAGGAAACATAATAAAAACACTAACTATCTCGTTCACGGGTCAAAATTAGGTTTTCTGCACAGTAAACTTGTACCGGCAGTGAAAACGCAGACCGACTTTCGTCTGAATTTTCAACCGGAAATTTTACCGTAACCCTCTACCATAAAGTAGACTATGAATATGATTTTATTTTAATCAAAAATACTTTCTAACTCTCAAATTTAAAATTTAATTTAATTATATTTTAACCGGTTGAACGACATAATTAAAATGAGGCTGTTACATTACTACCCCTCTTGAAAGAAAATTACGTCCTTGGAATTTACGTACCTTAGAAAAGATGTGGATATTGTTGTTGCATATCCTCCTCGCGTTCCCAAGTAGCATCTCCAGTAGTTTCATCCCATACGACCTTAACCAAAGGAATTTGTTTACTGCGAAGCTCCTTAATCCGTCTATCTCCGATCCTTACAGGTAAAGCCTCGTGCTCTAGATTCTCTCGCAGTTGTATAGACTCAAACTCAATGACAAGTGAAGGATTTGGATAATACTTTCTCAACTGAGAAACATGAAAGACATCATGAAGGTTGGAAAGATTGGGTGGTAAGGCAATTTGGTAAGCTACTGGACCAATTCGTCAAAGAATCTGAAAGGGTCCAATGAATCGAGGAGTAAGTTTTCGGATTTGATAGCCCTGCCAATTCCAGTTTTCCGAGTAACTCTCAAAAACACGTGATCGCCTTCCTGGAATTCTAATGGTCTCCTACTCTTGTCACTGTAGCTCCTTTGCCTATCATGTGCTTCCTTCATCTTTTCCCATATCTTCCTGACTTGCTCCGTAGTTTGTTGCGCCACATCTGGACCCAAAAATTGGTTCTCACCATTCTCATACCAACACAGCGGGGTCCTACACTTTCTGCCATACAAAGCCTCATATGGTGCCATTTCGATACTACTATGGAAACTATTGTTATAAGTAAATTCAATCAATGGTAAGAACTCATCCCAACTGCCAGTGTGCTCCAACACACAAGCTCTCAACAGATCCTCCAATGATTGAATTGTCCTTTCTGACCGCCCATCAGTTTGGGGATGATAAGTAGAACTCATCCTCAACTTTGTTCCCAAGGCATTTTGCAATTGTCTCCAAAATCTAGATGTGAATCTAGGATCTCGGTCTGAGACAATGCTCGATGGCACACCATGCAATCTAACAATTTCTTTGATGTAAATCTGATTCAACCTTTCTAAATTATAACTTTCACCAATAGATAAGAAGTGAGCACACTTCATCAACCTATCAATGATAACCCAAATCGCATCATGCTTCTTAGGAGTTCGTGGTAATCCGACCACAAAATCCATAGCTATACTATCCCATTTCCACTCTGGAATATCTAAAGATTGTAGTAATCCTGTTGGCTTCTGATGTTCAATCTTAGCTTTCTGACACACCAGACAAGATAAAACATACTCCGCTACTTCTTTCTTCATCCCTGTCCACCAAAACATTTTCTTCAAATCCTGATACATTTTTGTGGATCCAGGATGGAAACTCAACTTACTCTTATGTGCTTCCTCTAAAACCATCTTCCTAAGTTATGCATCCTCTGGCACACATATTCTATCTCTAAACCTTAACACACCATTCGTTCCTCTATTAAACTCAAATTTTACCTTCATCGATTTATCTACTTACTTCCTGGAGGTATAGATCCTGAACTTGTTTATCTTTAAGTTCTTTCATAAAATCACTACTAATAGTGATCATACTTAAGCAAATCTTATTCTCAACCAATTTCATTCCTAAGTTCAAATCCCTGAACTATTCAAGCAATTCTAACTCCTTAACCATTATCGCAGACACGTGCAAGGATTTCCTGCTTAAAGCATTCGCTACCACATTGGCCTTCCCAGGATGGTACAGTAATTCAAAATCATAATCTTTGATAAAATCCATCCATCTTCGTTGTCTCATATTCAATTCTTTTTTATCGAATAGATACTTCAAGCTCTTGTGGTCACTGAAGACATTAAACTTTGCTCCATACAAAAAGTGTCGCCATATCTTTAATGCGAACACTATTGCTGCTAACTCCAAATCATGAGTCGGATAATTTCTCTCATGAATTCTCAACTGTCGGGAAGCATAAGCCACGACTCTTCCCTCTTGCATCAAGACACAGCCTAAACCTTGGTATGACGCATCACAATATACGTCAAATTGTCCTAGTGGATCTGGTAAGATCAACACAGGTGATGTAGACAACCTGTCCTTCAGCTTTTGAAAACTTTGTTCACACTTGTCCGTCCATACAAAATCTATATTTTTCCTCGTTAACTATGTCATAGGCAACGCAATCTTCGAGAATCCCTCTACGAACCTCCGATAATATCCAGCTAGTCCTAGGAAACTTCGTACTTCACTTACTGACTTAGGCCGTTCCCACTTAAGAACTGACTCAACCTTAGCTGGATCTACGGCTATTCCTTCTTTATTTATCACATGACCTAGGAATTGTACTTCTTCTAGCCAAAACTCACACTTGGAAAGTTTGGCATAAAGCTGCCTATCCTTCAAAACTCGCAACACCAATCTCAAATGTTCCTCATGCTCTTCCCGCGTACAAGAATAAATAAGAATATCGTCGATGAACACAACAACAAACTTATCAAGGAACGGTCTGAAAATTATGTTCATATAATCCATGAACACGCCTGCGCATTAGTTACACCGAAAGGCATAACTAAATACTCATAGTGCCCGTATCTCGTCCTAAAAGCCGTATTGGGTATATCTTCCTTTCTTACTCTGATCTGATGGTACCCAGATCTTAAATCAATCTTAGAGAACACTACTACTCCTTTCAACTGATCCATCAAATCATCTATCCTAGGCAACGGATACTTATTCTAAATCGTCACCTTATTCAACTGCCTGTAATCCGTGCACACCCTCACACTTCCATCCTTCTTCTTAACAAATAATACTGGTGCTCCCCACGGTGAAACACTCAGTCTGATAAACTCTTTTCCTAACATGCCATCCAATTGTTCCTTCAACTCTGCCAACTCAACCAGTGACATCCGATAAGGTGCTATAGATATAGGCCATGTCCCTGGTACGAGATCTATAGTGAATTCCATTTCTCTTTCTGGTGGCAAACTTGGAAAGTATGGAGGGAAAACTTCAGGAAACTCTCTCACAGTAGGCATGGAATCTATGCTGGGAGTCTCATTAGCCTCCACTGTGAAAAGCATCAAATGATCCACACACTCATGTGAAATAAAAGAATGTGTAGCGCCTGAGTCAAACAACACATACGAGAGTCTACCAGCTATCAAACACATACCTTGTGTAAGATCAGCAGATTGAGAGGATTCAGCTCCCCTCACGGTAAACACTCTTCCAGTGGCTTGAGGTTTGGCCACTTGTGGTCTTGCTGCTGGGACTCCTCTTCCAGCTCCACCACTATTGTCTCCAGTTCCTCTTCCGGCAGTTGTCGGTTGTTGCATAACCCTTTGTCTGCAATCTCGTGCCACATGACTTGGTTTCCCACAGTTGAAACAATTAGGCCTATTTGTACAGTCTCTAGCATAATGAGATCCTCCACATCTGAAGCAAACTAAGCCTTATGGTTGCTGACCCGTTCTAGGCATTGGTGCTGGTGTCGGTGTTTGCCCGAGTCGAACATATGGTCTCTGTCTCCACTGAGAACCACTTTCTCCGTGCCTCTGGAAACTTGATCGGTTAGGACCTCCACTGCTCAGTTGTTTCTGTTCATTGGCCATCCTTAGGTCTATACTTTCAACGACACTGCATCTCTCGACTAGTTCTGGGAAATACTGTATGTCAAGAGACACTACAGCCCTCTGCAGATCATCTCTGAGTCTTTCCTCAAATCTTCTACATTGCCAGACCTCACTTGGAAACCTCTAATAGAATTCCGAAAAATTGGTCAAAGCTTCAAAACGTGATGCATACTCACCAACAGACATGTTGCCTTGTTTGAGGTTTGTGAATTCCTTTTCCTTCTCGCGTCGAACTGGACGCGGAAAATATTTTTCGAAAAAACAATCAGTGAATAACTTCCAGTTGATGTTCCTATCCTCAGCTTCCAACAGTCTTTTCTTTCCCTTCCACCAGAATTTTGCTCCTTCAGTTAACATGAAGGCAGCATAGGTCACTTTCTTGTCCTCGCTGCAGCGCATGGTAGCAAATATCTTTTCGATCTCTTGTATCCACCATTCTGCTTTCTCTGGGTCATACTCTCCTCGGAATTGAGGTGGTTTTCCGTTCATAAAGTTAGTCAATCCGTCATCTTCAGCTGCTGTCGCCCTTCTCTGATTCTTAATTTCTAGCTGTTCTTTGTTCATCTGCAACATCTCAGCATTCTGTTGGGTTTGCAGTAGCATAGCAGCAGCTAGGGTTTCCATTGCACTTGGAGTTGAAGATGATCCTCCTCCATTCTCAGTATTGTTGGCATTACCATTGACAGCTCCAATAATCATTTCTGGAGTTTCGTCACCACTGTTAGTTGGACATCCTCTTCCGCGAGCCATTATTCTTTTAAAAGAAATCATCTGCTCTTATTAGTATGACATATAATACTACATAGGCAAGTATATAAATACCATATGCCAGACTAATAGTAACCTCTCACATCAGATTCTGGCACACTACCCAACTTCTAAGCATAGTCAACATCTGATGTGGATTCATCTAGACACGGCCAGCAACAACATCCTAAACCTCGCAGTCCATGATTCTGATCGGACATAACCCACAGTCCGTTTTAGAACCAAACTGCTCTGATACCAAAATGGGACACCCCGTTGTGCCCCGGTGTTTTATTAGATTCATTACCTTCTTAAATCAATTCTTAACCATGCGCTTATCGTGAAAATACGTAAAAATTACAACTTATTTAATTATCATATAACTTCTGCAAATTTAAAAAAAAAACACAACAACTTTAACATATGTAAATACACACCTAATTGTTCATTACAATACCAAAACACTGTTGAGGGTATCTTCTCAGTAGGATCCCTCACAGGCATAAAATTAATAAAAGACGTACTTAGCGGAAATATAAAAATACTCCTTAGACACACTGGCCATAATGTCTAGACTCTAATCGCCATGGATCACAGCTCGACCCCCAGCGTCTGGTTCGTAAGGAGTTCCATCCAACTTCTCAGCAATCTTGGTTTCATGCAGAGTTCCGCCCAGCTCCTCAACAACGTAACCCTCCATCTGGTCTTCTAACGTAAACTAAAGTAACCCACAAAAATACAGAAACATAGGGGATAAGAAAAGTTCTATCATCAAAAAGTGGAAAAGAGTCATAGTAAATTATACAGTAACTATCATAGACAATCAACACACATAACTAACAAATCATGGGCCATCTTGCTTCATTCTTTTTTTCTAACTCTTGGTAATCCACCTAGTCCAAATGCCCAGAAGGAAAGGAAGCTTCCTTCTTCACGTGGGCTTTCATTTGCCCCATAATCTCTTGTTTATATTAGAATGGGTCATGTCCAAATTAAATGTCCAGCTCCCTTTTGCTCTTTGCAATTCCACTAGAGAACAACAAAATACTATTAGATTAACTCTGAAAACATGAAATTAAACTAAAATATGTAAAACATTATTAAAAACTAAACTAGCTAAACTTAGGGACAAAACTCAATCAATTAGCATAATTGGGAGTAAAATTCCATCAAATAAATACATACATATCACATAATCTAGTCGATTATCACACCCCCAAACCTAAGACTTTGCTTGTCCACAAGCAAAAGTAACTCAAACTAACATAGAAAACACTCAGGACAACACACCAAGCTCTTACATGATTTAGAAAAACTAAATGAGAGCACAATTAGACAAAATCACCAAGAGGCAAAATTGCAACAAGGCTAATTCCTAAAACAGAAGCATCAACCAGTAGCAAGCTCGATTCCAAAAATGTCAGGAAGCAAAAAGCATAACAACTTTGCAATCTCCATATTCTTAAAAATTAAAACTTATGGCAATTTGGCAAGAGAATAACCTCAGTCCTCACGGGATATACACTCATCAAATAATCTCTCATGTAAATGGTGGTGAAGTGTTTCCCTCAAAGCACACATTAGAGTCATGGAACCAAAGATTTGCTTATCATCTAATTCCAAAAGATCACAAACCACAAGCATGCACAAATCAAAGGGACTTTATTATGGGTTGTAACTTGGCTAAAGTGAAAACAAGTGAAGAGAGAAACAAAAAAAAACCAAGAGAATAGGAGAGCAATCACAAGAACACAATATTTTCAATGCAAAGCACAAAATCTCCAATTGCTATAATTTGTTTTTTTTTTCCATTTCTCCTTTCCCTTCTTTGGAGGTTTTCCTCAACGTATTCACATAATTTTTTTTTCAACATTTTCTTTTTCAAATTTTTTTGCGTGTCTTTTTCGATTTTTTTTCTTGTGGGTATCAACTTTTTTGTTGTTGTCTTTTTACACTATTTTCTTCCTCCAGAGCTTTCAAAGCCTCTCACATCATTCAATTATCCTCTCCCCCAAACCGATGTCTTTGCTTGTCCACAAGCAATTCACCAATGCTCTCTTATTCCCAAATTGGAATAAACTTGGTCATTATAATTCAAGAAGCAAGGGTGAGAATAACATTAAACAAATAAGCTCAAGGGGTTAAGCAAAGGAATTGTTCATGCAAGGTAGGCTTTTTTTTTCTCAAGTGGTTAATGAAAGAAAATTCCCAAATCATTTTTATAAGACACATGCAATTCATGAATCTTAGATAAAAGAATCAAGCAAATCTCACCACATCAACTCAATGGTGCACTCTCAAAGAATTAACATTCAAGCCTAAATTCTCACTAGGATCATAACCAAGATTCCAAAATTTTATTCCAAACCTTATTGCCATGAATTTAATGAAAAAGAAACAAAAATATGCCAATAAGTTATGAAAAATGCTATGAACAAATTTGAAGAGTTAAGACTAAACTACAAGAAGAACTTTCAAGAAAGGAAAATAGCATGACAAAATGCACAAAATAATGATAATGCCAAAAGTGACTACTCAAAACAGCATCCTCTACCTTTAAGTGCTTGGTCTATTTTATTCTAACACAAACTAACTAAAACAAGTGAAACACACAACCAACAACAAGAAAATAAAAATAAGCTAAAGAGAAGGGTTAAGAAAAACTCATTGAGATGATTCCACCCGGATCCCATTGTTTGTAGCATAAGGGCCAAGAGGTGCTCAATGTGTAAGGTCCTCCTCCCGGATCCCACGGATTGAAGAATGGCAATTGCATAAGCAATATAAACCTATCCACAATTCCTCCTGACAAGTACGTGGAAACTCCATTGACCTCTTTAAGTACAATAATGAACTTGCCTCCTCCCGGGTCAATTGGTATTTTCACAAAGGAATATGACAGACAAGTGGAAGGGACCAACTTTGCAACGTCCACACATGCCTGTAACCTAACATATTTATCCAATGCAGCAATTTCAGGTTTCTTGGCAAGCATGGTGAAAGATATTCCCTCTTGTGACTCATCTACCACCACCACTTCATCTTCATTCAAGGCCATATTCGCAATTGCATTATACTCAATTTGATTCTTGTGCGGCTTTTCTGCCAGCAATTTAGAATATTCACTAGATTGCTCTTCTAACTTCTGAAAGTTATCACTTAACATCGCCGCTATCAATTGAGAATGTTCCCTACGCATTTTAAGCCTCTGAATCATGGCACTTATTTCTTCCTTGCTACGCTCTATGCTTTGGATCACAAGTTGAGCATCTATCTCCCAAAGTGATTCCGGCACCTCAGGGTCCAGCTTAAGGTGTGGTGGTGCTTGTAAGGATGACAAATAGGATTTCCATTCCTCCTTTGAGTATATCTTCACGTGCTTATCAATAATACAATCAAGCACGACCTAATCAATTTGATATTCCCGGTTTGGATAGTAACGATAGTCCATGTGTTGCATCCACCTAGCACAAACAATCCTCAAAAGAAAAAATCAAATATGTACAAAATAAAAATAAAATAATAAAATAATTGTCTAAAATAATTGTCTTCTTTGTTACTAATGATATTGGTAAAGTCAATCCCTGGCAACGGCATCAAAAACTTGTTGACGATTTCGGCAAATGTACCGGATCATTGCAAATAATAAATTCGGTGAGAACCGGATATCGTCCAAAGGGATTAGTTACCAAGTACCAAATTCACAAATTAAACATCTATCTAGACTAAACTTTGGTATGAAGATAGCTCAAAAGATAAAAAATAAAGCAAAAGGGAAATAAAATAATTTTTGGAATTTTTATTGAGATAAAATAGAAATAAAAGCACTAGGGATTTGATTTCATCCAATTATGAATCCGGATTCCTCATAGATAAGGAATCCTATGAATTGCCGAAACTCTAATTATCCTAATCCCAATTGATTTGCTGATAGACAAATTCCCTAAATTAATTGAAGCATAATTCCTTAGTGAATCAATTCTATCAAACCTTATAAACTACCCTAATTCCTTAGGTCTAATTAAGAAGCCATGATGATAATAGTTTTGTGGAATTTGTGAAATGCCCACATTAATCAAGTTATCTATTCCTATATTAACCCAATTAATAGTGATGATTACAAGAGGCAAAGTCCAAAAACCATTATTCCTAGCATATTATTGAACCCTCAAAACACAAGAATGGTAGCTAAGCATTCAAATGTAAGCAAGCACAGTAAACATCACGTCAACAATACCAATTGTTCATAAGATAATCAAACTGTCAGGTAAAACTTCATCATAAAAGGATTACACCAAAACCCTAACAAAAAGGAATTTGGCTAGACATACTAAATCCTAAAATAAAATAAAATAAAATAGAGAAGAAGAGAAAAGAGAAAACTCCATAAAAATGAAGATGATCCCAGCAGTGTCCAAGTATGGCAGCACCTTTTTCACGCTGTTGTCTCCCACTGGTTTCAGTCCTCTCACGCTCCCCCTGCTGCTGTACAATGCCGCCCCTTTTATTCATGTTGCTGCACATTTATTTTTCCAAGTGTCTGTTACTTTTTTTTACTCTCCAGCCTGTGCGTTACTTTTTGTATTCATGCTACTTTTTTTGTTACGTTTCAGGAGCTTCAGGTTTTGCTTCCACACGGGCCATCTTGCTTCATTATTTTTTTTCTAACTCTTGGTAATCCACCTAGTCCAAATGCCCAGAAGGAAAGGAAGCTTCCTTCTTCACGTGGACTTTCATTAATTTGCCTCACAATCTCTTGTTTACATTAGAATGGGTCATGTCCAAATTAAATGTCCAGCTCCTTTTTGCTCTTTGCAATTCCACTTGTGAACAACAAAATACTATTATATTAACTAAAATATAAAATTAAACTAAAATATGTAAAATATTATTAAAAACTAAACTAGTTAAACTTAGGGATAAAACTCAATCAATTAACATAGTTGGAAGCAAAAATCCATCAAATAAATACATACAAATCACATAATCTAGTCGATTATCAGCATGTAATTGAACTTAGGGATAAGAAGATAATCATTTGGATCTATTGCTTAATTGGGTAGGTAGATTCGTGAACTTAGATCTCGCTATCATAATCTAGATAATTAATTTGATAACATCTTTTATTTAATTGATACTTGTTTTAGATAATAAATTCTATCCCAACATCTTTCTCTCTCCTCTTTGACTTGATCAAATATTAGTGATCTTCTTCAAATTTAGATAAATTGGTCACTCAATCTTTGTGTTCGATACTCGGTAAATTCCTTGTCGTTTTAATTATTACTTGCTTCGATCCGGTACACTTGCCAAGGCCCATCATACACATGCTCAATAATATTGAACCTTGAACAGGAATCTACAATTTTTCTCAATTACGTATAATTAATTGTACTCTATATGCATAAAAACTTTAAATAACGTACATTTAAAATTTGGCACATAAACACATCAGTAAAACTATCAAGACTAACAAAATTTCATACTAATTAACAACATAAACAATTTAAAACAAATTTAAGTTAATAAAATGTTAACAATAAACTACGTAATTTCCAAATGTCACTTAAACTTCATTATTTCTCAAACATATTTAACAACATAAACAATTTAAAAAAAATAAGTAAATAAAAAATTAACAATAAACTTTATAATTTCCAAATTTCACTTAAACAAAATAATTTCTCAAACTAATTAACAATAACAACAATTGAAAACTAATTGAAAGAAAAATAAATATGAACCTGAGAGTATAGGTGCCTACTGACGGTGGTGGTTGCTGCCGCGGTGGTGGTGGTGGTGACAATGCTTTGCCTTCAACAAAAAATCAAGACAGTAGTGTCAAAGATAACCAAAATAGTATAGTGAAACAATGAAAAAAATCAACCAAGCAATCAATAAATGCAAACCTGAAAGTGCTGGAGTGGAAATGGGTGATCGGCGTGGCTAAGGGTGTGGCAGCGCGGCGGTCAAAGTAGGTTAGGAAGAGAGAACAGAGGGACACGACGGTGATGGCTTGGGGTGGTCACAACGGCACGGGGTGGTGACCGTGGCAGATGGCGCGACTGAGAGAGAAGAGAGGGGGAGGTAGAACGAGAGGGAGAGGCCGAGAAGGAGAAGGAGAGAAATTGAGAATAGAGGGAGAGGGAGGCGGTCGTGGTGGTGCTTCTAGTGGTGGCGGTGACTTGCGGTGGTCATGGAGGAGGAGGGCACAACTGAGACGAGTGAGGAGAAGGAGGAGAGTAGAGAGAGATCAGAGAAGGAGTAAAGGTAGGGGAAGAGGCAGGTGTGGCTAATTGAATGGTGCTTTGATTATCACAGGTCACCACATATTCATTTTTCTCATGTCCTAGCTCACATAAGAAGTTCTTTATCCATAACATTTCTTTGCGAGCTTCATACACTACAACATATTTCGCTTCGGTGGTTGACAACGCAACACACTTTTGAAGTTTTGACTGCCATGATATAGCCCCCTGCAAAAGTAATAAAATATCCTGATGAAGACTTTCTGGAATCCACATCGGCTACCATGTCTGCATCTGAATATCCTATAAGCATTAAATTTCCATTGCCAAAGCACAAGCACCTTTTGGCAGTACCTCTCAGTTACCTTAATATCCACTTCACGGCATTCCAATGCTCCTGTCCCGGATTTGATAGGAATCTTCTCACAACTCCTACAACATAAGCAATGTGTAGTCTTGTACAGACCATTGCTTACATAAGGCTGCCCACAGCAGACGAATAGGGCACCTTGCTCATTTCTTCTTTCTCTTCTTAATTCTTTGGACACTGTATCTTGCTCAGCTTGAAATGTCCAGGTAGTGGAACATGCACAGGTTTGGCATTATGCATGTTGAACTTTTCAAGAACCTTCTTGACGTAGCCTTCTTGAGATATCCACAACATTCTTCTAGAACGATCTCTCGTGATCTTCAATTCAAGAATCTTCTTTACCGGACCCATATCTTTCATGGTAAAAGACTTGCTCAATGCCTTCTAATGCAAACCAAGAATGATATCCAATTTAAGGCCAGATTGATCTTTGATGAAAATTTTATTTTCATTAATTGTGAACTTGTATACTTGTTTTGGATGTATCTTGCGCTACAGATCTCCGATTGGCGTATTTTTTGGTGCGTTAGAAAGCTAATGAAACTAACTACAAATTGTATTTCAAGCCTCTTGACCAGAAGTGTTGTGACTCCGGCAAGTATACCGGGTCGTCGCAAGTAATAAAAATAACACGGTAAGTAAATACCGAGGTCGAACTCAAGGATTGGGATACCAATTCGACTAATCCGCGGGAAGTCAGATACGTTCGGTCAAGTTACAGAAAAGTGGTTGAGGAAGAGAGATTAATATCTAAATTCAATTAACTAGTCTAAAAAAATAATTAACTGAAATTCAGAAAACTAAAATGTCCAAGGTCACAAATCCACCTACCCAATATGTACACCCAAGTGATGATGAATTCCTCCCTAGGTTCAATTACAATGTCAACCGGGACCCCTAAATTCTCCTAAATCCACTTCCGTGCTCATTAGGACGTATTCGATGATTTGAGTTAATTACTTGCTAGGTCTCTTAACCCTCATCTCGAATTCTGTTAATTCGTGTTCCCTATAAGGGCGCACCGATCCTACTCACTCTCGTGCAATATTCGATCGATGATTCTAATTCAAGTTCTAAACGTGAATCGCTGACTAAGCCTCATCAACGTTAACAAGTCAATCACGCAACACATATGATTAACACAATCAAATCAGAATTAGAAAACAAGAATTGAATTAAAGGAGAAAGACATACATCATATTGGATTTACATCGCCATGGGTGGCTTCATCGTTCCCTCGGACGAGGGGATTAGTTCCTCATGCTCATAGACAAGCGATCGGACATAACCTCCATAAGAAAAAGGGAGACGCAGCTCCAAAGAGAAAAGAAAATACCCTACGCTACTCTAAACAGTGGAAAACTGCCTTCTAAAGTTGGATCCCCCTCTGATATGCAATAGCCTTTAAATAGTAATCCTGATCTGCGCTCTTTCGCGAGGCGAGCAGCCTCTCATGAGGCGAGAATTAAAATTGGCGCGCTTTCAATTTAAACTCTCGCGAGGCGAGCAGCCTCTCGCGGGGCGAGTCTTCAATTCTAGGCTGTGACCTTCATCACGGCTGGGCCGTGATGGTCTCTGACTTCCAAGTCTTCATTCCCTCGCGAGGCGAGCTTCCTCTCGCGGGGCGAGTCCTCAAACCTTAAACTGCCACGGGCGTGGTATTCATCACGGCTTGGCCGTGATGGTCTCTGTCTTGCAGGTTTTCATGATCTCGCGAGGCGAGACACCTTTCGCGTGGCGAGACTGAAGTGATGACTTTTGCTGCTTTGTTGACTTTCGGGCTCATGGGCGGCAGACACTCGCGAGGCGAGTGTCTCCGCACTTTGCAATTTCCACGCTTCGACTTTCCTTGACTCCCGGAGCTTCACTTATTTAACCTGAAACAACAAAAGCACCCACAAGCGTAATTCTATCCAAAATAAGCTAAAAACTACACAAAAGACGCAAAACGAGTCGAAGTCCAACTTAGGAACAAAACAAGGCAAATTTGGGCGAAAACGAGATTGAACTCGAATAATTTGCACAGAAACCACGGTCCATCTAGTCATAAAACTAGATAAGCCAGAGGCTTATCAAAATACCCCAAACTTAAACCTTGCTTGTCCCCAAGCAAGCTTAAAACTCAAAACGACTCAAGACTTGGCAAGCCTAAAGGATCTAATCAATTTCGCACAAATTTCATGCAACTTTACAAAACAGTTTTCTTCTTTGATTCCCCTCTTTTATCGTCAATGTAATCCCCACATTCACCTACTTTAAACCATTGAGAACTTCATTATTCATGCAATCATTACTCTAAGTTGAGGATCAAGGATACACACAAAGGAAGATCACCAATTTCAAACAATTGCCTTCCTCACAAGGGTATGTAAAATTTCACTCATTCGCTCAAGTTCGTCAAGGCTTTCAACTTTTTCACTCAATTTCACTTATCAAGAGCACTTCCCATGAATTTGATGTTCATCTCAAAAAAAAAAAAAATGGTTCCCACGAAAACATGCATGCAACATCAGAAGGTCTTTTAAAGGTTGTAATGGGGCCTGGCTGAGGGTAGGATAACGAAGGATATTTAGGCTTAAGTCCCTAGGAACTAAGAGAGCATGAGCGTTTTGACACTTTTTCCACTCAAGTTCCTTTTTCCATTTTTCATTTTGTCTCAGGTGACTACAGCCTTTTCCTTGCTAATCTTTTTGTTCTGCCCCTTTTCCTTTGGCAATTTTTTTTTTTTTTTTTTTTGCCTTGGGTTTCAACCTTTATTTTTCTTTTTCTCACCCCAATATGACATATCACCTCGTAGCCACCCCAAACTTAGTTTCTCACAACCTTTCTCTTGCTCATTTCCATGCTCTCCTAATCCTAAGATTGGGTTAACATGGTTTTTCAGATTTTGGCTCGTAATGTAGGGTCATCAAGAAACAATAGGTCAATTGGGCTCAATTTGGCTAACTAGGGAACATGCATTAGGGATGGTTCATTTCAGGCCAAGTAGTTATTCAAAGAACATTGCCTAAATCATTTGATGCAACACATAATCATGCAAACCATAAAGAGATTCAAGCAAACTCGGGAAAGTGCAACTTAACAGTGATTCACACATTCAAAAACAAAGTTGGAGGCTCAAAATCCTCACCTGGATATTTTGCAACTTGTTTGACCGAGATACGATTCCTAGTGTGTGCACCCCTCACCCCAAACTTATCATAAATCAAATAATCACAATAAAATCCTCAAAGTTCAGTTTTCAATTTTTAAGTGGGGATAAACTTTTCTATTATTAGAACCTAGGGGAAATCATCAATGGTCAAATAATTCATGCAATCAATCTATGCTCAATTCAATCAAAATCCAACAAGCTTGCCGACTCGACATTCGTACAACAACTCTTGATCTTCTCAAATTATTCAAGAGCGACAAACAAAAACAAAACACAAACAAAACAAAACAAAAGTTAAGAGAAGAGAAGGATACCTAGCTTGGGTTGCCTCCCAAGAAGCGCTTGTTTAACGTCCCGAGCTTGACTTATTAAGAAGCATCCACCTGGATCCCATAGTCTGTGGTACAGGGGCCAAGAGACGCTCATCATATCAAATCCTCCACCCGGATCAAATGGTAATTGGAGTGGAGATCGTAGCAGCAATATGACCTTATCATCAACTCCACCCATCCAGTGTGTGAAAACTCCATTGACCTCTTCAATTATGAACTCACTTCCTCTCGGGTCAAATGGTGTTTTCTCGAGGAAGTGTGTCAGACGAGTGGGAGGGTCTAACTTACCCATGTCCACACATGCATGTAAGCCAACATAGTTATCCAATGCAGAAATTTTCGGTTGCTTGGCAAACCGTGTGGAATCCACTACCACTTCGTCTTTATTTTGATCTATCCCCAAAACCAGATTTTCTTCAAATTGGGCTTCATGTGACTCTTGTACTAACTGCTTGCAAATCTCCTCAGCTTGCGCTTTGAAATTCTGCATCACAGTTTCGATACTTCACAGCTGGCTCTTGCCTTGGCCTCAGAGGTGGATAGCTCCTGGGAATATTGTTCTAGAGCAGCTCTCAACGGTGTTTGCTCATTCCATTCCCATTCCTCCTCATGCTTCATGATTATACTATAAGCTTGTGCATGAGGGCAATTACGTCCCAGCGCCAGTGATCTCCCAGGGATATATTAGGCCCAAAGTCATATTTTGTAACACCGTCCAAGGCTGGAAAATACACAGTCTCCATGATTCGCAATCCGCCTTGAAAGGGTACCTCGCATACAAAACAGGGCCAAGACCAAGTGGGATCAAGAAATAGAGAATAATAATAGAAATTAAAAATAAAAATAAAAATAAAAGTAACTTAACCAAATAACCAAACTTCCCTAAAATCAGAAAAATTGGTTGTGCCAATCCCCGGCAACGGCGCCAAAAACTTGTTGTGACTCCGGCAAGTGTACCGGGTCGCCGCAAGTAATAAAAATAACACGGTAAGTAATTACCGAGGTCGAACTCAAGGATTGGGATACCAATTCGACTAATCCGCGGGAAGTCAGATACGTTCGGTCAAGTTACGGAAAAAGGTGGTTGAGAGAGCGAAATTCAATTAACAATCTAAATAAACTAATTAACTAAAATTCAGAAAACTAAAATGTCCAAGGTCACAAATCCACCTACCCAATATGTACACCCAAGTGATGATGAATTCCTCCCTAGGTTCAATTACAATGTCAACCGGGACCCCTAAATTCTCCTAAATCCACTTCCGTGCTCATTAGGACGTATTCGATGATTTGAGTTAATTACTTGCTAGGTCTCTTAACCCTAATCTCGAATTCTGTTATTCGTGTTCCTCTGTAAGGCGCACCGATCTCCTACTCACTCGTGCAATATTCGATCGATGATTCTAATTCAAGTTCTAAACGTGAATCCGACTAAGCCTCATCAACGTTAACAAGTCAATCACGCAACACATATGATTAACACAATCAAATCAGAATTAGAAAACAAGAATTGAATTAAAGGAGAAAGACATACATCATATTGGATTTACATCGCCATGGGTGGCTTCATCGTTCCCTCGGACGAGGGGATTAGTTCCTCATGCTCATAGACAAGCGATCGGACATAACCTCCATAAGAAAAAGGGAGACGCAGCTCCAAAGAGAAAAGAAAATACCCTACGCTACTCTAAACAGTGGAAAACTGCCTTCTAAAGTTGGATCCCCCTCTGATATGCAATAGCCTTTAAATAGTAATCCTGATCTGCGCTCTTTCGCGAGGCGAGCAGCCTCTCGCGAGGCGAGAATTAAAATTGGCGCGCTTTCAATTTAAACTCTCGCGAGGCGAGCAGCCTCTCGCGGGGCGAGTCTTCAATTCTAGGCTGTGACCTTCATCACGGCTGGGCCGTGATGGTCTCTGACTTCCAAGTCTTCATTCCCTCGCGAGGCGAGCTTCCTCTCGCGGGGCGAGTCCTCAAACCTTAAACTGCCACGGGCGTGGTATTCATCACGGCTTGGCCGTGATGGTCTCTGTCTTGCAGGTTTTCATGATCTCGCGAGGCGAGACACCTTTCGCGTGGCGAGACTGAAGTGATGACTTTTGCTGCTTTGTTGACTTTCAGGCTCGCGGGGCGAGCAGACACTCGCGAGGCGAGTGTCTCCAGACTTGCAATTTCCACTGCTTTTCGACTTTCCTTGACTCCCGGAGCTTCACTTATTTAACCTGAAACAACAAAAGCACCCACAAGCGTAATTCTATCCAAAATAAGCTAAAAACTACACAAAAGACGCAAAACGAGTCGAAGTCCAACTTAGGAACAAAACAAGGCAAATTTGGGCTAAAAACGAGATTGAACTCGAATAATTTGCCTGTAAAACCACGGTCCATCTAGTCATAAAACTAGATAAGCCAGAGGCTTATCAAAATACCCCAAACTTAAACCTTGCTTGTCCCCAAGCAAGCTTAAAACTCAAAACGACTCAAGACTTGGCAAGCCTAAAGGATCTAATCAATTTCGCACAAATTTCATGCAACTTTACAAAACAGTTTTCTTCTTTGATTCCCCTCTTTTATCGTCAATGTAATCCCCACATTCACCTACTTTAAACCATTGAGAACTTCATTATTCATGCAATCATTACTCTAAGTTGAGGATCAAGGATACACACAAAGGAAGATCACCAATTTCAAACAATTGCCTTCCTCACAAGGGTATGTAAAATTTCACTCATTCGCTCAAGTTCGTCAAGGCTTTCAACTTTTTCACTCAATTTCACTTATCAAGAGCACTTCCCATGAATTTGATGTTCATCTCAAAAAAAAAAATGGTTCCCACGAAAACATGCATGCAACATCAGAAGGTCTTTTAAAGGTTGTAATGGGGTCTGGCTGAGGGTAGGATAACGAAGGATATTTAGGCTTAAGTCCCTAGGAACTAAGAGAGCATGAGCGTTTTGACACTTTTTCCACTCAAGTTCCTTTTTCCATTTTTCATTTTGTCTCAGGTGACTACAGCCTTTTCCTTGCTAATCTTTTTGTTCTGCCCCTTTTCCTTTGGCAAATTTTTTTTTTTTTTTTGCCTTGGGTTTCAACCTTTATTTTTCTTTTTATCACCCCAATATGACATATCACCTCGTAGCCACCCCAAACTTAGTTTCTCACAACCTTTCTCTTGCTCATTTCCATGCTCTCCTAATCCTAAGATTGGGTTAACATGGTTTTTCAGATTTTGGCTCGTAATGTAGGGTCATCAAGAAACAATAGGTCAATTGGGCTCAATTTGGCTAACTAGGGAACATGCATTAGGGATGGTTCATTTCAGGCCAAGTAGTTATTCAAAGAACATTGCCTAAATCATTTGATGCAACACATAATCATGCAAACCATAAAGAGATTCAAGCAAACTCGGGAAAGTGCAACTTAACAGTGATTCACACATTCAAAAACAAAGTTGGAGGCTCAAAATCCTCACCTGGATATTTTGCAACTTGTTTGACCGAGATACGATTCCTAGTGTGTGCACCCCCTCACCCCAAACTTATCATAAATCAAATAATCACAATAAAATCCTCAAAGTTCAGTTTTCAATTTTTAAGTGGGGATAAACTTTTCTATTATTAGAACCTAGGGGGAAATCATCAATGGTCAAATAATTCATGCAATCAATCTATGCTCAATTCAATCAAAATCCAACAAGCTTGCCGACTCGACATTCGTACAACAACTCTTGATCTTCTCAAATTATTCAAGAGCGACAAACAAAAACAAAACACAAACAAAACAAAACAAAAGTTAAGAGAAGAGAAGGATACCTAGCTTGGGTTGCCTCCCAAGAAGCGCTTGTTTAACGTCCCGAGCTTGACTTATTAAGAAGCATCCACCTGGATCCCATAGTCGTGGTACGGGGGCCAAGAGACGCTCATCATATCAAATCCTCCACCCGGATCAAATGGTAATTGGAGTGGAGATCGTAGCGACAATATGACCTTATCATCAACTCCACCCATCCAGTGTGTGAAAACTCCATTGACCTCTTCAATTATGAACTCACTTCCTCTCGGGTCAAATGGTGTTTTCTCGAGGAAGTGTGTCAGACGAGTGGGAGGGTCTAACTTACCCATGTCCACACATGCATGTAAGCCAACATAGTTATCCAATGCAGAAATTTTCGGTTGCTTGGCAAACCGTGTGGAATCCACTACCACTTCGTCTTTATTTTGATCTATCCCCAAAACCAGATTTTCTTCAAATTGGGCTTCATGTGACTCTTGTACTAACTGCTTGCAAATCTCCTCAGCTTGCGCTTTGAAATTCTGCATCACAGTTTCGATACTGTCACAGCTGGCTCTTGCCTTGGCCTCAGAGGTGGATAGCTCCTGGGAATATTGTTCTAGAGCAGCTCTCAACGGTGTTTGCTCATTCCATTCCCATTCCTCCTCATGCTTCATGATTATACTATAAGCTTGTGCATGAGGGCAATTACGTCCCCAGCGCCAGTGATCTCCCAGGGATATATTAGGCCCAAAGTCATATTTTGTAACACCGTCCAAGGCTGGAAAATAAACAGTCTCCATGATTCGCAATCCGCCTTGAAAGGGTACCTCGCATACAAAACAGGGCCAAGACCAAGTGGGATCAAGAAATAGAGAATAATAATAGAAATTAAAAATAAAAATAAAAATAAAAGTAACTTAACCAAATAACCAAACTTCCCTAAAATCAGAAAAATTGGTTGTGCCAATCCCCGGCAACGGCGCCAAAAACTTGTTGTGACTCCGGCAAGTGTACCGGGTCGTCGCAAGTAATAAAAATAACACGGTAAGTAATTACCGAGGTCGAACTCAAGGATTGGGATACCAATTCGACTAATCCGCGGGAAGTCAGATACGTTCGGTCAAGTTACGGAAAAAGGTGGTTGAGAGAGCGAAATTCAATTAACAATCTAAATAAACTAATTAACTAAAATTCAGAAAACTAAAATGTCCAAGGTCACAAATCCACCTACCCAATATGTACACCCAAGTGATGATGAATTCCTCCCTAGGTTCAATTACAATGTCAACCGGGACCCCTAAATTCTCCTAAATCCACTTCCGTGCTCATTAGGACGTATTCGATGATTTGAGTTAATTACTTGCTAGGTCTCTTAACCCTAATCTCGAATTCGTTAATTCGTGTTCCCTGTAAGGGCGCACCGATCTCCTACTCACTCTCGTGCAATATTCGATCGATGATTCTAATTCAAGTTCTAAACGTGAATCGCTGACTAAGCCTCATCAACGTTAACAAGTCAATCACGCAACACATATGATTAACACAATCAAATCAGAATTAGAAAACAAGAATTGAATTAAAGGAGAAAGACATACATCATATTGGATTTACATCGCCATGGGTGGCTTCATCGTTCCCTCGGACGAGGGGATTAGTTCCTCATGCTCATAGACAAGCGATCGGACATAACCTCCATAAGAAAAAGGGAGACGCAGCTCCAAAGAGAAAAGAAAATACCCTACGCTACTCTAAACAGTGGAAAACTGCCTTCTAAAGTTGGATCCCCCTCTGATATGCAATAGCCTTTAAATAGTAATCCTGATCTGCGCTCTTTCGCGAGGCGAGCAGCCTCTCGCGAGGCGAGAATTAAAATTGGCGCGCTTTCAATTTAAACTCTCGCTAGGCGAGCAGCCTCTCGCGGGGCGAGTCTTCAATTCTAGGCTGTGACCTTCATCACGGCTGGGCCGTGATGGTCTCTGACTTCCAAGTCTTCATTCCCTCGCGAGGCGAGCTTCCTCTCGCGGGGCGAGTCCTCAAACCTTAAACTGCCACGGGCGTGGTATTCATCACGGCTTGGCCGTGATGGTCTCTGTCTTGCAGGTTTTCATGATCTCGCGAGGCGAGACACCTTTCGCGTGGCGAGACTGAAGTGATGACTTTTGCTGCTTTGTTGACTTTCAGGCTCGCGGGGCGAGCAGACACTCGCGAGGCGAGTGTCTCCAGACTTGCAATTTCCACTGCTTTTCGACTTTCCTTGACTCCCGGAGCTTCACTTATTTAACCTGAAACAACAAAAGCACCCACAAGCGTAATTCTATCCAAAATAAGCTAAAAACTACACAAAAGACGCAAAACGAGTCGAAGTCCAACTTAGGAACAAAACAAGGCAAATTTGGGCGAAAACGAGATTGAACTCGAATAATTTGCACAGAAACCACGGTCCATCTAGTCATAAAACTAGATAAGCCAGAGGCTTATCAAAATACCCCAAACTTAAACCTTGCTTGTCCCCAAGCAAGCTTAAAACTCAAAACGACTCAAGACTTGGCAAGCCTAAAGGATCTAATCAATTTCGCACAAATTTCATGCAACTTTACAAAACAGTTTTCTTCTTTGATTCCCCTCTTTTATCGTCAATGTAATCCCCACATTCACCTACTTTAAACCATTGAGAACTTCATTATTCATGCAATCATTACTCTAAGTTGAGGATCAAGGATACACACAAAGGAAGATCACCAATTTCAAACAATTGCCTTCCTCACAAGGGTATGTAAAATTTCACTCATTCGCTCAAGTTCGTCAAGGCTTTCAACTTTTTCACTCAATTTCACTTATCAAGAGCACTTCCCATGAATTTGATGTTCATCTCAAAAAAAAAAAATGGTTCCCACGAAAACATGCATGCAACATCAGAAGGTCTTTTAAAGGTTGTAATGGGGTCTGGCTGAGGGTAGGATAACGAAGGATATTTAGGCTTAAGTCCCTAGGAACTAAGAGAGCATGAGCGTTTTGACACTTTTTCCACTCAAGTTCCTTTTTCCATTTTTCATTTTGTCTCAGGTGACTACAGCCTTTTCCTTGCTAATCTTTTTGTTCTGCCCCTTTTCCTTTGGCAAATTTTTTTTTTTTTTTTTTTTTTTTGCCTTGGGTTTCAACCTTTATTTTTCTTTTTATCACCCCAATATGACATATCACCTCGTAGCCACCCCAAACTTAGTTTCTCACAACCTTTCTCTTGCTCATTTCCATGCTCTCCTAATCCTAAGATTGGGTTAACATGGTTTTTCAGATTTTGGCTCGTAATGTAGGGTCATCAAGAAACAATAGGTCAATTGGGCTCAATTTGGCTAACTAGGGAACATGCATTAGGGATGGTTCATTTCAGGCCAAGTAGTTATTCAAAGAACATTGCCTAAATCATTTGATGCAACACATAATCATGCAAACCATAAAGAGATTCAAGCAAACTCGGGAAAGTGCAACTTAACAGTGATTCACACATTCAAAAACAAAGTTGGAGGCTCAAAATCCTCACCTGGATATTTTGCAACTTGTTTGACCGAGATACGATTCCTAGTGTGTGCACCCCCTCACCCCAAACTTATCATAAATCAAATAATCACAATAAAATCCTCAAAGTTCAGTTTTCAATTTTTAAGTGGGGATAAACTTTTCCATTATTAGAACCTAGGGGGAAATCATCAATGGTCAAATAATTCATGCAATCAATCTATGCTCAATTCAATCAAAATCCAACAAGCTTGCCGACTCGACATTCGTACAACAACTCTTGATCTTCTCAAATTATTCAAGAGCGACAAACAAAAACAAAACACAAACAAAACAAAACAAAAGTTAAGAGAAGAGAAGGATACCTAGCTTGGGTTGCCTCCCAAGAAGCGCTTGTTTAACGTCCCGAGCTTGACTTATTAAGAAGCATCCACCTGGATCCCATAGTCTGTGGTACAGGGGCCAAGAGACGCTCATCATATCAAATCCTCCACCCGGATAAAATGGTAATTGGAGTGGAGATCGTAGCAGCAATATGACCTTATCATCAACTCCACCCATCCAGTGTGTGAAAACTCCATTGACCTCTTCAATTATGAACTCACTTCCTCTCGGGTCAAATGGTGTTTTCTCGAGGAAGTGTGTCAGACGAGTGGGAGGGTCTAACTTACCCATGTCCACACATGCATGTAAGCCAACATAGTTATCCAATGCAGAAATTTTCGGTTGCTTGGCAAACCGTGTGGAATCCACTACCACTTCGTCTTTATTTTGATCTATCCCCAAAACCAGATTTTCTTCAAATTGGGCTTCATGTGACTCTTGTACTAACTGCTTGCAAATCTCCTCAGCTTGCGCTTTGAAATTCTGCATCACAGTTTCGATCATCATCACAGTGGCTCTTGCCTTGGCCTCGAGGTGGATAGCTCCCGGGAATATTGTTCTAGAGCAGCTCTCAACGGTGTTTGCTCATTCCATTCCCATTCCTCCTCATGCTTCATGATTATACTATAAGCTTGTGCATGAGGGCAATTACGTCCCCAGCGCCGGTGATCTCCCGGGGATATATTAGGCCCAAAGTCATATTTTGTAACACCGTCCAAGGCTGGAAAATACGGTCTCCATGATTCGCAATCCGCCTTGAAAGGGTACCTCGCATACAAAACAGGGCCAAGACCAAGTGGGATCAAGAAATAGAGAATAATAATAGAAATTAAAAATAAAAATAAAAATAAAAGTAACTTAACCAAATAACCAAACTTCCCTAAAATCAGAAAAATTGGTTGTGCCAATCCCAAGAACGGCGCCAAAAACTTGTTGTGACTCGGCAAGTGTACCGGTCGCCGCAAGTAATAAAAATAACACGGTAAGTAATTACCGAGGTCGAACTCAAGGATTGGGATACCAATTCGACTAATCCGCGGGAAGTCAGATACGTTCGGTCAAGTTACGGAAAAAGGTGGTTGAGAGAGCGAAATTCAATTAACAATCTAAATAAACTAATTAACTAAAATTCAGAAAACTAAAATGTCCAAGGTCACAAATCCACCTACCCAATATGTACACCCAAGTGATGATGAATTCCTCCCTAGGTTCAATTACAATGTCAACCGGGACCCCTAAATTCTCCTAAATCCACTTCCGTGCTCATTAGGACGTATTCGATGATTTGAGTTAATTACTTGCTAGGTCTCTTAACCCTAATCTCGAATTCTGTTAATTCGTGTTCCCTGTAAGGGCGCACCGATCTCCTACTCACTCTCGTGCAATATTCGATCGATGATTCTAATTCAAGTTCTAAACGTGAATCGCTGACTAAGCCTCATCAACGTTAACAAGTCAATCACGCAACACATATGATTAACACAATCAAATCAGAATTAGAAAACAAGAATTGAATTAAAGGAGAAAGACATACATCATATTGGATTTACATCGCCATGGGTGGCTTCATCGTTCCCTCGGACGAGGGGATTAGTTCCTCATGCTCATAGACAAGCGATCGGACATAACCTCCATAAGAAAAAGGGAGACGCAGCTCCAAAGAGAAAAGAAAATACCCTACGCTACTCTAAACAGTGGAAAACTGCCTTCTAAAGTTGGATCCCCCTCTGATATGCAATAGCCTTTAAATAGTAATCCTGATCTGCGCTCTTTCGCGAGGCGAGCAGCCTCTCGCGAGGCGAGAATTAAAATTGGCGCGCTTTCAATTTAAACTCTCGCTAGGCGAGCAGCCTCTCGCGGGGCGAGTCTTCAATTCTAGGCTGTGACCTTCATCACGGCTGGGCCGTGATGGTCTCTGACTTCCAAGTCTTCATTCCCTCGCGAGGCGAGCTTCCTCTCGCGGGGCGAGTCCTCAAACCTTAAACTGCCACGGGCGTGGTATTCATCACGGCTTGGCCGTGATGGTCTCTGTCTTGCAGGTTTTCATGATCTCGCGAGGCGAGACACCTTTCGCGTGGCGAGACTGAAGTGATGACTTTTGCTGCTTTGTTGACTTTCAGGCTCGCGGGGCGAGCAGACACTCGCGAGGCGAGTGTCTCCGCATTCTTTGCAATTTCCATCGCTGACTTTCCTTGACTCCCGGAGCTTCACTTATTTAACCTGAAACAACAAAAGCAACCACAAGCGTAATTCTATCCAAAATAAGCTAAAAACTACACACAAGACGCAAAACGAGTCGAAGTCCAACTTAGGAACAAAACAAGGCAAATTTGGTAAAAACGAGATTGAACTCGAATAATTTGCACAGAAACCACGGTCCATCTAGTCATAAAACTAGATAAGCCAGAGGCTTATCAAAATACCCCAAACTTAAACCTTGCTTGTCCCCAAGCAAGCTTAAAACTCAAAACGACTCAAGACTTGGCAAGCCTAAAGGATCTAATCAATTTCGCACAAATTTCATGCAACTTTACAAAACAGTTTTCTTCTTTGATTCCCCCCTTTTATCGTCAATGTAATCCCCACATTCACCTACTTTAAACCATTGAGAACTTCATTATTCATGCAATCATTACTCTAAGTTGAGGATCAAGGATACACACAAAGGAAGATCACCAATTTCAAACAATTGCCTTCCTCACAAGGGTATGTAAAATTTCACTCATTCGCTCAAGTTCGTCAAGGCTTTCAACTTTTTCACTCAATTTCACTTATCAAGAGCACTTCCCATGAATTTGATGTTCATCTCAAAAAAAAAATGGTTCCCACGAAAACATGCATGCAACATCAGAAGGTCTTTTAAAGGTTGTAATGGGGCCTGGCTGAGGGTAGGATAACGAAGGATATTTAGGCTTAAGTCCCTAGGAACTAAGAGAACATGAGCGTTTTGACACTTTTTCCACTCAAGTTCCTTTTTCCATTTTTCATTTTGTCTCAGGTGACTACAGCCTTTTCCTTGCTAATCTTTTTGTTCTGCCCCTTTTCCTTTGGCAAATTTTTTTTTTTTTTTTTTTTTGCCTTGGGTTTCAACCTTTATTTTTCTTTTTCTCACCCCAATATGACATATCACCTCGTAGCCACCCCAAACTTAGTTTCTCACAACCTTTCTCTTGCTCATTTCCATGCTCTCCTAATCCTAAGATTGGGTTAACATGGTTTTTCAGATTTTGGCTCGTAATGTATGGTCATCAAGAAACAATGGGTCAATTGGGCTCAATTTGGCTAACTAGGGAACATGCATTAGGGATGGTTCATTTCAGGCCAAGTAGTTATTCAAAGAACATTGCCTAAATCATTTGATGCAACACATAATCATGCAAACCATAAAGAGATTCAAGCAAACTCGGGAAAGTGCAACTTAACAGTGATTCACACATTCAAAAACAAAGTTGGAGGCTCAAAATCCTCACCTGGATATTTTGCAACTAGTTTGACCGAGATACGATTCCTAGTGTGTGCACCCCCTCACCCCAAACTTATCATAAATCAAATAATCACAATAAAATCCTCAAAGTTCAGTTTTCAATTTTTAAGTGGGGATAAACTTTTCCATTATTAGAACCTAGGGGGAAATCATCAATGGTCAAATAATTCATGCAATCAATCTATGCTCAATTCAATCAAAATCCAACAAGCTTGCCGACTCGACATTCGTACAACAACTCTTGATCTTCTCAAATTATTCAAGAGCGACAAACAAAAACAAAACACAAACAAAACAAAACAAAAGTTAAGAGAAGAGAAGGATACCTAGCTTGGGTTGCCTCCCAAGAAGCGCTTGTTTAACGTCCCGAGCTTGACTTATTAAGAAGCATCCACCTGGATCCCATAGTCTGTGGTACAGGGGCCAAGAGACGCTCATCATATCAAATCCTCCACCCGGATAAAATGGTAATTGGAGTGGAGATCGTAGCAGCAATATGACCTTATCATCAACTCCACCCATCCAGTGTGTGAAAACTCCATTGACCTCTTCAATTATGAACTCACTTCCTCTCGGGTCAAATGGTGTTTTCTCGAGGAAGTGTGTCAGACGAGTGGGAGGGTCTAACTTACCCATGTCCACACATGCATGTAAGCCAACATAGTTATCCAATGCAGAAATTTTCGGTTGCTTGGCAAACCGTGTGGAATCCACTACCACTTCGTCTTTATTTTGATCTATCCCCAAAACCAGATTTTCTTCAAATTGGGCTTCATGTGACTCTTGTACTAACTGCTTGCAAATCTCCTCAGCTTGCGCTTTGAAATTCTGCATCACAGTTTCGATACTGTCACAGCTGGCTCTTGCCTTGGCCTCAGAGGTGGATAGCTCCTGGGAATATTGTTCTAGAGCAGCTCTCAACGGTGTTTGCTCATTCCATTCCCATTCCTCCTCATGCTTCATGATTATACTATAAGCTTGTGCATGAGGGCAATTACGTCCCCAGCGCCAGTGATCTCCCAGGGATATATTAGGCCCAAAGTCATATTTTGTAACACCGTCCAAGGCTGGAAAATACACAGTCTCCATGATTCGCAATCCGCCTTGAAAGGGTACCTCGCATACAAAACAGGGCCAAGACCAAGTGGGATCAAGAAATAGAGAATAATAATAGAAATTAAAAATAAAAATAAAAATAAAAGTAACTTAACCAAATAACCAAACTTCCCTAAAATCAGAAAAATTGGTTGTGCCAATCCCCGGCAACGGCGCCAAAAACTTGTTGTGACTCCGGCAAGTGTACCGGGTCGCCGCAAGTAATAAAAATAACACGGTAAGTAATTACCGAGGTCGAACTCAAGGATTGGGATACCAATTCGACTAATCCGCGGGAAGTCAGATACGTTCGGTCAAGTTACGGAAAAAGGTGGTTGAGAGAGCGAAATTCAATTAACAATCTAAATAAACTAATTAACTAAAATTCAGAAAACTAAAATGTCCAAGGTCACAAATCCACCTACCCAATATGTACACCCAAGTGATGATGAATTCCTCCCTAGGTTCAATTACAATGTCAACCGGGACCCCTAAATTCTCCTAAATCCACTTCCGTGCTCATTAGGACGTATTCGATGATTTGAGTTAATTACTTGCTAGGTCTCTTAACCCTAATCTCGAATTCTGTTAATTCGTGTTCCCTATAAGGGCGCACCGATCTCCTACTCACTCTCGTGCAATATTCGATCGATGATTCTAATTCAAGTTCTAAACGTGAATCGCTGACTAAGCCTCATCAACGTTAACAAGTCAATCACGCAACACATATGATTAACACAATCAAATCAGAATTAGAAAACAAGAATTGAATTAAAGGAGAAAGACATACATCATATTGGATTTACATCGCCATGGGTGGCTTCATCGTTCCCTCGGACGAGGGGATTAGTTCCTCATGCTCATAGACAAGCGATCGGACATAACCTCCATAAGAAAAAGGGAGACGCAGCTCCAAAGAGAAAAGAAAATACCCTACGCTACTCTAAACAAGGTGGAAAACTGCCTTCTAAAGTTGGATCCCCTCTCGATATGCAATAGCCTTTAAATAGTAATCCTGATCTGCGATCTTTCGCGAGGCGAGCAGCCTCTCGCGAGGCGAGAATTAAAATTGGCGCGCTTTCAATTTAAACTCTCGCTAGGCGAGCAGCCACTCGCGGGGCGAGTCTTCAATTCTAGGTTGTGACCTTCATCACGGCTGGGCCGTGATGGTCTCCGACTTCCAAGTCTTCATTCCTCGCGAGGCGAGCTTCTTCTCGCGGGGCGAGTCCTCAAACCTTAAACTGCCACGGGCGTGGTATTCATCACGGCTTGGCCGTGATGGTCTCTGTCTTGCAGGTTTTCATGATCTCGCGAGGCGAGACACCTTTCGCGTGGCGAGACTGAAGTGATGACTTTTGCTGCTTTGTTGACTTTCAGGCTCAGGAGGAAAGGCAGACACTCGCGAGGCGAGTGTCTCCGCACTTGCAATTTCCACGCCGACTTTCCTTGACTCCGGAGCTTCACTTATTTAACCTGAAACAACAAAAGCACCCACAAGCGTAATTCTATCCAAAATAAGCTAAAAACTACACAAAAGACGCAAAACGAGTCGAAGTCCAACTTAGGAACAAAACAAGGCAAATTTGGGCGAAAACGAGATTGAACTCGAATAATTTGCACAGAAACCACGGTCCATCTAGTCATAAAACTAGATAAGCCAGAGGCTTATCAAAATACCCCAAACTTAAACCTTGCTTGTCCCCAAGCAAGCTTAAAACTCAAAACGACTCAAGACTTGGCAAGCCTAAAGGATCTAATCAATTTCGCACAAATTTCATGCAACTTTACAAAACAGTTTTCTTCTTTGATTCCCCCCTTTTATCGTCAATGTAATCCCCACATTCACCTACTTTAAACCATTGAGAACTTCATTATTCATGCAATCATTACTCTAAGTTGAGGATCAAGGATACACACAAAGGAAGATCACCAATTTCAAACAATTGCCTTCCTCACAAGGGTATGTAAAATTTCACTCATTCGCTCAAGTTCGTCAAGGCTTTCAACTTTTTCACTCAATTTCACTTATCAAGAGCACTTCCCATGAATTTGATGTTCATCTCAAAAAAAAAATGGTTCCCACGAAAACATGCATGCAACATCAGAAGGTCTTTTAAAGGTTGTAATGGGGCCCTGGCTGAGGGTAGGATAACGAAGGATATTTAGGCTTAAGTCCCTAGGAACTAAGAGAGCATGAGCGTTTTGACACTTTTTCCACTCAAGTTCCTTTTTCCATTTTTCATTTTGTCTCAGGTGACTACAGCCTTTTCCTTGCTAATCTTTTTGTTCGCCCCTTTTCCTTTGGCAATTTTTTTTTTTTTTTTTTTTGCCTTTGGTTTCAACCTTTATTTTTCTTTTTCTCACCCCAATATGACATATCACCTCGTAGCCACCCCAAACTTAGTTTCTCACAACCTTTCTCTTGCTCATTTCCATGCTCTCCTAATCCTAAGATTGGGTTAACATGGTTTTTCAGATTTTGGCTCGTAATGTATGGTCATCAAGAAACAATGGGTCAATTGGGCTCAATTTGGCTAACTAGGGAACATGCATTAGGGATGGTTCATTTCAGGCCAAGTAGTTATTCAAAGAACATTGCCTAAATCATTTGATGCAACACATAATCATGCAAACCATAAAGAGATTCAAGCAAACTCGGGAAAGTGCAACTTAACAGTGATTCACACATTCAAAAACAAAGTTGGAGGCTCAAAATCCTCACCTGGATATTTTGCAACTTGTTTGACCGAGATACGATTCCTAGTGTGTGCACCCCCTCACCCCAAACTTATCATAAATCAAATAATCACAATAAAATCCTCAAAGTTCAGTTTTCAATTTTTAAGTGGGGATAAACTTTTCCATTATTAGAACCTAGGGGGAAATCATCAATGGTCAAATAATTCATGCAATCAATCTATGCTCAATTCAATCAAAATCCAACAAGCTTGCCGACT
The DNA here is from genome assembly GCA_030762895.1 of Sophora flavescens. Classification (NCBI taxonomy): domain Eukaryota; kingdom Viridiplantae; phylum Streptophyta; class Magnoliopsida; order Fabales; family Fabaceae; genus Sophora; species Sophora flavescens. Next base: position 217,670,189 of record CM061064.1, on the reverse strand, counting down.
CGACATTCGTACAACAACTCTTGATCTTCTCAAATTATTCAAGAGCGACAAACAAAAACAAAACACAAACAAAACAAAACAAAAGTTAAGAGAAGAGAAGGATACCTAGCTTGGGTTGCCTCCCAAGAAGCGCTTGTTTAACGTCCCGAGCTTGACTTATTAAGAAGCATCCACCTGGATCCCATAGTCTGTGGTACAGGGGCCAAGAGACGCTCATCATATCAAATCCTCCACCCGGATCAAATGGTAATTGGAGTGGAGATCGTAGCAGCAATATGACCTTATCATCAACTCCACCCATCCAGTGTGTGAAAACTCCATTGACCTCTTCAATTATGAACTCACTTCCTCTCGGGTCAAATGGTGTTTTCTCGAGGAAGTGTGTCAGACCAGTGGGAGGGTCTAACTTACCCATGTCCACACATGCATGTAAGCCAACATAGTTATCCAATGCAGAAATTTTTTCGGTTGCTTGGCAAACCGTGTGGAATCCACTACCACTTCGTCTTTATTTTGATCTATCCCCAAAACCAGATTTTCTTCAAATTGGGCTTCATGTGACTCTTGTACTAACTGCTTGCAAATCTCCTCGCCTTGCGCTTTGAAATTCTGCATCACGGTTTCGAGCATCACTGGCTGGCTCTTGCCTTGGCCTCAGAGGTGGATAGCTCCTGGGAATATTGTTCTAGAGCAGCTCTCAACGGTGTTTGCTCATTCCATTCCCATTCCTCCTCATGCTTCATGATTATACTATAAGCTTGTGCATGAGGGCAATTACGTCCCCAGAGACAGTGATCTCCCAGGGATATATTAGGCCCAAAGTCATATTTTGTAACACCGTCCAAGGCTGGAAAATACACAGTCTCCATGATTCGCAATCCGCCTTGAAAGGGTACCTCGCATACAAAACAGGGCCAAGACCAAGTGGGATCAAGAAATAGAGAATAATAATAGAAATTAAAAATAAAAATAAAAATAAAAGTAACTTAACCAAATAACCAAACTTCCCTAAAATCAGAAAAATTGGTTGTGCCAATCCCCGGCAACGGCGCCAAAAACTTGTTGTGACTCCGGCAAGTGTACCGGGTCGCCGCAAGTAATAAAAATAACACGGTAAGTAATTACCGAGGTCGAACTCAAGGATTGGGATACCAATTCGACTAATCCGCGGGAAGTCAGATACGTTCGGTCAAGTTACGGAAAAAGGTGGTTGAGAGAGCGAAATTCAATTAACAATCTAAATAAACTAATTAACTAAAATTCAGAAAACTAAAATGTCCAAGGTCACAAATCCACCTACCCAATATGTACACCCAAGTGATGATGAATTCCTCTCCTAGGTTCAATTACAATGTCAACAGGACCCCTAAATTCTCCTAAATCCACTTCCGTGCTCATTAGGACGTATTCGATGATTTGAGTTAATTACTTGCTAGGTCTCTTAACCCTAATCTCGAATTCTGTTAATTCGTGTTCCCTGTAAGGGCGCACCGATCTCCTACTCACTCTCGTGCAATATTCGATCGATGATTCTAATTCAAGTTCTAAACGTGAATCGCTGACTAAGCCTCATCAACGTTAACAAGTCAATCACGCAACACATATGATTAACACAATCAAATCAGAATTAGAAAACAAGAATTGAATTAAAGGAGAAAGACATACATCATATTGGATTTACATCGCCATGGGTGGCTTCATCGTTCCCTCGGACGAGGGGATTAGTTCCTCATGCTCATAGACAAGCGATCGGACATAACCTCCATAAGAAAAAGGGAGACGCAGCTCCAAAGAGAAAAGAAAATACCCTACGCTACTCTAAACAGTGGAAAACTACCTTCTAAAGTTGGATCCCCCTCTGATATGCAATAGCCTTTAAATAGTAATCCTGATCTGCGCTCTTTCCTCTCGAGAGGCGAGAATTAAAATTGGCGCGCTTTCAATTTAAACTCTCGCGAGGCGAGCAGCCTCTCGCGGGGCGAGTCTTCAATTCTAGGCTGTGACCTTCATCACGGCTGGGCCGTGATGGTCTCTGACTTCCAAGTCTTCATTCCCTCGCGAGGCGAGCTTCCTCTCGCGGGGCGAGTCCTCAAACCTTAAACTGCCACGGGCGTGGTATTCATCACGGCTTGGCCGTGATGGTCTCTGTCTTGCAGGTTTTCATGATCTCGCGAGGCGAGACACCTTTCGCGTGGCGAGACTGAAGTGATGACTTTTGCTGCTTTGTTGACTTTCGAGGCTCGCGGGGCGGCGGACACTCGCGAGGCGAGTGTCTCCGAATTGCAATTTCCACTGCGCCGACTTTCCTTGACTCCCGGAGCTTCACTTATTTAACCTGAAACAACAAAAGCACCCACAAGCGTAATTCTATCCAAAATAAGCTAAAAACTACACAAAAGACGCAAAACGAGTCGAAGTCCAACTTAGGAACAAAACAAGCAAATTTGGGCGAAAACGAGATTGAACTCGAATAATTTGCACAGAAACCACGGTCCATCTAGTCATAAAACTAGATAAGCCGGAGGCTTATCAAAATACCCCAAACTTAAACCTTGCTTGTCCCCAAGCAAGCTTAAAACTCAAAACGACTCAAGACTTGGCAAGCCTAAAGGATCTAATCAATTTCGCACAAATTTCATGCAACTTTACAAAACAGTTTTCTTCTTTGATTCCCCCTTTTATCGTCAATGTAATCCCCACATTCACCTACTTTAAACCATTGAGAACTTCATTATTCATGCAATCATTACTCTAAGTTGAGGATCAAGGATACACACAAAGGAAGATCACCAATTTCAAACAATTGCCTTCCTCACAAGGGTATGTAAAATTTCACTCATTCGCTCAAGTTCGTCAAGGCTTTCAACTTTTTCACTCAATTTCACTTATCAAGAGCACTTCCCATGAATTTGATGTTCATCTCAAAAAAAAAATGGTTCCCACGAAAACATGCATGCAACAAAAGAAGGTCTTTTAAAGGTTGTAATGGGGCCTGGGTGAGGGTAGGATAACGAAGGATATTTAGGCTTAAGTCCCTAGGAACTAAGAGAACATGAGCGTTTTGACACTTTTTCCACTCAAGTTCCTTTTTCCATTTTTCATTTTGTCTCAGGTGACTACAGCCTTTTCCTTGCTAATCTTTTTGTTCTGCCCCTTTTCCTTTGGCAAATTTTTTTTTTTTTTTTTTTTTTGCCTTGGGTTTCAACCTTTATTTTTATTTTTCTCACCCCAATATGACAAATAACCTCGTAGCCACCCCAAACTTAGTTTCTCACAACCTTTCTCTTGCTCATTTCCATGCTCTCCTAATCCTAAGATTGGGTTAACATGGTTTTTCAGATTTTGGCTCGTAATGTATGGTCATCAAGAAACAATGGGTCAATTGGGCTCAATTTGGCTAACTAGGGAACATGCATTAGGGATGGTTCATTTCAGGCCAAGTAGTTATTCAAAGAACATTGCCTAAATCATTTGATGCAACACATAATCATGCAAACCATAAAGAGATTCAAGCAAACTCGGGAAAGTGCAACTTAACAGTGATTCACACATTCAAAAACAAAGTTGGAGGCTCAAAATCCTCACCTGGATATTTTGCAACTAGTTTGACCGAGATACGATTCCTAGTGTGTGCACCCCCTCACCCCAAACTTATCATAAATCAAATAATCACAATAAAATCCTCAAAGTTCAGTTTTCAATTTTTAAGTGGGGATAAACTTTTCCATTATTAGAACCTAGGGGGAAATCATCAATGGTCAAATAATTCATGCAATCAATCTATGCTCAATTCAATCAAAATCCAACAAGCTTGCCGACTCGACATTCGTACAACAACTCTTGATCTTCTCAAATTATTCAAGAGCGACAAACAAAAACAAAACACAAACAAAACAAAACAAAAGTTAAGAGAAGAGAAGGATACCTAGCTTGGGTTGCCTCCCAAGAAGCGCTTGTTTAACGTCCCGAGCTTGACTTATTAAGAAGCATCCACCTGGATCCCATAGTCTGTGGTACAGGGGCCAAGAGACGCTCATCATATCAAATCCTCCACCCGGATAAAATGGTAATTGGAGTGGAGATCGTAGCAGCAATATGACCTTATCATCAACTCCACCCATCCAGTGTGTGAAAACTCCATTGACCTCTTCAATTATGAACTCACTTCCTCTCGGGTCAAATGGTGTTTTCTCGAGGAAGTGTGTCAGACGAGTGGGAGGGTCTAACTTACCCATGTCCACACATGCATGTAAGCCAACATAGTTATCCAATGCAGAAATTTTCGGTTGCTTGGCAAACCGTGTGGAATCCACTACCACTTCGTCTTTATTTTGATCTATCCCCAAAACCAGATTTTCTTCAAATTGGGCTTCATGTGACTCTTGTACTAACTGCTTGCAAATCTCCTCGCCTTGCGCTTTGAAATTCTGCATCACGGTTTGATCTTGTCACGGTGGCTCTTGCCTTGGCCTCGAGAGGTGGATAGCTCCGGGAATATTGTTCTAGAGCAGCTCTCAACGGTGTTTGCTCATTCCATTCCCATTCCTCCTCATGCTTCATGATTATACTATAAGCTTGTGCATGAGGGCAATTACGTCCCCAGCGCCAGTGATCTCCCAGGGATATATTAGGCCCAAAGTCATATTTTGTAACACCGTCCAAGGCTGGAAAATACACAGTCTCCATGATTCGCAATCCGCCTTGAAAGGGTACCTCGCATACAAAACAGGGCCAAGACCAAGTGGGATCAAGAAATAGAGAATAATAATAGAAATTAAAAATAAAAATAAAAATAAAAGTAACTTAACCAAATAACCAAACTTCCCTAAAATCAGAAAAATTGGTTGTGCCAATCCCCGGCAACGGCGCCAAAAACTTGTTGTGACTCCGGCAAGTGTACCGGGTCGCCGCAAGTAATAAAAATAACACGGTAAGTAATTACCGAGGTCGAACTCAAGGATTGGGATACCAATTCGACTAATCCGCGGGAAGTCAGATACGTTCGGTCAAGTTACGGAAAAAGGTGGTTGAGAGAGCGAAATTCAATTAACAATCTAAATAAACTAATTAACTAAAATTCAGAAAACTAAAATGTCCAAGGTCACAAATCCACCTACCCAATATGTACACCCAAGTGATGATGAATTCCTCCCTAGGTTCAATTACAATGTCAACCGGGACCCCTAAATTCTCCTAAATCCACTTCCGTGCTCATTAGGACGTATTCGATGATTTGAGTTAATTACTTGCTAGGTCTCTTAACCCTAATCTCGAATTCTGTTAATTCGTGTTCCCTGTAAGGGCGCACCGATCTCCTACTCACTCTCGTGCAATATTCGATCGATGATTCTAATTCAAGTTCTAAACGTGAATCGCCGACTAAGCCTCATCAACGTTAACAAGTCAATCACGCAACACATATGATTAACACAATCAAATCAGAATTAGAAAACAAGAATTGAATTAAAGGAGAAAGACATACATCATATTGGATTTACATCGCCATGGGTGGCTTCATCGTTCCCTCGGACGAGGGGATTAGTTCCCTCATGCTCATAGACAAGCGATCGGACATAACCTCCATAAGAAAAAGGGAGACGCAGCTCCAAAGAGAAAAGAAAATACCCTACGCTACTCTAAACAAAGGTGGAAAACTACCTTCTAAAGTTGGATCCCCCTCTGATATGCAATAGCCTTTAAATAGTAATCCTGATCTGCGCTCTTTCGCGAGGCGAGCAGCCTCTCGCGAGGCGAGAATTAAAATTGGCGCGCTTTCAATTTAAACTCTCGCTAGGCGAGCAGCCTCTCGCGGGGCGAGTCTTCAATTCTAGGCTGTGACCTTCATCACGGCTGGGCCGTGATGGTCTCTGACTTCCAAGTCTTCATTCCCTCGCGAGGCGAGCTTCCTCTCGCGGGGCGAGTCCTCAAACCTTAAACTGCCACGGGCGTGGTATTCATCACGGCTTGGCCGTGATGGTCTCTGTCTTGCAGGTTTTCATGATCTCGCGAGGCGAGACACCTTTCGCGTGGCGAGACTGAAGTGATGACTTTTTTGCTTTGTTGACTTTCGGGCTCGCGGGCGGAAGAGACACTCGCGAGGCGAGTGTCTCCAGACTTGCAATTTCCACTGCTTTTCGACTTTCCTTGACTCCCGGAGCTTCACTTATTTAACCTGAAACAACAAAAGCACCCACAAGCGTAATTCTATCCAAAATAAGCTAAAAACTACACAAAAGACGCAAAACGAGTCGAAGTCCAACTTAGGAACAAAAAAAGTCAAATGTGGGCGAAAAAGAGTTTGAACTCGAATAATTTGCACATAAACCCCGGTCAATCTAGTCATAAAACTAGATAAGCCAGAGGCTTATCAAAATACCCCAAACTTAAACCTTGCTTGTCCCCAAGCAAGCTTAAAACTCAACACGACTCAAGACTTGGCAAGCCTAAAGGATCTAATCAATTTCGCACAAATTTCATGCAACTTTACAAAACAGTTTTCTTCTTTGATTCCCCCTTTTATCGTCAATGTAATCCCCACATTCACCTACTTTAAAACCATTGAGAACTTCATTATTCATGCAATCATTACTCTAAGTTGAGGATCAAGGATACACACAAAGGAAGATCACCAATTTCAAACAATTGCCTTCCTCACAAGGGTATGTAAAATTTCACTCATTCGCTCAAGTTCGTCAAGGCTTTCAACTTTTTCACTCAATTTCACTTATCAAGAGCACTTCCCATGAATTTGATGTTCATCTCAAAAAAAAAATGGTTCCCACGAAAACATGCATGCAACATCAGAAGGTCTTTTAAAGGTTGTAATGGGGCCTGGCTGAGGGTAGGATAACGAAGGATATTTAGGCTTAAGTCCCTAGGAACTAAGAGAGCATGAGCGTTTTGACACTTTTTCCACTCAAGTTCCTTTTTCCATTTTTCATTTTGTCTCAGGTGACTACAGCCTTTTCCTTGCTAATCTTTTTGTTCTGCCCCTTTTCCTTTGGCAATTTTTTTTTTTTTTTTTTTGCCTTGGGTTTCAACCTTTATTTTTCTTTTTCTCACCCCAATATGACATATCACCTCGTAGCCACCCCAAACTTAGTTTCTCACAACCTTTCTCTTGCTCATTTCCATGCTCTCCTAATCCTAAGATTGGGTTAACATGGTTTTTCAGATTTTGGCTCGTAATGTATGGTCATCAAGAAACAATGGGTCAATTGGGCTCAATTTGGCTAACTAGGGAACATGCATTAGGGATGGTTCATTTCAGGCCAAGTAGTTATTCAAAGAACATTGCCTAAATCATTTGATGCAACACATAATCATGCAAACCATAAAGAGATTCAAGCAAACTCGGGAAAGTGCAACTTAACAGTGATTCACACATTCAAAAACAAAGTTGGAGGCTCAAAATCCTCACCTGGATATTTTGCAACTAGTTTGACCGAGATACGATTCCTAGTGTGTGCACCCCCTCACCCCAAACTTATCATAAATCAAATAATCACAATAAAATCCTCAAAGTTCAGTTTTCAATTTTTAAGTGGGGATAAACTTTTCCATTATTAGAACCTAGGGGGAAATCATCAATGGTCAAATAATTCATGCAATCAATCTATGCTCAATTCAATCAAAATCCAACAAGCTTGCCGACTCGACATTCGTACAACAACTCTTGATCTTCTCAAATTATTCAAGAGCGACAAACAAAAACAAAACACAAACAAAACAAAACAAAAGTTAAGAGAAGAGAAGGATACCTAGCTTGGGTTGCCTCCCAAGAAGCGCTTGTTTAACGTCCCGAGCTTGACTTATTAAGAAGCATCCACCTGGATCCCATAGTATCGTGGTACAGGGGCCAAGAGACGCTCATCATATCAAATCCTCCACCCGGATAAAATGGTAATTGGAGTGGAGATCGTAGCAGCAATATGACCTTATCATCAACTCCACCCATCCAGTGTGTGAAAACTCCATTGACCTCTTCAATTATGAACTCACTTCCTCTCGGGTCAAATGGTGTTTTCTCGAGGAAGTGTGTCAGACGAGTGGGAGGGTCTAACTTACCCATGTCCACACATGCATGTAAGCCAACATAGTTATCCAATGCAGAAATTTTCGGTTGCTTGGCAAACCGTGTGGAATCCACTACCACTTCGTCTTTATTTTGATCTATCCCCAAAACCAGATTTTCTTCAAATTGGGCTTCATGTGACTCTTGTACTAACTGCTTGCAAATCTCCTCGCCTTGCGCTTTGAAATTCTGCATCACAGCTTCGATCATCACACGGTGGCTCTTGCCTTGGCCTCGAGGTGGATAGCTCCCCGGGAATATTGTTCTAGAGCAGCTCTCAACGGTGTTTGCTCATTCCATTCCCATTCCTCCTCATGCTTCATGATTATACGCTAAGCTTGTGCATGAGGGCAATTACGTCCCCCGCGCCAGTGATCTCCCAGGGATCTATTAGGCCCAAAGTCATATTTTGTAACACCGTCCAAGGCTGGAAAATACACAGTCTCCATGATTCGCAATCCGCCTTGAAAGGGTACCTCGCATACAAAACAGGGCCAAGACCAAGTGGGATCAAGAAATAGAGAATAATAATAGAAATTAAAAATAAAAATAAAAATAAAAGTAACTTAACCAAATAACCAAACTTCCCTAAAATCGAGAAAAATTGGTTGTGCCAATCCTATGAACGGCGCCAAAAACTTGTTGTGACTCCTCGCAAGTGTACCGGTCGCCGCAAGTAATAAAAATAACACGGTAAGTAATTACCGAGGTCGAACTCAAGGATTGGGATACCAATTCGACTAATCCGCGGGAAGTCAGATACGTTCGGTCAAGTTACGGAAAAAGGTGGTTGAGAGAGCGAAATTCAATTAACAATCTAAATAAACTAATTAACTAAAATTCAGAAAACTAAAATGTCCAAGGTCACAAATCCACCTACCCAATATGTACACCCAAGTGATGATGAATTCCTCCCTAGGTTCAATTACAATGTCAACCGGACCCCTAAATTCTCCTAAATCCACTTCGTGCTCATTAGGACGTATTCGATGATTTGAGTTAATTACTTGCTAGGTCTCTTAACCCTAATCTCGAATTCGTTAAGTCGTGTTCCTGTAGGGCGCACCGATCTCCTACTCACTCTCGTGCAATATTCGATCGATGATTCTAATTCAAGTTCTAAACGTGAATCGCTGACTAAGCCTCATCAACGTTAACAAGTCAATCACGCAACACATATGATTAACACAATCAAATCAGAATTAGAAAACAAGAATTGAATTAAAGGAGAAAGACATACATCATATTGGATTTACATCGCCATGGGTGGCTTCATCGTTCCCTCGGACGAGGGGATTAGTTCCTCATGCTCATAGACAAGCGATCGGACATAACCTCCATAAGAAAAAGGGAGACGCAGCTCCAAAGAGAAAAGAAAATACCCTACGCTACTCTAAACAGTGGAAAACTGCCTTCTAAAGTTGGATCCCCCTCTGATATGCAATAGCCTTTAAATAGTAATCCTGATCTGCGCTCTTTCGCGAGGCGAGCAGCCTCTCGCGAGGCGAGAATTAAAATTGGCGCGCTTTCAATTTAAACTCTCGCTAGGCGAGCAGCCTCTCGCGGGGCGAGTCTTCAATTCTAGGCTGTGACCTTCATCACGGCTGGGCCGTGATGGTCTCGACTTCAAGTCTTCATTCCTCGCGAGGCGAGCTTCTCTCGCGGGCGAGTCCTCAAACCTTACACTGCCAGGGGCGTGGTATTCATCACGGCTTGGCCGTGATGGTCTCTGTCTTGCAGGTTTTCATGATCTCGCGAGGCGAGACACCTTTCGCGTGGCGAGACTGAAGTGATGACTTTTGCTGCTTTGTTGACTTTCAGGCTCGCGGGGCGAGCAGACACTCGCGAGGCGAGTGTCTCCAGACTTGCAATTTCCACCGCTCGACTTTCCTTGACTCCGGAGCTTCACTTATTTAACCTGAAACAACAAAAGCACCCACAAGCGTAATTCTATCCAAAATAAGCTAAAAACTACACAAAAGACGCAAAACGAGTCGAAGTCCAACTTAGGAACAAAACAAGGCAAATTTGGGCGAAAACGAGATTGAACTCGAATAATTTGCACGTGAAACCACGGTCCATCTAGTCATAAAACTAGATAAGCCAGAGGCTTATCAAAATACCCCAAACTTAAACCTTGCTTGTCCCCAAGCAAGCTTAAAACTCAAAACGACTCAAGACTTGGCAAGCCTAAAGGATCTAATCAATTTCGCACAAATTTCATGCAACTTTACAAAACAGTTTTCTTCTTTGATTCCCCCCTTTTATCGTCAATGTAATCCCCACATTCACCTACTTTAAACCATTGAGAACTTCATTATTCATGCAATCATTACTCTAAGTTGAGGATCAAGGATACACACAAAGGAAGATCACCAATTTCAAACAATTGCCTTCCTCACAAGGGTATGTAAAATTTCACTCATTCGCTCAAGTTCGTCAAGGCTTTCAACTTTTTCACTCAATTTCACTTATCAAGAGCACTTCCCATGAATTTGATGTTCATCTCAAAAAAAAAATGGTTCCCACGAAAACATGCATGCAACATCAGAAGGTCTTTTAAAGGTTGTAATGGGGCCTGGCTGAGGGTAGGATAACGAAGGATATTTAGGCTTAAGTCCCTAGGAACTAAGAGAACATGAGCGTTTTGACACTTTTTCCACTCAAGTTCCTTTTTCCATTTTTCATTTTGTCTCAGGTGACTACAGCCTTTTCCTTGCTAATCTTTTTGTTCTGCCCCTTTTCCTTTGGCAAATTTTTTTTTTTTTTTTTTTTTTTCCTTGGGTTTCAACCTTTATTTTTCTTTTTCTCACCCCAATATGACATATCACCTCGTAGCCACCCCAAACTTAGTTTCTCACAACCTTTCTCTTGCTCATTTCCATGCTCTCCTAATCCTAAGATTGGGTTAACATGGTTTTTCAGATTTTGGCTCGTAATGTATGGTCATCAAGAAACAATGGGTCAATTGGGCTCAATTTGGCTAACTAGGGAACATGCATTAGGGATGGTTCATTTCAGGCCAAGTAGTTATTCAAAGAACATTGCCTAAATCATTTGATGCAACACATAATCATGCAAACCATAAAGAGATTCAAGCAAACTCGGGAAAGTGCAACTTAACAGTGATTCACACATTCAAAAACAAAGTTGGAGGCTCAAAATCCTCACCTGGATATTTTGCAACTAGTTTGACCGAGATACGATTCCTAGTGTGTGCACCCCCTCACCCCAAACTTATCATAAATCAAATAATCACAATAAAATCCTCAAAGTTCAGTTTTCAATTTTTAAGTGGGGATAAACTTTTCCATTATTAGAACCTAGGGGGAAATCATCAATGGTCAAATAATTCATGCAATCAATCTATGCTCAATTCAATCAAAATCCAACAAGCTTGCCGACTCGACATTCGTACAACAACTCTTGATCTTCTCAAATTATTCAAGAGCGACAAACAAAAACAAAACACAAACAAAACAAAACAAAAGTTAAGAGAAGAGAAGGATACCTAGCTTGGGTTGCCTCCCAAGAAGCGCTTGTTTAACGTCCCGAGCTTGACTTATTAAGAAGCATCCACATGGATCCCATTGTCTTTGGTACTGGGGCCAAGAGACGCTCATCATTTCATATCCTCCACCCGGATTATATGGTAATTGGATTGTAGATCGTAGATGCAATATGACATTATCATCTACTCCACCCATCCAGTGTGTGAAAACTCCATTGACCTCTTCAATTATGAACTCACTTCCTCTCGGGTCAAATGGTGTTTTCTCGAGGAAGTGTGTCAGACGAGTGGGAGGGTCTAACTTACCCATGTCCACACATGCATGTAAGCCAACATAGTTATCCAATGCAGAAATTTTCGGTTGCTTGGCAAACCGTGTGGAATCCACTACCACTTCGTCTTTATTTTGATCTATCCCCAAAACCAGATTTTCTTCAAATTGGGCTTCATGTGACTCTTGTACTAACTGCTTGCAAATCTCCTCAGCTTGCGCTTTGAAATTCTGCATCACAGTTTCGATCATCACACACAGTGGCTCTTGCCTTGGCCTCGAGGTGGATAGCTCCCGGGAATATTGTTCTAGAGCAGCTCTCAACGGTGTTTGCTCATTCCATTCCCATTCCTCCTCATGCTTCATGATTATACTATAAGCTTGTGCATGAGGGCAATTACGTCCCGGCGCCGGTGATCTCCCAGGGATATATTAGGCCCAAAGTCATATTTTGTAACACCGTCCAAGGCTGGAAAATACACAGTCTCCATGATTCGCAATCCGCCTTGAAAGGGTACCTCGCATACAAAACAGGGCCAAGACCAAGTGGGATCAAGAAATAGAGAATAATAATAGAAATTAAAAATAAAAATAAAAATAAAAGTAACTTAACCAAATAACCAAACTTCCCTAAAATCAGAAAAATTGGTTGTGCCAATCCCCAAGAAACGGCGCCAAAAACTTGTTGTGACTCCGCAAGTGTACCGGTCGCCGCAAGTAATAAAAATAACACGGTAAGTAATTACCGAGGTCGAACTCAAGGATTGGGATACCAATTCGACTAATCCATGAGGAAGTCGACACGTTCGGTCAAGTTACGGAAAAAGGTGGTTGAGAGAGCGAAATTCAATTAACAATCTAAATAAACTAATTAACTAAAATTCAGAAAACTAAAATGTCCAAGGTCACAAATCCACCTACCCAATATGTACACCCAAGTGATGATGAATTCCTCCCTAGGTTCAATTACAATGTCAACCGGGACCCCTAAATTCTCCTAAATCCACTTCCGTGCTCATTAGGACGTATTCGATGATTTGAGTTAATTACTTGCTAGGTCTCTTAACCCTAATCTCGAATTCTGTTAATTCGTGTTCCCTATAAGGGCGCACCGATCTCCTACTCACTCTCGTGCAATATTCGATCGATGATTCTAATTCAAGTTCTAAACGTGAATCGCTGACTAAGCCTCATCAACGTTAACAAGTCAATCACGCAACACATATGATTAACACAATCAAATCAGAATTAGAAAACAAGAATTGAATTAAAGGAGAAAGACATACATCATATTGGATTTACATCGCCATGGGTGGCTTCATCGTTCCCTCGGACGAGGGGATTAGTTCCTCATGCTCATAGACAAGCGATCGGACATAACCTCCATAAGAAAAAGGGAGACGCAGCTCCAAAGAGAAAAGAAAATACCCTACGCTACTCTAAACAGTGGAAAACTGCCTTCTAAAGTTGGATCCCCCTCTGATATGCAATAGCCTTTAAATAGTAATCCTGATCTGCGCTCTTTCGCGAGGCGAGCAGCCTCTCGCGAGGCGAGAATTAAAATTGGCGCGCTTTCAATTTAAACTCTCGCGAGGCGAGCAGCCTCTCGCGGGGCGAGTCTTCAATTCTAGGTTGTGACCTTCATCACTACCGGGCCGTGATGGTCTCTCGACTTCCAAGTCTTCATTCCCTCGCGAGGCGAGCTTCCTCTCGCGGGCGAGTCCTCAAACCTTAAACCGCCACGGGCGTGGTATTCATCACGGCTTGGCCGTGATGGTCTCTGTCTTGCGGAGTTTTCATGATCTCGCGAGGCGAGACACCTTTCGCGTGGCGAGACCGAAGTGATGACTTTTGCCGCTTTGTTGACTTTCAGGCTCGCGGGGCGCAGAGACACTCGCGAGGCGAGTGTCTCCAGACTTGCAATTTCCACTGCTTTTCGACTTTCCTTGACTCCCGGAGCTTCACTTATTTAACCTGAAACAACAAAAGCACCCACAAGCGTAATTCTATCCAAAATAAGCTAAAAACTACACAAAAGACGCAAAACGAGTCGAAGTCCAACTTAGGAACAAAACAAGGCAAATTTGGGCGAAAACGAGATTGAACTCGAATAATTTGCACAGAAACCACGGTCCATCTAGTCATAAAACTAGATAAGCCAGAGGCTTATGAAGAAGCGGATTCTATCATGGTGAAACACTGGCTGGAAGTTTAATATGAATATTTTGACGAGTTTGAGCTTCAAATGAGGGTGACTTTTGGTTTGCATGCCTAAGTAACTCATTTTTAGAAGTTATGGATCATTTTTATTATTTTTCTTAAGTATGGTAGTAACTCCAATTAGTGGAGAGTAAGTTTTTAATTAGTCACTTAGTGGGTAGTATATGTTTTTATTACTCCACTAGTGCAATAATTATGTTTAGTTATGCTAAGGGTTATGTCATCTTATGATGACCTTTTGTAAGCCTTCTCCTGGTAGCCCCAATTCCCTATATGTACATGCCTATTACATGATGGGGAAAAACTTTGAGTTCAATTTGGATTTATTCCAATTGTGAGAGTGTTTAGCCTCTCTTAGGTTCTTCATTGAGTCATCCTCTTGATCTTATCAAGAATCCTAGATTCTTGTGATCCTCATCTTGGCTTATCAATTCCCCTTGGAATTGTCGCACCTACCTTCCATTCCTAATCTTGTCCTCTTTTGTATTCATCTTCTTCTATAATTTTGGTAGTCACTTAAGGATAGATCTGAAAATTTATGTGTTCCTTTTTAGGATCATATCACCTTCTTGATAGTTGCTATCTTTGCCTTGTCTCTTCCAACAATCAACATATCATCAACATACAGAAGTGATGGTTTCGCCATTCTCATAGTTCTTCACAAACACACAATGGTCTGCGGTGCTCTTTTGGAAATTATGTTGGGCCATAAAGAGATCAAACTTCTTGTACCATTGCCTTGGAGCTTGTTTCAGACCATAAATACTTTTCTTCAAACGACACGCTAAGTGTTCCTTGCCTGGTACTGCCAAACCTTCAGGTTACTCCACATAGATTTCTTCCTCTAAGTCTCTATGTAAGAATGTTGTCTTAACATCCAGCTGCTCAATCTCCGAGTCTAGTTTTGCAGCTAGACCAACGATAGCTCTAATAGATGTCATCTTCACCACTGGTGAGAAGATTTCTTCAAAATCTATGCATTTCTTCTGATTGCATCCCTTGATGACAATCCGGGCTTTGCACCTAGGATCTGGGTTGTTCTCTTCATGCTTGAGCTTGAACACCCACTTGTTCTTCAATGCCTTCCTTCCGTCTGGTAACTCTACCAGATCATACGTCTGATTCTCCATCAAGGACTGCATCTCTTCTTTCATGGCTTGCATCCATTTCTTCTTATCACCTGTCTCAATAGCTACCTTGAAACTTGGAGGTTCCCCTTCATCAGTAAGATTGACATACTCTTCTGAGAAGTACCTTCTTGACGGTTGTCTGGCTCTTGTGGATCGTCTGACTTCAAGTTCTTGTCCCGTCTGTTCTGTCTCAATCATCTGTTCTCCAATCGTCTGGGGTGGATGCATCGTATGACTTTGACCCGTCTGGTCAGGTTGTTACGTCTGATCAAGTTGACCCATCTGATTAGGTTGACCCATCTGGACGAGTTGCTCATTGTTTTTTTGAGAAACGTCTCCTCCTGAACTGTGTATTACTCTAACCTTTGGCTTCTCAAATTGCTTGACATCTTGAATCATCTGGTCTTCAAAGAACACCACATCTCTACTTCGACCAATCTTCTTGTTTGTAGGATCTCATAATATGAATCCAAGTTCATCTCTTAGTGTACCTAGGTATATGCACTCCTTCGTCTTAGCATCAAGCTTTGCTCTTTCATCTTTCGGAATGTGAACAAATGCCCTGCACCCAAAGACTCTCAATTGACCATAGGAAGCTTTCTTTCCAGACCATACCTCATCGAGTATCTTTCCATCTAACAATCTCGAAGGAGTCATATTGATCAAATCAACAACAGTTCTTACTGCTTCTGCCCATAATGACTTTGGGAGTTTTGCATGAGAAAGCACGCTTCTGACTTTCTCGGCAATCGTTCTGTTCATCCTTTCAGTAACTCCATTCATCTGAGGTGTCTTGGGATGAACCTTCTCGTGTCTTATCCCATAAGCTTTACAATATACCTCAAATGGGCCTAGATATTCTCCGCCATTGTCAGTTCTCAAGTATTTCATCTTTCTTCCAGATGCTCATTCCACAGAAGCATGAAACTCCTTGAAAACTTGAAGAACTTGATCTTTCGTCTTCAATGGATACACCCACAACTTCTTGGAGTGATCATCAATGAAGGTAACAAAATACTTGGCACCACCGATGGATCTTTCAGAGATTGAGCATACGTCTGAATGAACAAGGTCTAGCATCTATTTTCGTCTTCCACCATCGTCTGACCTTTGGAAAGACACTCTGTGTTGCTTTCCTGCCAAACAATCTTCACATGATTCAAGTGGCTGACCTTTGATGTTTGGAAGATGATCTTTTGCCAGAATCTCCAAGCTTTTCTCGCTCATGTGACCCAATCGTCTGTGCCACAATTCTTTCCTTGCGTCTTGAGAAACATTCATCTCTCCTTTGCATATCTTTCCCTGCATGATGTACAGGGAGCCTTACTTCTTTCCACGAGAAACAATCATGCTTCCTCTATTGAGTTTCCATCTACCGGCACCATATTGGTTTATCATCCCAGCTTCATCTAACTTTCCTGCTGAGATAAGGTTCAAACGCATATCTGGAACATGTCTTACCTCCTTCAGCACGAGCTTGTTTCCGTTCTCAGTCATTAGAGTCACCTCACCTATGCCAACAATCTTGCTAGTAACATGGTTGCCCATCTTCACCGTACCAAAGTCTCCTCTTTGATATGATGAGAAGAATCCTTCATGTGGAGTAACATGGAAGGATGCACCTGAGTCAATTATCCAAATGCAGTCATCATATGCAATATTTAGATAATTCTCCTCTCCAATAAGCAATACATCATCGTCTGAGGCCACTGCAGCAGTCGATTTATCTTCCTTCCTCTTCGATTCAATCTGGTCAGGGTGGACTGTTCCAGCCTTTTGACCTCTCTTCAAGAATCTGCATTCGGACTTCTTGTGGCCAGGTTTACCACAGTAAAAACAACTCATATCTTTAGTGCAAGATTTGGATCTTCCACGTGATTTCTCACGGCCTCCTCTGTCACGATTTTTGCATCTTCCTCTGTGTTGAACAATGTTGGCTTCAAACTGATTGTTCAAGCCCTTTTCCTTTCGCTTTGATTCTTCATTTAGCAGACTGTCTGTCACAGCATCCATGCTAAGCTTTCCTTCAGGAACAGAATTACTAAAAGTGACAACCAATGTGTCCCAACTCTCAGGCAAAGAACTGAGAAGTAGAAGAGTCTGCAACTCATCATCAATCTTCATTTCTATCTTCGCCAGCTGATTCATAATTCCTTTGAAGGTATTCAAATGCTCTATCATATTTTGACCATCTGTATACTCCAACTTCACCAATCGTCTAACAAGATGAGCTCTGTTCCTAGGCGTCTTCTTTTGAATCAATGATTCAATTTTTGTCCATAACTCATACGCATTGGTATAAGTTGATACATGCTCGAACAAGCTTCGATTAATGTATTTCCGAATCATAGCTATCGCCTTCCGATTCTGGAGCTCCCAATCATTGTTAGTCTTCCCCTCCGGCATATCCTTCTGGTGATTGGCTCATGCAAATCCTTGCAATATAAATGATCTTCCATCATCGACTTCCAATAGGAATAATTTTCTGCAGTTAGCTTGAACATATCTCTGTCGTGAGTGATACCGCCCTCCATCTTGAACCACACGGGATTATAACTCCCCGATCTATCGAGCTCTAATGCCACTGTTGAGAAATACCAGAACAATTTCCCTTTCTATGTGATTTAAGATGGGCAATAATAAAAGTAAACAGAGTAAGAGTAGAAGAATCACACCAAGAATTTTTAACGTGGAAAACCCCCTCAACATGAAAGGGAAAAACCACGGGACCTAGTCCAACAAAATATCTCCACTATTGAAAAGTAGGATTACAACATATCTCTCTTGTACAAAAGGATCTCTCTCAATCTCACCCAACTATGATGGTATACAATATCTCTCAACTCTCACCAAGTATGGTGGAAATACAACTCTCTTTCTCTCAAAGAGGATTACAAGAAACTCTCTCTTACTCTATCACTCTTGAAGATGATTTCTCTCACTTGGATGGGATGCTTCAACTCTTCACAAGTCCTCCTATTTATAGTGAAGGAGTGTGGCTTCTTCCAAGAGTAATGAATGGAGGCTAATTAATTCTCATATTTTCAAGATCCCTTGAAAATGCTATCTTCACTTTTATAAGAAGAATGTGATGTCTTCAAGAGTCGAAGAATAAATTCCAAGACCTTGGGAAGTGCTTCTCTATTTTCCATGCATTTGAATTACTCAAGATTACTTGAACGTGGTTCCTCCATTAATTAGGAGGGAATTACAACACTCGACTCGTAGTGGTAGCAACAACACACTATATTTTGGTATAAAGCTTGGACACGTGACAATATATAGCAAGAAACGTGCTTAATGTGTATCTTGGTTGTTGGGTTCAGTAGTGACGGGTGGAGGGTGCGAGATGTTGGCATGGCAGAAGCGAAGATCGTCAAAATGGGATCATGAGCGTGCGATGATGGTGAATGGTGGTGGCTGTGAAACTGATTGATTGAAATCGATGAGAGATTTATCATACTGTAATTATAAGTTTCAGTAACGAGTTATATATGTGAAGTCTCTAAAATGTCTGATTGCATTTACCTAAGTTTTGATGAGAACTAAACATTGGTTAATGATTTAATTAACCTTCATATTGGATGCTAACCTGTCTATCGAGTGTGCAGATTAAATAAGTGATAGAAGCTCACGTCCAACACACAAGTGATTGAAACAAACGTCCAACACTGTAGTAATTGAAACGCACGTCCAACACAAGCATTTGGATCCCGTCCATTAAAGTATCAGAATAACTCATCCATTAAAGTATCAGAATGGCCCGTCCAATGATGTGGCATTTGGAGCCCGTCCATTAAGGTATCAGAATTGCTAGTCCAATGACGTGGCAGATGGGGCTCATCAGAATGGCTCGTCCAATGACGTGACAGATGGAGCTCGTCCATTAAGGAATCAGATGAAGCTCGTCCATTAAGGAATCATTTGGAGCTCGTCCATTTAGAATGGTCCAATGACGTGGCAAGAGGCTCTCGTCAACTAGAGTAACAGAGGCTCTCGTCCACTAGAGTAACAGAGGCTCTCGTCCACTAGAGTAACAGAGGCTCTCGTCCACCAGAGTAACAAAAGTGCTTGTCCACTAAAGGTGACAGAAGCGCTCGTCCACTAGTCTATGGACTTGTTGAGTCCTTAATATGGAGCTCGTCTACTAGCCCGAATGAAAAATCTTACATGGCTAGATAGACGCGATTATTTTCAAGATGGAAGCACTTATCTTATAAACACGAATTCTAAAAGGATTATCAGAATTGTATTTCAAAAACCAGAAAGAGACTTGAAGCCTTCTCTCCTACTCAGTTTCACGATTATCAAGAAAAGTCAGAACGACTCTATTGCATTAATGGCTGCCCAGACTGCTCAGAACGACTCTATTGAATTAATGGTTGCCCAAACTGCCCAGAACGACTCGATTGCATTTAATGAAGTTCTGCTTGAAGCCAACATCTGAGAGAATGTCTCTAACGGATCCTAAATGCTTGAAGACTATAAATACAGAAGTCATTGAAGATGAAGAAAGAGAGAATACACGCTGCATTAAAAAAGCCATTACTCTGCTCATTAATTCTTTCATTCTTTCATTCTGTATTATTCAATCATTTGAAGTTATTATGCAAACTTTCCTAAGCTTCACATTTAAATCACTCTCTGAGTGTTAGTGAAAGATCTGCTTGTGAGAAGTTGTACTTATTACAAACCCAATCTCTCAAACAAACCTAAGTGAGCCTGAAGAGGCTAGTTGTGAAAATAATACTTGTCTTGAGCCTGAAGAGGCTAGGTGTGCAAATAATACTTGAGTCTGTAACCTTATCAGTTATAGTGGATAAATCTTGGTGCTGCCAAGGACTGGACATAGCTCTTTGCTTTGAAGAGTGAACCAGGATAAATCACTGTGTCAATCTCTCTTTCATAAACTCTTTAATTGATTTAGTTTTTTCTTGCGTCTATCAATGGTGTATTTGCAAAAGTCACATGTCCATCCTGTATTCTTCCACTCGTCCAAATCTAGCTTTCTGTTTGCGAAAAGATTGCAACTTTGCTTAAATTCTGATAAACACAATTCAACCCCCCTTCTCGTGTTTATAGTCGTCTATTTCAGTTGGTATCAGAGCTCAGCCTCTGGGTTGAGCATCTAACAGTGTAGAGGTAAAAGGTCCTGAAGAATAGACATGACTGCTGGCGCTAGTTCAAGTGGAAGTCATCAGACTGAAGGAGCTTCCCTAACCAGACCTCCTTAGTTCAATGGAGAAAACTACAACTACTGGAAGGATAGATTTCAACGGTTCATTCTATCCACAAACTCTGATCTTTGGGATGTCATTACAGATGGTCCATTCATTCCCAAGAATGATGATAACACTGACAAACCAAAAGCTCAGTGCACTATTGTAGAAAAATCAAAATGGGAGTTGACAAAGTCAGATACAACATCATTTGTGCTCTCAGTCCAGAGGAGTTTGAGAAGGTATGTGCCTGTGCCTGCAAAAGAAATATGGGATACCTTAGTTGTCACACATGAAGGAACAGCAAAGGTCAAAGAGTCAAAGATTGCCATACTTGTTAGAAAGTATGAACTGTTCATCATGGAGGAAGGAGAATCTGTTGCTCAGATGATAGGAGGATTTCAAACTATCATCAACAGTTTAAAATCTCTTGGCAAAGTCTATACCAATGCTGAGAAGGTTGGTAAGATTCTGAGAAGTCTACCTAAACAGTGGAGACTTTTGGTCACTGCCATCTCCCAAGCCAAGGATCTCACTACCTTGACTATGGATGAACTTCTTGGAACACTCACTGTTCATGAGCAAGAACTTGGAGATGAAGCTGCACCAAAGAAGGGCAAGTCAATTGCTATGAAAGCTGATCAAAAGTCAGCAAAAGTTTCCAAGGCTCTGAAGGCAGATGAGTCATCCAGTGATGTCGACCTATCATAACTCGAGGATTCTGAGAGTGATGAAGAATTGTCTCTCCTGACCAGGAAGATAAAGTTTCTCCTACAGAAAAAGAAGTTCAATAGGGATAGGCCACTCAGAAGGTCCAACAAGGAAAAGAACTTCAAAGAATCCACCTCAACAGACAATAGTCCAATTGTTTGCTATGAGTGCAAGAAGCCCGGTCACTTCAAGACTGAATGTCCTCAACTCAAGAAGGCCCTTTTTAAGAAATTCTTCAAGAAGAAGAAGAAAGGAATGATGGCTACTTGGGAGGATCTGGAGTCAACATCTTCTGATGAAGAAACTGAGGAGGAAGCCAATCTCTGTTTGATGGCCAACACTGAATCAGACTCTGATGATGAGGTACATCCTGACTATGAGGAATTACTTGATGCTTATGAGGAGTTGTTGGAGGAATCCAACTGCTTATCTAAACCCTTCAAATCCCTCAAGAGAGAGTATGTAAAGCTCACCAGTGAGCATAAACAGAAATCTCAAGAGTGCGAGAAGCTGGATAAAGAGAACAGTGAGCTGAAGACTGAAAAGTCTAATGAAGCTAAGATCTCAAGTGATACATCACCATCTGAAGAAGTTGAAAAACTTCAACAGAAATTGGAAGAGCTCACTTCTGATCTTGCCAAATTTGTTAATGGTAGAGACAATCTGACTAAGCTGCTTGGCAGTCAGAAGCACTCTCTTAACAAAGAAGGTATTGGATATGTCCATCAGACACATCATAAAGTATCAACTAAAGCTTCTAAAGTATCTGTTAAGTCAACTGTAACCAAATCAACAACTATTTGTAACTTCTGTGGAAAAACTGGGCATGTTATATCTAAGTGTATCCATAAGAAGAAAAGGAAGTCTCTACAGACTCCTAGAACTAACAGAAAAGGACCCAGAAAATTATGGGTACCTAAAGATCAAATAATCTTTGTTGCAGATGTCCTCAACAAGACAAAGAAAACACCACTGTTGGAACCTGGACAGTGGCTGCTCACGTCATATGACAGGAGAAAGGTCTATGTTCCTAGACCTCCAACTTAAGAAAGGAGGACACGTCGCCTTCGGAGGGAATCAGAAAGGGAAAGTTATAGGAATTGGTACTATTGGTGGTAAACCCCCTCTTCCCTCTATATCTAATGTTCTTATGGTTAAAGGATTAAGACACAACATAAGTCAATTATGTGATAGTGGTTTTGATGTTTCCTTTACTAAGGATGTATGCATAGTTAAAGACTGTAGTGGCAAAACCTTCTTTTCAGCTAAAAGGCAACAAAATCTTTATAAGATTAAACTGTCTGATCTCTCATATCAAAGTGTAACCTGTCTGCTGTCTAAAGAGGATGAGAGATGGTTATGGCATAAGAAACTAGGACATGCTAGTATGAAACTAATTTTTGATTTAAAAAGGAATAATCTCGTGAGAGGATTGCCTGATATTAGCTTTAAGAAAGATATCTTGTGTGATGCATGTCAGAGAGGTAAACAGATAAAATCAAGTTTCAAATCTAAAAACCAAGTATCAACCTCTAGATCTCTTCAGTTGTTACACATGGATCTGTTTGGACCAGTTAGTGTTGCCAGCCTGGCTGGAAGAAAATATGGATATGTCATAGTTGATGACTATTCTAGATACACATGGGTACTCTTGCTAACACACAAGGATGAGTCTTTTAAGGCTTTCTCCGTATTCTTCAAAAGAGTACAAAATGAGCAGGGTTTCTGTATTTCTACCCTTGGAAGTGATCATGGGGGAGAATTTGAAAATGATCAGTTTAGACAGTTCTGTGAGGAGAATGGAATCTCTCATAATTTCTCTGCACCTAGAACTCCACAGCAAAATGGAGTGGTTGAGAGAAAGAACAGATCTCTGCAAGAGATGGCTAGATCTATGCTCAATGAAAATAATCTCCCTAAGCACTTCTGGACAGAAGCTGTAAACACTGCTTGTTATGTACAAAACAGAATACTTATTAGGCCCTTTCTAAAAAGGACTCATTATGAATTGTGGAAAGGAAAAAACCCCAACATATCTTATTTTCATGCTTTTGGATGTGAATGTTTTATTCCGAATACCAGAGATAATCTTGGAAAGTTTGATTCTAAGGTAGATAAAGGTATTTTCGTAGGTTATTCTGAAAAGTCTAAGGCTTTTAGAGTTTACAATTCAAGAACTTGTATTATTGAAGAATCTGTTCATGTTAAATTCAATGATGGATTAAAGACTGATAAAAAACTATCAGATCTAGAAGATGATCTTGTAGGTATTGATATAAATAAGCCAGAAAGTCAACAACCCGATCTAACCAAAACAGAACCTGTGCCTGAGGCTGAAAGACAAGTGGAACAGACGAGTCAGCAGACAAGTCAAGATCTTCATGATGATCTCAAAAGGGATTAGAAGTTCAACACTCATCATCCTAAGGATCTTATTATTGGAAATCCTTCTGAAGGAGTAAGAACCAGATCCACCTTAAGAGAATCAAGCAATGTGGCCTTTATTTCAGATTTGGAGCCTAAACACATTGAAGAAGCTCTTGAGGATGAAAGCTGGATTCTTGCTATGCAAGAAGAACTTAACCAGTTCACCAGAAATGATGTCTGGACTCTTGTCTCTAAGACTATAAACAAGTCAGTTATTGGAACAAGATGGGTCTTCAGAAACAAATTGGATGAAGATGGTAAAGTTGTCAGAAATAAGGCAAGGTTGGTAGCTCAAGGCTATAACCAACAAGAAGGTATTGATTATACTGAAACATTTACACCTGTAGCTAGAATAGAAGCCTTACGCATTTTAATGTCATATGCTGCACAACACCAAATTACCCTGTTTCAAATGGATGTAAAAAGTGCTTTTCTAAATGGTATAATTGAAGAAGAAGTGTATGTTAAGCAACCCTCTGGTTTTAAGGATACTGATAAACCAGATCACATTTTCAAACTTAAAAAAGCATTATATGGTTTGAAACAAGCACCTAGGGCATGGTATGATAGACTCAGTTCTTTTATCATGCATAATGGTTTTACTAGAGGACAAGTAGACACTACTCTGTTCAAAAAATGCTCTAAAGAGAACTTTATTATAGTTCAAATATATGTTGATGATATTATTTTTGGAGCAACTAATGAAAAGCTGTGCAAGGAATTTTCAAGTCTAATGCAAGCTGAATTTGAGATAAGCATGATGGGAGAATTGAAGTTATTCCTTGGATTACAAATCAAGCAAACAAGTAATGGAATTTATATTCATCAACAAAAATATACCAAGGAGACACTCAAGAAATACAAAATGGAAAATGCAAAGCTCATGAAAACCCCTATGCAACCCAATGCAAAACTAAGCAAAGATGATGAAGGTAAAAAGGTAGATCAAACTGTCTACAGAGGTATGATTGGCTCTCTATTGTACTTAACTTCAAGCAGACCTGACATTCAATTTAGTGCCTGTATGTGTGCTAGATTCCAATCTGATCCTAGAGAATCTCATCTTAAGGCTGTTAAAAGAATATTTAGATATTTGCTTGGAACTACTAATCTTGGTTTGCTGTATTTAAGATCAAAAGAATACAGTGGGATATTGTGATGCTGATTTTGCTGGAGACAGAATAGAAAGAAAAAGCATCAGTGGAGGATGTCACTTCATTGGAGCAAGTTTAGTCTCATGTTCAAGCAAGAGGCAGACAACCATTGCCCTGTCTACTGCTGAAGCAGAATACATCTATGCTGCTAGTTGCTGCTCTCAACTCTTATGGGTAAAACATTAACTTGAGAATTACTCTATTTATGAACATAACATATCTGTATGGTGTGATAATTCCAGTGCTATATGCTTAACTAAAAATCCAATTCAGCATTCTAAGGCTAAGTATATTGAAATCAAAAATCATTTCATTAGGGATTATGTTCAGAAAGGCATCTTTGATATTAAGTTTGTTAAAACTGAAAATCAATGGACTGATATTTTCACTAAACCCCTCGCAGAAGAAAGGTTTTTATTTATTAGAGATAATCTAAACATGCATTGCATTGTTGAATGACATGTATGAATGTTAACGAGTCTATGCTAAATCTGTCATTACTCCTATATACATGTTCTTTTAACGAAGCGTTATTTTAGGGGGAGTGATGATACAATAGTTTAAGTGGAGTATGTCTACTATGCTTGCTGCATTACTATGATTTTCTTAACATGTTATCTTGCCTTTAACATATCTCATAAATAAAACTTGATAACCCTTTTTTATGTTGACAAAAGGGGGAGAAAGGGAGAAATGAATAGGGAGAATGGGAGAATAGGAGAAATAGAATGGGAGAATGAATATGATATGACCTGTTCACTTAAGAAAATTTCAAGCTGTCTATATATGCTATTTTCTTTGTTGATATTTTCTGAGGTTCATTAAATCATCTCAATGTTTGTCATCATCAAAAAGGGGAGATTGTTAAGTCTCTAAAATGTCTGATGTGCATTTCCCTAAGTTTTGATGATAACTAAACATTGGTTAATTATTTAATTAACCTTCATATTGGTTGCTAACCTGTCTATCGAGTGTGCAGATTAAATAAGTGATAGAAGCTCACGTCCAACACACAAGTGATTGAAACAAACGTCCAGCACTGTAGTAATTGAAACGCACGTCCAACACAAGCATTTGGAGCCCGTCCATTAAAGTATCAGAATAGCTCATCCATTAAAGTATCAGAATGGCTCGTCCAATGACGTGGCATTTGGAGCTCGTCCATTAAGGTATCAGAATTGCTAGTCCAATGACGTGGCAGATGGAGCTCGTCTATTAAGGAATCAGAATGGCTCGTCCAATGACGTTAAGGAATCAGAATGGCTCGTCCAATGACGTGGCAGATGGAGCTCGTCCATTAAGGAATCAGATGGAGCTCGTCCATTAAGGAATCAGATGGAGCTCGTCCATTTAGAATGGTCCAATGACGTGGCAAGAGGCTCTCGTCCACCAGAGTAACAAAAGTGCTCGTCCACTAAAGGAGACAGAATCGCTCATCCACTAGTCTTTGGACTTGTTGAGTCCTTAATATGGAGCTCGTCTACTAGCCCGAATGAAAAATCTTAAATGGCTAGATAGACGCGATTATTTTCAAGATGGAAGCACTTATCTTATAAACGCGAATTCTAAAAGGATTATCAGAATCGTATTTCAAAAACCAGAAAGAGACTTGAAGCCTTCTCTCCTACTCAGTTTCACGATTATCAAGAAAAGTCAGAACGACTCTATTGCATTAATGGCTGCCTAGACTGCTCAGAACGACTCTATTGCATTAATGGCTGCCCAGACTGCCCAGAACGACTCTATTGCATTTAATGAAGTTCTGCTTGAAGCCAACATGTGAGAGAATGTCTCTAACGGATCCTAAATGCTTGAATACTATAAATACAGAAGTCGTTGAAGATGAAGAAAGAGAGAATACACGCTGCATTAAAATAGCCATTACTCTGCTCATTAATTCTTTCATTCTTTCATTCTGTATTCTTCAATCATTTGAAGTTATTACGCAGACTTTCCTAAGCTTCGCACTTAAATCATTTTTTGAGTGTTAGTGAAAGATCTGCTTGTGAGAAGTTGTATTTATTACAAACCCAATCTCTCAAACAAACCTAAGTGAGCCTGAAGAGGCTAGGTGTGAAAATAATACTTGTCTTGATCCTGAAGTGGCTAGGTGTGAAAACAATACTTGTCTTGAGCCTGAAGAGGCTAGGTGTGCAAATAATACTTGATTTTGTAACCTTATCAGTTATAGTGGATAAATCTTGGTGCTGCCAAGGACTGGACATAGCTCTTTGCTTTGAAGAGTGAACCAGGATAAATCACTGTGCCAATCTCTCTTTCATAAACTCTTTAATTGCTTTAGTTTTTTCTTGCGTCTATCAGTGGTGTATTTTCAAAAGTCACCCATCCATCCTGTATTCTTCCACTCGTCCAAATCTAGCTTTTTGTTTGCGAAAAGATTGCAACTTTGCTTAAATTATGATAAACACAATTCAATCCCCCCTTCTCATGTTTATAGTCATCTATTTCAATATATAGGTCACGGATCATTAAATCCACACTTAGGATGTGTTTGAGCATACAACTTAATTAAGCGCTTATGCAATAAGCTCTTTTTCAAACAAGCTAAAGCAACTTATTTTCATAAGCTTCTCTCACAAGCTTATGAAAATAAGCTAGAAACAACTTATTGTAACACCCCGTTTTTCGTAAATAAGCTCAGTACTTTCATATATGTTATATATATGTTTGTATATGCTTGTTATGTTTGTTTTTGATGTCTAAGTTCATGTTGGGAAGGTTTTGTCTTAGGAATGTTTAACCGTTTTAGAGTCCTAATAACCTGTTTCCCCGTTTCGGCCATATCTTGAGTTCTAGATATTCGATTGGCGTGATATTTGATGCGTTGGAAAGCTAAGAGAATTATCTCCAAGTCTTATTTCAGGTGTTTTGGCCAAATTCAACTGTTTCGGCCTCGCCCCGCGAGCATTTGATCGCCCCATGAAAATCTAAAATTCAGCTTTGCGCTTTCGGGTTCGCCCCACGAACGGGAGTTTGCCCCGCAAATACATGAAGAACCAGAAAACGCGTTTTAGGTTCTTTTAAAGCCCAAATTGTGTTCCAAGCCATTTTTAACCCTTAAAACACGATCTAAACCCTAGTCTATCACGTCCCAACACTCAGAGCCGCCTCCCTTCTCTTTTTCTCTAAATTTCCATCAACCGTATCTAGAAATATCTCTCAAGGTAATCCGTTCTTGCACCATTCTTCACCATTCTTTGATAGTAGAACATCACTGTGAAAACGTGATCATCATATTCGTTGTTTAAACCTTCAAACAAGGTAAGGTTCGTACACCTCGTCCCTCTTGTTCTTTTCCTTTTTGATTTATTGGCTTAAGAGTCTAATTAAGGTGTTTCTTTGTTATTGAGGTCGTAGATAAGTACTTGTGAGACGAGATCTTAGAGGACCCTCTTTCTTCTTTTGAAACGCGAACCACATACCAGGTATGGGGAGAAGGAATAGTATGAGTATGTAGGCTCGGGGGTAGCGTAAGACGAAGGGTTACCCATAACCCTTTCCTTTGATAACATGTCTATACACCTTATGCCTATTTGTTATATGATGCTTAACTGTTATGATGTTGACGACTCGCATGACTGTTATTATTGATTGATGTTGTTTGTTATAAATATGTTGATGTTGTGATGCCATGATTATGATGAGTATGATGTTATTGAATGTTGTTGTGTTGTGATCTTTATGAGTGTTGATTGTTGAGGATTCTAATGCCAACAATGATGTTAAGACGTTAAAATACGTTAATGATGATAATGAGAATTAAGGGATGTTCCCCCAGTTGTTCATAATACATGAATATAGTGTGATATGTAATGTTATGTTCATAGGGCTTAGTTAAAGACCCTAGGATTGATTAGTGAGTGTTCTAGGAACATTAATAACGAAGCTATGATTAAAGGATTAATTCCCCCTGATGATAAGACATTAATATTAATGAAGAGCAGTTAAGATTAATGAAGCTATGATCAATGGATTAGTAAAAGTCAATAGGTTGAATCTATGAACTGTCCCAAGGATTAAGGAAAGGGTTTCTGAACCTTTCTGCCCAGATTAGTACGGCCACGCTCCATTGAGCACGGCCGTGCTCCGGTTTGAAACCCAGAGCAGGACACGCATTTAAGCACGCCATGCTCAGCAGGCAGCACGGTCGTGCTTACCTGCAGGTCCAGCACGCTCGTGCTGCGTGCTCACCTGACCAGAACAGAAAGCAGAATGTTGAAATAGGGGTTTTCACCCTAAACGCTTAAAAGACTTAATATGATACCAATGGAACATGAAGACCAAAGACAAGTGATAAGATGTTGTACCTTGGTAGCCTAGTGTTCACTCCAAGTGATAAGATGTGGTATCTTGGTAGCCTAGTGTTCGCTCCAAGGGGACCTTGATGCTTAATGGTCAAGGTTTTGAGCTCTGGTGCTTAATGGCCAGAGTGTTGTTAATGCTTAAAAGACTTAACGAAGAACGTTAAACGATAATTCTCGATAGCCTAGTGGTCGAGGTGTTGATGGTGATAAAACTTGGGTAGCCTATGGGCCCAAGTGGAGGTGGTGGTTATGGTTGTGTGTTGTTTGACATGCATTCATGCATCGGAGATGTTGATTTGAGGTTGTGCAATGTAGGGGAGGTTGTCCAAGAATAAGACAATCTGGCAGTCCCCGGGATTCGTCCGAAAGGGAATCAAGTATACACCGTGGTAGCGCATCCGAGAATAAGATGTGTCGGCTGTCCTAGGGGTCCACCCATGGTTTGGTGGATTGCCCCGGCGTTGGTGCTTATTGGCCAATGTGGAAATGTAACCCCAAAGTTGGCATCCTGGGTTAGTTTGGATCCAAGTGCATAGTATATGAGTGGAGTAGAACTGCATTGCATAGCATACACATTATATGATAATGATTGTTATGATATTGTTGTTTGATATAACATGCTTGTGTGATGTATGCTCGTCTTGCTAACTGCTTCCTTGCCGTTATATTCATGTATATGTTTCTTATTCCCTATCTCTATGTTTCTTGTTTGTGGCATGTATCGTTTATGCAGAGGTCGATGTGCAGCCAGTTGAGGAGTGACTCTGAGGAGCCGCGACTCGTAGATAGGATTTCCCGTTTTCAGTAGTTGTTTAGTTGTTTCCAGTTGTATCTGAGTTGTTTTATCAGATTGGTTATACCAGCTCTGTAGTGTGACACCGGGGTTGAGTTCGTTTATGATTTTGTTTAAGTTATGTTTTCTTTATAAACATGTTTTGGTTATTTCCGCGTTATGTTACAATGCGGCAGTCTCTGCCCGGTTTTGACAATTATATATATTTGCATGTGTTCTCTATCTTTTATATATGTGTTATCGCTTTTGAATGCATGCGGGGTAGATGGTGTCATACTTGTAAAAAGATCATCAACTATTTTAATAAACTATTTAATTTGCTTAGGTTTATTATTGTAAGTTATTCTCAAAAACTCTCTATAAGCTATTCCAAACGCACCCTTAATATGTTTTAAACATAATTGAACGACTATTATGTAAAGTGTATTTACGGAACTTCATGTCAAGATACATAAAAAAAATTGTTGATAAACTGAATTATGGTTGAGTTTATTAATCATAAACTAACTTATAAGTTGTTTTAGTCAAATAAACCCATAGTAGATGGCATCAAAATTTTTGAAAAAAAAAACTTACTTAAAGTGAGTTTAGATATAAAATAAAAATAAAAATATACATTCATCTTTAGATTATTTAGTGGATTGGAATTTTAATATATTTTAACTAATTAATGATAAATATATCATCATTTTCTTACTTGAAAATTAATTTTACTTTAAATGAGTCTTATCCAAAGATTTTTATTATTATGATTAATTTTTATTTGAAATAGACCGCAAGTAATCTTAGCCATATAAATTAGGTTTGTGAAATGTTTAAATATAATTAAGGTTAAAATAATCTTGATCCTTATAGTTTTATTCAATTTTAAATAGGTCTTTATATATAACTAGTATGTGCACCCGTGCCCGGCACGGAAAAAAATTCTCTAATATGATTATGAATGATACATATATGAATGATTAATAATATAATATCTAATCATTTAAAGTTTAATAAACAGAAAGATACAGTAGAGGAAACTGATTGATAAACAGAATTCACAAAATAGGCGAGTTGGTAATTAAGATAAAGGTTTAAGACCCAAAAAGTTAAAACGACATTAGTCTTCACATATATTGTTTTATGATCTGCAAGATTCACTTTCAGTTCAATCTTGCTCCTCTTAGTCAGCTTGTTTGTCCGTCAAAATTATACCCAACCCCCCGTTAATAATCTTGATAGCGCAACTGATTGGCCTAGAGAACAATGCCTCTTTAACAAACCGAGTAGGCAAATTCTACAATTACAAAAGTATACTAGTTAGTATAATTAGCAAAGATGTTCTATTAAAACACATTTTCTCTCTTAAAAATTTATTTGGTTTATTTCTCATCTTTTCCTTGTGCAAGTTTTACCATTTTTAGAAAATATTTTTATCTATCATATTATTATTTTTCATCCCTCTTGAAAATAGATTTGATATCCTCTTTTCCCCGTGTAAGTTATTTTTTTAGAAAATATATTTATCTATCATATTAATTTTTTGTTCTCTATGAAAATATTTTTTATTTGTTTATCATAAATTTGTGTTTTGTAAGTTATCTAAATTTGTTTTTGTTGAACAAAAAAATATGACCATTTTGACATTGTTAAAATGTTTTACATATATTTTGCATATGTAAAAGTACCTAAACTATTAGACAAACATGTGTGTGTGTGTGTATATATATATATATATATATATATATATATATATATATATATAGGTTAATGATTCAAATAGATGATACTTAAAATATAAATTTCACATTATAGTCAGATTATAGGGAGAAGATGTATATTCTAAAGGAATATTGTAAGGCTAAAACATTATGATATATAGCATAATAATATAACTGATAAAGTTCTTGATGTATAAGCATAAAAAAAAATCTTGATGTATATCCGTACAATAATAATTGAACTGATAAAGAGAAAATGAAAGACTAATCAATAAAGCAATACTATTATTATTATAAGATCTTTATTATATTAACCAAAGTGCACGACTCTCTCCCCTAATTTCTAGAAAAAACTGTGCTTTCTCCCTCCAAACCATTTTTTTTTGTTTTTTTGCAGAAGGTGTCCTATTTTCAATCAAGATAAGCTTGTATATTAATCATCTCGTATTTATATAACGATGATTCAAATAGATGTTACCCGCATTTATCTAATGATGATACAAATATTATTGTAATGGGGTTTCAAAATATATTAAAGTTTTTTTTTAAAAAAAAATTGTTATTCAATTAATATGCACTTTTAAATAAAGGTTTCCATTATTTGCAGACAATTTGTTTCATTTGAAAATATTTACTTTATACAATTGCATTAATAAAATTGATGAATGCTTTTTCTTTCAGGTTTGATTAATGAATTTAGTAAACTAACGTAGTTTGATTTTATGTATATTACTTATTTAAATTTCTTGTATTTTTTTTATATACATCTTTCTCTATTGAATGTGAGATATATAATTTCGTTTTTATATATTATATAAGTACAAATAAAAATTAGAAAGAAAACAAAATAGTATACTTAGTTAGAGCAAACTGCAAATTACTAAGATTGTTTTGTGATGCTGAGTGTTTGATTGGTGTTATTCTTTTGGCGTTTCTTGCCTCTCGGTGATTTGGCCTCTTTTGTTGGTTTCGACTGCTAGCTAGAATTAATCTCTACATTGTTATCTATTGGGGAATTAATCTCTTATTTTTAAGTTTAAAATGAATTTTGATGTCAGAAATTACCTTTTTTAATTCCAGATTATGAAAGCCTAATAGAGGCTTTCATGAGAAGCTTTTAACCTCGTCGTGAGACCTGTCCATAGTTTCCTTCTAATGGGGATTAGTTTATATATTATATAGATATATAGATATTGTATAGATTTTTGGATGAGTGTAATGTTAATTAGATAGTTGTTTGATGGTTCATATGGTTTCTTGAAATAGTGGTCAGATAAATTATTCATTACGGGAAAATGAAGATTTAGAAATGTTTTATTAAACATACTGAGTAATAAGATTATTGGGAATGACACTGTATTTACCGCACCTATTATGTTCGGAAGTGTACATGTATCTATTTTAAATGTTTAATAATGTATGATCATAGAATATGTCTTGGAATGTGTCACTATTTATTGAAATCAACGAATAAATTTGAAGAACTTCACAAAATATTTGGAAAGTGACGGCTAATTAAAAAGAAGCCATTATTTTTTTAGAGTGAAACAACCGGGTACTTTGTAAATTGTTACTAATAATTCTTATAATTCTTATTTTGAAGTTTAAAATGAATTTTGGTGTCAGAAATTATCTTTTTTAATTCCAGATTAGGAAAGTCTAATAGAGGCTTCCATGAGAAGCTTTTAACCTCATCGTGACACATGTCCATAGTTTCCTTCTAATCGGGATTAGTTTATATATTGTATAAATTTAAAAGTTTTTAATTAAATCCTTATACTTAAAAAAATTAAAATAGATCTCTATATTTAAGTAAATTTTAATTAAACTTTCTGTAATTAAATTATTTAATTAAGAAACTAAAACTTATAATATTAGAAACCTGTTTAATTCGATTGTGCAATCTTCCACATTTTAAGAAATTAAGAAATTAAAAAATGGAATTGTTATATTGAAAATAGTAACTTTTAAATTTTCAAGAAATTGAATACACAACTTTCAATACAATATTTATATTTTTAATTTCTTAACATGTATTTTCAATTTCTTAACATGTGTATTTTTAATTTCTTAATATGTGTAAAGTTGTATAGAATAAAAAATGAAAAATACTAATGAGTACCCTAAAAGCACTCATTAAGGAATCAATAAAATATACTAACATTTTTTTGGGATCTCTCAACCTTCCATCTACTTCTCTTTTCCTTCTTCTTCCTCATCCACCAGAAGATGGTGGTTTTGAGCCATTTTTTGGCCTGGAATCACCCATCTATATCGTTTTTTCTCTCATTTTATCTAAATAAGTGGTTTTTCCATATAGATCTAGTTTTTCTTTCATGTTTTTTCGTGTTTTCGTCGTCTGCATATAGCGGTGTTTTGTTCGTCGTCTTGTTGCGGCGTCGTTTGGTTTCCCGTCTTGTTGCGGTGTTTGTGTGGTTCAGATTGACAGATCAACTTCGATCCATTACAGGTTCAATCAAGACTTGTGCGTCAACGTTACAAATCCGGAGGCATGGGTATTCCGGTCACTTTGATTTTGTTACATTTGTAGGGATTTTGCGGTATTATGCTATTAACTTGGGTAACGTGAGTTTGTTCCCAGATTCATCCTTTTCGATTTTTAACGATGTTGAATTTGTGTTGTTCTCAATGTATTTTATCAATTTGAACGAATGAATATATTTTTTAGTAAACAAAAAAGGAATCAAGAAAAAAAATTATATAGAAAATAGATGTATTTAATATTTTAAAAAATAAAATATTTAATTTTTTAATAAAAACTTGGTTTTTTTATTCCATGTCAATCAACAAATTGAATAAACAATACTATTAAAAAAAAGTTTGATTCATTCTATTTGGAAGTTGGAAATGCCCCTTTTTCCAAAAGCGGGAGGATTCCTATCCACTATCCAGTTTAGTGCACACCTGTAGCCCAGAATGACCAAATCTTTGTCACACTAAATTCGTATCAAGATTTAACTTGTACTTTTATTACTCATAAAAAAGGAGGTATGTTATCAACATCTTATTTTTTTACTAACACATATTTAATTATTACTTTTTCTCTCTTCTCATACATTCCAAAACTCGAAAAACAAAGGGATTATAAGATGTTCATGATAGGTGTCCTCCAAAAGTGTTGAAATAACAATTCTGTAAAAAAAAAGTAGCCATTTATGTTGAATTAGAAATTTCTGAGAATAATTTATTAGGTCATCAACTCCAACCGATTCACACACGTCAAATTTTACCAAACGAGTAGGGCCCTGAAGCAATTTACGTGCCACCTAGCCTTTTTTTTCAATAAAAGACAGAGTACCGTTTCTTACGTTCACAGGTTCCTCGCACGTCACACACACAAAGGCAACTATTCAGTGCAGCCTATTCCCATGTCACCCTTTCAGGACGGTCCAATCAGAGCCCATAAGTAAGCAAGGTGCAGGTTTTCGAATATATTATGCTTTAAATAATTTAAAGTTCTTGTTAACCACTTTTCTAAGAATATTGGTTAAAGATTTCAATAAAAATAAATTTTGGAAAACTAAAAATAACATTTATCCAAATTTTAAATACCCCACTTTTTAGTAAAACTTTTTTTTTAATTCGTAATCGATTTCTTAAAGGAACGGATATCCTCTGTCCCACTTTCCTGTCTCATTCTCTGTCCACATCAATCATAATTTGTCACTTAATAAAATATAATAATAACTCATTAATACTTATGTAGATTCCTAACATTTGATTGATATGGAACACTAAAACATCATTTGTTGGGACAACAGATTTGTATCCTTCTTAAAGATACTTGCTAGCATTCTCCGTAATTTAATATTCTTGAACTAATTTTTTAGTTAATAAATAAAAAATTCAATATTTTTTAGTATTTTGAATATTGTTTATCTATTTTTTCTTTAGGTTGAACCAGTTCCTTGATCCTTATATGTGACATTGATTTTCAATTTGATCCTATACATAAAAGAATTATAAATCAATTCTTGCATAAGACAATCATTTTCAGTTTGGTGATCATCGTTTATTGATGTTATAACACTGTCATATGACAGACCAATTTAAAAATGATTGTCACGTGTAGAGACCATGTTCAAGTTTTTTGTTCAATTTATTTCATACACATAATAATATTTTTCAATTTAGTTCATATACTTTGTAATGTCGCAGCACTGCAAGAACCAATTGTTCTTGACAAGAAATGCAGAAAATGGAATTATGCAGAATGCAGAAAACAAAAATGTGCAGAAGAGTAAGAGAAGAGAAGAATAATAGCAGGATGTTATCGTGGTTCAGAGCAAAATTGCTCCTACATCCACACTGAGGACGATTTTATTCTCTGATCACAGCAGCAAGACTTTCAGGTAAGTCACTTGGCACACTACCCCACTTGCACTCAAGGTTTTTACAAATCAACCGAATGTACAAAATCTCCTCTTATACAGCATATTAGCTATGACTTTATATCTCTCTATTCTCTAGCTTGACAAGTTACAAAACAGTTACAAGACTCAACAACCATAACTGACTTGGTTGTAACTAACTGATACTAGTATAGAAAGATCACATAACTAACTACTAACAGACTTAACTACTTCACTGATATCACATAGTTAACAAAGTTCTATGCATAACCTAACTTTCTAACTAATCGATGATCCATCTGCCACAAATCTCCACCCTGGATCTTCAATTCAGGTGCCAGTTAGGTATGCATCCAGACTCTTAAAGAGACTTATTTATCACAGGTTCCAATCCTTGCCAAATTCATGCAGTGCTGGAATTTGGCTCTTGGAACCACCTTGGTTAACATATCAGCTATGTTGTCTTCAGTGGGGACCTTTTTCACTTCAACTATGCCATTTGCAATGATGTCACAAATGTAGTGCATTCTGATGTCAATATGCTTTGTCCTCTCATGGAACATTTGGTTCTTTGAGAGATGGATAACACTTTGGCTATCACACCATACAATCATAGGAATTTCCCTCCCTCCCAGTTCATTTACAAAACCTTTGAGCCATATTGCTTCCTTTATGGCTTCAATCAAAGTAATATACTCAGATTCAGTGGTAGATAAGGCAACTATTGATTGCAAATTTGCCTTCCAACTTACCACATTTCCATAGAGAGTAAACAAATATCCTGTTAGAGACCTTCTTCTGTCAATGTCCCCTGCAAAGTCAGCATCCACATATCCTGCTACATTGCTGTTTTCTGTTTTTGATTTACGAAATATCAGTCCAACAGATTTTGTCCCTTTCAAGTATCTAAGAATCCACTTGACTGCATGCCAATGCTCCTTCCCTTGGTTCCCCATGAATCTGCCGACCATGCTGGCATCATAGGCAAGATCAGGCCTTGAACATAGCATACATTAAGCTCCCTATGGCATTGGAGTAAGGAATGCTATGCATGTACTGCTGGTCTTCATCAGTTTTGAGAGATTGTTCAACTGATAGCTTGAAATGACCAGCTATAGGAGTTGAAACTGCCTTGGCATCTTGCATATTGAACCTTCTAAGCACCTTTTCTGCATAACCTGATTGATGTAAGAAGAGAAGTCTTTCATCTCTCTTTCTTAGGATTTCCATCCCCAAAATCTTTCTTGCAGCTCCTAAGTCCTTCATCTCAAATTCAGAACTTAGTAGACCCTTGAGCTTGCTGATTGCTTCTAGATCTTTACTTGCAATGAGCATGTCATCAACATAGAGTAGGAGATATATCTAGTGACCTGAGCTGGCTTTCTTGAAGTAGACATAGCAATCAAAAGAACTTCTGTTGTAGCCATTTGATACTACAAAAGTGTCAAATCTTCTGTACCATTGTTTTGGTGACTGTTTCAGTCCATACAAGGACTTTTTCAGCAAACATACCATTTGTTCTTTTCCTTCTACTTCATACCCTTCAGGTTGCTTCATGTATATCCTTTCATCTAACTGACCATGTAAGAAGGCTGTCTTCACATCCATTTGCTCAAGTTCCAAGTTGTGGACAGCAACTAGAGCAAGAATGACTCTAATCCTTGTATGTTTCACAACCGGGGAAAAAATCTCATTGTAATCAATTCCTTCCCTTTGTGTGAAACCTTTTGCAACGAGTCTAGCCTTGTATCTACTTCCTTCAACCCCTGGAATTTTTGGTTTTCTCTTAAAAATCCACTTGCAACCTACAATTTTGTGATTTGCAGGTTTTTCCACAAGTTCCCAGGTGCTGTTTTTCATAAGGGAGTTTATCTCATCAGTCATAGCAGTTTTCCAATGCTCTTTATCTGAACTTTCCATTGCCTCCTTGTAGTTAATAGGATCAATTACTTGATCCTCAATTTCTACACTCAATGCATAAGCAATGAGGTCTGCATAGCCGAGCCTTTGAGGTGGTTTGATCTGCCTTCTAGCCCTGTCTCTGACCAGATTGTAAGATGATTCTGCTGCTTCATGTTGCTGTTCATCAGTATCAGTAGGTGGCTGAGCACAATCATCTGTTCTGTCTACAGTATCATGCTCCACCTCCAATTGAACCTTGTTATCAGGTTCATCTGGTTTCTTAGACATCTCTGTTTTCTGCCCTGCATCCTCAAGCATACATTCTTCCTTGAAAACAACATCTCTGCTGATCACAGCCTTTCCTCCACCTGGATTGGTTAACCACACCTTGTAACCCTTTACACCATCAAGATATCCCAAGAAGATTCCCTTCTTTGATCTAGGCTCCAATTTCCCTTCATTTACATGAATATAGGCTGTACATCCAAATATTCTCAGGTTGTCATAGGTTGGTGCTCTTCCTGTCCACAACTCCTCTGGTGTCTTGAAATCAATAGCAGCTGAAGGAGACCTATTGATTAGATAGCATGCAGTGTGGACTGCCTCTCCCCAAAACATCTTGCTTAGGTTGGAATTGGACAACATGCACCTAACCCTCTCTAAAATGGTCCTGTTCATTCTCTCAGCAAGACCATTTTGTTGAGGAGTTAGTCTTACTGTTTTGTGCCTAGTTATCCCATTATCCTTGCAAAACTCAGTGAACTCTTCACTTAGATATTCAAGTCCATTGTCAGTTCTAAGTACCTTAACTTTCCTTCCTGTTTGATTCTCAACAAGTGCTTTCCATTGTTTAAAACACTTGAATTCTTGATTCTTATGTTTCAGCAAATACACCCACACTTTTCTTGACCAATCATCTATGAAAGTTATGAAGTATCTAGCACCACCTAATGAGGGAACCCTTGCTGGCCCCCATATATCAGAATTCACATAATCAACCGAGACTTTGGTTGTGTGTATGGCAGAAGAAAACTTAACTCTTTTATGTTTGCCATAAAGACAGTGTTAACAGAATTCTAACCTTTCAAAGTCTCCATTTCCTATTAGACCCTGCTTATACAATTCCTCCAAGCCTCTTTCACTAACATGAGCTAGTCTGAGGTGCCATAGCTGTGTGGAATTTAATTTTGATACAGAAATTAAACTAGCAGGATTTAATATAGTTGCACCTTGCAATCTGTACAAGCCATTCTTTCTGGTTCCCTTCATCATGACCATTGAGCCCTTGCATATCTTCAGAACACCACCTTCTCCTTTGAATGTACATCCTGCTTGATCCAGCATGCCAAGAGAAAGGAGATTTCTCTTCAGCTCGGGTACATGTCTAACATCTGTGAACAATTTTGCTGATCCATCACTGAATTTTATCCTAACATTGCCAATTCCAGCTACTTTTCAAGCAACATTGTTCCCCATTAGCACCTTTCCAGCATCAATCCTTTTATAAGATTCAAACCATTCTTGATTAGGGGTCATGTGGAATGAACACCCTGAGTCAAGAATCCATTCCTCACTGCAAGAATCTTCAGTCACTGCCAACACATCCGAGCTTTCATACCCATCTGCTACCACAGCCATATCATTTGAGTTTTGCTTGCCATTATTATTTCTTTTCCTCTCAAGACAGTTCTTTCTGAAATGTCCCTCCTTATGGCAGTAGTAACACTCTTTCTTGCCTTTGGATTTGGATCGGTTCCTCCTATTCTTGCCCTTTGTTTCTCTGTTATCAGTTCTTCCTCTGACAAATAGCCCTTCTGCATCTCCACCTTCACCTTTATCATAAGTAATTCTCTTCTTCATTTCTCGAGAATTAAGAGTGGCTTTAACTTCTTCTAAGGTGAGGCTTTCTTTACCAAACATCATTGTGTCAACCAAGTTCTCATAAGAGGGAGGAAGCGAGCACATCAACATCACAGCTTGGTCTTCATCATCAATCTTCACATCAAGATTCTTTAAATCAAGAGCTGCCTTAGTGAATTGAGAGACATGTTCTTTGATTGATGATCCTTCCTCCATTTTCAGCTGATGGAGTTTCTTCTTCAAATAGAGTTTGTTTGTCAATGACTTAGTCATGTATAGGCTTTCAAGCTTGAGCCAAACACCTGCAGCAGTGGACTCATCAGCTATCTCGTGAAGAACTTCATCTCCTAAAGAAAGAATGATCATGCTATGAGCCTTGTTGATCAAGTCTTTCTTTTCTTTTTCTGAAAGCGTTTCAGGCAGTCTATTCATTCCTCCCAAGGCTTCCTCGAGTCCTTGATGAACAAGAAGGGCCTTCATCTTGATCCTCCATAGGCTGAAGTCATTCTCCCCATTGAATTTCTCCAAATCGAACTTGGCAGTGCCCATCGCGGAATCAACCCCAATTCGACAAAGCTCTGGATACTAGTTGTAATGTCGCAGCACTGCAAGAACCAATTGTTCTTGACAAGAAATGCAGAAAATGGAATTATGCAGAATGCAGAAAACAAAAATGTGCATAAGAGTAAGATAAGAGAAGAATAACAGCAGGATGTTATCGTGGTTCAGAGCAAAATTGCTCCTACATCCACACCGAGGACGATTTTATTCTCTGATCACAGCAGCAAGACTTTTAGGTAAGTCACTTGGCACACTACCTCACTTGCACTCAAGGTTTTTACAGATCAACCGAATGTACAAAATCTCCTCCTATACAGCATATTAGCTATGACTTTATATCTCTCTATTCTCTAGCTTGACAAGTTACAAAACAGTTACAAGACTCAACAACCATAACTGACTTGGTTGTAACTAACTAATACTAGTATAGAAAGATCACATAACTAACTACTAACAGACTTAACTACTTCATAGATATCACATAGTTAACAAAGTTCTATGCATAACCTAACTTTCTAACTAATTGATGATCCATCTGCCACATACTTTAAATCAAATAAACGACGTTATAACAGTAATAAATGATGAGAATCAAATTGAAAACGATTATTACGACTGAGTTGAATTTTTTTTAACATATAACTATTAAACTGAAAATATGTATCACGTGTAGGGACTAAATGATTAGTTTAAATGGGTTTTATTAAATATTTCAAAAGATATTTGATATAATAAAACTCTTCAAATTATTGCACGAACAAACATCGGGTAATAATTTTATTTTAGCTTTGTAAGATGATTATTTTAACGTTGAAATAATACTTGAACCGTTATCCTCCTTCCATCATATAATACTGTTATAATTGCGCTTAACCCTATATAGTGTGAGTGGGATTTGAGTAATAGTATAGGGTATGTTTGGCCTTTTTATTTAAAATGGGTTTCTTTTAGAAATTATTTATCAGTTTAGGATTATTTTGAAACTATTTGTTAATGGGAGGTCCTTTTAGACACGTGGTATATTTTTTTTTTTACTCTGACGGGTCAAAGGTGTCAATCAGCTTGGCGCCTTCAGACTGGCGCATACCAAGGTCAAAGGTGTCGGTCAGACTGACGCCTACCATTATTAAAAAAAAGATAATTAATAGCAATAACAAGAGGTATAAAAAAATAATAGCAATAACAATTTACATCAATAATTATTCACCAATTATTACAGTAGTAAAACAAAATTTTACCTTGTAAGAATTAAAAAAAAGTTACCTGCAATTTTAAAGGAACACTGCTACAAAAAAAATTATACTATAAATATAGAGAGTAACGATGACATTAATGATAAAGTATCTATTTAAAACAACAAGAGGCAATAAAAAATCCCTAATAACAATTAGCAAATAATATCACAAGAGGCATAAAAAATAATAGCAATAACAATTTACACCAATAAATATTCATCAATAATAGTATCAATGTCATCGTTACTCCCTATACTTATAGTATAATTTTTTTTGTAGCAGTGTTCCTTTAAAATTGTAGGTAACTTTCTTTTAATTCTTACAAGATAAAAAAAAAAATTACTACTGTAATAATTGATGAATATTTATTGGTGCAAATTATTATTGCTATTTTTTTTATGCCTCTTGTGATATTATTTGATACTTGTTATTAGTGATTTTTTTATTGCCTCTTGTTGTTTTAAATAGATACTTTATCATTAAGTGATTGTTACTCCCTATAATTATAGTATAATATTTTTTGTAGCAGTGTTCCTTTAAAATTACTGGTAACTTTATTTTAATTCTTACAAGGTAAAATTTTGTTTTACTACTGTAATAATTGATGATTATTTATTGGTGTAAATTATTATTGTTATTATTTTTTTATGCCTCTTGTTATTGCTATCAATTGTCTTTTTTTTTTAATAATGGTAGGTGTCAGTCTGGCCGACACCTTTGAAGGTGCAGTCTGACTGGGGCCTTTGACTCTGGTAGGCGCCAGTCTGACTGGCGTCTTTGACCCGTCAGAGTGAAAAAAAAATGAAATATGCCACGTGTTCAAAAGGACATCCCATTAATAAATAGTTTCAGAATAATTCTAAACTAATAAATAATTTATATAGAAAACCCATTTTCTTCAAAAATCCGTGTGTCTGTGTCAAACGTAGTTTGCACCCTGCATTTTTATAGTATATTTAATAATTCTCAATAGTTAATAAAACAAGTAAGAAATAAAATAAAAAAATGTTATTTAAACATATAAAAATAGATATTTTATTTAATAATTAAAAGTATTACGACAATGTGTTAGATTAGATCATCATAGAAGACGATGGGAGTGCAGGGTTGTGAAGCTAGGGAATGAGGTAGGGAATGAAAAAGTCCCAATAATAAGGCAGAGTCCCAACTCCAACCGCAAGAGCTGCGTGTCGAAGCTACATGGAAGGGAGGACAGATGGGGTCGCAGCATAAGGCAGTTTTTCTATGTTAATTACATCACTCGCTTATTAAATTTTTTTCTTTTAATTCCCTTATCAGTTAACATTTCCCTAATTAGGTTATTAAAGGGTGTTTGTTAGACCATCTTTAATGATGATTCTTACATGAGTTCTTATTCATAAGAACCGATTCTTAAAAGTTCACCCATGAATGTTCCTAAGTATCATCATGTAGAACGGTCTTATATAAGAACCGTTCTTGCCAAAAAAAAAAATGTTTGCAAAAAAACTTTGGTTGAAATAAAAATAAATAAAAATAAAAGTATAAATAATAAGCGGGGTCAATTATGGGACCTACTTAAGAACTAAAATGAGTTCTTTCATTGGAGTAAAAAATGAATTATGTTCTTATATCTCATGTGGCATCTATGAACCCACAAAATGATGTAAGAACCAAAACGTGGTTCTACCATTGTGGATGCTTAGGACATTAGTTAATGAATCAAAAAAAGCAAATTTTGTATTAGAACATCTCCAATAAGAATTGCTTATCGAGTTCTTAAATCTATGTGATAAATAAGGAACCATTGAATAATTTTTCCCCATTAGAGTTTATCTATATGACAATATGAGTTTCTTAAAATAAGGATGAATTCCTTATATAAGAAATCACAAAGATATATTGCCTATAAATAAATAAAAAAATTGCTCACCACTTTTGATTTACTTAAATATTATCTATAGGAGATATTCTTAAAAAGATAAGTAAAATATTTTTCAATATATTAAATTCTTCAGTTTTTCATATAGACTTTTCATTTTTAATTCCCCAACTACAGCCATAAAGACATGTCATTCTCCTTATATAAATTAGACTATTGTTAATGATTGTTCTAATGGATATTGATTAAAAAAATCTAAAAAATGCTACTTCCGATCTATAATATAAAAAATAAATGAATTATTTTTTTATCCAAAATATAAGAAATATACATTATTTTTTAAACATATTAAATATTAATTTTTAATATTATTTTTATTAATTATTGTCATTAATTATAGACTATCAGAATATTAATTAAAGTTAGAAGGGACATTTTTAGAAATTTATGAATATTAATTATAATTAACTCATTTCAATTTGTTTCCTTGATATGAGTATTTTAAGATTTTGTTTCTTACATTATAAACAAAAAATAATAGTTTTTATAAGAAATAATATATTCAACACATTAAAAATAAACATATTTATTTTTAATAAATAATTATTCTGTCTAGATTTTTTAAACAATATCAGTAGAGCAGCCTCTATAAATTATAGTTTCACTTAAAAGCCAAATATTAATTAATCAAATATACACAAGTTATAATGATGTAAAAAGATTGAATAATAAATAAATAAATAAATCACAAAAGTGTGTTGTCCTCCTTTTGTTGTTCTCCCACTCAAGTTCACAAGTCAAATCAGTAATCTCACAGCACAGCACAACAGATGCGTGTATATTTCACACACGTGTCACTTTCTTATCTGTCATTTCTCCTCCTTTTATCGTCTCCCCTCATCAATTCCTTTCTTTTCTCTCTCTCTCTCTGTGTCGTGTCTCCTTTCTTCTTTCTCTTTCTTTCGGCTACTATTGATTCATGGAGGATGTGCAAAATGAACGAGTCGACTCAGAGTTGGTGTCCACGTGTTCCGGCTCAGGCATTTCCTCCGTACCTAGCAGTGAGGATCTCCGCAACATGACCAGCTACGGCGACATTTCCTCTATCAGCAGCGGCTCCGGTGAGAAGTGCGTGGGAAGGAATAACAAGGGAGTGAGTTGGGGACAGTGTTCGGTGATCGGAAGACGGAAAGAGATGGAGGACGCGGTTGCCGTTATACCGGGATTCATGTCTTGCACGTGCCATCACGTAGGCGGTTGTACGGCTCCAACATCCAGATCCTCCGCTGAGATCTCACCTCTTCATTACTTTGCCG
The DNA here is from genome assembly GCA_030762895.1 of Sophora flavescens. Taxonomy (NCBI): domain Eukaryota; kingdom Viridiplantae; phylum Streptophyta; class Magnoliopsida; order Fabales; family Fabaceae; genus Sophora; species Sophora flavescens. The sequence continues at coordinate 217,625,543 of CM061064.1, read as the reverse complement.
TTTACGACGGTCACGGTGGCTCTCAGGTATATCGTTTTCCTCCTTCCATTTTTTTCATTATTATTATATATATTTATATAATTTTCATAGAACTTAGGTTTTTATAGCATCCGGTAGAAGCACACTTTAATTCTTATCTATTATTTCATGGGTTCATACATATAACAACACAACCCTTTTTTATTCTAATAAAAGAAATCATTTTATTTTAAATGAGTCCCACAATTGATCTTATTTATTATTTATACTTTTATTTATATTTATTATTTTTATTTCAATAATTTCTTTGTGATGGTATTTAAGAATTTCAAATCATCCATCTTCAATGAATAAATTTTAAGAACAAGTTTTTACAAATAAAAACTCTCACCACTTTCGGAGCTTATGTTTTGAAAGAGTTGTCCTCGTTGTGGTGACTTGGCAAGAAAAGTGAGTGCAGTTTGTCCCATTTTGCATAATATTTCTTATTTCCAATAGTTATCTAACTGATAAATAGAGCAAAAAAAAAAAAAACTGATAAATAAAGGCAAAAATAGTAGGTCAGAGTGGAAGCGTAATTGCATCCACAAATTTTATCTTCAAAGTCAAGGTTCGAATTTTAGAATCACAATCATTCCCGAATTAAGTGTTAATATCACATTTATACGTGAATCAAGGCCAAACCTTTTTTTTTTATATACAGAATCAAGACCAAACCTAATCAATAATTCTACCAAAAAAAAAACTAATCAATAATATTTTGGCATGGGACTACAGTAAGAAAATAAAAATATAAGTATTTAATTCTTTTTTTAATTATTTAAATGCATAATAAATATTAATTTATTTTTTTATTATATGCTTTAGGGGCACACGAAACCAAGCTTATACATGAGTTGATCATAGTTTACAGAAGAAAACATTCAATACTTTATTTAACAAGAGTTCTCTTATTTTGACAATAACATTATTGTTCAGTTATAAAAAAAGAAATAACATTATTGTTCAACATCATATATTTCTACTTTTTAATATTTATTTATTATTTTATTTTCTCTCATCCTATATTTTATAAGAGGAATGATTTTTGTATACAAAATGGGACATCATAAGGTGTCTCATTTGTTTTTAGTATATTTTGGAGAAGCGTGTATACTAAGAAGATAAAAAGTAAGTGAGAGATAGAGATAAACATATACGGTATCACACGCAGTGTCCAAAATTTGTGTTCAAATAACAACTCATTTTATAATTTCAAAACACCGCTCAAGCATACTTTGTGTGTATGGTGTCAATATCTCTATGTACAAAAATCATTACCATAATTGATTTAAGGTTAAAATATATTTTTGGTCCTTCATCTTTTGGGTAAAATTCATTTTGGTTTTTTATTTTTTAAAAGATTTAAATTAATCTTTTATATTTCAAAAGTGAACGAAAATGGTCCTTTCTGTCAATTACCATCCATCTGTAGACGGAAAATGCTGATGTGGCATAAAATATTTTAAAAAAAAAGGAAAATTAAACCCAGAACATAACCCAACCCAGATCCGGCTAAAACAAAACATGAAGATCTTCAAACCTCGTTCATAGATTCGTCCAAGAACTCATGATTCCATGAATTAAATTGAAAATAAAAAAGCAAGCTTTGACGTCCCAAGAACTAACCTATCATAGATACTGGTTAAAGACCCCATATCAGGAACCAGAACCCTTTTATCCATCTTCTTTGCCCCACCAAAGTATGACAATGCACCCAATCATTTGGAACCATAACTCTCAAAACGTTTGGAACCAGAACTCAAAACAATTTGGAACCAAAAATCACAAAATGATTATGCAAAGAAAACAATTTCAAAATCCCAGATGAGAAATGTTGAAATTGAATGATATTTATCAAAAGGGTAAAATAAAAATGCAAAATTGAACACAAACAAAGAAAGAAAAACATTAGGCTTTACCTTTTTGTCAAATCCAAAAATCCCATGAACCAACATAATAGGAGGAAGATCATGAACATTGGTCTCTCTATCTTCTTCTACCTTGAGCATTTTTCCCTCTTTGACCTCAACATTGTTCACATCAGGCTTGTGAAAATATTCATTGAGAGCCTGGGAGAGATTTCCAGCAACAACTAAGTTGAACTCTGCCATCTCCGCCGTCTCCGTCGCTCGCATATTTGGACTCGCCTCCTCCCTCCGCCAACACCGTCTCGGCCAGCACGATGTCATCGTGCTCCACAAGTCGTACCACCATCTGCCACTGCCTCCAACTCCTTGGTACCTGTGTGCCATATGATGAATATGAAGTAAGAGATGAACCAGATCTAGGTTGGGTTTAATTTTTTTTTTAAAAAAGTTTTATGTTAGTCAGCGTTTTCCGTCTGCAGATGGATGCTAGTTGACGGAAATGACCATTTTGGTTTACTTTTGAAACATAAAGAACCAATTTGAATCTTTTAAAAGATAAAGGATCAAAATGAATTTTACCCAAAAGATAAAGGATCAAAAATATATTTTAGCCTTAATTTAATAATTAGGAGAATTTATAAAAGAAAGTCGCAGAGGATATGATACTTTTTTTATTTATTTTAATGCATCGTATATGTAAAAAAATTAATTATTAATTATTATGTATTATTATTATACAAATATTGAGAAAATTAAAACGTGATATAACAGAACAACTTTTTTTTTTCATAAGCTCCACGTTTAATTAAATTTCGGAATTATTGTGTTGGTTAAAAAAATTAAAGCTGGGAATGTGGGTTGGTGGGTGGGTGGGTTACATAGGAAGGCCACGTGTTAGTAGCAGTAGAGTGGTCCATACGAGAAGGAGATAAGTATGACCGTGCGCGCGCTTTTCTCTTTTAAGGACAGATACTTGTAAATTGTTACATAGGGAAGGATTGGTTAAAGTACTGACTTCTCAAGTGGTTTCCATCACAGACGAATTATCGCATTTGAGGCATGCCAAAAAATCCATTTTCATCTTCTGCTTTTTTTTGGAACTAATTGGAGCTTTGAAAATAAATACTCCCTTTTGTAAAAATTATTCAATTTTGTTAGCAGGGGTCTTTGTTTTTTTTTAAACAAAGCAGGGGTCTTTGTAAAAAGAGATAAAACAATGTTTTAAAAATTAAAATGAAGCATTTAATGTATTAAAATATAATTTTTTTTTCTTCCTTTTGAAATAAAAACAGTAATACAGTATATGTTCCGTAAAAAAAAACAGTATATGTTAGTATTTATGTTTCGGTGACCCGATCGGGGAAAATTTGTGTGGATCTTTAGGAGAAGGGACTAGGGAGAGCCACCTGCATGGAAGGATGAGAACCTGTTGAAAGAGGTGTCTTGTTCATGGAGAAATTTTTAAATAATCATAGATCAATTATTATTTCTTATTTTAATTATATTTTTAATCTTGTAATAAATGTGACATATCTTAAAATATAACATACATTAAATAATATAAAATGTTTTCTTATTAACAAACACTTAAGAATCTCTATTGTATACATATATAAGTGGGATCTAGGCTTCATTGTGCAAGAGAGGCATTTTGATGTTCTGTTTTTGTTTCAAGGTAGCTTCTAATGTGAGGGAGTTATTAAATCCCTCATAGGTGAGGGAGTTTAATTGACCATTAGATATATCAATATAAAAAGTTGGTGGCTGAGATTATATCATGGTTACCTGAACTTCTAGTTGCCCCAAAGTTTTATGAATTTTACCCTTGTTTTTTCTAAATTAATTGATTACACATCGCAAATTCTGAAGGTCTCAACCCAAAAACTAACAGAAATCAATTGCAGATCGGAAATAAATGAGTACAACAAATAGGAAATCATGGAGGAAAAAAAAAAGAAATTATCCTCACCAATTTATCAACCAGTGTATAAGAGAGAATGATAAAAGAACTAATTAAAGGGAATATGCAGGTATGAGATGAGGGTAATAGTTCTTCTGAGAATTCAATATAACTCAAAAAATACTAAAACAATGATGATTACAAGCAAAATAAATAGAAGATTACAATCTTGAATAACAAATATTACAACACCTCTCAATTGGGTAATCCCCAAATTTTCTTCAAGGTTTACGCCCCCACAAAGCGAGTCACAAGTGGCCATCAATGGTCACCAAGACCAGGATGGTATTTCTCAAGCATGTCTTCATCTCTTCATTTTGTTCCTATGTGCGTTTCTTCTTTTTTTTCTTCTTCCGCATCTTCATTTCGTCTTCTCCACATTTTCTTTCTTGCGATTCCAGATCTGGTTTCTTCAATTTTTAGATCTGATTTCTTGGCATTTTTTTTTCTCTTTCTGATAAGCCACCGCTACTTTCTTCGTTATCGGTGATTTCGCCATGTTTTCTGGCAAGCTAGAACGAGATGACATGATTCTCTCTCCCTGCGATAGCGTTATTTTTCTTCTTCTCAGATCATGTTCATTGTTGTTTCCTCCGCTTCGCACTCTGTCTGGTTCTGTTTTCGGATCTGGTTTCGATATTTCGATTCTTGGTGGCCGGGAATGGTGTTCTCCGACGCCGTTTTGTTGTGGTGGTCGGAGATGTTACAAGTATGTAACAATTCTAAACCAATAGGAGTGGAAGTAGGCCAGGCCGCCCAACAGGGGCCTATGGCCTGTTTATGGCCCGGCCTATTTAATAAAAGTGTCGGATAAAGGCTTTTTCAAAAGCCTTTTTAGATAAATAGGTCAGACTTGAGCCGAGAAAAAAGCTCTACGAAACGATAGAAGCTACCTATTTATAAATAATAAATAAATAAATAAATAATATTAAAAATAAAATTATTTTTTATTATATATATATAATATGATTTATATAATTTAAAGAGATACAATTTGCTCTTTATTTATAGAATGTTGGTTTGCTCCACATATATACCTTGAGAGATGTGGGACTTTATAGAATGTTGGTTTGCTAAGTCCCTAGATGCAACCACGATGACTACTTTTCGCGATCTTATTCCTACGAAGCTTGCTGCTGGTGTCTGGGACTGTCTCATGAAATATAAAAAAAAACTGTACCTAATTTTCCTCAGACCGAGACGTGCCAGTTGCTCATCATTGATAGAACTATTGATCAAATTGCTCCTGTGATACATGAATGGACATATGATGCCATGTGCCATGATTTACTGAATATGGAAGGAAATAAATATGTTCATGAGGTTCCTGGAAAGAATGGTGGCCAACCCGAGAAAAAAGAAGTTCTGTTGGAGGATCATGATCCTATATGGCTTCAAATTCGTCATGCACATATTGCTGTTGTAGTGAACGTTTGTGCTTAGTTATGATTCTTGCAGCCATTTATCCTGAGAAATTTGAGGGAGAAAAGGGTCTGAATTTGATGAAGGTAGCAAGGAGTTAGTCCCACATTGTTAAAACTATACATGTGAAACAGACCATTATTCTATAAATAGAGAGCAATTGGGTATCTTTTAATAAAATTAGATAGGTCCTTAAAAAGGCTAACAGGCCAGGCTTGGCTTTTAAAAAGGTCAGGCCAAGCTTAAAAAAAAGCCTTTGACAGGTAACAGGCCAGACTTAGGCTTTTAATTTTTCAAACAGACCAGACCTATTTAATCAAAGCCTGACCTGACCTATTTCCACCCCTATGAACCAAAGACTATATTGCAAAAATTATATTTATAAAAGACTACTATTAACACTTTAAAATGATACTAAAAACCCTATATATACCTACACTATCCGGTCAATTTAAACTCCCTCACTGTGAGGGATTTAACAACTCCCTTATGTTAGATGTAATCTCCTTTCAAAGGAGCAGAGCTTGAAAAATACATCCCGTTTTGGAAAAATTATTTATTTAATTTAGAATATTATAATTAATAAATAATAAGTGTTTTTGTTGTGGTGGTCGGAGATGTTACAAGTATGTAACAATTCTAAACCAAAGACTACATTACAAAAATTATATTTATAAAAGACTACTATTAACACTTTAAAATGATGCTAAAAATCCCATGTATACCTACATTATCCGGTCAATTTAAACTCCCTCACTACGAGAGATTTAACAACTCCCTTATGTCAGACATAGTCTTGTTTCAAAGGAGCAGAGCTTGAAAAATATATCCCGTTTTGGAAAAATTATTTATTTAATTTAGAATATTATAATTAATAAATAATAAGTGTTAGGGTTACTGTATTTGGATGGGTGGCCCCAATCGGAGAAAAAGTGTGTAGATCGTACATAGTAGGAAAAGGCAGAGCCACGTAAGTGGAAGAATGAGCTTTTTGTTGAAAGAAAGTGTATTGTTCACGTGTGAGTAGCCTATTAAGTGGGACATGTCATTATGCGTCTTTGTACCCCCTTTTGAAATTTGGGATATTATAGGGTTCCCAGTTCCCACTGATAGTGGATCGTGGCGTGTATGCTCCAGTTTGGAAATTTTTTCTTGCATGTGTCAAAAAATCAGTAATATATATATATATATATATATATATAGTTAGGGTCCATTGACCGTAGGTGTAAGTTTTTTTGACTTACATCAAATCTGAATCGTTAAAATTAATTAATCTAACGGTTTAGATTAATCCAATAAAAAAAAAGTCACACGTGCCCTTTATTTTTTGTTACCCTTTCATTCCGCAACGTCACTACGTCAGTCCCTTAGGGATTCCTTTCCGGTTCAACAGAGGCTACCAGTTCAATAAGGGCCGTTGTTGGTGCTATAATTAGCGTTTGTGTTGCTTCTGTTCAATTAGAGGTTGAATTCTAATTGCGTGTTTGGATATGCGGCAGGAAGGCTCTGACGCACGTCCACTCTAAAGCAACTACTTGTAGCTTATGCTTCCCGGACGCAATTCTAAGGTATGTTACCGCCGTTCCAAACATGCACTAAATGTTGGCCTGAGCCTTGCTGCTGCATGTTGCCTTCAATATACCTTCCTTAAAGTAAGCAAGCTGCCCATGTATGAGAGACAATAGGATTGAAAATAGACTTATTTGTAAAGGAAAGAAACACTCTTAGCAACATTAAAAGTCTTAAATTGAAATAAGAAAATTCATGTTGGACCTAGAACGACGACCTCTGAGAGAAGAAATCTGAAATCCGAAATCCCTGATAGAAGAAAAGAAAGGAGGCTGACCTAAGAGAACGGATTAAAGGAAGGGAACTAAAACAAAAGGCACGTGACTTTTTTTAAATTTTTTATTGGATTAATCTAAACCATTAGATTAATTATATATATATATATATGTATATTAAAAAATATTATAATAACTAATTAGCAGATTTGAAAATATATTAAAAAGTGTTTGATGTGTGTAATGCCACGTAGTGCACTGAGGAATAGAGATTATAGAAAATGACTCTTTTTAAGAATGATAACTCTAATTTAATATATAAGGGATGAGAATATTAATCAATATAAATTGTCCTTGTTCAAAACTGCGATTTAAATATTGGGGGCATGTCATAACAACTTAAGGGTATAGTTGAATATATATATATATATATATATATATATATATATATATATAAGGAGTACCAAAGTCGAATGCATTTGTCCAATGTGGCCTTCATGAATGAAGCCGTGTTAGAAGAAGATGATATATCATGAGTAGTTTGCCATTCTCCTAACTTTTTGTGGTAATATAATCTTAGGTGGCTAAATTTTGTGCCAAGCGGATGCACGATGTTATAGCAGAGGAGTGGGAGCGAGAAATGGCTGTTGGCACTGAATGGCAGAGAAGGTGGGAGGCTGTATTAGCTAACGGCTTTGAGAGGACTGACAATGAAATCATATTAGATGCAATTGCACCAGAAATGGTAGGATCTACTGCTTCTGTGGTGGTTCTATCTGGTTGTCAAATTATTACATCCAACTGTGGCGACTCAAGGGTAGTTCTTTGCCGCAGGACTCAAACAATCCCCTTGACAGTGGATCAGAAGGTCTCGTGCCAACCCTTTTTAGCTCATCTTTTCTTGGTTTTACATTGATAGTTTTGTAATACTACAATCATGTGGTTCTGTGCTCCTTAAGGTTTCTTGAAAATGAAAAATTACATGCTGCCATTTTTTAAATGAGGCTATCCTTTTTGTTTTTTCCATGATATATGTAATAGACATAATAAGTCTATTGTCAATAATTATGTAATTCAAAACATAACTTTTCAGTATGCTGCTTTTGAGAAGGGTGATTGAAAAAAAAAGAAGAATAACTGCCTTTCCAATTTGCAGTCATGTATTCACGTTTTATGTTTTCCTTCAATTCATTCATATTTTATTTCATTTACAAAATTAAGATACCATTGCCCTTGCTTGTACAGCCTGATAGACAAGATGAACTCTTGAGAATTGAAGGAAATGGAGGAAAAGTGATAAACTGGAATGGAGCTAGGGTGTTTGGTGTTCTTGCCATGTCCAGGGCCATAGGTACCTTGATTTATCTTCATATCCAGTGTTAGGTTAAGAATTTGTGAAATGTTTTCCTCTTCTGATTAAGGCATCAAGTCCTTTCAACATTATTTAGCAAATAATCTTTCTGCTATGAGCTAATATGCAAACGGTTTAATCTTCAAGCAACAACTTTTGATCTTCAAGTAATAGGACTAGGAGGACTGTTCAAGCAAACTTTAGTAGCACATGAATGTTGTCAATTGTTGTAAAAAAAAAAAAAAGAATGTTGTCAATTGTCAAATGAAATGAGTCTCAGGGTGAGGGTGATGAAAGAAACAGACAAAGAGGAGGAAGCTGATTAGTGATAACAAAGAAAACATGCATGTGTGTGTTTGGGGGTGGGCGCAATGTTTATTTAGTTTTGTCTTGGCCTCTTGGGATGGCCTTATGATGTTTTAATAATATATACAGGGCTGTGTGTAATTTTCGTAAGTACTTTTTTGGACTTACAAAAAAAAATTGAGGTAGTCATGGCTCTCCCCAATTCTAAGATGATCCACCACTATATGGAACATTATACATACTTTGTAGTAATTTAATTTATAATTCATATTATCTGACTGACAAAGTGACAATTTACCATGCATTTCAAATTTTTATTTCAATTAAATTCGTGATGTTGTCCTGTTTGTAGTCTATTAAATTAGGATTAACGTCTATGAATAGCCTTGTATACCTTACCTGCTTAATGGTGACATTTCAGGTGATCGTTACTTGAGGCCATGGATTATTCCAGAGCCAGAAATAACTTTTACAGCAAGAACTGAAGAGGATGAGTGCTTAATTTTGGCAAGTGATGGACTTTGGGATGTAATGACCAATGAAGAGGTTGGGGAGGTTGCTAAACATATTCTAAGGCGGCAGCGGCGCAGGTCCTTGTCAATGGAGGAAATATCTCCAGCACAAATTGTTGCGGATAGCCTGACTGAGATTGCATATGGTAGAAATAGCAAAGATAACATTTCAATCATTGTTGTTGATCTAAAATCAAAGAGAAAACGACAGCAAAGGCCTTTAATTTCCTAAGAATCCTATTCTCTTTAATCTTTTTGAACCTTGAGGAGGGCAAAGAGATTGTTACTAAGTTCTATAGCTGATCTATAAACAAACAGACCCTTTTCTCTGATGACCCCATTGGTACTTGTCATCACTCCAACTTGTGTTCTCCTAACCTGCTGCACAGAGCTGCTGGCAAAAAGTAAGCCTCTAGGGTTGGCTTAGTGGTGAGAAACTTGGGTAGTTTGCATGATGGCAGGCAAAAAGAATTTGCTTCATGACAAGTGATGACATCTAGCTAGAGCTTGCTTGTTATGATGAAGTGTAAATCGATTCTGTATTTTTATCAGTTTGGTCCTGAAGGGAAGCTTGGTATTGGGATCAATAAAGTGACAAGAAGTGATGAAATTTGAATCATTCCATTTTACACCATGTAAAAAAATGTCTTCGGATCAATATTTTAATACGTAAAGACATTAGAAGTAAGATAAAAAAATCTGGGCTATTAAAAGATCACATGTAAAAAAGTATAGTAATTTGATAATCATAAATTTACAAGACTGGTATATAAATCAGAGATTAGAGGTGAGAATGTATTACATTTCGAGTTGAGTTTAATAGGTTAAACTTTCAATGAATCTGGCTTAAGTATAACCTGATATTTTAGTTTTTTTCTAATCCCAGTCATCATCCGGGAAAGGGACATAAGAAGGACCTAGAGCTTCTACTTTATATAGAGTCGCATGACCTACGGTCTACGGTTACCAAAAGCCCTGGTATATCCAAGCACAAGTTCTGTTGATTAAAGGTATCAAAGATCATAGACATCTAAAGACTATTCAGGCCAGAGACCAAAAGAGCATTTATAGGTTACTTAATCAGACGTCAGAAATTTCATATAAATAAACTTAAACCATAGAACAATTTTTTACAACTGGTTTAGGAATAATTTCACATCCCAGCAATGCAAAATCAAGGGTAATAAGTTTGAAATGTAAAAAGGATTGGCCAATGATATTCATGTGCTCTTGCAATTACTTATCCCTTCCAGTGTCTAGACATTGTTCCACGCATTTGCCACCGATAAGAAAGTTAAAAACTTGCCTCAAATTTCCTCTAGATGGTCGTGCATTTGTCGCAAACTTACATACATATACAAGACGTCGCCGCATATCCCATTTAGTGACATTTGTCGCATTGAAGGATTTTCCATCATCAAAAGTACCTAAAAATGTGCAGACAGCAGGGATGATTGGTGATAAAATTAACAATGATATTAATAAAGCATCAAGCTTTAAATATACACACACAATCTATTTTGAGTAACTCCACCTGGCTTTGTAAACATGTCTTCGTTACATGTATTCTCTAGCCACCATTTCTCTAGGAACTAATTTAAGCTTAATGACTTTACGGGTTTCACAGTGATGGACACATCTAAGGAAGAATAAAAATGCAGGAAAGTAAACATGCATTATATGTGCTCTAAATAGGAAGCCTATTGGGCTTTTAAATTGTAAGAATATTTTAATGGAGATAAATACCAAACAAACAAAGTGCTTACTTTATGTCTAAATTTATGGAGGTGATTTACTTCTGTTTCCTAATGTTATCTATCATTGATTTCAGCGTTCCTAGGCTTCCTATATTCCTAGTATTCAGTTAAAACAATTAACATGTTTTCTTCTCACTTCATGCATCTTTCTAATTCCCCCTCTATCTCTCTCTGTTCCTACAATTGTATTGTGTTTTCCCTGATAATGTACATCATTTACACATAGTGTTTACTAATGAAAGATAAGAGTCTGGCTAGTACACAGTACACATGAAAATTCACAATATGAATACTGAAATCATCAATTCTATACTGAGAGATGGGCTTGATGTACCTTCTTCATCAAATAATGACATCAAAATTGCTAAACAAACGCATACACTAATATCTTCCCCTGAAAAGCCAAGAAATACAAGATGTTAGGCAAGGCGTGATGGTATTGTACAACATAAAATAATTTGCTTTTATACACATCCCCCAGATTGATTTAGAAGGATTAAGGAAGGGCATCTCATATTCAAAATGATAAAGTTAGAAAGAAAAATAAGCATATAATCATATAACAATAGAAGATGAAAGAGCACTGAATGTAACTCTGAATGTGCACCTAATACATGACAAGTACTCTATCAAGGTGCTTGGTACACAGGCAAATATCTTAGATGCATGGGAATAGGATAAAAAGGTAGTAGATGCATGGATATCAATGACCCTCATGTTTAGTGATTGTTATAAAAACTGAAAGTTATTAATAAAGGATACAAATGGGAACTCATGGGAGTATGTAAAGCCTTTTACTCAGGAAAATCAGATTCCAACATTTTTGGAGGCATGAGATACCTCTAGGCTGTAATTGATGGAACCATAGACCTGAAGGAATTTTGGATGCTGGTGTTCTCATCATAGACCTGTTTCTAAAAACAGGTGTCTAACTCAGGTAGCTAAAGATATCCAGAATCCTAGATGAAGATCATTGTGTACCACCAATCACTTCCTAAAGAGACCGTGCTATCAATGACAATTAAGCTGTTTACAAATCCTAAACACAACTCATGGAATGACTTCATGTTTATTGCATTTGGTTTCACACAATCATAGTCTACATAATAAATAAACAACATAGACAGAGGGTACTTCAGAGTCTTTACCGTTATGGCAACAAACTAGCAATCTTTTTCCTTGGCCGAGATTCAACTTTGCAAAGCTCACCGCACAAGGAAGATTGTTTAATAAGGAAAATCGATCAAACTTCGAAGTCTGGCCATCAAAAACTAAAATGAGCAAAAAAATTATAAATAACAATAATAACAGCAAGCTTTCCTTCAACGTCATACTCACCACCATTGGAAGATGCAAATATGCTTCAGCACTGGGAAGATAGACAGAGATGGACTCACGATCACAATTCAATATGCAATCAACATCAGCCACATCTGCAGCTGCATCAGACATGAACATTGAAAACTCAGCCAGCGATACATTGTAGAAAACAAATTACTGCTCTACGATGTTGCCAATCAGAAGTGGATTGGAGAACAAGGCAATAGAAATATGTCTGTACTACAGAACTATCAAAGAAGTTATAGATGTGACAACGTATATTTCGTTTCACAAAACTACCGCTTTCAAAAAATGTAATTATATAATAGAGAAGACTGGGCATCCTCCAAAGACATGCACCAAAGGGTTATAAAAGGGCATCAATTAATCAGCATACCAATTTGAGATGTGCCAACTGCCACATTAGTTGAACCCAACCAAGATATTGCCAAATCTTCAGAAGATTCGGTGTCAATTTTAATGTTTGAAATGTCAGCAGTAAGTGATGGTTCTTCATGTGAAAGACAAGCTGACTTGAGGGGTTTAACTCTGATCTGAACTGCATTTTCTCCTCTATAAGCACGATATACTCTACTCTTTTCAACTATATCTGCGACCTTCTGGTTGCACACATCAGGACCTGAGTTTATAAGATCATAAACATGATTCCAGAAGAGACAGGGAGATAAACCCCTAGCCCAGCTTTCTTCATCATCTCCAGCACCTGGTATGTAATTCCAGCTAAACTCAGAGGTAGTCCTATGCTGGCTTACACCAGTTGATGAAGATGCAGACACAAGTATGATAGGTGTGAAATCCCAGGAATCATGGTCAGGTACTTCATTTAACCATATGACAGTTTTCTGCGAAATCCAGAGAGGGCGTAAGGGTTTTTTCAAGCATGCGGCAAGGGAAGCAATATCAGCTCCACTTTTTTTTAGTCGTTCAGTCCATTCTTCTAATTGCTCTTCAATCAAAGACTTTTCTGTTTCAGAAACCCACAGGGGGAGATGCAAGGAGCAATCCCAATCAAAAGAGACATCTCTTGTAACCGCAGTGTGTTCATCACAACCATTAGAATCCTGCTTTATGAAGGCAACACACCAAACCGTAATTAAAAAAGAAATTGTGCAATACTATTTCAATCATGAATAAGCATAAAGCTATCGCTCTCACTTTAATGTTAACCACTTCATGTGCTAGTGCTACTTAGTACTTACCCCATTGACTGATACATCAGCATTGGTATCATGAAACTCCTTCCTGAAATCGCGAATGGCCCGATTCAAGACACACGTCCAAATGGGTATAGTTTTTGACATGCTATCAGGAAAACGCTTTCCTCTTCGAGTGGAATCAACTATCATACACCCACCCTTCTGTCCTACCCAATTATCATCAAACTCAAACATAAAAATTCGATATTTTTTTTCAAAAACCATTATGCAATGAAAATAGAGAGATTGAATGGAGTCAGCTATCATACACCTACCCTTCTGTCCTACCTAATTATCATCAAAATTCAAACATAAAAAATTAAAAATTTGATTTTTTTTTTTTTTTTCCCTTTCATAAAACCATTATGCAATGAAAATAGAGGTTGAATGAAGTTCATATACACTCAGGGCGACCCAAATTAACATTTCAAACAAAAAAAATCGACTTTCACACAAATTCCTCAAATTGAACCCCAAAAAATAAAGACCCTTTATTCCTATCTCTAATTAGCTCAAAATCAAAACATAAAGATTTCATCTTTTTATCTAAAAAGAGCATTGTCTGTGCTGTGACTGTATGCAATAGCAATGAAAATAAAGGAGATGAATGGTACCAGCAAGGTGAGCGACGTGGAGATTGAGGCGAGAGGTGTTGAAGGAGCAGTTATTGGTATGGCCATCGGTGGATTTGAAGTAACAAGTGGAGTGGAATTTGGAAGAATACCAGAGGCCGCAGCGAAGGTTTGCGAGAAGAGGGAGCTGAGGCCATAGCTGAGAGATCTCACCCACAAAGATCGAGTCTTCGTAAATTGATCTCAATGCATTGTACAAATTGTTGTCTCTTCGCTTTATGCTCCTTGCAGCTCTGTAAATGCTTAGTTTCCCTTCATCTTCTTCCATCTCTATCAATCATGTAACTCTACAACCCTCCCTTGTTTACATACTCACATACAAGAAATATATATATTTGTTTTCTATAGCATCTCCCACGATGAGAGAGGCAGGCTAGACGGGACTCAACAGTGTTTTTTCATGTAATATTCTCCCCATTTTTTTTTTATCCGGAGGGTCTTTCATGCCTGTCGGGTTGTCGAGGTCTTTGATCCTCGCTAATCCGAGGTTCGGTCGGAAGGTAACTAAAGTCTAACCAATAGTTGTTGTTGTCAAGGATCGAACTCGTACGAAGCACGAACCATTCGTCCTTAACAGCACCATATTAACCACTTGTACCTAAGTGCTTGGTTTTCTCCGAATAATTTAAGCAGCAGTTATGACATAGAATTCTGAGTAAATACTTTTTTTTTTAAACCATGACATAGGTACGAAGTATCGGGAACCACTTGTTTAAGGTGTCAAGTCCCTTATCACTTGGACCAATCACATGTTGGTAAATTTTGAGTAAAGACTAAAGAACCAATTTAGTCTCTAAAAATAATTATAGGCATACTTTTTGGTCGCTAAAAAAAATTAATTAATCATTTGGTCCCTTAATTTTATAAACGCAAGACATGTTAATACCTCATACCAGTTCTAACGTTTGTTTACTTGTTTACGTGTCCCGTTGACAATCTTGTGTGGCTCGTGTTCACAATGGGAAACGAGTGAAAAGTGGAAAAATATACTCAATTTTCAGGTATTTAGGTTTTAAAAATATGCATTTTGTTTTACTTTTCTTCGTTTTTCACTGTGATAATTCATCATACGTCATGCAATACCACCGACGAACTAGGTAGGATGGTTAACGAAACACGTAGGCAAGTAAACCGCCATTATAACTTATCTAAAGACTAACGTGTTCCGTGTTTGTAAATTTGAGAATCCGAATAATTAAATTTTTTTTTCAAGGACGTCTTTACTCTATTTTTTTAGACTAAAGGCCCAATTTGGTCCCTGAGAAAAACAACCGGGTCTGAAATAGTCCCTATTAAAAAAAACTATCCATTTAGTCCTTAAGAATGTGTTTACCGGGACAGATTAGTCTATCTGTGAGTTGACCACCTTTGACCGCAGGTTACTTGCTGACGTATCAATATCCATTTCTCAGAAACCAAAACGCATGTCGTTTCTCCTCCCAGGGGAACTGATTTTCCTTCTTCTTCCTCCAGCTTCGACGTTTCTCCTCCCAGGGGAACTGAATTTCCTTCTTCTTCCTCCCAGGGGAACTGAATTTCCTTCTTCTTCCTCCAGCTTCGTTCACATTTGCTCTGCAAAGAAAGACCACACGAAGGAGAAGAAGTGAAGGGGTTCGCGTCTTCCAACTAGCTCAAGGGTAAATAATCGTGTGAATCAATCCGATTTCTGAAGGTAATGTTTCTTATTCTTCCCTAATCTCTATGCTTTTGGGTTTTTCGTGTTTGAAATGTGGAGAATCGAGTGTTAGGGTTTAGGGTTTGTGTTATTGCTGATTTTGGCTTTCTCATGCATGGGTGGGTCTGATGTTTCTGTGGTCCCTTCTTCATTGCTTATCCATTTTTGGATTGTTGAATGCTTATTTTACATACAAATGTGGTCCCTTTGTCAATGTGTTGGGTGTGTGTCATTTGGGTGTCGTTTGTGTGGGCCCATGTGTTGGGTGTCCCTTTAACTTCTGCTGAGTTGTTTGTTTGTTTCTTGTTTGCGATTGATTACACATATTCGCTTCTTCTTTCACCATGGAGGAAAGCTGGTAAGGCAGGATGGGGTACTGAAATACATTGATGGGAGGGTCAACACCATGCCACCAATTGTTGTTGACTTAGTCAACTATTTTGATTTGGTGGTGATGTTCAAGAACTTGGGGTACTATGACTTCAAGGCTATGTGGTGGATGCATCCGGGTCGTAAGGATTTTGTGACTGGTTTAAGACCAGTTGAGGGAGACAATGACATCAATCACATGTGTGAGGTTGCTATGGAGTACAAGGCTGGAGAGTATTACACAATGCACTTGTATTTTGAGCACCCGGTTCTAGGTGTGCAAGATGCAGTCTTTGTTGATCCAGATGAGGTGGAGGAGAATGTTCAGGCAAATGGTTCTACACCAATTGAAGCTTCATTCGAAGACTTGGTGACTGATGATGACTATAACAGTGCGGAAGATTCTCCTTATAGGCCTCCTCCAGTGACTGTCAGTGATAGTGATGAAGGTTACATGAGGAAGCAAAAAAGAAAAGTGAAGGGCAAGAGGGCAGCCCCCACTGTCTCATCTTTAGATAGTGAGAGGGCTGAAAATTGTGACATCAACTCATTTGATAAGAATGGTTACCAAACTTACTCTGAGCAGATGAAAACCCCAGACTCTACTGACGACGAGGGCAACTCAAGACCCACATTCCTAGTGTTCAACTCAGATATCTCATTTGGACAGGTTAGGCTACAGGCTGGTATGGAGTTTAAAAACTTGGAGGAGTTTAAGAATGCTATGAAATACTACAATATTAGACTTGGAAGGCAATTTGTATGGAAGAAGAATGATAAACAGAGGGCTAGGGCTGTTTGTAAGGTGAAGGAATGTCCATGGGTTGCTTTTTGTTCATGGAATAGCCTGGACAAGATTTACCAGTTGAAGACTCTGGTGGATGATCATACTTGTTGCAGGGTCTTTAAGAACAAGGCTGCCACCAAGAAGTGAGTTGCTAAGAAACTGGAAAAGCGATTATTGACACAGCCTGAGCTTAAAAGGAGTCAGGCTTTTGACATTTTCAAGGAGGATTTTACGGTGCACCTTAATGATAAAAAGATGTCAAGAGCATTGAGAGCATCTAGGCTTGCTGTGGAAGGTTCAGAAAAAGATCAATATGGTAGGACATGGGACTACCTTGCTGAGGTGTTGAAAAGCAACCCAGGATCAACTGCTAGGATGGATGTTTCACCCAGAATAGAAGGCCCCCCACTATTTGATCGCTTGTATATCTGTTTGGAGGGCCTCAAGTCAGGTTTTAAGGTTGATTGTAGGTCACTCATTGGCCTAGATGGGTGTTTTTCGAAGGGTTATTATGGTGGTCAGTTGCTGTCAGCTGTTGGGCAAGATGCAAACAACCAGTTTTATGTCATAGCTTATGTCGTAGTGGATGCTGAGACAAAGGATAATTGGAAGTGGTTTCTCACACTTTTAGAAGGGGATATAGGTTGTCATGATATATATGGATGGAACTTTATATCAGATCAGCAGAAGTTATATGGTTACCGTGAATTTGTTTTTGTTTGTCATATTTTGTAGTGTGTTTCTATCATGTGTAGTGCATGTTAATAGGGACTAATTTGGCTCACGATCATGTTTCTTAGGGACTTTACTGGTATCACTTAAAAATTGTTAGGGACTAATTTGTCCCACGAATAATGTATAGAATATTGAATTATGCCTATTATAACTGTTTCAACATATTCATTGCTGCAGGGTTTAGTGCCTGCTCTTAAGGAGGTTATGACAGGTGCACATCACATAAACTGTGTGCTTCACGTTTGGAAAAACTTTATCAAGCACTGGAAGGACAAGGATCTGCGTGGGCTTGTTTGGGAATGTGCAAAGAGCACAACTGAGGCAGAGTTTAAGACAACTATGCAAAGACTAAGAGGCCTGAATGAAAGGGCATACGACTACCTGAATGCTATTGAGCCAAGTGCATGGGTGAATGCCTATTATAGCCATTGGCCCAAAGTAGATAACATAACTAATAACATGTGTGAGGTCTGGAATAGTAAGATACTCAAGTACAGAGAGAAACCAATTTTGACCATGCTGGAAGAGCTACGATGTTATTTGATGAGGAGGCATAGTGGCCACATGAGGGTGTTGGGGTCATACAAAAGAAAAATACCACCAAGATCTGAGAAGAAGCTAAAAAACTGAAGCTTGAGAGCAATAAGTGGACACCTACCCGGACGGGTGACCCAGACAATGAGAAGTTTGAAGTTCAGAGATATGAGTCAAAGGTTGGAGTGAGCTTGAGTCAGCAGACATGCACATGCAATCACTGGCAGCTAACTGGCATGCCTTGTGCTCATGCCATAGCAGCTATAGCCTACAAGAATGAGTGTCCTGAGGATTATGTGCATCAATGGCTGACAATGGAAGCCTTTAATGCAACATATCAAAGACTGGATCCACCCAATTCGATAGAAAGAATTTTGGTCGAAACTGGACTACCCAAAATCTGAACCACCAAATCGAAGAGGCCTATTGGTAGGCCAAAGAAGCCTGAGAAGAAAGGATGTTGCATCTGAAGAAGCTCCAGGCAGCCAACAAAACAAAGTTAGAAAGAGGTATGAAGTCAGGTGCTTTAAGTGTGGAGAAGCTGGACATTATGAGAAGACTTGTAAGGGACCAGCTAGACCTGAAGTTGCTAGGAAAAGGCGTCCAAAGAAGCCTATAGAAAATGCAGCACAAGAAGAGGTGTCATTGACACAATCACAGCCTCAAGAAGAAAATGCAACACAGGTAACTAGGTGTACAAAGTTTTGGGTTGTATTCATATGTAATTTTCTTATGACGTTTATTTTGTTTAAGACTCAGGAACCAGTTGAAGGAAACCAACAACCCATTCAAGGAACACATACTACAGACTCCGCAATTCCACAAGAGACTAATCTGTCTCATATGAATTTTGTAAGGGACCATTTTGGCCCACTGAACATTTTGTAAGGGACCATTTTGGCCCACGATATTTACATGTTCAAAATTCCTCACTGTTTTGATCTGTCTGATTTCAGGAAATGAGTGATCAGAGTACACCACCGCTGCCACCAGCTATAAGGCCAACACCTATCAGGCCACGTGGGACAGTTAGACCACGTTTAACTCTACCCCCTTTCACCCCAAGTCCTTCATCAGCAGTGGGAATACAATCAATACGACCACCACCACCTCCAGTTAGGCCATACAGAGCTCCAACATATGCTCAGGGTGAGGAACGTGTCAAATGAGACATTGGCAGTGAGCAAGTAGTGAGACTGCAGAAAGGCTATTCAAGTTCATTCCAACACCTGGATACAAACCACCACCACCACCACTGCAAGATAATGGCAAGAAGAAAAAATGAAGAGTGAAGTGACAATGCAGAAGGAATTGAGCAACAGATTGAATACATTTGGACATTTGGTCCTTTTTTTGAGTTTTCAGTAGTTTACTAGGTTATATGTTCTAGTTATTTATGACAATGTTTTGTGTTTTATCTTGTTGTTTGGTACATTATAAGGTTATTTTGACAATGACAGGATATATTTGTAATGAATTGACAATGCATATGAATGAAAAGTACATTTTGGAGTTATTTTGTTGGTATTATTTACCTTTCACCTCTTTTACAACTTTGATTAGAAAAACAGAAATTTCCATTTCATTATAAAAGCCAAAAGGCATGGATTACATAACTTTTTCACCCAAATATTACAACCACATACTAACCTAACTTTCCATGACATTTACACTACTTCCATACATAAAATATCATAACTATAACAACAAAAACCAAGACAACCCCTATCACAACTCCAAATGATCTTTGGAGATAAACAACATCTTTGGATATAAGCAACATCTTGACTTGTATTTCATTCATCTTTGCTTTCATCTCAGTTATTTCCATCTCCCATCTCCATCTCCATCTCCTTAAGTCTCTCTTGTTCCATTTGCGTCTCATATATATCCATCCACACAAATGTGCCACAATGTGGTTTCTTCTCTTGCAACCAAAACCAGCAAGAATGTAAAGATGACAGGCCAACCAATATGGAATTAAAGTAAGGGATTCATTACCTTATATAAAGGGCAGACATAGAAGGGTCTGTTTGGGTTCTTCAATGCTCTTGAAGTGCTAATGACACAGAGTATCTTACAAATGCAACATGGAAGAGGGAACTTTGGGGTTACAATGCTTGCGGAAGTACTCCAATTATAGTCACGGCTGGACACATTGTTAGACGCCCAACTCATTTTAATCCTGGTCCAACAATGGAAGGGGGGTGAAATAGAAATTAGGGATTCAGTAAGAATTGATGAGGGAAAGGGTGTGCAGTGCCGAGGGTAGCGATCGGATAGGGAAAGGAGAAGAAGAATGTTTATAATGGCGAGGGAGAACAAGTCCTAGGGTTGGGAGGAAGAAGAAGGAAATTCAGTTCCCCTGGTAGGAGAAACGTCAAAGCTGGAGGAAGAAGAAGGAAAATCAGTTCCCCTGGGAGGAGAAACGGCATGCGTTTTGGTTTCTGAGAAATGGATACTGACACGTCAGCAAGTAACCTGCGGTCAAAGGTGGTCAACTCACAGATGGACTAATCTGTCCCGGTAAACACATTCTTAAGGACTAAATGGATAGTTTTTTTTTGGATAAGGACTATTTTAGACCCGATTATTTTTATCCGGGACTAAATTGGGCCTTTAGTCTTGTTTTTTCATATAGTATCCTTTCATATAGACGCTTACATAAATCATAATATTAGTGGTAGAGGCTTTGATTTCACAAGTAGAGATCAAGATCATCAATGAAATTTTATATTGCTTCAATTTTATTTTATTTTTGGTACAAGTGGGGGCTCACAGGAGGCCTTAATAGGAGAGGGGCGAGAGAGAGAAGAGAAGGGAAAGAGATGGGGGCGAAACTACTGGAATTTGAACTCATGCATTCATAAATTGCTTCAACTTTAGCTTAAGCCAAAAAGTGAGTTTTCTTGAAGTTCAAAGCCTTCTTTACTCTAAAATCTATCAAGGAGTTGATAGATCAGATTGTCATTTTCTGGTTAACAAGGTGAAACAGTGTCGTGCTAATTGGAAATTATACTCCATTACTCCTTGTCTATTGCGGGGAGAGTTACATTGGCCCAATTACAGGTATAGAACATATAGAGTAAAAATCATAAAGGTAAAAGCTAGTAGAAATGAATAATACAGGCACTATTTCCACTACATATTGTGTTTGACAAACAAACACAATTAATATTTAAAACTTTTACTCCTGGCAGCATTTTTCAGCACTCCAGTGGTTGCTGAAGAAGCTGGATTAATGGCCTTCCGTATCTTAAAGACATTCCAAGCAGTGTTAGCAGCATGTCCCGCAGTTGCAAACACATGCTCAGTAGCTTCCCCCGCATTTTCACCAAACCTGTTGACCAAGGATGACGGATGAAGTTATATGTCAAAATATATTGATAAACAATGCATATTTGTTAGCAACCACCAACTGAATTCCACTCAACATTTCAATCTTTCTGACCCTTGTTTTGGCTATATGAGATATCTAATAAGGGATAACTCTACATGTGGGGGCTGCTGCCACTTGAGGGTCCTAGCCATTGCATTGGCATATTAATATTTGGGTTTGCTTCAACTCTAGGAGTCGGTTTTTTTTTTAAAGGCCCAAATTGGTCAAAAAAAATTTAGAGAACCCACTTTTGGTCTCTGAAAAAAATAAATTACTCAGCTAGTCCCTCAAATTTACAGAGGCGGGACACATTAGTCCCTCCTTCCACTTTCAATGTTCATTTACTTGCCTATATGTCACGTTAACCATCCTGCCTAACTTGTTAGTGGTCCTGTATAGCCTATGACAAATTTCCATAGTGAAAAACGAATAAAAAATGAAAAACATGCACAATTTTCTGGTATTAGGGTTTTAAAATTTTGCACTTTTTTTCACTTTTGTTCTTTTTTTCATGGTGAAAATTTGTTATAGGCCGCATAGGATCACTAACGAATCGAGCAGGATGGTTAACTGGACACATAGGCAAGTAAACAGACGTTGGAAGAAGTGGAATGAGAGACTAATCTGTCCCGCGTTTATAAATTTGAGGGACTAAATGAGTAATTAATTTTTTCCAGGGATCAATTTGGGCCTTTACTCTATTTTTTTTCTCTCTCTCTCTCTAATACCTCTCTCACTAATATTTTGAATATAAGCTATTAAAGGGTTTTAAATCTGGGTTCACAATTGCAATTGAGGCCACGAAGTTGCGGTTTCAGTAGTCTCTGAAACTGTATCGCGACCGTAATTACAGTCGCATCGACCACATTTTCCCGCAATAACGAGAAACGCAACGTGAACCACAATTGTGACCGCAACGGTTTAAAGTTTAAACACAAAATAAACTAATCCAAACAAACTGACAGTGCATTTCATTCTAATGCATCAATTACAATGAGGTCCTACTATAAATTTCTGCTATGCTTTCAAGAAGGGTCCTGCCTTAACCTTTTAGAAACGATTCTGGATGTAGCTTTGGAGGTGGCAGAAAGAGTTTGTTTCTCAGCAGCTTCAGCTGCACCAAGAACCTTGTCTGCAGCATTAGAAGAGACAGTCAGGATGGTGCTGCTTATTTGAAAGAAATAGATTATTAGAACATAGAAAGTTTGCAGTTTGGTTGTCCATAAGTTGAGGACAAATGCTAAACTTATAAACTCTTTTACTTACTCACTGCATCAAGGGAAGCCAACAACACCTCTCCAGGAAGCATCCTTAGGAATGCCTTTCCTGGTTGAGATTTAACCACAGGGGCCATCACTGTTCCACTAACTATACCAACACCATTAAGTAAAGATTTGCTTAACTTCTCAGTCATCTTGGACAGCTTTCTCACACTAGATTGCAAACACAAAAGATAATTAGTAGTAAGTCATAACATAATAGAACATAATGGTTTTCACTATGTGTCAATTTTGAATACCGTTTAAGGTTTTTATTCATCTTGTTCTTTTTTGAGTCATCAGCATTCTTGTTGCTCATACTTTCTCTAGCCACGACACCATTTTTCGCATCGGCAGAACGATTTAGGATGGCTTCTCCTCCTTTCTGCACCTGATTTTTCCCCCAAGAAGTTTTAGATATAAAGAAAATTACCATAATTTAGTGCCATCCTATACTTTTCAAATAGCATTTTAGTTGTCTCTCTGTTTTTCCTTCTGTTCAACATTATCAACCTTTCTACCAAAGTCACATACATTTCATGCATTTTCTAGCTTCAGCAAATTACAAATTTCATGCATCATCATAAAATAAGAAGTGAACGGCAAAAGGAAATAACTAAATTGATCCACTAATTCAACAAGAGAACTAAAGTACTAAACCTTGTTGGTGTAAGCATTGCTGCAGATGAAGATACCCTTCACAATCTGACCAGTCCCTTCTGCAATTGCCTTAGCCAGAAAATGATTGTAATTTTCAACCCTTGGAGCAAACTCCTTCCAATCAAGATCATTCTTTTTACTCAACTTCAAACCAGAAAAGCAACAGTGCTCCTTCAGAAACAAATCCAGCAAACTCAAACTTCCAAAACTCTCTTCTGAAAAGGTCACACCAAAGCTAAGAGGCTCACCATCTTTCACAGGTAAAGAAAACAGGTAATGGAGAGCATTGAGCTTCACTACTGGCTCATCTTTTGTCAAGGGCCATTGAAGATCATCTACTTTTATGATTGTAGCAAGAGACACATTCTCATCCATGGTTTTGATGATTATGAAGTGGCCTTGAGCAAGTTCAAGAGCTTCTCCTTCATCCATCAGATGAACCTTGCATCTTGCTATGTGTATAAGAACTTCTTCTTTGAGATTTTTGGGTTGTGAGTATTCTTCAACAGCCAAAGGTTTCGAGGTTTCAATGGAAGGCATAGTTGTGGAGCCACGGAAGCAGCACCCCATCTTCTATGGTTAGCTTGTTGCTTTCTCTTTCACTTGGGACCGCTTTGGATTGTTAATGAGATAAAGGCAATGGTGGAGAAAGTTTTTTTTTGCTACGGATTCTTTTGTTCATTGCTTTATTCTATTCCTGATGAATAGTTTGGTGCCAAGGTGATATGACTTTCGGTGGAAATTGGAATATATAAGAAAAAATACAGAGCTTCTTGAAAAATGTGTAATAGCATTACAGCTTGGCCACAGTGTAAAACCAAAGACTTTACTATAACCCTGAATTATTTTTGTTGTTGTTTTATTCTTGAGTATTGTTTTGAAATTTTCACTGCAGTGGAATTTTGTCCTGGCTTTATTTCTTTTGCATGGTACTAATCCATGTTCTACTAGTGGAGACATACATTAACATGAGCAGGAGTAGGACTATCCGACTAATGTTACCAAGTGTTAGCCTTCCTATCAAGTTGAAGATTAGGCAGCTTCAAGTTCTAGTTGTTTCATGTTGTAGCATGATGAATCCAATTTTCTTTTTCTGAAGAATGCTTTACTCGAATCAATTGTTGGAGACAACAAACCTTTATTTTACATGAATCAAATAGGGTAAACATTACTTTTAATATTAAATTATATCAATGTGAGATGCTATATAAATGTATTGTTATTAAAAACATTTTTTATCATATTCAAGCTTTATGGATGAGCAGATAAATCCGAGGTTGGCAGATAAATCTTAATCAAGCCTTTTTTTCCCCTTCTCTTTTTTCCAAACTAAGATGCTTTTTCATTCGCCAAGATTTTTCTTCCCAAATCCGCAAGATCTTGAAGTTAGCCCTGAACTTTTGTCTTATCTTCAGAAAAGTTTTCATATAATGAACTGTGACACAATAAAACCTGTATGAATAGGGACTTTAAATTCATGAAAATTAAGTCCATAGTACAAAAATGGAAAATGAAATTATGATCCTTGGAGTGAGCCGGTAATGTGTGCTGTGTGAAGGAGAGATGGAAATTAAAAATGAATGTGAATGACATGAAAAAAAAAAATTGTAACTCTTGATTACAGTATCACATAAATTACATCACCGAACTGTTACAATTACAAAATCTACCCCAAGGGGAAGGCTTGGACTGAAAAATCATAGGGATTGAATGGGTAATTAAAAAAAATGCAACTAGGATTCTATCACACTAAAATCAATCAATTATGCAAGCACCAAATAATAAATAAGACCAATTGATCTAAACCCATGCTTCCCAAGTGAGGCAATAAGAGAGAGAATTTGATGGCTGAATCAAGCCCTTTACTAATTGTCAAATTTCCTAGTTATGAATCATGAATGCACCAAACCATAAATAAGACCTATTGATCTAACAATACCATGCTTCCCAAGTGAGGTAATAAGACTGAGAGAAGAGACAGGATTTGATGGCTGAATCAAGCCATTTCCTAGTTATCAAATTTCTTGGGTTGATGCCATTGTGCCAAACTTCTTGACAATGAACTGAGGAATGAACCTCTGGTAGGCAACCCTTTCTTGCCGTATAAATGTTTTCCTCCCAAGTCTGTGAAAACCGGATCCATATCCTTGCTTCTTTGAGTTCTTTCAATCTGCATAGTATATACAAACAAATACATTTTGGTTGAGAAAACAGCTGTAATAGTTCATCTTGTGTATACAGAATTACATACAATTCTGCATCTGCTCCAATAAGGAAGTCAGAGATGACATAAACCCTTGACCAACTTACCTTGATAATTTTTCCATTTTTCAAATAGTACCGAATACCAGACCAGTTGATAGATTGAGAAAAATGAGAACGAACCGCAGATACAGTGTATAGAAAGTTATCCACCACCATTGCAATGAATACCTGCTTGAAAGAAACCACTTTCTTATTACCAACTAGTAATCAGGCATTTTTCACATCCCTTGGCACAATATTATATTTATATCCACACAAGTCCATGCATTACTTTCTCTATTTTATACTTGATCTTATAGTTCAACATGTTTATGTCAATTCTTGTTGTGTCAGGTATCTGATAGGTATGGGCACTAATTAGGATAATAAGAGTGGGCCTCTAGTTGTTATGCCTTGTAATAAAGCGGTTAGAGTTAGTTAGGGGTGTTAGCCATCTATAAATAGAGCCAGAGGAGGGAAAGCTAGGTAGCTAATTGATTAGAGAGTTCAGAGTTGTAGAAAGGGAGAGATAGGCCTCTCAAAGAGCCTAGGATAGTTCTTGTATTCTGAGTACTATCAATAATAGTCATTTTCCTTCTGTTTTCTTGCTGTTTCCTAGCTATTCTGAACCAGTTCCTATCAGTATCCCATGTACTTACCTATGCCAATTCTTCTCGCTTGCCTGTTTTTCTGTCAAATTTGGCTCAATGTAAAATTATGTTTTTTAATCAATATTTAGAATATTATAGTCTGAAAGAATCAAGGTCACTGTTAACCATGATTATCATTATTACCTACACAAAATTGGCATACAGGGCTGATAAAGATTTACTAAGGACTCAATACTACAGTAGTAATGTACAATATATCCAGCATAAACGTTACTCAAATCTATCCACAGCAAGCAAGGAGAAATACTTACAAGACACCAGTTATAAGAAGCGAGAGAAAGTTGAGGTGCCTCTGGAGACAACATGTTGCACAGTTGAACTTCTATCCTTGTCAAGTTCCACATTGAAAGAAGCTCGATAAGAGTGCATATGGTTAGGATGGCCACCAGTAATAACCCTGGGAAAAGGGATACATCAAAATGCAACAACTGAAAACGTAAAACTTAATAGGAAAGTTCATCTCAATAACGCAGTTCTCCCATTTTTGTTTTCCTTTTCACAACCCTTGTCTATTCATTGTAAATACATGGATGTCAGTAGCAGAAATGCAACTTGTAACAATGGGTAAGAGAATGTTATTGTTGGATTTAAATTCCATATGTCATCTCATTGCATTATTGAATCAAATAATCCAGCAATAAGATCACAGTCAACAACTAGACCTGATTTCTCTGTTTTATTTTAATACCCCACAGGGTAAGACAGTAATGAAATAATAACATAAATACTTCTTACAAAGTGCTTATATAAGTATGGTTACAAATTCCATATAACAAAATAATCCACACAAGTGCTATTCCTTCCTTAAAGAAATCAACAATTTACAATTTTGGATATAAAGCCAGAGAGCATCATCTTGAACAGAGAGCTTCTTACACTGTGATGCGAACCCAAGACCAGACCTCCAAGGCCCACTAAAATCCAATTCGCCTGAATAGGCCTAGGAGAGAGAAAATGTAACTAACTGCCTAGCTGGCAGTAGCGGTGAAGTGTGTGTGCATGGGGAATTCTGTTGCTGAGAGGGTTTATAGGCATGAGAGGGGAGAGAATAGAGTAGACTAGAGTTTGGGACTTGGAACTTTGGGAGAGAAAGGGCACTCTCGAACTTGCCTTAGGTTACTGTAGCCTCTTTTCTGCATTTCTATTCCATCATTTGTAATACACGTACTGATATCATCTTGATATCAGGCCTGATTCTTCCGTTAATACACAAGCATATTCAGTTCCTATTTTCTGGGTTCCTAACACACTGCAAACAAGTTGAACAATAACCCTCATTCGGCATCAGAATCCAGCCAATTTGCTTACCCATGTATCAAGACAAACAACCTACCTAAAAAGGAAAAGTAGTGTGCTCACCATCATGAGTGTAGGGCATATCTTCAAGTGAGTATGCCTTACTGTAAAATCTTAATGCTGCCGCAACATGAATCAATGCCATTAAATATGGAGCAACAAATCCCCATGAAAAATAACAGTGGGTAGTAAACAATGCGCGGTTCATCATCCAGTTAACATTCGTTAAATACGACTCCAAAACGAACGTTTGTTTCCTCAAGTAATTCCAGTACCTGCACATGTTAAAAAAATTCAAACACTGAATATGCAAAGAAACTTACATTTCAGATGAGTAATAATCACAGCATCACACAAACCTTCCAAAATTAAGATCACTTGCAAGGGGATGAGGAAAGACAGCAACTGGAGGAGAACTAATGAGCCTTTTTTGAGCCCCTGTCAGATACAATATGATAGTAATTGTTAGAATATTAGGTTATTGTTTTAGGAGTCTGTTACGAACCCAGGAAAGAGAAGTTAAGAAGTCTATAGAAAAGAGAAAGGAAGAGAACTAATCTACTGTGATTGATTGAATCTGAACAGAACAGGAGAAAGAGCTCCTTCCAAGGGTTTCCCCTTCAACAAAGGGATTTTCCTTTTAAAGCTGAGCTAATTCTCAGTTACCAAAACTAACAAATCTGAATTCCCCTCTTCTGTTATGTTCCCCCCTATTTAAGCTATCCTCCTTGTTGGAGTCCCACATTGGATAGTGATATGCCTTGAAGAGTGCTTATAAGTAAGGGGCAACCCTCACCTTACAAGCTAGCTTTTGGGGTTGAGTTAGGCCCAAAATTCTAAGACTCCCGCTCCTATCTTTGATCTCTCATCTAACTGCTTCTAACTACTTTATCTTCCCTTTATTCTTCCTTCATTTGGCTACCCTTTATTCTGCCTAGTATATAATACCCTTTTCGGTCCCATCCAAGTCTTATCGTGTTAGTGATCTTATCGGGCTAGGCTTGCAATAATTGCACTACACTACTGCTTAACCTAGATTATTATTAATATAAATGGGAGTGTTGGTGGTTTGTATTAAACATCACATTCTTATTAATAAAAAATATATATATTCTTGCTTTTCTCATTCTTTTCCCTATAATTTCAACAGCAATGAACAGCATAATAAACAGGAATGTAAGACTACAAAAAATTTAAATATATAGCAATAAAGTAAGTCTATTCTAGTTGAATCACTGGAAGCTTATTGCATTTCTTTCTCAAAACAACCACAAATATCAGAGATTAAATTTTTTTATTAAAAGAAGTTGTCTGAGAAACAAAATATGGACCAGTCTCTTGAACAATTAGTTTACTGAAGAAAATATTACCCAAACGAAAACTACCACAGACCATAAGATTCTGCATATTGTGCATGAATAAGCATCAAACAACTACAAGAAAATTCTCTTAAGATTGTCAAACCTTACAACAAAGAATAAGCTACTTTATGGATCAATAATCAATTCATCATTATTTTTAATGAGCAATGCTGATAAAGCTGTTAATTGTTATATATGGTGATCAATGTGTTTACGTCAAAAATTTTAATAAGAGAACCAAAGATGTACCAGCTATGGTTTATCAAAAAATAAAAATAAAAAAAGATGTACCAGCTATGGCTGCAAGAGTCATATCATCAGAATATCCACCATTTTTAAGTCCTGAGACTAGACCATAACGATCTTGCCTAAAGTCGTCAGCATGCATCTGGGGGAAAACTAAATAGTCAGAACGTAAGTTTTTTCAAAGCATCAAGCAAAAAAAAAATAAAAAATTGTCAGAAGCTACTTGCCATCATGCACCCTCCCCACAGAAAGAATGTTTTTCCTCCAGTGGCAAAGCCCATTGAACAAGGCTGTTAACAAAAAAGAAAAGGATTAAGAACAAATGAGTTAAAGAATTACAATTAAATATTATCATCTATTATCAAAAGCCTAAATGAAAATTTATCTAATGAATTCTGAGAGTGAGGTCAAATTCAATTAGCTAAGCTTCATCTATAGGTTTAAATTCAAAACAAATAGAAAATAAAAGTTAAAGAAAACACAATCTTATACACAGACGTGCTATAGAGATTGGAGATAGAAAGCCAGATGTAGTTGTGTACCATATGGTATTCATAGATGCAATAACTCCCCAGACTTCCAGATGGAAGGTCAAGAGGGTATCCAGTTTGAATAAATATCTGTTAAGCATCAAAACAGTTAAGACCATAATCAAATAATTTAGGCAAGTGGAACCATAACTATTCTAATTAAAATATTTAAAGAAGAATAACAAGAAAAAATTTAGGTTATACCTCAGGTTTCTTTTCCATCTCGCGAGTGAGTGCTCCTATTGATCCAGGATGTAGTCTAACATCATCATCCAAAAACAGTACATACTTGTTGTCTTTATGCATTTTCTCCACTCCAACCTGCCCGGGTGCCAATACGAAGTAATATTAGTGTAGTTGGTAAAATGCATCAGAGCAAGGACAACCTAACAAATCAACAAGAATGAAATTGTCCCAAAATTTCCATATCAATAAGTTAAAGCAGGTCCTTCACACATGTATTTTTTCTTTGCCTAGTAAGTTATATAGAGGAGATGCTTTCCAACAACTAGTCAATGAAACAACTAAGATTATCACCAATTTCAAATTTTCAAGCTAGATTTAAATTGACTTCAAATAAATGTAAGGAATATAAGCCTAAAGTTCTCAAATCTCAATACAGCATGGACCCTGACCCTACTTTGCATAGACTACCAAAATATATATTAAGAAAATCCCATACCAATTGATTGTGAATTTTTTGGCTGCAAGTTGTTGACAAACCAGCTACAATGACCTTAGCATCAACATAATCCTGCATACATCCAACAGGCATCCAATTTAGTGAGATGCAAAGATTATCAGATACAGCCAAAAGCTGCAATAGATTCATGCAAGGACGCCAAAGCGACAGAATCAAGCCTCAAAATGGAAGTTTCGCAGGTTCCAGAATGATAACAGGGAGAAAAATGAAATGAGTTTAAGGTTGCAACACTTCATACGAAATAATTACAAACATGAATGTCAAAAAAAGGTTTAAAGAAGATTTTGTTGACTTATGTATACCTCAAATTCTAATATTAGTCGTGATACAGCATGGTAAGCAGGATCCTCTGTACTTTCTACCACAAAAAGAAATTCAATATGGCCACCATAAAGAGATGTTATCTGCATTTGAAGAAAAAAATTTGACAATGAACCAAATTCTTTTTATTGACAGAACAGACCAAAAAAAAAATGGTACAACCATGGTAAACAAAATAAACCCCAAGTATTAGCTGAAAAAGATATTCAAACATTACAATTTAGAACCAATTATTATTTATTATACAGCAAAAATGAATAAGTAATAGTATACTCACAATGACAATAGGCAAGAAGTCAATCAACTTAAATTTAAAAATCTATGAAAATGCAAGAGAAAACATGATAATGCAACATTCATGAAAGAACCCAGAAAGCACCATAGAAAAACCTTAAAAGATGTTCAGAAAGCATAGCACCCTCAAAAAAGTTCCAGTGGAAAGTATCCTATAATTTCTCACCTGACTCCTCCAATTATGGAGATTGTGTTCTCCGAACCCTTTTAGGGGCATAATTACTGTTACTCTTGGAAGATTGACCTGATTGGAGTGCTCAAGTTCATTGATGTCATGACAAAGGAAAGAAAAGCTATTGCCATTCTTCATAGCATCAGTCATTTGTTTTATCTCTCTGTTCCTGTAAAGGGATAAATGCTGTAAATTTCCGATCTATATGAAGTGTTTCCTAACTCAGACATCAAAGAGTACCTCACATACGCAGCAAGAGCCCACCCAAGAGCAAGTACTAAGCAAATCATACATCCCTGCAGAGCAAACATAAAATTCAGGTTTTTATGACATGGTAATATGATAGATTTTCTCTTGAACAATAAAGGGGGATGAATACAACACAAGTTTTCAAGGAAACTTATGTGAATAATTATCATGCAATGATTCAATTGAAAGGCAAAAGCTATATGACTATATCATCAATACTTAAGCCTGCCATTAATATACTAAGCCTGTATTCTGATACTTAAGGTTGCATTACTTCCTTCATTTAATCCATTTCACACAATAAGCATGCAATTTCACAACTTCAGTGTGATATGCAACCCAGGGGAAAAGCTCTTTCAACAATGTAGAACTTTCTATTTCTACAATGTTGCTTGTGTTACAAGTATATATTCTACTTGTGATTCAAAGCCTACCAGATATCTCAACTACAGGGATTATGGATGGTAAATTTGTGAACATGACATATAGGAAGCAACCCAGCAAGCTAATGCCTCAATTATCGTAATTCAAGAATAAAATCAGTGAAAAGGTTCCTGCGAAAAAGTAGAGATTGTACAGCTAAATGTCATGCATTCAAGTATAGTTGAATACCATCCACATCCTATGAAGCCAAACTACGTCACTGTTTCTCAAGCCAGAACTAAACCATTCAATCCACTTTGTGGCAGCAGCAATCCATACCAACAGCAATCTAGGAAGAAACTTAAAATCATGTACTTTCCAATTTCCCTAAGTTGTTAAACCAAAGAAAAATGCTTCTTGCACATCTGCAAGACACACATCACCTCACATCTTGGGATATGTAGCAGAATCAAAATATAAGAATTGTGCATAAAATAATGCCGGACCATTAATCAACTATGGAAACCGTAAAAATCCGCAGATGTGAGGTAATGTGTGTGTAAGTATGTATAGGTAGATGTACGCTAAACCAAAAGCATAATTGAGCTCTTAAGAGCTTTAGCTATATCCCACTGAGGCCACCATTTAAGTCTACCTTACCCCTCTCCACACCAGGTCTTAAACCTCCTTTATAACAAAAAAAAAAAACATTTTTTTACTGTCCAAAATCAATCATAATCCAAGGGCAAGGGGAATCAAATTGGCATATGATAGTGAAAAGAAACAAGTTCAAATTGTATTCACAAAACACTACAAGTCACCAGATGATAGAAAGAAAATAATATCCAACATTTGAACAAAACTTCATTCATAAATGTACTTCTAGAATCTAACAACGGCAAGCCACAAAACAACAATAATTGAAACCTTTTTCTTTCAAAGGACTACAGCAGCTACACTGAATTCCCAGCCAAACAAAGGCCTTAAGCTCATTCTTATGAAACAATCCCACGGAATTACAAAAAAAAAGGGGGAAAAGAAAAACTTTTTTATTGATGGGTATGAGAGAAAATAAAGTGATTAATCGAAAAAAAGGAAAAGATAGAAGTGGTTCACCTGGATCTGAATGAAAACTGCGATTGGAGTACAAAGCATCCTGCTGAGAGAGAAGAGGAACAAGTCCAGAGACTGCAGCGAAAGCATTGTGGGTGTGTGTGTGAGTTTAACCTCTCTCTGTTCTGTCTCTGGGTTTGAAACACTAACGTATGTGTCTCTGTGTTTGTCTCAGATGGCCATGGCCAACGTTGAGTTGAGAGAGAAACACACAAAAACACAGAAAAGAGTTTATGATCCAAAGAGCGCCTAATTTTATATTTGCAACACACTCAGCTTGGCTTGGCTTGGCTTTGCTTTGCTTTCGAGTTTGGATTGGGTTGCCGCTGTTTTTACTTCACCAAGTAAGCAATCCCTAATTTTAATCAATAAACCTTATTTGATATATTGCTATATTAAAAATTATTTAAAGTTTACGTGTTGCATATATGGTTTTGATTCATTTTTAAAACAAAATTACTTTTCCTTCAAAAGTTTTTTTAAGTAAGATTTTAATTAGGATTTAATTGTTATCTATTGTCAATGAAAATATTTTTTATATTGTCGATCAATTATGAATGTCTGTTAGCAAGTTGAGCCTTCAAGTGTATTTGATAATTTTTTAGTGATAACTTGCTAGCGTGCTTCTTCTAAAAAAAGGTGTGGATGTACGTTAACAAATTCATACCCACCCATCTTTTAGAATGTGTTATGTTAGCAAATTACACATTCAAGTGTAACGTACACCTTTTGAGAAATAATGAATATACATTAACAAATCTCTTAATTATATCATCAAAAAGGATAAAATTAAGGTATTTATTTTGTTTCTTTTAATAAAAGCATAACTATGTATTATTTTTTTCCAGCTCGTCAACGAAAACTTAAAAAATAAGATACATGTTATATTTCTATTAGAGAATAACAACACATCGCTTTTGTTTTATTATAAATTCTCCATATCTTATTGAGAAAGAAATCTATTTTACTCTATATTTTTTTAGTTACCATAATATAGGTGTGGAGTATCACCAACTTCGTCGATGATTAATTTCCGTCGAGAATCCGATTGGGCCACCTTTAATGAGGTCTTCCCTCCCAATTATGTTTAAATAAGTTTCATATTAGCTATTGTATTAAAAAATATAATTAAAATGTGAGGCAATATAACGACTCATATAACTAATATGGCATAGAGTATCAACATATGTTACTGTGATCACCTAAAAATCTCTTATAAAATAATATCTTTATTTGATGTATGTGTGGTTTCAAAAATAGAAAAGGGAAATTTTGAATTTACTATATTTTTATTTTAAAATTTGTATTAAAATAGTGACCAAGAGGGGAGAGACCGTTAAATTGGTGGTTATTCATAGGTAGAAGAAAGGGAAGAATGGCAGCGTGCAAGATGTCACGTGCGTATTCGGAGTCATCACCGTAGAAAGAAGATGCCTTTCTTAAGATCCGAATCATTGATTTTCTATATCGCTTTTCATGTTTTTTTATTACACTGTACTACGACAATATCATTCATTTCACAATTCTTACATGCCTTTTCCAATCACTTTTGGGTTATCGTTACTTTCTCATTATCGATAAAGATGTCCATATAAATATAAGGTATTATTAACTAGCGTCCCAAAAATATTGGTTAATGAAGTATAAAAGTAAAAACGTGAAAAGTTGATAATTATTAATTTAAAATGCATAAAATTTATGATTTCTTGTAAAGGAATGTTTTTCTCTCACATAATATCAGATAACAACAATCACATTTGATTTGTATCCCTTAATATTATGCAAGACTAATAAAGGCTATTAAAATTAATAATGGCTAATAGCATTCCTTAGAATCAAATTTCGAGACCAGATCAAAACTTTTTATTTTTTGTTTATTAAACTCCACCATTGGCATATTACTAATTGTCATTGGTCCTAAATACTATGTCATGTTATGATTAGGGATGTCAATGGGGTGGGGCGGGCATGGATAGCATTCCCCCCGCCCCCGTATCCGTCGGATAAAATCCGTATCCGTCCTTGTCTATTACCCACGCGGGTATCCTTCGGGTGGATATCCAGCAGATATCCGCGGATTATTTTTTCCAGAAAAAATTTATATTCTTTTTGCTTGAAAAATTGTTAAAATATGCATAATTCAATTTAAAATAATCATGTTCATATAAATAGATGTTAAGAAATCATCAAAGCAATATCCAATTACAAAAGTTACTAACAAAAGTAGTCAAATACATTTAGCAATTACTACATATATATATATATATATAATAATAATAATAATAAAGGGCATTTTAGTAATTTAAGTAACGGACGGGTATCCGCGAGCACGGATAGTGTGGTACCCGCCCCCGCCCCGTTTATAAACGGGTATTGAAATTATCCGTTTATTTTACTCGCGGGTATCCATTTAACTATCTGCCCCATGCCCGTTACGGATTTTATCCGCGAGTATCCGTAGGTACGGGTAAAATTGTCATCCCTAGTTACGATTGATTAAAAGACTTCAACGTGCTGGACGCTTTCTAATGTCATCTGATCAATATATTCTACTTAAAACAATAATATTTTATAGGATTTTTTTAACAATGAGGAGATAGGTATAATCGCACTTATAAATCCTTTAATTTGTAACCATTATTTTTAAACTTAATGATCGTGTAATGAAACATAGTATATGCAAAAGGATCCCGATTACATGACCAATTTTGTATCATTTTTTTGGATTTAAGAGAGACTTATAAAAGGACTCATAAGGAGAGGAAGAGAGGGAAATGGAAAAAGGGTGGAACACTTTATGAGAGCTTGAATGCATATACTCATTATTTATGTTCTTCAACTTAAACTAATTGAGGTTATTTGTGGTGACAAACTTTGTATCTTCTTTTCAGTCAAAAAAACAAAAAACTTTGTATATTCTTTTATGATAGCAACTACATCCTCCATCTTTTGCTCGGGCCAAATCATGTTTTAGGTTCAATTATGCGTAACTATAGCATGACATTCTATACCATTATGTGGTTGGTTCAAGTGGTAAGGGACTTGGAGCATCTTAAGCAAGTGGTCAGGGGTTTGAACCTTGGCTCTTGTGTATGGAGAAAACCTGGTTGGGAGGGGAAAACCCACCTTGTGTGCCCAACAGGTTCCCTGACGAAGATTAGTCATTACTAATGATGGTGGATACTTCGTATCTATGTCATGGTTAAAAAAAATAGCATGATATTCTATAAAATTAAATTTGTACCCTAAAGACAAAACTAGAGGTAAGTCATCCAATTAATTTGAGATGTGTTGGATGCCTGGATTAGAATGCAATATATTCTCCAAGAAGGAAATATTAGCCATTATTAGCTTTAATAGCCTTTATTAGTCTCGCATAATATCAGATAACAACAATCACATTTGATTTGTATCCCTTGATAGTTGTTGTAACATTATTAGGAGTTATTATAGCAGATTTTGTGGCTATCACATTTGATTTGTATCCCTTGATAGTTGCTGTAACATTATTAGGAGTTGTTGTCCATTAATGTATATATTTTCCTTCAGCCTGATGAATAAACGACAAGAAAAACATTCATTTACATGGTATCAGAGCATCAGGTTAGAATTCTTATACCTGACGAGTGCCATGGCAGGGTTAAGCAATGAGCAATGGGAAACTTTGTTGCAAATGCTCAATACATCTAAGGTCACTCCAAATGAGTGCATGACTGGTAAGACTAAACCCAATATATGGATCCTAGATAGCGGGGCATCCAACCATATGTCAGGAAGCCTTCAATACTTCGCTGATGTACGTGAAGTGCCTGGATGTCCTGTTGGACTTCCTAATGGAAAATCCGTAATGGCAACTAAGGAAGGGACAATAAGGCTTGCAGGGGGTTTAAAACTCGAGACCGTGCTTTATGTTCCTCAATTAAATTGCAACTTAATTTCTATATCACAACTGATAGATGAATCCCGTTGTATTGTTCGGTTTACTAATAACATGTGTGTTATACAGGACCAAACTTCGAAGATGCTGATTGGAGCGGGTGAACGGAGGGATGGACTCTACTTCTTTCGGGAAATTCCAAGAATGAAGGCTTGCAGATCTGAAGGGATGAACCAACTAGAACTGTGGCATAAACGCTTGGGACATCCATCTTGGAAGATTACTCAGTTGATTTCTAAAGACAACTGTGGGAAAGATAGTAATTTACTGAATAAAGCTTGTGACACTTGTCAAAGAGCAAAGCAAACTAGAGAAACATTTCCATTGAGTAATTATCATGCTTCTAATACATTTGATTTGATACATTGTGATTTATGGGGAGCTTACAGAACTCCATCTTCTTGTGGCGCTTCATATTTTTTTACTGTTGTGGATGATTGCTCGCATGTAGTGTGGATTTATTTGTTAAATGATAAGAAAGAAGTGTCTCGGATTTTAGTAAATTTCTTTGCGATGGTGGAAAGACAATATAATAAAGGCTATTAAAGTTAATAATGGCTAATAAATGCACATGTGGAAATCCATGAAGCATGCTTCTATTTTCAAGACTCAACAGAGAATCCAAATCGAAGACTGTAATTATTTTGGGTACATAATCGAAGACTGTAATTGAAACAAAAAACATGATGATTAGAAAATAGCGTTTGTCCAATATTACATGATAAAAGAAGCATTGGTCTGGATGTATTGGAAATGGTGTGTTTTATTTAATAGAAAAAGATCTTGATAATCATTGCTCTCTTTTTTTTTAGCGGTAAAGATCTTCATTCAATTACTAAAACAAGAAACATTACAATCAAATTGATCAAGTACTGTTGGGGCAATCCCCATCCAAAATAAGGGGCTAACTCTAATAGTTAAGCCTGCCAACTCAACAACAACATTACATATAGATTGTGCATAAACCAAAGGGGCATTAAGCCAAAATCTATATCTTAGAATCCAACCTAACAATTTCTTCCCCACTCGGCTAATCATTGCTCTTAGAATATTGATTAAGAAGTTAAAAATTATATATTAGGAAGCATATTTTTAAGCTTTCAATTTATTAAACACGTCACTTTTTTATTTTTAATTTATTAACTTGGATTTCTAACTCCGGGTGGCATTACAAGAGATTGTCTTTGTAAACATCACAAGAGAGATGATGAGGCATGGACCATATTTTTTTTGGTTTTTTGGTGGACCGTGTTAAGAAATGCAGTTTGCTTTCCATGTGTAACTGCCCCCACCTCACTCACATGGTTCTGCCAGCTTTTGCTTTCGATGTTCAAAGGGAATGCCACTTATCACGTGGCCCATTGCAATTTATTGCCAACCTTTGATGGGAAATATGTTCCATTTTCCAACCCACCGGTCCTTGACTTTATTAATATGCCAACTCAGCAACAATTTGACCTCACTGATTTTTAGTAACAAAGGAATGATTTTTGAAGAACGAATTTGCTATTCATTACCCTTAACTAATGGTTAAGAAATAATGTTGGAAAGTATTATTAAAGGAGTATACTTATTAGACTAAGGAATGATGTATTTAACTGACGAAAGTTTGTCTAGTTTATAAGGATATAACTCATATGTCATAAGGATGCGAGTTCGAATATCACTGTCGATGTGAAGATCTCGTTGGTGGATACCTCAACAAGCATTCTTTGAGCTGTGAGACTTGTCATGACCTTGTTGAGACCCTAGAACCCAACTCACTTAAACTTTATATCATAAAAAAAAAATTAATTTTTCAATAAAAACTTATCTTTTTTTTTATTCTTTAATTGCTGCCTCTTGCCAATGATTAGCAAAACCGTTCGAATAATGCTAATTAGCACTAATAACAAGTCACGTCTCCTTACATCACCATATCACCATATATAATAAAATTGAAGTGAAGATATGCATAAAATGAAATGGGGTCGACTATAATCATTAACTATATAAGCAGAAAAAGAAATTAATGACTCAAAATAATTACTTGTTATTTGATTTATAGGAAGTGTTATAAAAATCAAAATTATAAAATTGTCCTTATAAAATTTATAATTAAAAGATTTAGTTACTCCCTGACCTATTTAAGAATTTCTAAATATGTTTTCATACTATAAAAATTTATAATCGAGTCCACAAACTTATAAATAATCTGTATTATAATCGGACCTCTAAACTTATAAATAATTTGTAATTAAATCCCTAGAATAAAGTTCCATCAGAAGACTTCACGATTCAAAAATCTTACCACAAAGACCTAATTACAAATTATTCACAAGTTCAGGGACCCGAATACAAACATAGGAACCAATTATAAATTATTTACAAGTTTTAAGAACCCAATTATTAAATTATAAAATATAGCCACCAATTTAAAAATTCTCAAATAATTCAAGAATAGTAATCCCTAATAAAAATTATGTTAATGCAAGAGCCAAATGGTAGTCATATTTTTGGGTTTTTGATCAAACTGAGTTCCTTTTAGAAACTATTTACCAGTTTAGGGTTATTCTGAAACTATTTACCAATGGGGGATCGTTTTGAATATTTTATTATTTTTCGGTCTGACGGGTCAAAGGCGTCACTGCAGATGGCGCCTTTGAAGGCGCCACTGCAGTTGGCGACTACACTTTTATAAAAAAAAAATCAAAAGGGGAGGCGCATTTGGCAGTGGCGTCCTCCCCCTGCTAGCTACACAGTGCGCTACTGTAGCAACACCTTTTTTTTTTTTAATTTTGATTTTTTTAAAAAAATAAAAATTTTGTTTCTAAAAAAACCCATTCACCAGATAATGAATTGAATTCACCAGATATTTGTACCCGATTCACCAGATATTTACACATACTTAACCAAAAAAATTTATTTCTAAAAAAAAAACCATTCACCAGATAATGAACTGAATTCACCAAATATTTGTACCCGATTCACCAGATATTTACACATACTTAACCAAAAAAATTTATTTGACTTTTTTAAAAAAATAAAAATTTTATTTCTAAAAAAACCCATCCACCAGATAATGAACTGAATTCACCAGATATTTGTACCCGATTCACCAGATATTTACACATACTTAACCAAAAAAAATTATTTGACTTTTTTAAAAAAATAAAATTTTTATTTCTAAAAAAACCCATTCACCAGATAATGAACTGAATTCACCAGATATTTGCACATACCTGACCTGATTATGGAGACACTGCGGTTTCTCTTGTATTATATATAATATAATGAGAAAGGGAATCTGTATATTATGAGCTTGCTGAGAGAGTTTTAGACGGAACCATCAGTGACAGGATCAAGGAATATTCATCTCAGGTAAACCCATCTTCTTAATTTCACTCCGGAGATTTTCTGCAATGCTCTCACCAAATAATTTTTTTTACTACTGTAATAATTGATGAATATTTATTAGTGTAAATTATTATTGCTATTATTTTTTTATGCCTACTGCGATATTATTTGCTACTCATTATTACGGGATTTTTATTACGGGATTTCACCTCCCATTTTCTTTTTCTTTTTCTTTTTCTACACGTTCGTTCTGCTATCTTTCTTTTTCGGCTTTTTGACCAAACTGGGTTCCTTTTAGAAACTATTTACCAGTTTAGATATCTGGTGAATGGATTTTTTTGAGAAATAAATACAAGAGAAACCGGGTACAAATTATAATTTCAAGAGGTCACTCTCATTATATTATATATAATACAAGAGAAACCGCGGTGTCTCCATAATCAGGTCAGGTATGTGCAAATATCTGGTGAATTCAATTCATTATCTGATGAATGGGTTTTTTTAGAAATAAATTTTTTTTTTTAAAAAGTCAAATAAATTTTTTTGGTTAAGTATGTATAAATATCTGGTGAATCGGGTATAAATATCTGGTGAATTCAGTTCATTATCTGGTGAATGGGTTTTTTAGAAATAAAATTTTTATTTTTTAAAAAAAGTCAAATAATTTTTTTTGGTTAAGTATGTGTAAATATCTGATGAATCGGATACAAATATCTGGTGAATTCAGTTCATTATCTGGTGAATGGTTTTTTTTGAGAAATAAATTTTTTTGGTTAAGTATGCGTAAATATCTGGTGAATCAGATACAAATATCTGGTGAATTCAATTCATTATCTGGTGAATGAGTTTTTTTAAAAATAAAATTTGTATTTTTTTAAAAAAATCAAAATTTTAATAAAAAAAAGTGCTGCTACAGTAGCGCACTGTAGCGCTACTGTA
The DNA here is from genome assembly GCA_030762895.1 of Sophora flavescens. NCBI lineage: Eukaryota > Viridiplantae > Streptophyta > Magnoliopsida > Fabales > Fabaceae > Sophora > Sophora flavescens. Next base: position 217,584,220 of record CM061064.1, on the reverse strand, counting down.
GCTAGCAGGGGGAGGACGCCACTGCCAATGCCAAATGCGCCTCCCCTTTTGATTTTTTTTTTTTTTATAAAAGTGTAGGCGCCAACTGCAGTGGCGTCTTTGACCCATCAGACCAAAAAATAATAAAATATTTAAAACGACCCCCATTGGTAAATAGTTTCAGAATAACCCTAAACTGGTAAATAGTTTCTAAAAGGAATCCAGTTTGATCAAAAAGCTCATATTTTTTGAGAGCACAGTAAGCACGCACTTTATGGAAAGGAGCTAGTACTTCCCTTATCCGGCATCTAGTGGAGTGCTTTTCAGCTGTGTTGCTGGTCAGTACATATTATTCATTGATGATGATTGGCAATGCATAGGGAATATCATTGTTCTCGTTTCCGTTCTGTATAATTATTCGTCTCTATCCCCTAAAGATTTTTCTAGCTGCCATATCTGGTAAGCATGCACAATATTGCAAACACAAACACCAGCCCACTCCCAACGAAGGAACATTAGAAGAATTAGAACTCCTTCAGAGGGCTTCCAAGAATTTATGCTCACCAAGATCTAATTGTAAGTTAAAAGTAAAAATAAAAACACTTAAAAGAGCAGTTCAGAAATTAATAAACAGAGAAGCATGAGGAGTATCATCAACAATTTTGTAACAAGAAATGGTATTATTAAACGGCCATAACTAAACTCCTGAAATGGGAGTACTACTGCATCCATGAGCAACAAAAATCAGGGCCCTCGTCATTGATAGAGCATAAGCTTATTGTATGCTAGGTGTAAACTCACCTAGGGTATCATATCGTGTCCGCTCATCCATTATAGCGCAGAACCAACAACCAAGTCATATCCTATTAGGTGGGATCGGCTACACTATCAAAAGACATCATAATATTCTATCATAAATCATGTTTATAGTTAAATCATTGCTGGCTAGGGTGAGAGGCTTGTTTGAATCTCTCACCGTGAGAGACCCCATTTCACCATTGGATTGAAGTGATCCTATAATCATACCCTGTACCCTCCACACATTATCCTTCTCCCATCTCCCTCCACGGCTCCTCCCACCCTACTCATCTCTCCCCACCACCACCAACCACCGACCACAGCCCACCACCACCACCGACCCTCCATCTCGCTCGACCACCGATTACAGCCCACCACCATCACCACCGACCCTGAAATTGTCGCAGCCAGATCTGTCTCCCTCTCCCTCTCACTCGCGTATCTCTCTCTCAACTACCGCCATCTCAGCTTACCACCACCACCTACCTCACCTGACCACCACCACCACCCACCCGCATCTAACCTTACCACCACCACCTACCGCCTCCTTCAGGTTCCCGTTCTGGTTCAACTCCATGATGTTGTCGAGTAAGCACCCTCCGCCGCCGCCGTGACAGAGATGGATCTCTCACTTGCAGTGCGTCAGAGCTCGGCTGGCCAAGCAAAACGTCGATTGCACTCTGACGAGCTAGGTCATGCAGCTGCTGTTGGGAAGGGACACGTTTCTCTCTCCTACAAATCCTCTTTACCATTTCCCTCACTTTCTCTCTCCACCAAGCTTCATCTCCCCTCCGCCATCTCCCTTTCCCTCCATCCCTGGCGTCACTGCCCTTGCCGTCACCCCCTCCTCTTTCTTATCTCCGCCCCCCTCGATGTTGACTCCGATAGGGTTTCACCTTGTCTTCTTCATCACAGATGTGCATTTTCTCTGTTCTACTTGGGCTTCTGAGACCCTTCTGCTTTGCTGGTGCGTCGGAGCTCAGTTGGCCAAGCAGAACGTCGATTGCACGTTGACGGGCACGGTCAGCAGGGAGGGACACCGCTCGTCGGCACGAAGGGAGGAGCAAGTAGTAGCACTGTTGGAGGAGAAAGAGGGAGAAGGGGATGACTATGGCGGCCTTGCCGACGGAGGTTTGGCCGATCGCGACGGCGGCGGAGAGGTGCCAACAAGTGGTTGAAGATGGTGGACAAAACGGAGCAAAGGAGTGATTCATGGAGAGAGAGTGACGGTGGAAGAGGAGTGTGAGAGGGAGAGAGGAAAGTAAAAAATGATAATGTGTGACTACACTGGATTGTGTATCGTACACCTTCTACATCAGACGATTCTCATTTGTCTAAATTAGTGGCGTACCGTGAGAGATGTGATTCACTCTCTCACGCTAGCCAGCGCCTAAATCATTGACATCTAAATCTTTCTTAATAGTTTATCCTATAGTTTTTCTTGGCCCACCTCTGCCTCTAGCGATTGAATTGCCCTCCATCTAGTCTACTCTCCTTACTACGGCATCTACAGGTCTCCTCCATACATGCCCAAACCACCTAAGTCAAGATTCAACCATCTTTTCTACAATGTGTTACACCAACTCTTTCTCTAATACTATCATTCCTAATATTATCTCGTCTAGTTTTTTCACTTATCCAACACAGCATTCTCATCTCTACTATATTGATTTTACTTTCGTGTTGATTTTTTACCACCCAACACACTGTCCTATACAACATGCCGATCTAATAGTTGTACGGTAAAACCATTATAGAGCAGAAGATGCTTGAAAATAACTTGAAGGGGCAAGAGTGAATATTGGTAATGCTCCATTCATACTTCAGATATCATTCCTATATGTCAAAATATGTTTCCAAAATACAAGAATCGCTACTGTTTATAAATGATAGACTTCTTAAAATGAGAATGTGTAGTAGTGTTTCTGATCATACAATTATTGCACGCATGTGATGAATCAATGAATTATTAACTGTAGAAAACTAACACCAGTCCTTGACAGACCAACTTGATAACATGATTGTAATATGATTACATGACCAAATGAGAGAAGAAGATAACCCACGTGTATTTAAAGAAATAAAACACGGCTCCATCAAGAGACAGAGAGAGAGCAGACTAAATAAAATGAGGCTCTGCAGCCTCACTCAATTGCGTCGGTCTGACTATACGCTTCTGGCAATGTATCTGCCAACTTTTTCCCAATCAAGTGATGAAGAAGAACACCTGCTGCAACACTAACATTTAAGCTTTCCACGGCTAAAAATGACAGGAACATTTTGCCAGAGCTCTCACAATTTAAACCTGTACCTTCACCATCCAATTCACTAGTATTTACGTCAATAGGTATGTTCCCAGGAATCCTAACTAACTGAGTACATGATCTCTCCACCAGAGGCCTCAAACCAGTGCCCTCACTGCCCAAAACAAGAATAGTTGGTGGACCAGGAACAACCTCATCCAAAGAAATAGCCTTAGAGGAGACAGAGCCGCCAAGAACTCGCCAGCCATTTTCAGCTGAAGACACTAAAAATTGCATCATATTCCTGCAATATCTAAGTTCCATCAATTCAAGTGAGCCAGCACTTGCTTTGCTCACAACACCACTCAATGGGGCTGAATTCTTGGCACATAATACTATGCCAGAAGCACCAAAATAGTAAGCTGACCTAATTATTGCCCCCAAATTCTGAGGATCAGTAACCTCATCCAAGGCTACCCAAAGGGAACCCTTCCCTTCTTCAATAGAAACAGGGTCCAGTTCCTTTATTTTCACCATCTCTAACGGTGAAGCATCTAAAACCAAACCCTGATGAGGCCGGTTATCAACCACCATATTCAGATCATGTTTTGATGCTTCTTTTATACTCAAACCAACCTTTTCAGCAATCTTCAAAACTCTCTCAAACCCTTTCTTGTCCTTCTTCTTCCTATTGTTGCTACTCAAATCCAATCCTTCCTGCACATACAATGCATAGAATTCCCTTCGTCCAGCCGACAGCGCAGCCAAAACTGGACCAACCCCATAGATTCCCTCACCAACAATCTTAGGCACAGTGGATTCTGTGGCCTCTTTCCATGTCTTTCTACCCCAATCTTCCTGCTTGTTCCATCTTCGAAACTCAGGTCTTTCCGACCCAACTTTTGCTCTCACCATCCCCTTGAACCTATTCTTTATGTTATCCCACCTTGGATCGTCAACAGCCTCCTCCATTTCATCATCACTTCCTTCGTCATCATTATCATCAACCTTCTCATACCTGCTACCATAATCACTTCTCTGCTCTCTCACATTCTCAACCAGTCCATTCTTCCTTTCTTTACTTGCTGCCGATGAAGTACCACCCTTTATAGAAAATGTTGCCGCTGACGTTGATGATGCCGGCTTAGAGAAGTGTTTAGATTCTGGGACTGTTGCTTTCTCTAGCCTTTCAACAGATTGTTCCCAAGATGACTTCTTTGCTGACCCTTCCTGAATGGAGCTACTAACCTTGCTCCTTTTTGCTTTTTCCACCATTTTAGCTTCCTTAACTTCATTAGATTCTAACCATGGGAGTTGCTTTTCAGCATAGGAACTCGAGAAACTTCTGGCTCTACAATATCTTCTAGCAAATTTTAGCATCAACCCATATGGGTTCGCTAATTTTCCCATTTCCAAGGTTCCATGGTGCAAGTGAGTTAAGGAGTTAACTGGATCCATCAACCATAAGCTTCTATATCTATAACCGGGGTTCTTCTTCAAAATAGGGTTTTGGGAGGGTTTTTGTTGAGAAGTAAAGTGTAAAGATTGGAACTTTAAGGTGAGGGGTGAATTGAAGCATCTGGGTTGGGAAGAGATTTTGGCTGCGAAAGGAAATGCATGGGCTTTGGAGATATTGGTATACATCGTGTTTGTGTACACTTCACTCTTAGATAGCAGAATAATTATCAAGTTTTCAAAATTGAAACTCAAATAGAAATATCAAAACTTGATAGAATGAATGGTGAAAAAATGAAGAAGGAAGTATCATGTGACCTGGAAACAGTTGAGTTTCAGAGCTGCCATGGAAATATCTTACTCTTATCCGCACTCCATTGACGTGAAATTAGGGCAATGCACAGAGTCTGCACGGCCAATTGTTATCAGAATCGGACGGGCTTCAGAACGGCATCGTTTACTATGTTATATTATAATGTTAAAATAGATTAAATTAGACTTATCTTCCTTTATCTTATTTTTTAAATTCACTTTAGTCCTCAATTTTTTTTTTAAAACAAATTATATTTTAATCCTCAAGTCTCTAACTATGAAATATTAACCAAAATTACTCTTTTTGTCACTTATATTAGTAAATATTAGTAATGCAGTAAATGTTAACTTATTTGTCACTTAAGTGGTTATTTGAGCAGATGAGTTGACACGTCCTCTACACGAGAGATTGACAATATTTGTTGACACAATGTGGAAGGATCGAATTGAATTCAAATAAAAAGATGAACGACCAAATCAATTTTTAACCCTTCTTTCTCAACGTGTCTTCTTCTCTATTGAATCTTCTTCCCTATAAGTTGCAAGCAGCTATTGTTGATCCTTCTCCAACCCAATGATCGGTGTAGTGCGAATGAGCCAAGTCAGGTCAATTGCACGACAACTGTTGGGCAAAACACAGTGGAGAGTGATGACTTTAGATAAAATGGATTTGAAACAAAAATGAGAGGAAATTGAAAAAAGGAAGAGAAAATATGTGATCTGGATAAATGGAGAAATTAAAATCGAATGAAATGATGGTTTATGCTAAGAAAAGTTCTTTATTCTCTACCATAATTCAACAAAAATAAATGGCTCCACGGTGATTTTCAGGTGAGTTTTAGTTGCTGGTTGATGGTGAAACTGAAAATGAGTTTCAGGTATTTTTCATCTACAACTTTGTACTAGATTGAAGAAGGATCATTTATGATTGTTGCAACCCTTGGGGAAGAAGAAGAAGAACCATTGGAGAAGAAAGCCTATTGGAGATGATAGACTAAAAAATTTACTTGATCATTTATTTATTTTTATTTGGATTCAATTTGGTCCTTCATGTATTCCAACTGATACTGTCATGTGGAGAATATGTCAACTCAGTTGGTCAAATCATCTTAATTACTATAATTGTCATGTTTGTGAACACTCCATTTTGACCGGGTCTTTTAGTCTTCACTAAAAATTTCAAAAAAATAATAAAATAAAAAAATTGCAAAGAAAATAAAAATAATAAAAATATTTTTAATTGGGTCAGGCCAGTTAAACTCATTTCATCCTCCTCCAACAAACCCTAGCAACCACTTTATTTTGAATTTGAATCTAGTTGGCAAATCCCATAATTTTGGCAGATAAGGCTCGGCAGTTTTGGTTCTATTTCAAATCAGGGATAAAATTTTTAATCTTTAACAGATTTTAGGATCAAAATCGGAACAATTTAGCGTTATAAAATCAGAATAGGGGCTACAAAATATGGGGGAGATAAAAAAAAAACATTGAGAGCAATGAGAAAAAAATGATTCTGAATATAGGGTGATACAGAGAGGAGAGAAATAAAAAAACACGGAGAGGGAGGCGGCTCTGCTTACACTCATTCATGACCGTCGCGACGCCGCCGTCCTCCGAGAACAGCATCACCGTGCGCAGCGCCTCAAGCCCACCGTGCAGCACTGTTACGCATCCCTCATCTCGGATCCGGCTCTGTTCCATCGACCCTTCTTGTCCCTGTCCCTCCGCGACCAACACACGCCGCCTCAGATCTGCGTCTGCCTCAGTCGCAAGCTCTTCGCGAGCCTCACCATCGCTCCGAACCAGAAACACTCGCCAGCCACCGCAGCTTCGCCATCGCACGGAACCACCGTGCACGAACCGACGATCCTCCGCCCAGATCGGGCCTCGAGCCGACCGCCAGGACCTCCAGCCCCACCGTGTGCGAACCGTGCCGCGTTCTGAGCCGGAACCGCCGCGTCGCGATCCCAAGCTGCCACCTCCTTCCTCGTTCGCTCTGCTGCGTTTTGCCTCTGCAAGTTGTGTTGTTTTGTTGTTAGAAGGTTCTGGTTCTCCTTTTCCTTTTATTTTATTATCTGTTTATTTATTTATTTTTATTTTATCTTTGTTTCCTTTTTTTTTTTTTTAGTCTGACCTAACCTTCTCTTTTATAGTGTTTGGGTTTGGTTTGAGTGCCTTGTTGGGCTAAATATGGTGTTGATCTTGATGTGAGTATTTTAGTGGGCTGGTCACTTAGCCCAAGTCAAAAAATGCTATAAACACTTATATGAAGTCAAATTTTATTTTTAATTCTTTAATTTTCAATTCGTAAGCAATAAATTAAATAAAATAGAATGTTTCTTTCTAGATAATTTTTGGATTACTTTGTGAGAGGTATCACATTTAATCCCTTAGGTTTAAGATCGTTCTGTGGACGTATGTGCCATGTTCTATCTCACTTAGGAGTTTTCGATAATAAAAATGAAATATATAAAAAAAACCTTTTTTTAGATAAATTAAAATAAAAAGCTTTTCATAAAATTTAAAATAAACCAACAAACAAAATATTTTCTACAAGAACTACGTGGCTTTGAGTTTCCCATCGAAGCAGGGAATACGTAGGAGCGGGATCAATCATCTCGTCAAGCCAAAATTAATTTTTCCTTTATTTTTGTGTTCTTTTTAATTTATTTAATGTGGATAATTAATTAATTTTATTTAATGTTTTTGGGTTGCTCTATGACAAGTGTCATGCTCAATCCCCTAGCTTTGAAGTTGCCCTATGGACTTACGTGCCATGCTCAACCTCATTTAGGATTTATCAATAATATTTTTTTTTAAAAGAAAATTTAAATGCAAAAAACCAATAAAGAAGCATAAAAATAAAGAAAATATTAATAAATAAATAAATCCTTCCTTATAAATATTTTTGGGGTAAAAAAATAAATAATTTGATTTTGCACGATTAATTCAAGGTACCATTCGTAGGATGGGTGATGTAGGATGCTTAACACCTTCCCTACTCGTAACCGACTCCCGAACTCAATTTGGTTTCAAAAACCATTTTTTAAAGGTTTTCCAATTTTTTCCCTAAATTAAATAAAATTGGTAGCGACTCTACTTTTCCTTAAAATTTCTTTTTATCGTCGTCCTCGTCGTAACTTTTGGTTGCGACAGATGGCGACTCCACTGGGGACATTCTGAGAGTCAAGCCAAAGTAATGAGTTGTGCATTTTGGTATTTATTGTTTACCCCTTTTTATTGTTTTCTTTTATTTTTTGTATATATTTGATTCATTTTTGCTTTAATAATTATTTTTTACATTAGGATAGAAGACTGATATTTTGCTTGTCTTACAGGTTCAGGTAGTTGTTTTAGGATTGTATAGTTTGTATGCCTCCAGCACACACAACACCGACACTCATTTTCGCACACTTTCGGCTCTATACCCGAGCTCGTAGGACCTTAAGGATTAGGTGGTGACTCAGCATTGTCATTGAAGGCCTAGTGCCTCTCTGATATTTGTTGACTCACCACTCGGATTGTTACTAGTGCCATGGACTTGTCATCCTGGAGGGTTTATCCCTACTTGTGATTATGTTCATGAACTAGGTCCTTGACAAGGGCAATCTGGGGACCATGACCTTTAGAAGTCTAGACACGTCCTAAAGTTTATACTCCTAAATTGACTTAGTGGTCGCTCGACTTGGAAGTTGCCATCATAGGTACCTTCGATTAGGCCCTACCTCTTAAGACAATTGGAGGCGTACCATATCTCCCTTGTGTTTTTCTATCCATTTACTTATTTATTTATGTTTACTTCATTTCCCTTTGTGTTTTAACAAATGAATAATAAATAAATAAAATACATATTATATATATATATATATTTTTTTTTTGTAAAATAATATATATATATATATATATATATATATATATATATATATAGGTGATTCTCTTTTGTGGAGGAAAGACACTATATGTGTAGCAAGGAACGGAAATGTCTAACTCTAGAAATGCAATTGGCTTGAAGAAGAATATTAGAATTGACGTGAAAATCAATGATGTGAAGACTTTAATGGAAATCAGTCGCTTAATGCCAAAAGAAGTATGTTCAGAGTTTGCAAGCATGTATTGGAAGATTTTGGACTTATTACACATACATGTAGATGTTTCGGGCTTGAGTGCTCTGGCCCAATATTGGAACCCGAATTTGAGGTGTTTCGAGTTGCCGAATTTGGATACGACACCGACTATAGAAGAATATGCTTACATGCTACGGATGCCTCTTCCAAGGGAGTTTCGTGTTTATTTTTATTATGGCCAGCATGTTAGTGATGGGAAGGTAACAGAATTGTTAGGAGTTCTACCAAAGCCATAAGACAAAATGGAAAAAGGAGCTGTCAGAGGTCTGAGGCGAAGATTCCTTGAAGTTTATCTCCAGGAACTGACACGACAAAATAATTGGGTTATCTTCAAGCGGGTGTTAGCTTTAACCATTTATGGGCTGGTGCTTTTCCCCTTTATACCAGACATGGTGGATTACGCAGCCTTGGATGTCTACTACAAGGTCGAAGAATATACTGTGAACCCTGTTCCCGCAATTTTGGCAGAAACATTCCTATCATTGCAAGTTTGCCATGAAAGTCAACAAGGCAAATTACGATGTTGTGCACAAATGTTGTATGTTTGGATCGTGACTCACATGTATGCTCGAAATTATGTTAGTGGGATTGATGACCCTTTGAGGAGATTCCATCACATTCCGATAAAGCCGCACAAACCCAACGAATGGAGACAAGAATTTGATAAGGTTGATTCAAAAGCTTTTTGCTGGATGTGTCATTGGTATAAAGGAAATACAGTCATCTTCAGTTGTGGGAATTTCTCGAATACTCCTTTGATGGGACCAAGGGGTTGCGTGTCATATTCTCTGGCACTTGTGATTCGACAATTGAAATGGGCTCAACAGGAACCACTTGAAGAAGTGTTCGGTGGAATTTCGTTCTTATATCAAGAATGCGAGGTTGTCAAGAATACAACAATAGCTGTTAGATCCGCCTGGAGCAACATCCGGGTACTGGGATCCAATGAGTTGGGAAGACAAATTATTTCTCGTACTAAAAACTACGAGGTATGGAGGAAAGCAAGGAAAGACAACCTTGTTATTTCGAAACCAATCCCGCATAAAGATGAAAATCCGCAAATGGAAGCAGAAATGTTAAAGAAGATTGAGATTATGATGGCCCAGATGGGAGTGCTAGAGGAAAAGAATGAAACAAATCAAATCACCATCGTCACGCTCCAACACCAAATCCAGAAGTTAAACATGAGTATAGAACATTTGAAAGATGAATATGCTGATGCATATGAAGCCGCAGCTCCAGCAAATAGAGCAAGGAAGGGGAATATGAAAGAGTCGGAAGTTCGATGATTACTAGCAAGGATAGAAGATAAAAAAAAAGCGTTGGCACAAATCTTCAAAGAAAAAGAAGACTCGGGGGCAAAAATCGAAATGCACGTTCAGACAATCCGGATGTTGGAGGAAAGCATAGGATCTCTACAAGAAGCCTTAACTCATACTGAGTGCTACTCTGATGAAGGTTGGAATGCAGCTGCAACTATGCACGAATCATTGAAAAAATCACAAGAGAAAGAGCAACAGTTATGGATGAGGGTCCGGATGTTCGAAAGGCAGAAAAAACAGTATGAGGATGAGATCAGACAACAGGAAGAATGGCTAGAGGACTGGGAATCCGTGGCAAAAGATTTGAAGACTGACAGAGATGCTTGGAAGAAGAGATATGAACGGCTCTCAAGAAGTTTGAAATACCATACCTATCAGTTTGTGGGTCACCTCGAGGAAGCATTAGTCCAAACTCGCATGAATAACGGATCTACAATACCTCCAAAAATAGCTCGCTTCATGAAGTATTGTAGGGGTCTTGCTAGCGGATACAAAAGGAAGACTTTAAAACTTTTGATGTAATTCTGTTAGATGGGAAACATTGTATTTTCTCTTCAAAGAAATAAAAGCCTTTTTTTAGGGTTACATCCATCAATGAATTCTGCTCTATCTTATGGTGTGTTACAAGTAGGCCTGTATGATTGCATTGCTAGTGAATGACGCTGTTTGCAAAGAATTCATGGTCCTTTCAAAGCATACTTTTATCTTTCTTAATAATAAATAATAATGACAAAAATTGTATATATATAAAAGGGGTTACTGATTAGAATAATTGATGATTTTTCGAGCAGAGCTAAAAACACGAATCTGAGGGTTCGAGAATCATTGCGCGACCTAAGAAAGACGATACCAATCAAACCCGAGTTCACAACACAAGATCTCGGACCAGGATGGCTGCCAACGATCCTGAGACAGGAAGGAACTTGAGTTTAGAAGTAGACGAAGTGAGGGGAAGGGTGACTGAAATCTCTGAAACTCAAGCAAGGTTGGAGGCTATACTACAGGATATGAGGGAATCTCTTAGCAGGCTTGGTGCAAATAGAATTGGAAATGAAGATGACCCACATGTAAGCATACAGCCGGCCCTCTCCATGGTAACTGCGCCAATGTTTTCAAACATAAACCATAGCCTTACTCAGGGAATGTCGGGTTACACAGAACCCATAGTAATCCCCATCGGGGAAGGAAATCGCCCCATCGAGAATGTGTATCATGAGGCTGCTGGCGATGCAGGACTTACATGGGAAAAACCCCATGCATCCATTCCTGAACAATAAAGGGGAATTCAGTTTGGACCCGATAAGATGAAGGAAGAGTGGATGGAGAAGGTAGAAGAACAAATAAAAGAGATCAAGGACTCAAATACTTATGGCCTTCTCAAGATTGAAGAACTTTGTCCTGCCACAAATGTCGTGATTCCTAAGGATTTCAAAATTCCTGATTTTTCCAAATATGACGGAAGTGGGAACCCACGATTCTATTTGATTAGCTATGCCACCAAAATGACCATCTGGTCTAAGGATGACAAGTTCCTTATTGGTTTTTTCCATGAAAGTTTGACTGGAATCGCACTAGAGTGATACCTTCAGTTAGACCATTCTAAGATTTCTCGGTGGACAGAATTAGCCGATTTGTTCGTGGATCAATACAAATTTAATTTGGACGTAGCTCCGACCCGTGAACAGTTGACTACAATGCAGAAGAAGAGTGATGAATCCTTCAAACAGTATGCACAAAGGTGGAGGAGTTTGGCTGCTCAGGTTCAGCCGCCACTGATGTTGTCCGAAATGTGCTCATACTTTTTGGGAACCCTGGGATCCCCCTTTATCGGAGTAATGGCAGGAGTAGCTTATAGGGATTTCTCTGACTTAATTGCTGCATGGGGAAGAATTGAAATCCTAGCCAGAGCTGGGAAGTTGCCAATTGACATGGAAGGTAGTGCATCCAAGAAGGGGTTCCAGCCCAAGAAGAAGGAAGCAGAAGCAAATTATGTGCAACACCAGCAAAACTTTGGACCTCGTCATATCCCTTCATACCCAAGGTACCAAGCACCATATCAGAACCAAACACCGTTTTACCCACCTCAACAGGCCTCGCCAACCATCACTCAGCCACAAAACCAAATAAATAACATCCCTACCCCTCAACCATACAACCCCACTCGTCCAACATATACTCATTATCCACTTGCAGCTCAACAAAACCATCCAAACTACCCTCGACCTCGCCTGAATTTTCCAAATCAGGGACGCTTCCAATATCAAAATCTGCCACCTTTCCCAAGACTGTCTATCTCCAATGCATATTTGTTCAAACAACTATTTGATCGTCACCTAATCGCTGGAAACCCTGTATGGCCTATGGAACCACCTTTCCCTGCTCGGTACAATCCAAACTTGACTTGCAAGTATCACATGGATGCCCTGGGACATTCCATTGAAGAATGTGAGGCCTTCAAGACAGCAGTAAGAAAATTGATTGCTTGTGGAAGATTGGGTTTCGAAGAAGATTCTGGTCCTAGCATTGTTAATAACCCAATCCCAAACCATAATGCGGGAAATAATGTGACTAACTTGGAAGTGAAAAGGTCTCAAGTTAAGAAGGTTTTGGAATTGCGAACCCCGATGCAAGAAGTATTTGCGGGGCTCAAGAAAGCAGGATATGATATTGTTGCACCGGTGATGCTGATCGGGGAAAAAGAGAAGTATGATGGTGATTTGAGTTGTGATTATCATCATGGGCAGGTAGGGCATGATATTGAAACTTGTTGGGACTTTAAGGTCCGAGTCCAAGGATTACTTACCTTGGGGGTGATCCAAGCTAGGCGAGGTACGATTGAAGAAATTAATGTGGTTGAAAAAGTTGTGCTCCGGATACCACCTATGAATGATGCGCCGGCGCCAGAAAAAGTGATTGTAAAGGTGAAAAGGCCGACTCCTTTTGCTTATGATGATACACACGCTGTACCATGGAATTATGAACAGAAAGTTGAGCTAGTAGGAGGGGCAGGAGAAACTTCGAAGGCCCGGGTTACTAATGTTGTGAGAATTGGAGGCATCATAAAGAGTGGGCGATACTATGACTCGGTAGAAGAAGAAGCAAGGAAGAACACCAAAGATGAAGGAAAGGAGAAGGAAGAAGAAGAAGAGTTTCTGAAGATCATGAAACAAAGTGAATACGATGTGATGGAGCAGTTGAAGAAAACACCGGCAAGAATATCCCTTTTGTCACTTGTCCTCGCATCAGAGATGCATCGTAAGGCATTATTGAAGGTGCTGAATGAAGCTTATGTTAATCCCGACGTCACGCCAGAGAATGTAGTAAATATGGTGGATCCAGTGAGGCGGGTCAACGTGATCAATTTCTCGGAAGATGAGGTGTTTTTGGAGTTTAGAGGTAGTCCTAAGGCACTCCACATTACCCCAAGGTGCAAAGGATTTGTTGTAACACCCTACTTTTTATTTTCCGATTTTTATTTTTTTCAGTAAAAATATTTTCGCTGTATTAACCGGTATAAATGTATTTATTTATATTTTTATCCGAGTTCATGGAGATTGATTTTTATGAAATAAAAATCATATTCATACTCTATCTTAGGGTAGAAGCTTACGGTAAAAATTTGGGTTGAAAATTCGAGGCGGAACCCGTGCGTTTTCACTGACAAGAAAATTTTCTTTGGCGAGAAAACCAAATTTTGACTCGTGAACGAAATGGTTTATATTTAAATCATATTTCTAACGAGTTTGGTTGTTTTGAAAATTTTCAACCGAAAATAAAATATTACGCTTTTTACGGGCGTAAAACCCTAATCGGGAAACCGACGGAGTCGAGAAGGGAAGTGCAGAGATCCGTCAAGAGATTGGGACAACGAGTCATACATGATGACTCATGGAGGATGAGTCACTAAGCATTTATGAGCATTAAATGCAAGTAATCATGACATTTAGGTAAAAAGACCAAAATACCCCCAAGCTTTCGCGGGTATTAACAAGACGCATCTACGCACTCTTATCCACTCATTTTACGTGGTTGAAAACCTCCCAAATCTCTCCAATTTCGTGCCTCCACCTCCAATAAATCTTACCTATTTCATTTTGCTTTCGTTTCATTATTTTCCTCTCAAAAACCGAAATCGGGTAAACGACTGAAACTGCGTGCGGAATTTAACGGGAACCGCTAATGGATAAGATTGATGACTCATTGGTGAGTCATTTTGTGTGGCCCAAAATCAGCCACACCTCCATCAAATGTGAGCCACATATTATTAACCATGGTTAGCCAAAATAACCTTAGTTAAGTTAATTATAACCTTAGTTAAGCTTATATTAATTTAATAATCACAAAACCCATTAAACCAATTCCTTTTAACCAAACAAGGCATAAGATTACTCCTATAAATACCCTACAAACCGTGGCCTCCCTCACCATTTCACTCATCTTCTTCATTCTCTTCATCTTCCCCACCAAGTTACAAAACCCTAAGAACATCGAATTCCCACCAAACATATGACCCTCTTCCTTTCTGAAACTCGAAAAACACTCAACATAAAAGTTTTTCCTCTTTCTCTCTTATTTCCAACAAGCTAAATATCATCAAAAACGGATAAGTGGATTGGGAGATAGGATCAAAATACCGAAACTACCCAGAATTCTCAGCAACCCACGAAACAGCAGAAAGAAGGCCCATTTAACCCCTGTTATGATCCGAACCAAATAAAATCTTAAACACCAAAGTTGTTCCTTTTCTTCTTATATTTCTATCAAGCCAGAGTTCATGATTTTTGGATGAGTATATTGTGAGATACACTCATAATACCATCACACCCTCAAGCTGTCCAGTTTTCAACATAGTGAAGGTTGATCATTTTCTTCATTTCTTCAATCTACAAGAGGTAAAAACTCATCTCCTTGATCATATAAGCTTTCATATTCATGTATTTATCATGTTTATGCCATGAATCATATTTTTCCATTCCTAGATCTAGAACTTCAAATAATTCTAGAAAATTGTAGAAAAATCCTTTTAATGTGAAACCAATTTCTATGATCTTGTGATGTCTTCCACTTTCATTATCCAAGAGCATGTAATCAAAAACATTTTCCTTCCCTATTTTCTTTAAGTGGCCGAATCTCACTCAAAGGAGGGTTTGATGATTTGGTTTTCATTTTAGAAATCTAATGCTTGATTTAAACTCTCTAGTACCTACATGATCTAAATCCAAGAGCTTGAATCCAACTAAATTTCCTAGCCTATTTTCCTAATATGGGCCGAAACCCTAATCCTAAAGGTTAGAGGATTTTGTTTCAAATTTTAGTCTTGTAATAAGTAATCTATGTTAGTTAAGACTCTAGTAACTAGGATCCAAAAGATGGCATTAAGAAGATAACCCTAAACCTATTTTCTAAGTTTTGGCCGAACCTAGCCCTAAAGTGTGATAGATGGTTGTTATTTGATTAATTATAGTTATGTTGTTTGGTTCAAGGTGAAACTATTAAGCTGTGATGTGATAGCGAGGAACGTCAAGTTCGAGATTTCGGTGCTAGCTCAGGTGAGGAAAAGAATCAACCTATCGTCGGAATCGATAAGTAGTAGATTATATGATAATTGTGTAGGGCGACCTAAACCCTACTAGTAGTTGAGTAATCGACAAGACCAAAATCTCATTGGAAACATTTTCTGTAAAACCAATGGTGATTCGGGGATTGTAGGTTTATCGACATTAAGGTTGATTTTATGATGTTGAGGATGTTTGGATTTATTTATTATTTGATTTGATTGTGATATGCTGGCTATGATAATTTGTTTTAAGTGATATTTTATGGTGTTTGATTATTTTATTGATATTATGTTGATATTTATTAACCGTTGATGGATGATTTGCTTTTATTATTTATATCGAATTGATACTTTATGATATGGATGTTAATATGCTGTTTTGAGGTTGGAATGGTATATGTCTGAGTAATTTCTGGCTAAGGAAAAACTTGGTATTTAAGCGTGTTTATCACCACCTCTTTTTCCTGGGAAGTTATCCGGTATACTATTCGTAGTTCTTAAATTTGGTGATTTTTATTCCGTTGAATGATATTTTATGATGATTAATATGTTTATGTGAGAATGTATTATAGCTTGATGATAATTGAATTGCTTGGTTCAACAATATTCTGATATATGGTTAGAGATGATCTGCCTGGTTTTTAATATTGTGCTTAGCTGATTTTTAAGTAAGGATATGTGTTGTTCGGGAGATAATTGTTTGGGTGAGAGAATAAAGGTGATTTAGAGATGCCTAGCCTAATTAAGTGGTTTTATTTAAGAGGAAAAAGGTGTTGAGACTTTGATGGAAGGTTGAGGCACTAGGTTGTTATTGATTTAAATTAAGGAGATTCATTTATCGAGGTATTGTTAGTCACAGCCGTGTGAGTGGAACACACGAGGTCAGGATATCCTATTTGGGGGATATCGGATATTACGGGTGAGTGCCCTACGGATGTGGATGCCGAGGTAGACTACCGTAATACTCTTTAGTTCTTGACGAGTTCGCATGTTCTTGGCACTGGACCGTTATGGAATGATATTCCTTGACGAGTTCGTATGTTCTTGGCACTGGACCGTTATGGAATGATATTCCTTGACGAGTTCGTATGATCTTGGCACTGGACCATTTTAGACTAATAAGTGTTTAGTCTTTGATGCGTTCGAAAGTTATTGGTACTGGACCGTTCTGGACTACTGACTAATGTGACAGGAGTGAAGATGGCCACATCAGTATTAAGTTTTAGTTGCATGGGCTGAGGGTAGAGGATGATATAGTGAATTGAGGATGATTGCTGATTTTGATTGATGCATGTCTGTGACAATTACTGTATAATTTACTATTACTCTTTTCCGCTTTTTGATGATAGAACTGTTTCTTATTCCCTATATCTTTCTGTGTGTTGTGTTTTATTTCTGATGTGATCGTACGAGAAGACCCGATGGAGGAATGTTGTGACTCCGGCAAGTGTACCGGGTCGTCGCAAGTAATAAAAATAACACGGTAAGTAATTACCGAGGTCGAACTCAAGGATTGGGATACCAATTCGACTAATCCGCGGGAAGTCAGATACGTTCGGTCAAGTTACGGAAAAAGGTGGTTGAGAGAGCGAAATTCAATTAACAATCTAAATAAACTAATTAACTAAAAATATGAAAACTAAAATGTCCAAGGTCACAAATCCACCTACCCAATATGTACACCCAAGTGATGATGAATTCCTCCCTAAGTTCAATTACAATGTCAACCGGGACCCCTAAATTCTCCTAAATCCACTCTCGTGCTCATTAGGACGTATTCGACGATTGGATTAATTACTTACTAGGTCTCATAATCCTAATCTCGAATTCGGTTAATTCTTGTTCCCTATATGGTTGCACCGATCTCCTATTCACTCTCGTGCAATACTCGACCGATGATCCTAATTCAAGTTCTAAACGTGAATCGCTGACTAAGCCTCATCAACGTTAACAAGTCAATCACACAACACATATGATCAACACCATCAAATCAGAATTAGAAAACAAGAATTGAATTAAAGGAGAAAAACATACATCATATTGGATTTACATCGCCATGGGTGGCTTCATCGTTCCCTCGGACGACGGGGATTAGTTCCTCATGCTCATAGACAAGCGCTCGGACATAATCACCATCGTAAAATAAAAAGAAACCAGAAAAGGAGACGCAGCTCCAAAGAGAAATAAGGATTCGTAACTACTGCCCTAACCTAAGTGGAAAACTGCCTCCTAAAGTTCGGATCCCCCAAATCTGATCTGCAAAAGCCTTTAAATAGGATTCCTGATCTGCGCTCGCTCGCGAGGCGAGCAGCCTTTCGCGAGGCGAGAATTAAAATTGGCGCGCTTTCAATTTGAACTCTCGCGAGGCGAAAGTGTGTTCGCGGGGCGAGTCTTCAATTTTAGGCTGTGACCTTCATCACGGCTGGACCGTGATGGCCTCTGACTTCCAAGTCTTCATTCTCTCGCGAGGCGAGATGTCTCTCGCGGGGCGAGTCTTCAAACCTCAAACTGTTCATGGGCGTGTCTTCATCACGGCTTGGCCGTGATGGTCTCTGTCTTGCAAGTCTTCATGATTCACGGGGCGAGAAGAGTCTCGCGTGGCGAGACAAATGTTGACTTTTGCTGCTTTGTTGACCTTCAGTCTCGCTAGGCGAGAATACGCTCGCGGGGCGAGTGTCTCCAGACTTGCAATTTCCACTGCTTTTCGACTTTCCTTGACTCCCGGAGCTTCACTTGTTTAATCTGAAACAACAAAAGCACCCACAAGCGTAATTCTATTCAAAATAACCTAAAAACTACACAAAAGACGCAAAACGAGTCAAAGTCCAACTTAGGAACAAAACAAGGCAAATTTGGGCGAAAACGAGAGTGAACTCGAATAAATTGCACGAAAACCACAGTCCATCTAGTTATAAAACTAGATAAGCCAGAGGCTTATCAAGGAACCAATTGCTGAGGGGTTAGATGGAACTCCTTACGAACCAGATGATGGAGGTCGAGCTGTGATTCAAGGTGATTAGAGTATAGACAGTATGGCCAGTGTGTCTAAAGAGTATTTATATTTCCGCTGAGTATGTCTGTAGTGAAGTTTATGCCTGTGAGGGATCCTACTGAGAGGGTACCCTTAACAGTGCTTTTGGAATGTAATAAATAACAGGTGTGTATTTATGTAATATAGTTTTGGTATGTTTTATATATGCATAAGTTATATAATTATTAATTAAGTTTTAATTTTTACGTATTTTCAATGATAAGCGAGCGATTAAGTAAATAAATATTAAGGTTTTAATGTAATAATACGAAGGGGCACATCGGGGTGTCTCATTTGTGATTGAGAAGGTGCTTATAGATGGTGGCTCGGCATTGAATGTGATTCCGTTGTCCACTCTAGAGCAGCTAAACATAGGTTTGACGGATTTGACACCCCAAGAGATGATTGTGCGAGCCTTTGATGGGACAGCAAGAGGGATCTTAGGGGAAATAACTCTGCCCCTCGAAGTATGGCCTAGTTGTTTTCGTGTTCTCTTTCAAGTCATGGAGATCCAGCCAGCTTATAATATGCTCCTAGGAAGGCCTTGGATTCATGAAGCTGGTGTTGTTCCATCAACATTGCATCAGTGTCTGAAATATATTCAGGATAGGGCTGTAATTACCATCCGCGGTGAAAAGGAAATCATGCTTTCAAATCCTGTTTCGGTACCATATGTAGAAATTACAGAGCAAGTCGAGGAAGATTCCCTACGTAGTTTTGAAATCCTGAAGCCAGAGAGCAAGAAGGAGGAGCTGCCAATGCAAAATGTGAAGATGGAAGACATGGACTAGGATACAATCTTTCTCTAGCAGAAAATATGAAGTACCTGACTCTCAGAGGCAAGAAGGAAGAAAGAAAGGAATTTAATTATATCCCCCACTTGACAGATACTTTCTTAGTATCAACTGAAGTGATCTCGCCCAAAAAATTGACTTCCCCTCATTTCACTATCAGTGCACTTGAAGAGGAGCAAGCAAGAAACCCTGTTATTTATCTCTCTGCTGACAATGAGGTCCTTGGAAATTGGCAGCCTGAACCATTTGTTGATGTTATTTCCATGAAGTAATTACCTTTTTGTATCTCGTATAAACTGATGTTTACTTTAGTTGAGAAATGAATAAAATGAGTTAGTATGATTTTTCAACATTTTTCTTGGTGTCTTCCTTTCTCTACCCTTTATCTTATATCAATTGCGTTTCATTTCTTGAATAATATCCTTGCCTATATTTATCTTGTTTCAAACATCTTCTTTCAGGAACCTCACCACCGTCGAAGGTTTGTCTCACAAAAGGAACCTTGAAACCTCATTTACTGATTCCCTTGCGGCTGTTGATGAAGATGATTCTGGGATTAGTGAGGAAGAAGAAGCCATTGAGGAATTTACAAAGTCGATAGAGCACTCAGAAAATGGGTTCACTTCAAATGATGAAGTTATAGAAGTGATTAATATGGGGACCGAGGAAGACAAGAAGGAGTTGAAAATAGTGGATAATCCAGAACGTGCAGAAATGGTCGTGCTATTTAAGGAGAACCTTGATGTGTTTGCATGGTCCTACAAAGATATGCCAGGATTGGATCCAGAGATAGCATCACATAAAATCCCACTGTACCCATATACGGTGGTGAAGAAACAAAGGTTGAGGAGGATGCATCCAGATATATCACTAAAGATCAAAGAAGAGGTAACTAAGCAGTTAGAAGCTGGGTTTGTGGAAGTGTTGAGACACCCAGAGTGGGTTGCTAATGTCGTACCAGTACCAAAGAAGGATGGAAAAGTAAGAATGTGTGTGGATTACAGAGATCTGAACAAAGCAAGTCCGAAGGATGACTTCCCATTGCCTCATATTGATGTCCTCGTAGACAACACAGCAAGGAACCACAGATTCTCCTTCATGGATGGGTATTCGGGATACAATCAGATTCTCATGGACATCGACGATAAAGAGAAGACAACTTTCATCACCCCTCGGGGAACTTTTTGTTACAGAGTAATGCCTTTTGGGCTGAAGAATGCCAGAGCTACCTACCAGCGTGCGATGGTAACATTGTTCCATGATATGATGCACAAGGAAATAGAGGTATACGTGGATGACATAGCGGCTAAGTCTAAGGAGGGGGAAAGTCATGTAGCAGTTTTGCATAAGTTATTTGAGAGATTAAGGAAGTACAATCTGAGACTCAATCCCACAAAATGTGTGTTTGGAGCCTCAACTGGGAAATTGTTGGGTTTTATGGTCAACAGGGAGAGAATACAAGTGCAGCCTGAAAAGGCAAAGGCGATCAGGGACATGCCAACTCCCAAGAATGAACGAGAAATAAGGGGTTTTCTAGGGAGATTAAATTACATTGCCCGATTCATTGCTAACTTGACAAGCACGTGTGAGCCTATTTTTAAGCTATTAAAGAAGAATAATCCGGGGAGATGGAATGAGGAATGTCAGGAAGCCTTTGACAAAATAAAGGCATACCTATTAAACCCACCAGTGTTGGTGCCTCCCACTCAAGGCCGTCCTTTGTTACTGTATCTCACGATCCTCCCAACCTTAATGGGGGCAATGTTTGGGCAACATGATGAGTCTGGCAAGAGAGAACATGCAATTTATTATCTGAGCAAGAAGTTTAATGACTGCGAAGCCCGATACACGGCAATTGAGAAGACTTGTTGTGCATTGGTATGGACCTCCAAGAGACTCAGGCAATACATGTTATACTACACCACTTGGTTAATCTCTCGAATGGACCCTTTGAAGTACATCTTTGAAAGTCCTCACATATCATTAAGGGTTTCAAAGTGGCAAATGATATTATCAAAATTCGATATTAAGTATGTGACCCGGAAATCCGTTAAGGGAAGTGCAATTGCTGATCACTTAGCTGAAAACCCTCTTGAGGGAGGACAACCAATTATATCCGAGTTCCCTGATGGAGAGATACTGTCATTGGAAGAAGGTGAAACAGAGGAAGATGATATGTGGATGATGTATTTTGATGGAGCAGTTAATATGCATGGAAGTGGCATAGGAGCGGTGGTTGTTTCTCCGGAGGGCAAGCAATACCCGGTGGCTGTTAGGCTTGAATTTGAATGCACCAACAATATTGCGAAGTATGAAGCATGTGCAAGTGGATTACAAGCAGCAATTGATCTTGGAATAAAACAGCTAAAGGTCTTTAGAGATGCAGACTTAATCATTTATCAAGTCAACGACGAATGGCAAACTAAAGATCCCAAGCTTATCCCGTATCAGAAATACTTGACTCAGTTAGTTGCGAAGTTTGATGAGATTACTTTCTCGCACTTGACTCGAGACAAGAATCAATTTGCGGATGCTTTAGCCACATTAGCCGCTATGACCAAGTTGGGTCTCCATACCACCGTCCAGCCTATTCAAGTGAAGGTACAAGATGAGCCAGCATACTATGCACATGTGGAAGAAGAGCTCGATGGTAATCCTTGGTATCACGACATCAAGCAATATAGGAATAATAGAAAAACAACAACATTGAGAGCACTGAGAAAAAAAAGATTCTGAATATAGGGTGATACAGAGAGGAGAGAAATAAAAAAACACGGAGAGGGAGGCGGCTCTGCTTACACTCATTCACGACCGTCGCGACGCCGCCGTCCTCCGAGAACAACATCACCGTGCGCAGCCCCTCAAGCCCACCGTGCAGCACTGTTACGCATCCCTCATCTCGGATCCGGCTCTGTTCCATCGACCCTTCTTGTCCCTGTCCCTCCGCGACCAACACACGCCGCCTCAGATCCACATCTGCCTCAGTCGCAAGCTCTTTGCGAGCCTCACAATCGCTTCGAACCAGAAACGCTCGGTAGCCACCGCAGCTTCGCCATCGCACGCAACCACCGTGCACGAACCGACGGTGCTCCGCCCAGATTGGGCCTCGAGCCGACCGCCAGGACCTCCAGCCCCACTGTGTGCGAACCGCGCCGCGTTCTAAGCCGGAACCGCCGCGTCGCGATCCCAAGCTGCCACCTCCTTCCTCGTTTGCTCTGCTGCGTTTTGCCTCTGCAAGTTCTGTGTTGTTTTGTTGTTAGAAGGTTCTGGTTCTCCTTTTCCTTTTATTTTATTCTCTGTTTATTTATTTATTTTTATTTTATCATTGTTTCCTTTTTTTTTTTTTAGTCTGACCTAACCTTCTCTTTTATAGTGTTTGGGTTTGGTTTGAGTGCCTTGTTGAGCTAAATATGTTGTTGATCTTGATGTGAGTATTTTAGTGGGCTGGTCACTTAGCCCAAGTCAAAAAATGTTATAAACACTTATATGAAGTCAAACTTTATTTTTTATTCTTTAATTTTCAATTCGTAAGCAATAAATTGAATAAAATAGAATGTTTCTTTCTAGATAATTTTTGGATTACTTTGTGAGAGGTATCACATTTAATCCCTTAGGTTTAAGATCGTTATGTGGACGTATGTGTCATGTTCTATCTCACTTAGGAGTTTTCGATAATAAAAATGAAATATGTAAAAAAAACCTTTTTTTTAGATAAATTAAAATAAAAACATTTTCATAAAATTTAAAATAAACCAACAAACAAAATATTTTATACAAGAACTACGTGGCTTTGAGTTTCCCATTGAAGCAGGGAATAAGTAGGAGCGAGATCAATCATCTCGTCAAGCCAAAATTATATTTTCCTTTATTTTTGTGTTCTTTTTAATTTATTTAATGTGAATAATTAATTAGTAATTTATTTAATGTTTTTGGGTTGCTCTATGACAAGTGTCATGCTCAATCCACTAGCTTTGAGGTTGCCCTATGGACTTACGTGCCATGTTCAACCTCATTTAGGATTTATCAATAATATATTTTTTTAAATTTTTTAAATGCAAAAAACCAATAAAGAAGCATAAAAATAAAGAAAATATTAATAAATAAGTAAATCCTTCCTTATAAATATTTTTGGGGTAAAAAAATAAATAATTTGATTTTGCACGATTAATTCAAGGTACCATTCGTATGATGGATGATGTAAGGTGCTTAACACCTTCCCTACTCGTAACCGACTCCCGAACTCAATTTGGTTTCAAAGACCATTTTTTAAAGGTTTTCCAATTTTTTCCCTAAATTAAATAAAATTGGTGACGACTGTACTTTTCCTTAAAATTTCTTTTTATCGTCTCGTCGTAACTTTTGGTTACGACAATGTTCACTAAAATCAATGACATTACTAACAAAGGTAACTGAAATAATAACTTTGTACTTGTTTGTTTCACAGGTGGTCAACTCTAAAACTCCGTTCCAGCTGCGTTTCACAAAAACTAACATTGTGAGTTTTCCCAAAAAGTGCATTAGGAAGCTGCAAAATTCCGTTTGCGTTTTTTACTATCTTAAACAAACAGACATTTTATGCCTGATTGTTTTAAATTAAATCCAATGCAAAACTCCGTTCAAAACCCAATTAGGCAAAAGCTATAACATTGAGCTTTCAAAATATATGCATCGGGATGGAGCATTTCTTCGTTTGCGTTAGCAAAAAACTGAAACAAACATGCTATTTAACATTTGAAACTTAAAGAATTAAAACGGAACTTTCTAATATAGAAGTCTAAATCAAATATGTAAAAAATAAGATAAAGGGCAAAAGTCTAATTTAACATTAACAATATTATATATTAAGTACGAAAAATATAAGATGACAACATCTCCATGTTGTAGGTTTCAATAATTAAATCAATATATAATTACTCGTGAATATTTTAAAGTAATAGTACGATAATTAAATAATTTTTCTCTAATTTTAAATTTCATTTTTTCCAAATGTAATTTCATTGGTATGCATTGACAATATTATTAATATAAAGGTAAATGTTTATTTTAATCTCTGACAAAAATTGAGTGGGCTATTTTAGTCTCCGACAATTACTAACATGAGATATATTAGTCCCTGCGTTGACTTCTGTTTGCTAGTGTCCGTTAGATCGCTGACGTGGCTATTAAATTGTCCTAGCTGATTGTTATCTTCGTCCACGTGGCATGACACCTAATAAAATATTATTTTTTATTTTTAAATAAATATTTTTTTGTTTCTTTTTTTTTTTTTTGCCAAAAATCATTCCCAACCCTAATCTTCTTCTTGTTGTTCTTCTGGACTTGGCTTCTTCTCTCCAGATTTCATGAAATTCAAGTTACAGCTCCATATATATCATTCCTTTTCTATGTGGTGGTGCTCTAAGTGCTCGATTCCTATTCCATTTCCCTTACAATCAACCCCTTAATCACCATAGCTGAAGGTCCAAATCATTCTCGGTTTTTTCGTTTTGCTATGAACGATTCTGAAATTTTTTGTCCTTTTTTTGAGACGTTTGAAATTTTAGGGTTATAATGTTTCTGCGTCTAGCTCTGTTGGAAGGGTCCAGTTGATGGTTGTGCGGAGGCTATTTAAGTCCCTGACAAAAAGTGCAGAGGCCATTTTAGTCCCTGACAAAAAAAAGCGGAGGCCATTTTAGTCCTTGAAGAAGGAGGAGGAGGAGGACGACGACAAAAGAAAGGGTGTGGGGTAGAAGTACAAGCGAAGAAGAGCTATGAGAAGAAGAGCATAGAGAGTCCATGGAAGCATCTTTTTGGTGAGGGAGAAGGATTGAAAGGTAGCTTTTTGGTGTTTATTCGAGTAAATTAGCCGTCCCTTGGTTTCTCAGAATCGCGTTTGGATCGAAAGGTAGTGCCTTTGTGTTTCCAGATCTGCGTTTGGATCGAAAGGTGGTGCATTTATGTTCTAGATCTGTGTTTGGTTTGTTGTGATGGTTTGTGTAATTGTGTTTGAGTTGCCAACCCTACCCTAAAGACCATATACAGAAAGATCCCCCATTTCACAATGGAAAGAAAGCGTTGCAGAGAGAGGGAAGAAAAAGAGAGGGAGGAAGAAGAAGGAGTTGAGGTCTGGACTTAACAAAAGGGACCCAAAACGACGTTGTTTTGGTCCTTTGAAAGAAATAAAAATTGAAAATAAAAATGAAAATCCAACAAGGCATAGTCAACGGTCAGTTATGATGAATTAACGGTCACGTCAGCGATCTAACTGACACTAGCAAATAGAAGTCAACGGAGGGACTAACGTGTCCCATGTTAGTAATTGACATGGACTAACGTGATAGTTTTTTTTTGTCAATGACTAAAATGGCCCACACAATTTTGTCAAGGACCAAAATGGATTTTTACCTTAATATAAATTTTTACATTATTAAAATGTTTGACTTTTATAAATATATTAATATCACGTGATTTGTGATTAATTAATAAATTTAAAAACTTTACACTGATAATATATCAAAATTGAACTAATATTTTAATCAAATTCATAAAAAGAAATCATTTATAAACTTATTAACTTTTTAGTACGTTTTTATTTATTTATTTCTGTGTTAACAAAAAAAAAAAAAAGTAAATTGAAGGGTTATTTACACACATTGATATTTTAAAATTTGTTTAATCATAAAATAATATATATTTTAAAAGTAATTCAAATTATTCCCTAAAAAAATGTAATTCAAATTATAACATTTTATTAAATTTTCACCACTATTTTTAGGGGTGTAAGACCCGAACCAATGACCCAACGAACACGAAGATCCAAATCAAACCAATTAAATTGATTCAGATTTTTTGGTGTTTGGGTTCGAACAGAATCGAACCGAACTTGATGGTGATTGGTTCGATTCTCGGTTTCAAACATTTTGGAACCGAACCGAATCAATTACTATATTTTAATATTTACATATATATTTTAATATATAATATGTATTATATATTAATATTCTATATTTTAATAGTTTAATATTCATTATATTTAATTTTTATATATATTTAATATTTTATATGTATTTAATATTTATATATATTTTGAAATTTAATAATCTTCGAATCCGAACCAAACTAAACCATCATTGAATGGTTTGATTTTGTTCTGATTTGTTAGAAAAAATTCTTAAAACCGAACCAAATCATTTTTAATTGATTCAAATTTTTTTAACATTAAAAACTGAACCAAACCGATTCGTTATATTCCTAACCATTTTATTCGAAGTATTTCCAATGATTTATTCGATTTCATCACCTTTCAAACTACCCCTGACAATTGGATAAACGAATAAGAAAATAATAACATATAGACAAAATAAGTAAATTGATACTATACGTTTATTTTATTTTTCATATTGATTCTATAAGTTTTTTATTTTTCAAATTGGTCCTACATGTTAAGTTCTGTTTTCGTATTGGTCATTTCCATCAATTTTGATCTAAGACCGTCAGTTTTGATGTCATGTGTCGGATTAAGGTGTAGCCACGTCAGATCAAAACTGACGGTGTTAGGTCAAAATTGACGGAAAAGACTAATGTGAAAACAAAACGTAACATATATGACCAATTTAAAAAATAAAAAATTTATAGGACCAATATCAAAAATAAAATAAACGCGTAGTACCAATTTACCTATCTTAGCTAACATATAACATGTGGCAAAAATAAGAAGAGAAATGCCATTCCCCACTCTACTAATCCATCTCCGTAAAACTTCACCAACGCTCTCACACTTCCACTCTCACCCTCGCCCGCCGCTGCTTCATGGCTTCCGCCACATCCACCGCCGCCGAGCCCATAAGCCCCTCAAACACCCGCGTGGGCTGGATAGGAACGGGCGTGATGGGCCAGTCCATGTGCGCCCACCTCATCCGAGCCGGCTACACTCTCACCGTCTTCAACCGCACCCCTTCCAAGGCCCAACCCCTCCTCGACATGGGGGCCCACCAGGCCCACTCACCCCACGCCCTCGCCTCCCAATCCGACGTCGTCTTTTCCATCGTCGGCTACCCCTCCGACGTCCGCTCCGTCCTCCTCGACTCCACCATCGGTGCCCTCTCCGGCCTCCGACCAGGCGGCATCCTCGTCGACATGACAACCTCCGAACCTTCCCTTGCCGTCGAAATCGCCGCTGCCGCTGCCGCCAAAAACTGTCACTCCGTCGACGCCCCCGTCTCCGGCGGCGATCGCGGTGCAAAGAACGGAACCCTCGCCATCTTCACCGGAGGCGACAAGGCCACAATTCTCCGATTGGAACCGTTATTTTCTCTATTAGGGAAAGTCAACTACATGGGTGGAAGCGGAAAGGGTCAATTCGCCAAGCTAGCTAACCAGGTATGTGTTTGGATTAATTTATTTTGAGTTCAAATCAGCTTATTATGTTCGGATGTAATCGATTCATATAGAAATGTTATGTGTGTATGAGTTTGCTAAAAAGTGATTAAGATAATTTTTGTTTTTAAAAAATCACTTTTATATAGAAAATTATCAACAAAAATATGATATTATAATATTTGTTTTTGTTCGTACATGAACTGAGTGTTTCGAGTAAGCTCAATTGGCTCCTGAAACCAGTATACAAGATGTGAAAATAGCTTAGTGTTCTGACTAGAATTATAATGTATAAACCATTGCTTGTCTTCTCCTCAACCATGGGAACTATCTATGCAGCCTTTTTGGTAATTATTCCATTAAGATCATTAGCAAGGCTTCAAATTTGGGTCCGAAACCGAAATCTAGGCAGCGACGTGTCGGTTTCGGACTGTAATTGCAGCCGCATCTGCCGCAATATCCGCAACGCAACCGCGATCGCAATTTAAAACCTTGATCATTAGTGTCGAGTGTCTTGATTCCCACCTTTAAGATGACCAAACAAGAGGTTTAAATGTCTTATCCGTTATGTTTCTCGCTGAGTTGTCTTCTGATTTAAGGAGATTTGGCCCGAAGATGGTTCTTGGTCGAATGGGAAAAGGGGTTGACTCTAAGGGCCAAAGACTTTCTCAGCTTATATAAGAAAAGTTTGATTATCAAACTAGCTTTGCATGGATAAAGTGGGAAGAATGTTTTTAGTTTCAAAATATCTTTTTCGATGAGTTTCAAACTTTTAACTTTTCTAAAAACCACCTTTTTCAGGTAAGAACTGGTATTTTGTAATTTAACAAGGCTTGCCAAGATTAAATCCAAAACAGTTTTTTCTTCTTCTCAAATATTTAAACTGTTTCTTTGGATTATAATCTGATCCAAACATGCTCTACAGGTAACCATTGCTTCAACAATGGTGGGGTTGGTGGAGGGGATGGTGTATGCGCACAAAGCTGGGCTTGATGTGGGGTTGTGGCTTGATGCGATTTCGACGGGTGCGGCGAGTTCCAAGTCGCTTGATTTGTATGGGCATAGGATTTTGAAGAAGGATTTGGAGCCAGGGTTCTATGTGAATCACTTTGTTAAGGATTTGGGGATTTGTTTGATGGAGTGCCAGAACATGGGAATTGCTTTGCCTGGGTTGGCACTTGCTCAGCAGCTTTATGTTTCGCTTAAGGCTCATGGAGAAGGTAATTTGGGCACCCAAGCACTCATTTTGGTTCTGGAGCGACTCAACAATGTTTCTCTTCCACCTCCAGGATCTTCCTCTTAGGTTGGTAATTTTGATGACTACTAGAGTAATTTGTAATCAACACTGAGAGACTGTATTTTCCTTTGTGTTATATGGGGTTGATTATCTTATCTGCTGCCGTATGGTACTTGCATAATCTTACTTCATTGTGCTCCATGTTTTTTCCCCCATTGGCAGCTCTGCAAATTGAGATAATCAAAATTTGGTTTTTAAATTGTGCATGATATGGTGGCCTCTTTATTCTCAGATATTCCTAAGTAGTTCCCTGCTAGCCTAATGAGTGAGGATGAAGAATGTGCACATATCATGATTCATAACTGTTAAGCTTACAGAGCAAAGAAACTTTGAAATACAATTGATCTCAATTGTGTCCAATAGGCTGCGGTTGGTCTTATTGATATATTATTATGTTATGATTTTAGTTGGATAAATTTAGATTATTTTGCTTTATTTCCGGTTTTTAGGGGTGCATATGTGAGCGGTGGTTTTACAAATTCCTACTAAGAGGGTTAGTTGGCCATAGGTTTCTTATCATTTTGGTTTTGTTGAATTTTTCTCTGTTTGGATTTGATACATTGGTCTTACTATTGAGAGATTTCCTACTGTCTTAATTGTGTCCTGCCAATCCAAAACCTCAAAAGATCTGCTTCGCTACTCGACTCAGACCTTGATATAGTCCGATCTATAGAATCATTGATTCTACTCTATTGAATTTGCTTTAAATCCTTCAGAAAATAGGGTGTGAGTAGATGATTTATCTAGTAGGGTAGTTGGCATGGTACTGCCAGGCATAGTTTCTGCAGTACTCTTTGTAGGAACCAAATTCGTAGTAAATAATTTGCTTCGAAACCAACTTTTCTCGTATACCTTGAAGAAACCTTCAACGGTTGATGACAATTCCTAGTTTGGTCAAATCTTGCCACCAACATTTTTGCAGTGGAGCAATGGAGAGGAGCATTTTGTATTAGTAATGTAGTATACTTTGAGATCCATCGGGGAAGGACATAGGATATGTCTACATGACTCTCACCATTGTATTAACAAGAATTGTCACCCTTCTTTTTTCCCTTCATCACAAAGGAAAACTTTATGATGTTACAAACTTACAGCACAAAATGATTGTATATGTCATTATTTCAGCAGCATTTAGAATAGAACCTAAACTATAAGTGCAGATACAGCATGCCGGTAAATGCATCCGTAGGTGATCAAAGTCTAAAGTCCTGAAGATACCTCTATATTTATACTATCTTAGGTACCTCAAAGGTTGGAATATTGATAATGATAGCTAGATAGATTGGCATCCCCTGCATAGAAGTCCAAGTGTCGGATAATGACACAAAAAGGTTGACTAACGAACCGGGCTTCCAAAAAGTTTAGTCCTGATTTCAGGATTGGAGTTGATGTAATATGACTCATAGGAGATAGGACAGCAAATTGAGACAAGTAATAGCTTTAGTTGATTTGTGAGGAAGAGATAATTGAGTATTGGTTGAAGGGAGAAGAAACAGAAAAGCTCTTATTGTTTAGTTGATTTGTCAAAATGTATTTCCAATAATGCAGCTACTAAGACGTAAGCAGTCTTCTAAGTTCTAACATACTTATGGATCCCGACCCTTTGAAAAAAGAGGACTTTGACTCTCGCTTAAAATAAGTCTGGACTGTCTGGAGTCTGTTATCTGTATACTCTTTGCCTTCTCTAATCTCTTCCCAGCCCCACAGTCATGCAATGTCAAATAACACAAACAAGTTCGTTACATTACCATGATCAGCACTATGTCAATTAATTAATAAAGAAAAAGGATTCCCACACTTTTTTTTTTAAAAATCAATCTCTAGATTTATTTGTATGGGGAAAAAAACCTGTTAGAAAGGGTCACAGCTTAGGCGTGTAATCATATTTCGGATGATCAGACTCTCATCTATTAAGTGAAAAAATGCTCATTACATAATAGATATATCTGCCACAATTATATATACAATACTCTTTTTTTCCCGGTACAATATACAATATCCTTACCACCTTACTTTAACCATTTTGCTAAGCAACCTTAGAAACGGAAGAATTTCTCAACGCAAGTCTTCAGTGTGCTGTTTTTATATCTTCACAAACGATATAGCTACATGATTGCCGTGGGCACATATTTCCGGAAGTCTTTATAACAGATTCGTGACTGAAAGATTATATTAAATGACAATTTACAAGATAAGAGATTGACAAATAAAAATAAAATACAGAAGACCAAATTGAAATAAACAAAAACAAAAAATCGATAAAAAAAACCAAAGTACCTATTTTTTTGTCTAATAATAATAATAATAATAATAATAACTCTTCACTCTTCCTTGATAATTCAGAAAAGCTAGTGAATTAAAATCTCTTAAGCTTGTCAATACATTAAGTCTTGATTTATTCTTGTTGCAAACATGCTACATTCCGCAAGGTGACTTACTCACAGTTAAGACTTAAGATTACATCTCCCAAATTATTCCTTAACATAGCAGAGACACACTGCAACCAAAATACTGAACTCCCCAGTAACTAGCACAGGAGCTGCAAGGTTGCAGTAACTTAAGGCATCCCTGCTTCAATGTGTTGATCTATTACTTATACAAAAATGAACATTATTACATGTCTTGGCAATAACTTCATGACTCCTCTACTCCCAAATATTGGGAGTGAGATGCTGCCAGGAGGGCTGCTCCAATGCCAGAGCCATCATTAGAATGCTCAATGACAATGGTCTCACCTGCCTCATCTCCCAGCAATTCCTTCAGTGTACTCTCCAAACAAGTTCTGAATTTAGTGTAGTGTTCAAACAATCCTCCATCCATTGCAATCACTGATTTTGTCTTCTCCCCAACCTTAACTGTGTCTCTTCCTATTTTCTTAAGGATGCCCAAAATACCAGCAGCAGCGAGGCGGGCCCCCACGAGTAGCAACAATGTCACAAAGTTCAACAACAACCTTCCTCATTTTTAAGGATGTGTTGGATATCTGACGAAAAGAAAAGCAGTAAGAAAACCTATCCACTTCCTTTTGGGGGTTTGAAATGCCAAAATTTAATACCCTTAACATAATCTGCATGATTTTATTATAAATGACAGATCACAAACAATAGGTCATGTTTAGGAAAGATTAGAATACCAGGAAACACCTTTTATTTTGAAAAACATGTTGTCTTGGATTTAACCTGATGTATTTGGCAAATCTGATTAAATTATAATAAAAAATTGTCGTTTTTATGATAGAAAACAACTTTCAGAGAAGCGATAAATTTGAAATTTATTTTAAAAGCTGTTAGATTATTTTGAAACCAGTAACACTCTTTCCCTTCCACTCTTGCAAAGTTAACTACCAAACAAATATTATTAAAAAAACTTCATACCCTTTTTGTAATTTATTGTATAAAAGTGACTTTTTTACACAACTCAAATGAAATAGATAATCTTAAAATCGTTTTTTTATCAAGCACACACAAACATCAAACTAACTCTATTATTATCTATTTATAACGATAATCGATTATATACATAATCGATTATTGAAATAATAAACGTTTCTCAGCTAATCCAAATACACACTTAGTTTATATCATAAATTTCCATCTTTCCGCATTCAATTCAAGAAAAAGTAATTCATAGGAGGATGTGGAGACAAGAAAGGAATATTTTAACTCGGTCAGTGGATACATACCTCTAATATATCCCTCAATTTGTTTCCAACCACTTTCAGATCTGAAGATGTGTCATGGTGCATGGCAGACATGTCAGGTGTCCTAATACAAAAAAAGATGTCAAAACTCTGAAAGCTCTAATACCCCCCCACCCCCCAAAAAAAGTGTTGCAGCTTGCAATGAAGATTTATACAACACTACAGGGCAAAACAGGTGATGTAGTGTAAAGGAAGGAATGAAAATGAGGAGTGAGTGCCATTTCTATGCTTGTTTGGTATGAGAATAGAAGGGAAAAACTGAAAATGGAGAGGCCACCACTTACATTCCACTCATTGCAAAAAATTCCATCCCAAATTGGATGAAAATGTGACATAAATAATCCAAAACAAATTTGAAAAATATAGAAAATATGTTTTGCTGGTTCACCTATATTTTGTTGATTGTAGTTGAGAATAATATTATCACTTATCAGTATAAAACATCTTCATTTATCCATGCTGTTACAGTGTTAACTAGTACAAATAAGGGGATGAAAACAATCTGAATCATACCATTTCTCTCATTATTTATACCACATTTATTAAAAGAAAAAAAATGTAAACCTTTCTGTCCTCCATTTCACTTTTTCTCCTTCCCCCACCTCTCCTACCAACCACCAACCAGACCTAATAAAGAGAGGCAATGACATCCCAATCTAGCATTCGAGTGCTGATTACAAGTTTCAAAATAAATAAAATGCTGCACAAATGTGTTAATGGCGTCCCCACTAATTAACAACAGCAAGAATGTATCAAGCAATCCTGATAAATGAGAAGTAGTAAAAGGGGGATCAGCACTCCAGCAAAACTAAATACATGATACTAAGATGGTCCGTGCAAAAAAATCTAGACAGAGCATGCATCTTGGTTTGCTCGATTTTCTGTGTAATTCTAGCAATTAATAAGCAGGCTAAGTATCAAAATCGTTGTTGGTAAGATTGATATGCAAGAAAAAACCTCCAAAAGATAGCAAGATAACAATATAAACAAGTATCATCCTAGACAAGTAAAAGTGGCTATTTTATGGTATAAATTATCATACCTAAGAATGAAAGGAATTTTCAATTTGGGGGGGACAGTGTCTCCAAAAAAGTCAGCCTCTTCTGCCATCTTCAATAAAGCTCTCCTAACAATGTCCCCCAAATACATACCAGATAGCAACTTCTCAAAAATCTGCAAACAATAGTGGAAGAATGTTACATATTCACATGAGTCATTTAAACCAGTTAATACGATAGATGATAATTACCTGTTCTCCAGGGTTTAAGCTCTCAGCGTCTAGAGCTAGATCATATTCAGTTAGAGGAAGATGTGAGGATCGGAAGTTACCCCACTCCATGTTTATAACCTACAGTATTAAGAAGTAATCAGCATGCTTTGGCAAAAGCTAATCATTTCCTGCCTTTCAGTATCACAGTAAAGGACACTTCTATCATGCAAGAGATTAAGAGTAAAAAATATTCATAACCTACTTACCATTAAGGGTGGCAGATGGTTGGATTTGGTTTGATTGGACTAAAATGGATGGATAAAACAAACCACGAATCCATTTAAGATCCATTAAATTATTGTTAAACCCTCCAATCAATCCATAACCCAGTTTAATGGATAGATATCCAATCCATTAAATTGGATGGATGCATATTCGATCCATCCACTAATCCATTTTAACGGATTGGATGAATGCATATTCAATCCATCTATTTAAAATCATATATCTAAGAAAAATCCTTCCTCTCTAAAATCTCTCTCTCTATCTAAAAGATTTCTTAAAAAAATCAACTGGCATCAGCATTATCATCCCATTAAACTCTCCACCCAAAGCAGCGTCCTTTTCAGCTTGCCTGCCCAAAGAAGTAGTAGTCTTGCACCCTTCCATCTCCCTATACCCTTACCCGTGCACTGTGCAGATAAACTTTCAATGGCTCCATGTAATCTTCAATTCCCAGAGTGTTCATGGCCCACAATAAATCATCCCCGTTTATGGTCTTCCTTTTCTACCTTTGGCACTTATTAGAAGCCTCATCCATAATGAAGCTTATGAACTCCGACACGCACTCCTGCACCGTCTCCTTCGCCTCCTTTGAGATCTTCGCGAATTGGACATCCATTGGATGGGTTGACAATTGGATATCCAATGGATATTTTGGTTAGGTTATACACCATCTATTTCAAAAAAAATCCAATAGATGGTCTTCCTCTTCTGCCTTTGGAATTTATTATTTATCAGATGCCTCGCCTGTAATGAAATGAACTGCAACACGCACCCCTGCACCATCTTCTTCGCCTCCTTTGAGATCATTGCGAAGTGGATATCCATTGAATGAGTTGACAATCGGATATCCAATGGATTTTTCAGAAAAAATAATCCAATAGATCCAATCCACTAAAATATATTATTTTAATTAGTTGGATTCGATTAGTTTAAATACAGGTGGATTGGATGGAAAAACTTAATGGATTTTATTGCTGGACCTACTTACCATCTCTCCTGATTTCGGTATAAGACCATGCCATTTTGGAATAGCATGTGCACGTTCTACATATGCTGCATTTGTCCCAGTACCAAGAATAACAGCAGCAATTACATCCTGATTGCAGAATCTGCCTCCAGCTAATGTTCCAATGGTATCATTAACCTACACCACATCACCAAGTTAGTTTTTAGTTCAAATGTAAGAAATTAAGCAACCAATAATTCGCAACAAAAAACCGACACCATGAAACGTTATAACTCCAAACTTTTCTGTCAGACAGAAACTGGAAATCATCATTCTCAAATCCTGACTAAAAAAAAGAAATCCTAAAGAGAGGAGTGTGGGACTGACTAGAGCTGCAACCCGCATATCCAGGCCAATTTTTTCCATGGACTTTGTGAGTTCTCCCACCACATCTTCACCAACCTTCAAACATACCATAAAGAGGTAGCTGTCAGAATACAATGCTCAATGAGAGAACGACTCTTTTGAAAATAGTTCATATGGTACAAATTTGAACCATAATGAGGTAAGCATAGTAACATTCGGAGTCGGAAAATTTAATACAATAACAAAAGGAATGCGGTAGTAAGTGTATCTAACAGAGAGACATTCATGTAAATATCTGGACCATGCATCACAATATGATAAAGATAAATGATGACAAGAAAGAATGGCAATGGCAATAAAGACAAAATTGAATATAACAACATAATCAAGGTAACAAGAATTACCGAATCTTCAATATTGAAACCCTTAGTCCACTTTATTAGAGTGCCAGATGCAATTGATGTTTGCCTCACAGGGAATGAGAACGTAAAACCCAGTTCTCTTTGTCTGCCATGGGGAGGAAGAAATCCTTCAGGTTCTGAAGCAACAAACTTTGCAAGAGCGGAAGCTATAAAATCAAATAATCCCTGTAACAACATAATGAATATTTGTCAGAGTGTAGGCAGGCTCAATCAATACTGTTAGATTTTCCCATCACACACTTACATCTGAAGAACCAGTCATCAAATGAGGGGGGATCGAAACTTCTTCGAACTCTTGGCTGATAACACCTTTCTCTTTCCCACCTAAATGTACACGAAGGACACGGAAGTTTGTGCCACCAAGGTCCAGTGCATAAAACAGTCCTTCCTCATCCCTATAAATAATAGGAGAAAGTGAAGAATGACGCAAAGAGGAAGAAAATTTTAGGAATTAAAAGTTCATATTTCATAAAATTTAAATTTTTGCCATGAATGAGACTACAATGTAATACTTAATCATTCAAACTTTCTCTTTGTGGCTTTGTGCATCTTGACATCAGATTCTTCACCACACAATATAAACAATCAAATGCTTTAGGAATAAACTGTTACAATCCAGTGGGTCTGAAAATTTAACAAGCAGCAAGTTTTATGACCATGACTGGTTTTCTAGTAAATCTCCCTCCCAAAAAAAGAAAAAAGAATTAATCATGTCAGTTCTGAAGTGCTGAAAGACAGCATCATCTGAATAATTGGACATTACCAACCATGCTTTAGTTCCAAAAACTCCAAAATGTTTATAAACAAGAAGCTCTATTCATCTGTTTTTTTCTTTTTTAAACTACACCAATATCAGAATGTGATCACAACAAAGCAGTCGATACAATGATCAAATTACAGACAAAAATCAATTCTAAAACGGGTTAAAAAGGTATAAACAAGTCAACTACCAGTGAACTAATTTAGCCAATACAATATATCGGAACATAAAATATATTAACAATACATCAACAAAAATAGCTGAATAGTTAGATAGAATTTTATTAAACATGT
The DNA here is from genome assembly GCA_030762895.1 of Sophora flavescens. Lineage (NCBI taxonomy): Eukaryota > Viridiplantae > Streptophyta > Magnoliopsida > Fabales > Fabaceae > Sophora > Sophora flavescens. The sequence goes on along the minus strand of CM061064.1, from coordinate 217,546,971 downwards.
CTTAAAAAATAACAAAAACCAATCATCCAGGGAGAGCAAAAAAAAAACAGACAGTCCTCAAATCCGACACCAAACTTGATCCTTGACTGTTTCAAACAACAAATATGCTCTCACTCTTTTACATAGAAATTTCCAAACAAATCCAAATTAGATAAATCACATATTTTATTGATATTGTGAAGTCAACCAAAAACAAACAAGAAAAAAAAACAAAAAATAGAGAAAGAGAGAAGATAAATCTACGAACCCAGTTGGAAGATTATCAACATAACTGATCAACATCTTGAGTTTGCTTCCACCTTCAGATGCAAGACCAGCATGCATCTCCACATCCATTGCATCAGCAACCTGTCTCAGTTTCCCAATTGGGGTCCCACACTTTTCCTCAAACTCCTTCACTATGGCCATGGCGCGAGCCCACTTGCCGGAACACCTCATACGGTGGCGCACAACCAGCGCCGCCGCCGCACAGACGGCGGCGGCGCAAACAACCGCAGCTCCCACCGCGACCTTCCCCATCACTTAAACAATCAAATTTCTGACAAAGTCGGAAACTTTATCGTTCGATGGAGAAATCCCAGGATTTGAGGAATCCGAAAATTGATGGGGAACTCAAAGGTTATTGTGATTCATAATCATGTGCATGGTCGGAAAATGACAGTGGCGTTAGGAATTAGAAAGAGAACTGATACAGAGGATAAATAAAATAAATAAATAAAAAATGTCGAATCTTACTTTGATGGATTTAAATGGAAATTAACAAGGGAAATGGACACGATCCTTAATGTAATGATCGAACAAAAATGGATATTAGATTAATTTGATCCGTTTTCTTTCTAGAAAATAAAACAATTTTCATGAAATGAAATGAGAAAATGACAACAACAAAAAAAAAACTTACAGAACATATCGGAACCAAAATAAATTACTTTTTTTTTTTTAAGGAAACCAAAATAAATTACTTTTAATTTGACTTTAAAAATTTGAGATGTCTATAATTTTTTGTCTCGTAAAGTTTTTTCACATTAGTAACACTAGACGACGTACCCTAGATGACATATCCGTATGATGTATGAGTGAACTATGTATCGATTATATAATTTCATATTATTTTCAGACAATATATATTTATGTTAAATAAAAAAATGGAAGCATGAATGATATAATGTATTTGAATAGGTTTTATAACATACACATGTGAAATTAATAAACAATTGTAATTATGAAATTAAATTCATATTTTGCTTAAAAAATAAAATGTCAACAAAGAGTTTGCAATATTTACAATATATTGACTGCATATTCCATTTATAACCTGAACACAAATTTCTCAGTGTCATCAACAACTGAAACATCAATTAAAGTTGTAAGTAATTTGTCTAAAACTTTATCAAAAAAATAAGTAATTTGTCTAAAACAGAACTTTTAAAGAAAGGGGTCTTAAGAAATCTTAAAAATATTATTATGTGTATTGGATTAAACTGATTACAGCTATGTTATCTCCTTGACGAAGCAAACATAGGAAGAAACTCCTGATCATAATATATATATATATATATATATATATATATATATATATATATATATATATATATAATATACAAGTTGTTGCTTATCAATTATTTGAGTTTTTATGGAATTTTTTTATATTATATTCATATTATGAACTCATTCTTATACTTGTGTATATTCCACCCTGTATAATATAATATAAATATAAATATTTCAATATTTCAATATTACAAAATTATGTATAGATAAAAAAATTATTAAGTATATGATCAAATAATTTTTTTACAAAAAATTATAGGTAGACATATACATGTAACGATCGAAATATTTCCAATAATTTTTTTTTTGACAAAGAAATATTTCCAATATTGAACTACTATTTATTTTCCCATGTATTGAACCAATATAAGCAACTATATAAGTGCAACTGCATGCATTGCTCAACTTGTGATTATTTTCTCTCTTTTTTTTGGCATAATGATTATTTTTTTTCCCAGTGAATTGAGTTACAGCTTCAGTTTATTTATTTTGTCACATATACTGGACGGAATATTGAATAATAGTCTATATCTCAAATATCATGCTGACAAATTAATATTTTTATTATAATACAAAGAGATAAAAAAAAGGTTAAAGTAATATTTTGATCCCTATATGTGACACAAATTCTCGATTTGATCCTTATACATAAAAAATTATTAAAATTGTCCCTATACGTACAAAAAGTCTCTATTCGGCCCCTGTTGTACAAAATTTTAGGGACTGGTTTGATAATTTTTTGCTAGTATAGGGATCAAACGGGTAACGTATAGGGACCAAATGGAGACTTTTTGTATGTATAGGAATCATTTTAATAATTTTTTATGTATAGGGACCAAATCGAGAATTCGTGTCATATATAGGGACCAAAATATTACTTTAACCTAAAAAAAAGTATCAATCTCTATATTTTCAAAAATTAAGTTGCAACATCAATAAATTTAAATGCAAAAAAAATTAATAAAGTTCGTAAAAAGATCTGCTTATACAAAACCAACAACATTCAAGCAAACCTGTCTCACGTTAGTGATGCAAGAGGAGGTTTGAATGAGAAAAGCAACTATTGAAATAAGTAATCAATTAATATTCACCAAATTTTTTTTTAATAAATTAATATTGATTATTGGTATTGATGTTAATATTGATAGTAGTTATAAGTAATAGAACATTACAATTAATATTAATATTAACGTGAATTAATGTAAAGATTAATTGCAAATTTGCAACATTGCTATTATTACTGTTAATAATAATATTCAGAAATCAGAATACTACCCATTAGAAACCTTTTATTATTATTATTACAATGCCCATGGCCATTAGAAACCATAGTGATATGAAATCCGGAAACACCAAAATAAGACACAATACGAACAATTCAGTAACATCCGTAACAATTAACTCTGGGAATACATCCAACACAGCTTGAATCATTGATAAACTTAACAAAAACAAAGAAACTTACAACCCAAACCAAAAGACAAATCCAAAATGCATGAGACGAAACAAACATAACAGTCTTTGGTAAAATAACAATGACAGAAAATGTAAATATAAATCTATACTATTTTCAATCTAGATGCCTTCAGCACTTGAATCTCCTTTTTGTCCTTCAAGACCTCAACATCCTCTTTTCACGTGGTTGCCAAACAGAATGACTATATTTCTTCAAATTCAATCTTTTGAAGAAATATTGCAAAAATGAATACTACCCATCAGAAATGATGTCCATCTTTGTCTTTATGCCCTCTCTGTTCCTATTACATCTTATTCAAGGAATCAACCATCAAACAAGATTAAAAAAAAAAACGACAAAGTAAATATATGGCTGAAACTAAATATCAATAGCATTAAGATGAACTCGACAACCAAATAATCTCAAGACATTGAGTGTTGAGTTGAAAAACTAAAGAGTGACTCAGGGTTTTTGAAAAGATGAAAATCGGATACCAGGAAGATTCAATTTATAGGAAATGATTTTTTTTTAATGGAAAATAGAGCATGCAGTAAACCCAACCGCTTTTACCTGCGCATGAAGAAAGGGCCAGTGAAATCGCAGAGACAAAGAGGAACATATTTTGACTTCCCAAGAAGGAGTGATGGAAAAGCAGAGAGAGAATTTTAATTTATCATCATTATCATTATTAATTATCAATAATAATAATAATAAGTAAATTATAAATTATTATCATTATCAATCAATATTCAATCAAATAATAAAATAAAAGCAAGAGGATACGTAAAGTGGTGGAGGATAAGCATTTGAGAGAGAGAAAAGCAAATATTAAAAGAAATAGAAAAGGAAGATTGAAAATCAAAATGGTAAAGAACTTTAAAATGTCAACCAATCAGAAATTACGATATAAATGATTTTTAAGGTAGTTAGGATAAGAGTTAAATATTTTTTTATGATATATCAGTTTCTGATTGCTTGATTCTGTAAAAAAATTTTACATTAACGATACATACAAATTAAATATTTTTCAATTATGGAAAAAAAAGGTATCAGCTGCATCACTGTATCAGATAAGCATTTAATGGATATAGAAAACAGTTGGCAGATAGATTACTTATAGCTTATAGATAAATAAAAAAACGAAAAAGAAATATTTATATTTAAATGACCATATTATCCTTAGTTTTAGAGGGAAAAAAATATGTCAGTCTCTTCTATTTTTATATATATAAAGATTATTCTAGCTCTGTGTAATTAACTTTTCTTAACCCTGTGAAAAAAATTAACTTGTCTTAATAATTACAAGAGAGCTGCTATTTTGACACAGATATCTGACATCATACGCGACATATGCTACAGTAGCGTTACAGAGTGTTACTGTAGCAGCACTTTTATTTTTTTAAAAAAATTTTGATTTTTTTAAAAAATAAAAAAATTATTTCTAAAAAAACTCATTCACCAGATAATGAACTGAATTCACCAGATATTTGTACATGATTCATCAGATATTTGAATATACTTAACCAAAAAATTTATTTATCAAAAAACATATTCACCAGATAATGAACTGAATTCACCATATATTTATACCTGATTCACCAGATATTTGCACATACTTAACCAAAAAAATTATTTCTCAAAAAAACCCATTCACCAAATAATGAACTGAATTCACCAGATATTTGTACCCGATTCACCAGATATTTGTACCCGATTCACATACTTAACCAAAAACTTTATTTATAAAAAAAAACACATTCACCAGATAATGAACTGAATTCACCAGATATTTGTACATGATTCACCATATATTTGCACATACTTAACCAAAAAATTTATTTCTAAAAAAAACAGATTCACCAGATATTTACACATACTTAACCAAAAAATTTATTTATAAAAAAAAACACATTCACCAGATAATGAATGATTTGAATTCACCAGATATTTATACCTGATTCACCATATATTTGCACATACTTAACCACAAAATTTATTTCTCAAAACAACTATTCACCAGATAATGAACTGAATTCACCAGATATTTATACCGGATTCACCATATATTTGCACATACTTAATAAAAAAATTATTTCTCAAAAAAACTCATTCACCAGATAATGAATTGAATTCATCAGATATTTGTACCCGATTCACCAGATATTTACACATAATTTATAAAAAAAATTATTTATAAAAAATAAATAAATATTTTTTTTAAAAAAAGGACCCGCTACAGTACCGCACAGTGCAGCTACAATGCCGTACAGTGCGGCACATACGGTGTCGCCGTAGATGTCTGAAAATTTTGTGTCAATTTAGCATTTGCCTAATTACAAATTCAAACTTTTAATTGCAGAAAAAGGAGTTAGGCAGTCATAGATTTATCACAATGGCGAGTATGGGTATTCAAATCCAAACCGATCCAAAAAAAACCACGTAACCGATTCAAAAAAACCGAAAACCGATGGGAACCGAACCCAATTGGATTTTTTGGACTGGTTTAGAGAAGAACCGATCAGTTTGATTCGGTTTCGGTTGGTGGTTCAGAAATCGAATCAAACCGATATTATACTTTTGGATTACATACGATTTAATTGATATATATATATATATTATTAATATAAATATTTTTATATTAGTAATTAATTATAAATTATAATATTACTATTATTAAAAATATTTGATTTTTATAATAATTATATTAAAAATTGCATATTGAATGAATGGTAATGTATATTTATAGATTGTCAGCAACAATAAATTAACAGCTACGAAAAAATAAAAAATACATGTAGGTAGACATGTCATTACCATTTGTGAGTGTTCGGCTTTCCACTTGTTACAAGAGTTGTGTTATTTGCAAGGTTTTTTAAATCGGATCGGTCATTAAATCGGTAAATGCATCGATTCAATATTTAATTGTTGAATCTTGATTCAACCGATATTAATTAAATATTATTATTTTTTTAAATTTTAATATTATATATAACAATATTAAATAATTTTAGTCAAATATTAGACTACAGATGTCTATTTAAAGTTCAAACATTGGTCAAATAAGTCATTATTGGGCTTTCTCTTTTGAGAGCAGCATCAGGGGCCCAAATCAAAGGCTCGCTAAAGACAGAATTAAGTTAGAGAAAATCTAGCTTCTAATATTGCATTCCACCGCCGTTCCCTTCTTGCATCATACTATCCCCATTCATTTTTCATTTCTTCTCTCTTTTCTTTTCTAGTTTCGGTTGGAGCAGATCAGCACAACTCCAAAGAAACGCAATGTGTGTGGAGGACCTCGTCGCCGTCTCAGAGATGGGACTGTGGAGCGCTCGGAGTTTCAGAGCTGCAACTATGGAGGAGGCAGATCGCACGATCTCTACGGTGGAGGAGCACCTCATCGTTGTTTAAAGCAGCAGCTATGGAGGGTGTGGTCTATGGAGGAAGTGAGCCACAACTATGGACTAAAAACCGGTTTTGGCCGGTTCACCGGTTTTGAACCGGTTCACCGGTTTTGACACCGGTTCAACGTAAGTCTGGTTATCAGGGTTAACCGAACTGCCTTGGTGTCCGGTTCCCGATTGGACCAGTCCGACCGGCCGGTCCGGTTTTAACTACCTTGGTTATTTGAACACAAAACTGAGACATCTTATGTGATACCACCGTATTTTTTTTCTATCTCTCACCTACTTTTATCATTTTTATATACATGTATTTCAAAAATAACACAAAAAAAAAAAGAAACACCATATGATGTTCCAAATATGTGTTCAACAAACATAATTCTAGTTACAATGAGATGCTTAAAGTGGATAATCATGTGTACAGATGACTGTTTTACACAGAGTAAAGTGGGTCACGCTTGGTTTTCCTTTAATAAAAATGTTAACTACTTAACTAGCACTTTAGACATTGGTTAAAAAAAGAAAAATAATTTATTGGAATTGATGCATTCAAAATTTTGATAAATGTTTACTTTATTTTTTCAATGAAAACTTGCTTGTATTTGATTTCTTAATCAATGTCCTTACTTTAGGATATTGGTTAGTAACACCCTTACTTAAAAAGTAAGGATATATAGTTAACGAGTGAAATATCTATTTCAAAAAAAAAAGCTCTATTGGAATAAAAAAATATATTCTACATTTATTAATAACAAATATGAAATGATATTCTTGTTTTAAGTTTTATTCTACAAATTTCCGTAAAAAAAAAAATTATTCTATAAATTTATGAAATATCACTTTTCATAAAAAAAAAATGAAAAAATGAGATTTGTAAATTAGACAACTTTTACCAAATATTACAAATTGACAAAGATTACCCTTCTATAATATGCTTTAACTCAAATCTATCAATCCCTTTATAGCATATTTGGAAAAGATTGCTTCCCTTGAAAAAAAGTTTTTTTTATGAAAAAACTATTATAAAACTAATTTAACATGTTTGCCAAATAAATTATGAAAAAGTATTAAAAAAAATCACTGTTTGAAAAAAATTGATTCATTTGAAATCAATCACATTTTCTTATTTTATCCTTAAATAACTACCTATGAAACAAATATTGTTATTCTATACAAATAATTGTATACTATTTTTTGTAATTACTATATAAAAGTATTTTTTAAATTATCTTAAAATCTCTTCTCAATAAACATATCAAAACAAAAAGAAATTCTAAATATCAATTATATATATTGAAATATTCTAATTTTTGCACCTATCTTAAATATACACTTAATCTCGACATAGCTTACAAGTTACAAGCATCTTTTCTACTCTGAGGCAATACAATAATATTATTATCAAGGTTGATGGAAAATATTATTACGATTTTTGTTGTAGAAAAATTAATATTATTTCAAAAAATGCACATTCATGCTGTCAAAAAAAAAAAAAAAATGCACATTCATAAAATAAGTTATTATTTATTTCATTAAGGATAATTATGTTACTTATATCAATTTAGATTTTACTAGATGTTGTACCCATGCGTTGCACGGGCCTATTATACGTCTTTACACTAACTTTTTTGGATATTTGTTTTTAAATATTGTAAATTTAAATTTAAATTAATCTTTTTTAGTTACTGGAATGAAAAATTATTGAATGGAGGTTTTGTGTTTTGTACTTCTAAATATGTTTTTATGTTGACAAAGTTGGCTAAATAGTAGAGATCCTTATATTATAAGTGATATCGAATTCGATGAATGATAATAATGGTAAAATATTCAATGTTAGTCGCCTACACCATAACAATTACGAAAATAATAAAGACCATGATTTACATTAGATAATGAGGAATGAAATGGAATATTTGTTCAGTGTATGATCTAATCAATTAAAATGATAATATATTTATGATTGTTCACACAACCAAAGGTTAAAATTCCATCTATGTACCACAAGTCACTGTAAGAGTTTGTTACCTTTTGCACCCATACCAGTAGTTATACCTGTGCGATGAAGGTAGTCAATTAATATCAAGAAATCTAGGTAGAAAGAGGGGTTGACCTGAAGTTAACACATGCAAACACAAGAAGGGGGTTGAATTGTGTTTGTTAATAATTTTTCTAAAAGAACCTTTAAAATTGTTTTTCTTACACGATGATATATAAAGCAGATGCACAAACTGGAAAAGGAACTTTCGAGACTCACCAAAAGCAATATCAAAATCCCACAGTCAGTATAAACAAATAAAGTTGTAAGAGTTTAAGGATAGAAGATTCACGCAGATGATTTTATCCTGATTCACTCTCTTCCAACCAAGAGCTACGTCCAGCCTCTTAGACTTGAAGGTTTTATCCACTATTTCTCCAAATAGATTACAACCAAGTATTCAACACCTCTCCAGACTACAAGTATTCATTTCTTACAAAGCCTCTTCAGGCTCTAACTCTAACAAAGAGATTTTAACTTAAGATCTTCTTAACTCACTATATGTGAGGATATGAAAGTTTAAGATCTGTTGAATATTTTCACAATATTCAAACTAAAGAATACAGACTTTTGCTTTTGAAAGAATGAAAGAAATGAGAGCTTGTTCTCGCAAATATTGGATTGGCAAAAGTTGTTCTTCATCGCTTGAGGTCCTCTATTTATAGTGACATTCTTCTACTCTTGAAAAGCTTCAACGATCATTTTGAATTTCCCATTTAAAGATAGCATTGAATGCACAATATCCGTTGTGACTGATAGCTTGATCGTGGCCACGCTGAAATGTATTCTTGGTTATCAGGGTAGTACAAAATGGAGGCTCGCTGCTCTGAGCATTTGCAGCTTGAAAACTGTTTTTCCTCCTTTATGTAACTTCCAGCTTTTTCCATCCATAAAGGTGCTATCATACAGATCATTTTACATTTCCCATTGTACTGTGTTGTTTTTTGTATTTCCTCGATGGTACTATGATTTTCTCATAAGGAAACAAAGCATTAAGCATATAAAACAAATGAGAAGAACAAAAATTCTCTTGAAATAAATATCAATAATTTGAAATAAATATGATTCATTGTGGACCGGATTGAAATTATTTATCAAGGCTTATCATAAAGATGAGCTCGTCTACTTAAAAACCGCGTCTACTTAATTATATGTGAAACTAAGTCTATTCGCTCTTTCATTTTGCTCGTCCACTGACGTGGCATATCCTCTCGTCTACTCAAGTCTTTGGACTTGCTATATCTCGGTGAGTTATTTTGATCTCCGTCTAGTGACGTGGCATTAAAGCCCGTCTAGTAGACATATTTTAATATTTCGTCTACTTAGAAATTCTCATGCCCTGTCTACTTAAGTTTCAGTCTACTCAAATAAATAAATAAATAAATAAATAAATAACTTTACCAAGCTTTTGAGCAGCCTGTCTACACGGGTGAACGTGGATTTCTTATTTAAAGTCCAAGCAGATATATGAAAACTTTTTCCAAGTTTCCATAATTTATAAGATTCAAGTGATCCTGCAAAACTGGATAACCTTGTCAGATCTCAACTAACACTTTGCCAAGCAAATTTAATCCTTTTGTTAACATCAAAACTTAGAGATTAATTAAATCCAAATCACTTTGGTTCCAAAAATCTCCCCCTTTTTGATGATGACAAAGACTATTTAAATTTGAGTAGCAAAGTCTAAAAAAGCTTACAAAGCTCCCCCCAAGACAAAGCATTCAAACTTTTAACAGCACATGTATATAGCTTATCAGATCAGTGCAATTACTTATCAGTTAGGATAGTATCATAGCATTATAGACTTAATCAAACTTATATAGAATATATAATATCAAACAGTGTTAGAGCATGTAGACTTAGGATATATCAGAGCAATAAACAAATCATAGTAAACAGTATCAGAGCATTCAAAACAGATATAGTATATTAAAGCATAAACAGAGACATGCATATGCAAACAAGTATATACTTTTCAAAAAATAACTCTTCTCATTAAATTTAATTCACTTTCCTTTCTCCCCCTTTTTTGTCATCAGACAAAAAGGTTAAGGAGTGGACCATCATTATCAGTAATAAAAGAAAACCAAGAGAAATTAAGAAGAAGGTGGAGGTGGAGGAGGAGGGTTTTGATTCTGATACGGATCAAGATTTGGTGGAGAAGCAGGGATTTGTGTAGGCAGATTCTGACTTTGTTGAAAGCTGAGCATGATGCTCATCATCTGGTTCATCATTATGTTTGTTGGAGCAAGAGCTTCTGCAACCTGCTCTCTCACTTGTTCCTTCACCTCAACCTGTACTTTTTCTTCAATTATTATACCAATCATCTCTTCAAAGTTTGGTGGCAGAGAGAGTGAGGGTCTAGAGCTTTTAGCACTGTCTTGAGCATGTGCTTGACTTGGCAAGGTGTCTAAGGCTCTGGACTGTTGAGGTTGGTCTTGAGGGTGAATGACTGTGAGAGCTAATGGTTGAGATTAATGCTTGTCAGAAGTGCTAGGTCTGGGAATAGACTCAGCAACTTCCTCAACTTCCATATCTTCAACAATAATTTCCTCATCAGTGTGTTTTGAAGATGGTGATGGAGGAGGTGAAGTAACATATTGCAGCACTGGTTCTGGTAATTCTTTGGCCCAATGAATAGAGTCCTCTTCAAAGATAGGACCTATGACAAGAATGTCAATGATGTCCTTATAGATGAGGAATCTGTAGTTAGCAATGCCACACTTCCCTCTAACTTTAGGAATATATTTCTTCTCTTCAATAATCAGTCCAGAGAAGGAAGCTTCCTGTACACATTCCACCATGTGAGTCCTCCAGATGTCCAGAGCAACATCTTCTTGAACATCTTCAGTTGGTTGAGCCGACCAGTAGTCAAAATCATTTTGATCAGTGAGATTGAATGTTGCTGGATTGATTATGCAGCTGTTAGGAAAAGGCATCTTGCCAGTGCTTCTCTGCTTCTTCAGATCTTTGTCTTTATTCATGTCAACCATTGGTAGCCTGGGACATATCATGTAGGGTCTGAATCCTATTCTTGTTTTCTCCAGAGAATGATGCAGTCATGTTGGAGGCACAAAATTTTGAGCCCTGACATATCTTGGTATTTTCAACTCCATTTTCCAAAAAGCATATGTCGTGACCGAGATCGCGGCGCAACGGTGAACAAAAAGAAACCTATGTTTTCTTTTAGAGAATAAACATGGAGTCGCCACCAACTTTATTTAATTTCGGGAAAGTTGGAAAACCCTTTAAAAAAAACTTTGGATTCATGAGTCGATTACGTCTAGGGAAGTGATGAGTGTGATTTCACCTCATATTTCATTGACATTTTGCATGCATTTTCATATAATTTAGGCATTTCTAATTTGATTTTGGTTAATTTTTACCTTGGAACGGGTAAGGCGGTTTTGTGGTGTTGTTGTACAGGAATTGAGGATTAAAATGCTCAAGATTAACCATGATGGAGCTTGCATGAAGATGGAGCTTGAAAAGTGAAGAAACTGAGCCAAACAGAGCCCATCACGGCCTAGCCGTGACAGTCAACACGGCCGTTATCGAGTAGAGATGAAAAGAAAGAATGGAAAAGTCAGAACTGGTCATGGTCAGCCCGTGATGTCCATCACGGCCGTGACATGCCAGTTGAACCAGACCCTCACAGGCAGAATTGATCACGGCCTAGCCGTGATGGTGGTCACGGCCGTGACAGACCAACCAGTGAAGCAACCTCCAAGGCAGAATCTGTCACGACCCGACTGTGATGGCCATCACGACCGTGATGCGCAATATTTGGATCTGTAGAAACTGATTTGATTTGAATTTGTGTTTGATTGGGATTCAAATTACCCTAATCTATAAATAGGGCAATTAGGCAGAGACTCTTGGAGACTTTGGGGCTGCTACTCTTAGGCAAATATAGGATTTCTCTTCTCCTTCTTCTTCTCTTCTCTTAGGTTTTCATTTATGTTCATGTTAATCAAGCTTGCCACCATGGCCATGCTTGAGTAGTAGCTTTATTTCTAGGGATTGGGGCTATGCCCAAGATTTGTTTTATGTTATGAATTGATGTTTTCTCTTTGTTAATTTCGATTTTGCTTTCGATTTGATTTCTATTTCTTTAATCACTTGTGAATCTGGTGCGCACTTATTTGCATGTCATAGATACTCTAAGGAGGGACCTAGCGGTGAACTTAGGTATTGGATCTATAGGAATCAAACTTAGGACTTAAATCACAAGAGTTATAAGCGGTCCTTCGAGGGTTCACGAATTGTCACAGAACTTAAATGGTTCAATCTAAATTCAACTACCACGAGAGTAGGGGTTGGTTTAATTGGGCACAGTTTTTGTAACCCGAGAGGGAGCATTAACTTATTTAGGATAAATTCGCCTTCAAAACAATTTTGATAATTAACAAGGGTAGTCAATTTAGTTACACGAACGATCTTGTTGGTAACCTAATTCCTAGGAATCCCTTTTGATCTGAAAAACCCCAAATTGATTTACTTTCCTATTTTGTTTAATTGCAATTTTAAATTTGATTGTTACTTGATTCTTATTTCAAAAATCAAAACCTTTTCAAAATCCTTTTTTTTATACAGTCCAGTTTAATCGATTTGATAATTAGTTGTGATTTGAGATCATGGTCCCTGTGGGATCGATCTTTTTATTACTTGGCGACGAATCCGGTACACTTACCGGAATCCACGCACCATCAAGTTTTTGGCGCTGTTGTCGGGGACTGTGCTTTCTTGAATCTCAATTTAATTTTTAAATTGGTTTTTCTGGACTTTTTCTTTTTAATCATTTCCTTTAAAAAAAAATTCCTTTTTTTTTCATTTATCTCTTTTCCTTTCTAGAGTATATATCTCTCTGTTTTTCTCTTTTATGCAAAGATCCCTACGTCTTGGAAACCTTATTGAAGTTGACCCCGAAATCGAGAGGACCTTTCATAGACGTAGGAGACTACAAAGAGAGAGGGAAAGGTTGATTCCCATTCCACTCATGGCGAATCTATCGGATACAAAACCACTGAAGGACTACGCAGCCCCAAATGCCAGGACTTGCGAACTGGGATTGCTAGGCCAGAAATCGAGGTGGAGAACTACATTATACCGCCTATGCTAATTAGCATGATTAGGCAATATTAATTTGGAGGATTGCCCTCGGAGGACCCGACTGATCATGTGGAGACATTCTTGGAGTTCACCGATGCAATTAGAATTCATAGCGTCCCGATTGATGCTATTCGCTTGAGGTTGTTCCCCTCATCTCTTACTGGAAAGGCAAAAGCTTGACTGAAGCAAGTGCCCGCTAATACTTTATCGACTTGGGACCAACTGGAGCAGGCATTCTTGGAGAAATTCTTCCCTCCATCCAAGACGGCTTACCTACGAACCCAGATCACCGGCTTCTTCCAAAAGGATGGAGAATGCTTATCCGAAGCTTGGGATCGCTACAAGGGATTGCTGGAGTCTTGCCCACATCATGGACTCGAAAGGTGGTTGTTAGTGCACACCTTCTACAACGGATTGGATTACTCTTCGAAGGTGTCACTTGACTCCGCAGCTGGTGGAGCCTTTATAAATAGGCCTCTGACCGAGGCATTCAATATCATTGAAAACGTAGCCATCAACTACCACCAGTGGGGTTCGGAAAGAGGTAATAACCCGAAAAAGCTTTCGGGGGTAAGTTTGAAATGAATAGCACTGATCTGATTATGTCTAAAATTGACTCACTGAGTAAACGCTTTGATAAGCTTGAAAAGGCTAATGTGAGTTCAATAGGTGCTATTAATATTGTTTGTGAGATTTGTGGAATGCAGGGACATGACATAATGGAGTGCCCACATGGTATTGCTCATGGATCCGGTGCTTCGGGGGAACAAGTGAACTCTTATCACAACTTCTATGACACGAACCCGAAGTTACCAAACCATGCTCCTCCAAATTCTTACAACCAAGGAAGGAAGATGCCCTTACCTATCCTACGGGAACTACAACAACACGCTGAACCATGAATTCCAAGAAGGCCAAGGTAATAGGAAACCCGCATCGGGGTATCCTCAGGTAAAAAAGTCTAAACTTGAGTCTCTTCTGGAAAATTTTGTTGAAACTCAAACAAAACAAAATGAAGAGTTTAGGCAACAAGGTAGTGCAGTTAATGAGGCAATAAAAGAGTTAGCATCTAAGGTAGATAACTTGGCTATCCATAATAAGATGTTAGAAACTCAGATTGCCCAACAAGCTAGTACATATACTATAACTAAGGGTACGTTCCCAGGAAAACCCGAAGTTAATCCCAATGAGCACTGTAATGCTATATACTTCAGGGATGACAAGCTTGGGGTAGTTGAGAAGGATGTGGAATGTGAGGAGGACATGAGCGAAGATGAAGAGATAGAGCCAAAGTATGTCCCTCCACCACCTTACCAACCCCCAATACCTTTCCCACAAAGGTTGGTCAAGAGAAAGCAAGTAGAAATAGAAACTAAGAGCTTAATTGAGGAGCATAATGCCATGATAAAAAATAATATGCCTCCTAAACTAAAAGATCCAGGAAGTTTCTCTATTGCTTGCTTAATTGGAGAGGTGAAAATAGACCAAGCCTTGTGTGACTTAGGGGCTAGTGCGAGTTTGACGACACACACCATCCTTGAGAGGTTAGGAACCAAGGAATTGAGCCCATCCAAGTTCTCTTTACAATTTGCGGATGGCTCAACTAAAACTCCTCTAGGCATACTAGAGAATGTTCCCGTAAAGGTAGGAAAATTTTTCATTCCTACCAATTTCATGGTATTGGATATGAACGGGAATTCTAAATTCCCTATCATTCTTGGAAGGCCATTCTTGGCGACAGCTGGAGCGATAATAGATGTAAAAAATGGCAAGCTCTCTTTAAATGTAGAGGAAGGTAGGGTAGATTTTGATTTGACTAACTCATATAACAACCCTCCTTTTCAGAGTCATGTGTGCAGGATCGATATAATGCCTCCATAGGTGAAGGAAGAGCCTAATATGGAAGCAACTCCGAAGCCCTGCATGACGAATGACGCACCAAATGGTGATGAAATGGGAGTTGCTCAACAGGTGGAGTTAAAACTTCCAACGGAAGGAAGTAAGGCCATGAAACTCAGAGTGAAAAGATCGAAACGAAAGCGCAATTGGCCATATGAACAAAATAGGCTCTTTGAAGGACTTCCTTGGGAGAGAGGTGTTCTTTCACCTCCACGCCCAGCTGACCCCGGTTGATTGAAGGGAGTATGGTCAAGCTTAAGACCATAAATAAGCGTTTCTTGGGAGGCAACCCAAGTTTCCTTTTCCTTTTCCATTTGTTTTTGAATAATTGAGAAGATTTAGATAAGAAATATCAATAATTAAAAGATTTGCCAAGTGTTTTTAGGTTATGAAGGAAGGAAGAGCAAAAAGGCAATGACAAATAAAGTCAGAAGTCATCACGCCCAGGCCGTGACGGTGGTCACGGCCGTGATTAGCTAACCAAAGAAGATCAGAACTGATCACGGTCCAGCCGTGATATCCATCACGGGCGTGATGAGAAGGACCCTGAAGAGCAAAATGTATCACGGCTTAGCTGTGATAGAACTCACGGCCGTGACAGACCAGCTCCTATAGACCAGAATTGATCACGGCCTGCCCGTGATGAGCATCACGGCCGTGACACATTTTCCAGCATCTCTATGACTGGCATGTGAGCCAGCACCCTCTACCACCTCGGTGAGTTGTTCCATTTTTCTCCTCTCTCCGACTTGATTATTTACATTGGGGACAATGTAAGTTTTTAAGCTTAGGGTAGGGTTTTCTTTGCAATTTTTTTTTGCATTTTTGCCTTTTTCATGTTGCATTCATATAGGCATAGTTTTGCATGATCACATGATTAGATTGCCCCTTTGCTTAGAGTATGCATCCAATTGTGAGAACTTGGTGCCAAATGAATTGAGATAGTGAATTTTTTAACCCAATTTTTGTATTCTTGTGATAGGCTAAAAATAAAAATGCTTGAGACGATCTTTTGATAGTTGATAATTAGCATGTGGTTCCTTAGATTTGTGTTTCTCACTGATTTTAAACTACTAAATGTGAGATTTTTTAGCCTAAAAGGGGTACTCACTAAATCTACCCCATTCTTTGTGATTGAGTGTTTAATTCCTCTTGGATTGTATTCTCTAGAACTTGGCTTGAAACCTTTTTGAAACTTAAAAAATTTTGAAAACATATTTGAAAATGATTGAGGCACTAGGTATTTTTCCGGCCTTCTGAGCTTTGATTGATTAAATGCTACCCCTTAGTTGCCCAATTTTGAGCCTAAAAGAATAAAATACTTTTCTTGGTACCTTAAAATATTTTGATGAATAATGCTTGGTATGACGCCTTTTAAAGTATTGCAAAAAGGGTAAAAAGGTAGTTTGAAAAATAAATTGTGGGATGAGAAAGTTAGAAAAATATTTCTCTTAAGGTGAAAGTCTCCCCTTCTCCAAATAAATAAAATGAAATAAACAAAAAAAAAATGGCGAAGGGGATGAGAAAAAGAAAGTGAGAAATAAAATAGAATAGAAAAAAGAAGAAGAAAGAAAGGTGGAAAAGTGAACTAAAACCCAAAAAGGTATTTTAGAAGGTTGTCATGCTTCGTATTGTTTGGGATTTGTTTAGCCTTCTTGAAATTTCCTTTTCTTGATTTCCCCACCTAACAATTAATCCCATGGCCCCATTACAACCAAAATAAAAGATCTCTTGATTCTTACATGTTTTCATTAATAAAGTAGAGATTTGGTTAATAGTCAAGCTTATGGTAGAATACATTCCTTGAGGAAATTGAGCGAATTGTCATATACCCTTAAACACTTGAGTGAGGTGAGAAGAGTACCCGAATCAGTGAGAATATGAATTTAGGAAACCTATTCTTCTAATTGGACTTGAAATTGATTGTCCCTTGGTTTCTTATTTGAATAAGCCTGTCACTTGGATTAGTTACTCGGGTTCTTGGTTCACTATCCATGCTCTGATTGTTTATATTTTCTGGTCTTAGTGATTGCTTGAGGACAAGCAAAGTCTTAAGCTTGGGGTGGTTTGATGAGTGTGATTTCACCTCATATTTCATTGACATTTTGCATGCATTTTCATATAGTTTAGGCATTTCTAATTTGATTTTGGTTAATTTTTACCTTGGAACGGGTAAGGCGATTTTGTGGTGTTGTTGTGCAGGAATTGAGGATTAAAATGCTCAAGATTAACCATGATGGAGCTTGCATGAAGATGGAGCTTGAAAAGTAAAGAAACTGAGCCAAACAGAGCCCATCACGGCCTAGCCGTGACAGCCATCATGGCCGTGATCGAGTAGAGCTGAAAAGAAAGAATCGAAAAGTCAGAACTGGTCATGGCCAATCCGTGATGTCCATCACGGCCGTGACATGCCAGTTGAACTAGACCCTCACAGGCAAAACTGATCACGGCCTAGCCGTGATGGTGGTCACGACTGTGACAGACCAACCAGTGAAGCAACCTGCAAGGCAGAATCCGTCACGGCCGTGATGCGCAATATTTGGATATGTAGAAACTGATTTGATCTGAATTTGTGTTTGATTGGGATTCAAATTACCCTAATCTATAAATAGGGCAATTAGGCAGAGACTCTTGGAGACTTTGGGGCTGATACTCTTAGGCAAATATAGGATTTCTCTTCTCCTTCTTCTTCTCTTCTCTTAGGTTTTCATTTATGTTCATGTTAATCAAGCTTGCCATCACCATGGCCAGGCTTGAGTAGTAGCTTTATTTCTAAGGATTGGGGCTATGCCCAAGATTTGTTTTATGTTATGAATTGATGTTTTCCCTTTGTTAATTTCGATTTCTCTTTCAATTTGATTTCTATTGCTTTAATCACTTGTGAATCTGGTGCGCACTTATTTGCATGTCATAGATACTCTAAGAAGGGACCTAGCGGTGAACTTAGGTATTGGATCTATAGGAATCAAACTTAGAACTTAAATCACGAGAGTTAGAAGCGGTCCTTCGAGGGTTCATGAATTGTCACAGAACTTAAAGGGTTCAATCTAAATTCAACTACCACGAGAGTAGGGGTTGGTTTAATTGGGCACGGTTTTTATAACCCGAGAGGGAGCATTAACTTATTTAGGATAAATTCGCCTTCAAAGCAATTTTGATAATTAACAAGGGTAGTCAATTTAGTTACATGAACGATCTTGTTGGTAACCCAATTCCTAGGAATCCCTTTTGATCTGAAAAACCCCAAATTGATTTACTTTCGTATTTTGTTTAATTGCAATTTTAAATTTGATTGTTACTTGATTCTTAATTCAAAAATCAAAACCTTTTCAAAATCCTTTTTTTTATACAGTCCAGTTTAATCGATTTGATAATTAGTTGTGATTTGAGATCACGGTCCCTGTGGGATCGATCTTTTTATTACTTGGCGACGAATTCGGTACACTTGCCAGAATCCACGCACCATCAGGAAGGCATGGAGACTTAGCCCCACGGCACCCTAGAACGTCCATAAAAATGGTTACCCAAAATTAGTTGTGTAAATTATTAGTAACTTTGAAAATATTTGTTTTACCCCGAAAATCATTTAAAGGAAAAAAGTCATTTTTAATTTTAAGATATTTTGTATTCTTTTTCGGTTTTGTATTTTTTAAAATTGTTTGGTTAAACCTAAATGAGGTTGAACATTGCACGTAAGTCCACAGAGCAACCTCAAAATCTAAAGGGTTGAGCATGACACTTGTCATAGAGCAACGCAAAAATAACATTGATTTAATTAAGTATTTAGAAAAATGCCACATAGGAATTAGGAAGAGATGTTATTTCATGATCTCATTTTTTAATTTTATTCTACCTTTTTGATTAAATGTTGAAAAAAGCCCTAAATAGGTTGAACATGGCACATAAGTCCATAAGGCAACCTTTATTCTAAGGGATTGAATAAGGCAACCAAGTCCATAGGCCATCCCTAAATAAAACAAGTTCAATTATTTATTTATCAAGACAATTTTCTTTGTTTTGTAAAAAGGGAACAAACCGGTTGAAGGGGATTTAAGTGATTATCTCTTATTTTTATGTAAAAAATAGTTTTGCCTTATGACAATAGAACAAAAATGAAACATTTTAAGTGTTTAGTAATAGTATAGCCATATGAAGATTACTAGTGTATCATGCATTTCAACATATGACGGCAAACAATGAAATAGGAACCCTACGATACATCAATTCTGAAACAGACATAAGAAATCATATAGCAAACATCATACTAACTCATTCCGTTTCAATATCCATGAATTTTCTTTTTGTCATAAACAGAGACACAGAAAAATAAGAATGTCAAGAGAAACTCATAAATAATATCAACAAAGAGAACAAGGATTACCAAATGAGAACAGAATAACAATGATTTTGCTTTCAACTAGTAGTAAAATTTTAAGATCAAAACCCTTACATTTCAATTTCACTGACTCTTTTAACTCTCTCTTCTTCTGAAAATTTGGAACCACTCTAATGACAGAGAAGAGAAAAAACTCAAATCCCTAATCTATTTTCTTCACAAAGAAAATATCAGATAAAAATCTCTCCCTCCCTCTGTCTTCGTATCCTTCCTCCGTCCCTATCCTTTTATAGATGGAGGAGAAGGCTTCATGTTTCTCCTTACCCAGCAGCTTCAAGGTTGGTCCCACGAAATCCGGAGCTTGGGCGGTTCTGAGCAGAGATCGCGTGTGTCCAGATGGAGGTGGCACGAGCAGAGGAAAGGAGGCGATTTGATGTGAAGGTTGCATGTTTGAAGAGAGAAGGAAGTGTGGTACGGTTAAGAGAGTGGATGAGATGAGGGAGAAGAAGGACCAATGGGTAGAGGAGGTGTAGGGGCGATTGGAGAGTGGAGGAGATTAGGGAGAAGAAGGACCAATGGGTAGAGGAGGTGTAGGGGCGGTTGGAGAGTGGGAGGAGGAAGAGAGGTCTTGTCTGATATGTAAAATGAGGTTTTTTAGCATTAGGAGAAGTAACTCAATCTCCTTTCTTCTCTTTTTGCTGATTGTTCTTTTCTCCTTATTTTATTCCTCCTTTCTTCATTATTTTCTTTTTCTTCTTTCTATATTTTTTAGTCTCCAGTTTGAAAATAAAATTGTAGTGGACGGGACCTCCCCGTCCAACAGAAAATTAAGTATGCAATGGACGGAACCTCCTCGTCCAACAGAAAATTAGATAATTGCAGTGGACGGAACCGCCTCGTCCAACAGAAAATTAAATAAGCAATGGACGGAACCTCCTCGTCCAACAGAAAATTAGATATGCAATGGACAAGACCTCCTCGTCCAACAGAAAATTTGATATGCAATGGACGGGACCTCCCCGTCCAACAGAAAATTAGATATGCAATGGACGGAACCTCCTCGTCCAACAGAAAATTAGATATGCAATGGACGGGACCTCCCCGTCCAACATAAAATTAGATATGCAATGGACGGAATCTCCTCATTTCTTCATTATTATCTTCTTTTTCTTCCTTCTTTATTCATTATGTTATTTTTCTTCCTTCTTTCTTCACTATTATTATTTTTTAGTCTCCCTGAAATATAATAACATAATAATAAAATAAAATAAAATAAAATAAAATAAAGACGGACAAAAATGGGTGTTCATAGTTGCCACTCTTTACTTGTTGCATACTAGAAGACATGATTAGTCGTGACTTTTCATGTATTGTAGTAATGAACAAGTAAAGAAAATGAACACATATTTTGTCCGTCAAAACGTGAGGAGCTCAAAAGAAAACCTCACAGTTTGAAAATAAGATTGCAGTGGACAGAACCTCGTTCAACAGGAAAGTAAATATGCAGCGAGCCTCAGAGCTCGAAAATAAAATTGCAGTGAGCCTCAGAGCTCGAAAATTAAATTACAGCGAGCCTTAAAGATCGACAAAATTCAATCAGTAATATGAAACTAATGAGAATCCATTCCTTTTGAAGACAGCTGAACCAAATGTTCCATGGAAAAACTTCCACCAACCAAACCCTTGTTCACCGACCACTCTGAGCTGAGGCATCATTCATTCTTTTAACAACATGGGTCACCCAAGAATCTGATAACATATGAGGTGGATGTTATGTTTATTCTCCCAAGCTTATTTGCATCATTCTTTTGTTGTCCAGTGCATGCTATCTCTTCCATTGAATTTGAAATATTGAGTCCTTTTGGTTCAAACCATTCATTGGTGCTACCATTAGAATTATCAAATCATACCATTAAACCTATATTTACTTTTATTGAGACATGACCATAGCGATTAAACATGAGAGTGAACACGTCAGGGGAGTATGAAGGAAAAGCCTCTTGCCTTAATACGAGAATTTAGTTTGTTAAGATAAAATAACAAAATGAGAACAAAATTACAAAAGGGATCATGAAGATTAAAAGCAAAGATAAACAAAGAAAATTACGAGAATCACATAAAATTTGCCCCAGTGTTGGTCCTTTGATTTTCATTTAATTGATTCCCCATGGCCTTTTGATGACACAAATCTTGACTTCTTTTTTTGATTCTTCAAACACACCTTCTTCAATCATTCCTCAACAATCTTACCCCAGTATACTCAGTTGGATAAAATTGCCCCAGTGTGGTGAGTGCTTGCAGAAGTGTTGGACCATATCCTCCCCCTAGGCCGCCTTTACAGGTTTTCAGCCTAAGGTTTCTTTACCCTAACTTTTGCCTAGGTTGCCCTTTCGGGTTTTCAACCTAGCGGGCCTTTTCTTTTCTTTTGTTTTCATTTTTCTTTGCCCTAACTTTTGCCTAGGTCGTCCTTTCGGGTTTTCAACCTAGCGGGCTTTTATTTTTATTTTTATCAAGCGTAGAACTTTTTAACAGCATCAGAGTTTACTGGCCTTGGTAACTCTTCCACATCCATGTTTTGCAGAATCAAAGCTCCTCCTGAGAATGCTTGTTTGACAATATAAGGACCTTCATAATTCGGCGCCCATTTTCCTCGGGCATCCTCCTGATTAGGGAGGATTTTCTTTAAAACCAGATCTCCCGCGTAAAATTCTCTAGAGCGAACCTTCTTATTGAAAGCTCTTGCCATTCTGCTTTGATATAATTGCCCGTGACAGATAGCTGCCAGTTTTTTCTCTTCTATCATGTTCAACTGCTCATATTGAGTTTTCACCCACTCAGATTCTTCTAAATCTGCTTCCATCAAGACTCTTAGTGAAGGGAGTTCTACTTCGATAGGTGAGACAACCTCCATCACGTACACCAAAGAGAAAGGGGTTGCCCCAGTGATTGATCGTATATTAGTCCGATAAGCATGTAGAGCATATGGCAGCATTTCGTGCTAGTCTTTATAATTTACAACCATCTTGGCAACGATCTTCTTGATATTTTTGTTTGCTGCTTCAACTGCACCATTCATTTGAGGTCTATAAGGAGCTGAATTGTGGTGTTTGATTTTGAAACCATCGCAAAACTTTTGAATCTCGGCACCATTAATATTAGCAGCATTATCTGTGATTATCCTCTCTGGGATCCCGTATCTACAGACGATGTCCTTCCTGAGGAATTTGAGAAACATCTTTTGAGTTATGCTGGCATATGAAACAGCTTCTACCCATTTAGTGAAATAGTCTATTGCCACCAAAATGAAACGATGACCATTGGAAGCCTTGGGATTAATGGGACCGATGACGCCTATTCCTCACATCGAAAAAGGCCATGGGGATGCTAAATTGTGCAGTGGAAATGGAGGTGCATTGACCGGGTCTGCATACATCTGACATTTTTGGCATTTACGAACATGCTCTATACAATCCGACTCCATAGTAGACCAATAATAGCCACTTCTCAAGATTTTCCGAGCCATCATATGACCATTGGCATGAGTCCCACAGATTCCTTCATGAACTTCGATCATGATCAACTTAGCTTCACGAGCATCCACATATCTGAGTAGGGTACCATCATATCCTCTTTTATACAGGACTTCATTGCTTAAGAAAAAGGCCATAGCCAGTCTTCAGATGGTCTTTCTATTTGCTTCCCTCGCTTCTGCCGGGTATTTCTTGTTATGAATATATTGCTTGATATCATGATACCAAGGCTTACCATCAGGTTCTCCTTCCACATGGGCACAGTATGCCGGTTCGTCTTTGCACTCTAACTTGGATGGGTTGGACATTAGTATAGATGTCCAGCATGGTCATGGCAGCTAGTGTGGCTAAAGCATCAGCAAACTGATTCTTGTCTCGAGTTAAATGCGAGAAAGTAATCTCATCAAACTTCGCAATCAATCGAGTCAAGTATTTCTAATTCGGAATCAACTTGGAGTCTTTGGTTTTCCATTCACCATTGACTTGGTAAATGATTAGAGCTACATCCCCGAAGACTTTCAACTGCTTTATACCAAGTTCAAGTGTTATTTGTAATCCACTAGCACATGCCTCGTATTCTGCAATATTATTCATACATTCAAATTTTAGGTTTACGGGCACCGGGTACTGCATGTCGTTTGGTGAGATAACCACTGCTCCTGTACCACTTCCATGCATATTGACTGCTCCATCAAAATACATCTTCCACACATCTTCTTGTTCTTCATCTTCCTCGAGGGACATTATCTCTCCATCTGGGAACTCGGAGTTGACAAGCCATCCATCCTCAAGAGGATTCTTTGCTAAATGATCAGCAATCACACTTCCTTTGATGGACTTCCGAGTCACATATTTGACGTCAAATTCTGACAATATCACTTGCCACTTTGAAACTCTTAAGGAGATATGAGGACTTTCGAAGATATACTTCAAAGGATCCATTCGAGAAATTTACCAAGTGGTGTGATATAACATGTACTGTCTGAATCTTCTGGAGGTCCATACTAGGGCACAACAAGTCTTCTCGATTGCCATATAAAGAGCCTCACAGGCATTAAACTTCTTACTCAGATAGTAAATTGCCTGCTCCTTCCTGTCGGATTCATCATGTTGTCCCAACATTGCCCCCATTGAGGTTGGCAATATAGTGAGATAGAGTAACAATGGATGACCTTGGGTAGGTGGTACCAATACTGGGGGATTCAGTAAATATGCCTTTATCTTGTCAAAGGCTTCTTGACAGTTATCATCCCATCTTCCCGGATTATTCTTCCTGAGGAGTTTGAAGATTGGCTCGCATGTGCTAGTCAAATTTGCAATGAAGCGCGCAATATAGTTCAACCTTCCAAGAAAACCCCTTACTTCTTGCTCGTTCTTAGGTGCTGGCATGTCACGTATTGCTTTTACCTTGTTAGGGTCAACCTATATTCCTTCTCTACTGACAACAAAGCCAAGTAAATTCCCTGCGGATGCACCAAAATTACATTTTACAGGGTTGAGCCGCAACTTGTACTTCCTTAGCCGCTCGAACAACTTTCACAAAACTGCTACATGCCTTTCTTCTTCCTTGGACTTAGCCACTATATCATCAATATATACCTCTACCTCCTTATGCATCATATCATGGAACAATGCTACCATAGCACGTTGGTAAGTGGCCCCAGCATTCTTCAATCCAAAAGGCATCACTTTGTAACAAAAGGTTCCCCAAGGAGTGATAAAAGTTGTCATTTCTTTGTCTTCATCATCCATGAGGATCTGATTGTATCCATAATACCCATCCATGAAAGAAAACCTATGACTTCTGGTTGTACTGTCTACAAGGACATCAATATGAGGTAGCGAGAAATCATCCTTTGGACCGACTTTGTTCAGATCTCGGTAGTCCACGTACTTTCTGACCCTTCCATCCTTCTTTGGTACTGGAACAATATTAGCTACCCATTCCGGGTGTCTAGATACTTCCAGAAAGTCAGCCTCTAACTGCTTGGTGACTTCTTCCTTGATCTTCAGTGACATCTCAGGATGCATCCTCCTTAATTTTTGCTTCTTTGGAACCACATCTAGGTATAAGGGAATTTTATGTGATGCTATCTCAGGATCTAAACCCGGTATATCTCTATAGGACCATGCAAAAACGTCCAGATACTCTTTGAATAGTGCAACCATTTCTTCACGCTCTGGGTTATCCACTATTTTCAACTCATTTTTGTCTTCCTCGATTCCCATATTGATCACTTCTGCAACCTCATCATCCGAGTTAATCCCTTATTCTGATTGTTTCACCATCTTTATGAATTCTTCAATGTCTTCTTCTTCCTCATTGGATTCAAGGTTGTATTCATCAACGGCCGCGAGGGAATCAACAAATGAGTTTTCAAAGTTCCTCTCCTGAGGTAAATCTTTAGTGGAAGAAGTATTTCTGGAAGAAAAAGTCGGGAATAGGAGAAGTATAGGCGAGAGTCATATTCATGAAAGAAAAGCTTAAACAAAGTAAAGAAATGAAAGAGAGAGAAAAGAAACGATGGAACCAAAAGGAAAACACCAGACAAAGTGCTACATTCTCATTCATGTCTCAAATAAAGTAAACATCAACTCATATTTAGTACAATAAGATAATTACTTCATGGATATGGAATCAAAGAACGATTCAGATCGCCAATTATCAAGAACTTCATTGCTTACAGGGAGATAGATGACATGGTTCTCGTCCAGCTCCTCTTCAAGTGTGCTGATAGTGAAGTGAGGGGAAAATAACTTTTTAGGACTGATAACTTCAGCAGCTACTGGGAAAGTCTCTGTCAGAAGGGGAAGATACTTTCTCTCATCATCTTCTCCTTTCTTGTTTTCGAGAGTCATGAATTTCATCTTTTCTGCTAAGTAGGGTTGATACCTCAATCCATGCCTTCATTCTCTCATAGCTGCTTCAATTGGTTGAGAGATCCCTTGAAGCTTAGGCCCTAAGCCTTTTCCTCTTTGATACCCATTCTTTTCCATGTTGCGGATTGCCACTTCATTCATATTCTTCATTGGCGGCTCCCTTTTCTTGTTCTCTGGCTTCAATACCTCAAAACTATGCAGTGAATCATCTTCCATTTGCTCTGTACTTTCTACATAAGGTATTGCGGCGGGCTTTGTCAACATAATTTTCTCTTCACCACGGACAGTAATCACGTACCCATCTTGAATATACTTCAAACACTGATGCAAAGTCGATGGAACAACCCCTGCTTCATGAATCCAAGGCCTTCCCAGAAGCATAATATAAGCTGGTTGGATTTTCATGACTTGAAAGAGGACAGAAAAACAACTAGGCCCTATTTCAAGGGACTGAGTTATCTCCACTAAGATTCCTCTTGTTCTCCCATCAAAGGCTCGTACAATCATTTCTTGTGGTGTCAAATCCGTCATGCTTATGTTTAGTTGCTCGAGAGTGGACATTGGAACCGCATTCAACACCGAACCACCATCTACAAGCACGTTTACAATCACAAAGCCTTTACACTTTAGGCCAATGTGTAAGGCTTTGATGCTACTGCGGGATTTCGAAGCCACTTCATATTCCGAGAAAGTAATCATGTTGACACGCCTTATTGGGTCCACCATATTTACCACATTCTCCGGAGTGACGTCCGGCTTGACATACACTTCATTCAACACCTTAAATAATGCCTTACGATACGACTCTGATGTCAAGACACGCGATAAAAGAGATATCCTTGACGGAGTTTTCTTTAACTATTCTACCACATCATATTCACTTTGCTTCATGATCTTCAAAAACTATTCTTCTTCTTTTCCTTTTCCTTCATCCATGGTCTCCTTTTCTTCGGATTCCTTCATCATTTCTTCTTCAACAGGGCTGTAGCATCGCCCGCTCCTCGTAATGCCTCCAATTCTCACAATATTAGTAACTTGGGCCTTCGAGGTCTCTCCCACAGCTCCAGCTAGTTCGACCTTCTGTTCATAATTCCATGGCTTCTTCACCCCTACAATGACTCTTTCTGGGGCTGAAGCTTTGTTCATGGGTGATACTTGGAGTACAAATTTTTCGACTACATTGACTTCCTCGGCAGTACCCCGTCTAGCTTGAATCACCCAAAGGTGAGTAATCCCTGAACCTGGACTTTAAAATCCCAACAAGTTTCGATGTTGTACCCCACTTGCCCGTGTTGATAGCCACACCTTAGATCTTCGACATACCTCTTTTCTTCTCTTGGAATTCTTACTGGTGCAACAATGTTGTATCCCGCCTTCTTTAGTTCTTCGAAGATCTTTTGAATTGACACTCACAATTCCAGTACCTTCCTGATTAGGGACCCTCTTACCTCCAAATTGTTCACCCAATTTCCATCATTATGATTCGGGATTGGATTTTTAACAATATTAGGACCGACCTCTTCTTCAAGCCCTAGCTTCCCACAAGCAATCAACTTTCTCACTGCCATCTTAAAACTTTCGCAATCTTCAATGGAATGTCCTGTGACATCCATGTGATACTTGCAAGTCTGATTTGGATTATACCAAGCAGGAAATGGTGGTTCTAGGGGACGTACAGGGTTCTCCGCAATTAAGTGGTGGTCAAACAGTTGTTGGAATAAATCCGCATTAGAGATGGACAATCTCGGGAAGGGTGGCAGATTTGGATTTTGGAAACATCCTTGGTTTTGGAAATTTAGGCGAGGTGGAGGATAATTTGGGTAGTTTTGTGGGGGTGCAGGCGGGTAACGGGTCTATGATGGGGGAGCAAGGTTATATGGTTGAGGGATAGGAATGTTGTTGATTTGGTTTTGTGGGTAAGTGTTGGTTTGTGAGGATGATTGTAACGAGTAAAGTGGGGTTTATGTCTGGTATGGAATATATGGATTAGGGTTATGTGGTGCTTGGTACCGAGGATTAAAGTTCTATTGGCGTTGTACATAATTCGCCCCAACTTATTTCTTCTTTGGTTGGAATCCTTTCCTGGATGCACTTCCTTCAACATCATTCATGGGAAGCTTTCCAGCTTTTGCCAAAAATTCAATCCTTTCACCGGTGGCGATCAAGTCGGAGAAATCTTTATAGGCTGCCCTAGCCATGGCCCCTATAAAAAGGCGCTCCGAGGGTTCCTAAAAAGTATGAGCACATTTCAGATAAAGTCAATGGGGGTTGAACCTGTGCAGCCAAACTCCTCCACCTTTCGGCATATTGCTTGAAGGGCTCCTCATTTCTTTTCTGCATTGTAGTCAACTGTTCATGACTCGGAGCTGCATCCAGGTTGAACTTGTATTGGTTGATGAATAAGTCAGTCAATTTCGTCCATCGCGAGATCTTGGAATGGTCCAATTAGAGATACCATTCTAAGGCGAGGCCAGTCAAACTTTAGTGGAAAAAGCTGATAAGGAATTTGTCATCCTTGGACCAAATTGCCATCTTGGTGGCATAACTGATGAGGTGAAATTGTGGATTCCCACTTCCATCATATTTGGAAAAATCAGGAATCTTGAAGTCCTTGGGGATCACGACATCTGTGGCGGGACAGAGTTCTTCTATTTGAAGAGGGCCGTAGGTATTCGGACCTTTTATTGCTTTTATCTGCTCTTCAATTTTCTCCATCCATTCATCTTTCATCTCATCCTTGCCAGCCTGAACTCCCGCTGACTGACTGTGAGTAGATACCTGAGGTTGCTCCCATGTCGGTGCGGATAGCCCTGAACTTCATGCTATGCATTTTCAAAAGGGGGATATCCTTCTCCAATGGGAAGTGTTATTGGTGTCGTGTGATGTGTCTGGTCGGGTCCAGATATTCCTTGAATGAGACCCGTGCTAATGTTTGAAAACATCGGTACTGTTACCACGAAAGAGATCTGTCGCCTACCAGGTTCATTTGTATCTCTGTTCGCACTAAGCACGCTAAGAGATTCCCTCATATCCTGCAGTATGGCTTCTAATCTTGCTTGGGTTTCAGTCATTTCATTTATCCTTCCCCTCACTTCATCTATTTAAGAGCTTAAGTTTCTTCCTTCCTCAGTCATGTTGGAAGCCATCCTGGTCCGAGATCTGGTATTGTGATTTCGGATTTGATTGGTGTCACCATTCCTAGGTCGTGCAATGGTTCCCAGATTCTCAGAAGTATGTGACTCAAATGAGAGCATCCAAGAATCTCATTAGTAAACTCAAAATTTTTATGTGTGTGTGTATGCATGTTCAAGTTAACACCCTTCGTTTGATCGCGAGAGTGCTCTAAGGAAGACTGTCGTATACACCTATTGCAAGAATACTTATCCTGCAATCAAATCTAGTGGTATGGTTCCCTCTAGCTTGAATGCAATTGGTGTCAAGTCCAAGGGAGAATCCACTCCTCAATAGACCACACCCGTACTAGCAACGTCCTTATTTTTAAGCAGAAAACACGTCATTTTTAGGGTAAAAATATAGTTGATGACGTATCTAAGGGAGAACACACTCCTCGATAGATATCATCTAAAAAACGCTCGACAGACATTGATTAAGACTTCCATTCCATTATAAATATTTCGATACAAATCATGAGTCTTTGATCAAAATAAAAGAAATACATTGATAGTTTCCATCTCTCTTCGAGGTCCATAAAGCACTATATTAAGAGTCTCATCTTCTTTTTCCTGAATCCTTTGGCAAGTTTCCCAAAATGATTGAAGAACTCGGTCACCTTTGGTGGTATCTAAAGGAAATGGTTCATACAAATGTGGATGGATGCTTCTTCAAATCGCTCCACCGGCTAGGAAGCGTGATATTGGAGCTTATCCATCATGTCCTCGTATTTTCTTTTCCATGCTTCCTTTTCATTCATTACATCCGTCACTACCAATTTCCATCCCTTTACCCATTCTGCGTGACATTGAGCTTCAACTATTGCAGTGTCTTTTATTTTGGCTCTGAGCCAATTTTCTCTCATATTGGCTTCTGCTAGTAGCTCGCGATACTTGACTGCTTCGTTCCATCCTCGATCAGAGTACAGTTCTGTTTGGGCCAAGGATTCTTGCAGGGATTCAACTCTCTCTTCTAGTATATGTATCGTTTCAACATGAACCCCTACAATTGTCTTGGGCTCTTTTTTCTTACTTTGAAGTTTGACAAGCATCTTCTCTTGATATTCTATCTTTGCCAGCAGCTCTTGAATTTCTGCTTCTTTTCCTTTTCTTTCCCTTTTTGCATGAGTCGAGGCTTCGTAGGCATCGACGCATTCGTCTTTCAAATGCTCAATATATAAACTTAGCTTTTGCACTTGGCTTCGGAGCGTGACAATAATTACTTCAGCAGCTTGGTCCTTCTCATCCAAAACCCTCATCTTAGCTTTTAAAATTTCGATTTCTTTCAACATTTGATCTTGGGTAAGAGGATTATTTTCATTACGGAGAGGGGATTCCGGTGTTGGGGGGTAACCTCCTCTCGCTTTTCTCCATACTTCATATCTTTTTGTGTGAGCTATGATTCGTCTTCCTAATTCATCAGGTCCTTTCATATGAACATCATTCCATGTCGACCTTACTGCTATTGTTTGACTCTTGATACTTTCACTTTCTTGGTATAGGAAGAATGTCCCCTCGAGCAGCTCTTCGGGGGGTTCATCCTGTGTCCACTTGAGCTGACGCATAACCAAAGCTGGTGAATATGATACACAACCTCTGGGACCCATCAATGGAACATTTGAAAAACTTCCACAACTGAATACAACTGAATCTCCATTGTACCATGGACAAATCCAACTAAATGACAGTGGGTCAATCTGATCAAACTCTTGTTTCCATTCATATAGCTTACGCGGCTTTAGTTGCATGCAAGCGAATCCTTTCAGTGGGTCATCTGTTCTATCAATTTTATCGTGAGCGTACAAGTGAGTCATGATCCAGACATACAATATTGATGCACAACATCACAGTTTCCCTTGTTGATTCTGATGACAAACCTTTAGGCAGAGGAAAGTTTCAGCTAAGATAGCAGGGACCGAGTTCACACCATATTCTTCAATCCTATAGAAAACATCCATGGCTAACTGATCAATCAGATCTGGTACAAAAGGGAAGAGCACCAACCCATATATCATGAGGGCTAGTACTTTGTTGAAAGTAACCCATCGTTGTTGCTGGGCCAGCTTGTTGAGATACACTTCCAAAAATCACCTCTTCATTCCTTTGGTGGTTCCTTTTCCGCTTTCTCTAGCTGTTCTGGTTGAAGCTCCAGTAGACTTGCTATCTTCCAATCTGTTACATATTGTCCATAATACATGTAGACGAGGGTCCTCTTTTGAATTGGCAGTCTTAGCATATAAGCATACTCTTCTATGGTCGAAGTGATGTCTAAGTCAGGCAATTCAAAACATCTCAAAGTTGAATTCCAATATTGGGCCAACGCACTCAGAGCGGGGGCTTCCACCGGAACACGCAATAGATCCAATATTCTACCATACTTGCTGACAAAGCCTGAGCGTGGTTTTTCTGGCATTTGCTGCCTAAGTTCACATAAACTATTCACGTCATTGAGTGTCACATTGATCTTGATACTTTTCTTGGAACAGCTCGCATTGCTAGTACTCTTTTCGGAACCAAACATTTCCATTTTCTTGCTATAAGATGAATACCAAAGTCTTCCAACAAAGAGGCACAAGTGAAAAAACAAAAATGAGTATAGTGAAACAAATATATCTTGCATGATTCATGTTGTATGAGACCCAATGGGGTTGAAAACCCTGATGGGTATGCTGCCAATGCATCACCTTCATTATGACATATCGCCTATTAGATGTGCAATAATATTCGAATATTTTATTCAGGTTTAAGGCGATAATGTGACGCCTCTAATTTTGTGAGTATTCGTGCATGACAATTTATGCTTATGATGATAGAGAGAGAAGATAAAAGTACGCCCCCTTTTTTCCTAAGTCAGGTAAAGCCTAAGGATGGACACACCCTAAGTTAGGACTCTAAATAGGTCGGCCACTAGGTTTGCCTATAAGTGAAAATTGGGACGGGTTTAGACCTCTAAAAGTCATGGTCCCCAGATTGCCCTTATAAGGATCTGATTCATAAATCTAGCCACAAGTAGGGATAAACCCTCTCAATATGACTATTCCATGATCTCATGTATAATCTGAGTGGTGAAATGACAAGTATCGGGGAGGTACAAGACCTCTTCAATGACAATGTCGGAGCACGGTCTAATCCTTGGGTTTTGAGCAAGCTCAGGTATAGAGCCAAGAATGTGTGCAATATGTGATAGTGATGTGTGTGAAGGGGGCATACAAACCTGTAACACTTGAAAAATAAAAAATAAAAGAAAAGACAAGAAAAACCTCCAAAATAAAAACATAGGTATATATAAAAATGGTTATAAGTCCTCTACCCTATTGTTAAAATATAGGAAAAAGAAAAGAAAGGAGGAGGAAACAAAAACATTGTTAGTGAAACATATACAAAAATAACATGAGTTAAAATGTATATACAACTAATTTTTATCATTTTTATTTAAATAAAAGGAAAACCCAAACAAAAGGACAATCCAAACAAACATCACTAAAAGCAAAAAACATTTTTTGTTTTTGTTATTTAATTATTGTAAGGAAAAAAAAGCAAGATATAGCAATAAAAGGTAAAACAAATAAGCTACAAGTTATTAAAAATTGGCATTTGGCAAAACCAATTTTTATGGGCTTGATTCTCTTAAAAGTATCCCCAGTGGAGTCACCATCTGTCGCGACCAAGATCACGGTGAAACGACGAACAAAAAGAAAACCTATGTTTTCTTTTAGAGAATAAACACGGAGTCGCCACCAACTTTATTTAATTTCGGGAAAGTTGGAAAACCCTTTAAAAAAAAACTTTGGGTTCGGAAGTCGATTATGTCTAGGGAAGGCATGGAGACTTAACCCCACGGCACCCTAGAACGTCCATAAAAATGGTTACCCAAAATTAGTTGTGTAAATTATTAGTAACTTTGAAAATATTTGTTTTACCTCGAAAATCATTTAAAGGAAAAAAATCATTTAAAGGATAAATATCATTTTTAATTTTAAGATATTTTTTTATTCTTTTTCGGTTTTATATTTGTGAAAATTGTTTGATTAAACCTAAATGAGGTTGAACATGGCACGTAAGTCCACAGAGCAACCTCAAAATCTAAAGGGTTGAGCATGACACTTGTCATAGAGCAACCGAAAAATAACATTGATTTAATTAAGTATTTAGAAAAATGCCACATAGGAATTAGGAAGAGAAATGTTATTTCATGATCTCATTTTTTTATTTTATTTTACCTTTTTGATTAAATGTTGAAAAAAGTCCTAAATAGGTTGAACATGACACATAAGTCCATAGGGCAACCTTTATTCTAAGGGATTGAATATGGCAACCTAGTCCATAGGCCATCCCTAAATAAAACAAGTTCAATTATTTATTTATCAAAAGGCAATTTTCTTTGTTTTGTAAAAAGGGAACAAACCGGTTGAAGGGGATTTAAGTGATTATCTCTTATTTTTATGTAAAAAATAGTTTTGCCTTATGAAAATAGAACAAAAATGAAACATTTTAAGTGTTTAGTAATAGTATAGCCATATGAAGATTACTAGTGTATCATGCATTTCAACATATGACGGCAAACAATGAAATAGGAACCCTACAATACATCATTTCTGAAACATACATAAGAACTCATATAGCAAACATCATACTAACTCATTCAGTTTCAATATCCATGGATTTTCTTTTTGTCATAAACAGAGACACAAAAATAAGAATGTCAAGAGAAACTCATTAATAATATCAACAAAGAGAACAAGGATTACCAAATGAGAGCAGAATAATAATGATTTTGCTTTCTTCAAATAGTAAAATTTTAAGATCAAAACCCTTACATTTCAGTTTCACTGACTCTTTTAACTCTCTCTTCTTCTGAAAATTTGGAACCACTCTAATGACAGAGAAGAGAAAAAAAACTCAAATCCCTAATATCTTTTCTTCACAAAGAAAATATCAGATAAAAATCTCTCTCTCCCTCTGTCTTCGTATCCTTCCTCTGTCCCTCTCCTTTTATAGATGGAGGAGTGGGCTTCATGCTTCTCCTTACCCAGAATCTTCAAGGTTGGTCCCACGAAATCCGGAGCTTGGGCAGTTCTGAGATGAGATCGCGTGTGTCCAGATGGAGGTGGCACGAGCAGAGGAAAGGAGGCGATTTGATGTGAAGGTTGTGTGTTTGAAGAGAGAAGGAAGTGTGGTGCGGTTAAGATAGTGGAGGAGATGAGGGAGAAGAAGGATTAACGGGTAGAGGAGGTGTAGGGGCGGTTGGAGAGTGGAGGAGATGAGGGAGAAGAAGGACAAATGGGTAGAGGAGGTGTATGACCGGTTGGAGAGTGGGAGGAGGAAGAGAGGTCTTGTTTGATATATAAAATGGGGTTTTTTTAGGGTTAGGAGAAGTAACTCTATATCCTTTCTTCTCTTTTTGCTGATTGTTCTTTTCTCCTTCTTTTCTTCCTCATTTCTTCATTATTTTCTTTTTCTTCTTTCTTTATTTTTTAGTCTCCAGTATGAAAATAAAATTACAGTGGACGGAACCTCCCGGTCCAATAGAAAATTAAGTATGCAATGGACGGAACCTCCTCGTCCAACAGAAAATTAGATAATTACAGTGGACAAAACCACCTCGTCCAACAGAAAATTAAATAAGTAATGGACGGGACCTCCTCGTCCAACAGAAAATTAGATATGCAATGGACGGGACTGTCCAACAGAAAATTAGATATACAATGGACGGGACCTCCTCGTCCAACAGAAAATTAGATATGCAATGGACGGGACCTCCCCGTCCAACAGAAAATTAGATATGCAATGGACGGAATCTCCTCCTTTCTTCATTATTATCTTCTTTTTCTTCCTTCTTTCTTCATTATCTTCTTTTTATTCCTTCTTTCTTCACTATTATTATTTTTTAGTCTCCCTGAAATATAATAACATAATAATAAAATAAAATGAAATAAAATGAAGACAAACAAAAATGGGTGGTCACAGCGTACATGAGTTGATCAATGAAGTCAACAGCTCTGCCATATTCACTGGGATGAACAAAGGACTTCCATTTGGTGTTGGCATCCATGACGAATGGAACTTATCTAAATGATATTGATCTCTTTTCAAGAATATTTTAAAGATTTTTCTTTCTTAGATCCCAAGTCCAGTCAGATATGATGTGTCTTTCTACACCATCAGTGAAAGGTTTAAAGGGTGGGGATTTGATGAGGTTTGGGTTGATTTTATTAGGAGGGAAACTCTTCTGTGGTAGATGGGTGAGAGGGAGGTCCAAGGGAATTGAATGACTCAGATGGAAATGGTCCAGTAGTTGTTTATGGTTCAGGGTTAATCCAATATGAGTAGATGTTTTCAGGTTCATACTCATATTCTGGTAGAGAATACCATCTGGTTCAAATAGGTTCAGGTTCAGTTTGGTGGGTGTGAAATAAGATTCTCCAGTCTCTCTTTACCTTGGCTAAGCTTTCAGCTTTGCCATCATAAAGAACAGAGGGATGAGTGTAGGGGAAACTAGTTTTTCTATTTTTGGGAAAGGGTGCACCAGGGCTAATTCCATTATCTGGTTGATAAAACTAGGGATCAAATTCAGATATGATGGGTGAGAATTTTGGTCTTGGTGGTGAGGCTGTTTGTGGTTGATCTAGTGAGTTTGTTTGTGGTGAAAGGGGTGTGAGAATATACACATCATCCAAGGTTTGATTTTGATTCAGAGGATGCACGTATAGAGTCATCTACCCTATGCTCAAAGCTGGAAACTAGGGCATCTACTACTAATTTGACAGGGTCATTAGCAGGAAGGGTTACCTCAGTTCCTATGGCAGCTTTAGCTCTTCTCCGAGGTTGTCTCCCCCAAATTGGAATAGAGGCAGCAACAGCATCAACAGAAGCAACAATTTTCTGTTTCTTCAGTACAGAGCTGATGGGAGCCATGTCCTCATCATCCTCATCCTCATCATAAGACAGAATCAACTCTCTTGTCCTTTTCTGTGTGGGGGCAGGATTAGGAGCAGTAGCAGTGGGTTCTCTGAAGACAATTCCACCAGTAGGCCTTTTAGGCATTGGCTTCCTTGCAGCAATGGTTTTCTTCTTAACATTCCTCTTCAGCCCCAGAACATCAGCATTGTTCTGTTCAACCATTTCTTCCTTGACCTTCATTAATTCCTCAGTCTTGGCTATGGCAGCAGCATCATAGGTGCTGAGATTCATATTTGCAATGTTCATCTTGCCAAAATCATCAGCTGACATTGGTTTTTCAGTTAAAATTCGTGCTTGCTCTTCAGATGACCTAGCAGCAATGAATTCATAGATTCCTTGAGCTTTGAAGATCTTGGAAAGGAGATGACAATAAGGAAATGCAAAGAGTTTCTTCTTGTTAATCACAGCATCCCTGAATATTCCATACAAAATTCTGGGAAGGTTGATCTTTGTCTCAGTAAAGAGATGACAGAGGCAGAACTTGTGCAAGGCAGACAATGTTAAGTCTCTAAAATGTATGATGTGCATTTCCCTAAGTTTTGATGAGAACTAAACATTGGTTAATGATTTAATTAACCTTCATATTGGTTGCTAACTGTGAACACCTAATTTCGTCCGGAGGTTTTAATTAATGTTTTGAAGAGAATAATAGACAAAAATAAAAAAAACACTTTGCAATTTTTTTTTATTCTTGGCCCATTACATCATCAAATGGAGCCCATTTTCGTTTTTTGTTACAAGTTATCTTTTGGGCCCATTATCCCAAACCCAACCAAAAAAATTGATTTTTATTATTCTGATTTGTTAAAATAAAAAATAATAAAAAGTAAAAAAAAATTAAAATGCCTGCTCTCACACTTGTACCCCTCTTTGTCATCTTCTTCTTTTTCAGAAAAAATGGGATAATGGTACATCCCTCCCTACCCTTGCACCAGCCAAGCAAGGTGGTGGAGTAAAAGCTGATTTGCTCCCCACTACTTGTACCCACACCAGCTGGCCTAACAAGAAGCTTTGTCATCTTCTTCATTCCTATGCTATATATTGAACAGTGACCAAAGGGGGAAAAAGAAAACGAAAAATTTTCTTCTCCATTCTGTTTCTGCTTTCAAAAAAACAAAAAATGTCAACAAAAAAATACTGAAAGAAAGAGAGCAAGAACAGAGAGAAGAAAACTATGTAAAAAAGAAAAAGGACCCAGAGACTAGAATTCCCTTTTTTTTTCTTAGCAGAGACCACTTCTTCTTCTTTGATTTTTTTTCTTTCTTCGTCTCCTACTCAGAACCCATCTCCTTCTTCCTCCTCCTA
This sequence comes from Sophora flavescens, assembly GCA_030762895.1. NCBI lineage: Eukaryota > Viridiplantae > Streptophyta > Magnoliopsida > Fabales > Fabaceae > Sophora > Sophora flavescens. Next base: position 217,509,336 of record CM061064.1, on the reverse strand, counting down.
CACCAGCCGCGCAACCTAGTTCCTGTCCAGTCGAACCGCGCTTCGTCGCCGCCCTGAACCGTCGGAATCGTGTCCTGTTCGCTCGGTTCTGATCGCGCCTGCTACGATTGGTTCAAGCTCCACCGCCGTTGTGCCACCACCGCGTGACAGAGATCCCTCTACATCGCCGACACGTCGACTCGGATCTGTCCTCTTCAGCGCCTCCTCTGCAAGAGCCCAGTCCAGATCAGCCGCTGCATTTGTCCCTGAACGTCGCTCAGCTCCGTCGCCGCGCCACCTCCATTGTCCCTCTCGCCGTTGCTCGCGCCTCGCCGTCTCTCCGCCGTCCATACTTCTGGCCCCGTGCTCCCTGTCGTTTGGTAACCCTCAATCACAAAGAAGATGATGCTTCTCTGACTTTTGCCTTTTCTCTCCTTTTAATTTTTATTCTCATTGTCATGTGATTTTGTTTGCTGGTCTACTGGGCTGGACTTCTGATGCTTAGTGTGCTTTTACTTTGTTAGTTGCTGATGGGTCTTGTCTAGTGGGCTAAATCATTTTTTTAAGTTAAGTCTCATTATTGTATTTGGATCAGGTTTTAGTTTAAGAGTCCTTTTTATTTTAAGTAACTTGTTTTGTGTAAAATAAAAAAGAATCCTTTTTTTAACCAAAATATATAATAAAAATGATATCTCATCAAAAGGCAAAAATATAAAAATCTTTTCAAAAATATATTTTTCAAAGAAATCAAAAGTGAAAATCCTTCCCAAAACGAAACCCCTTATTTTTTAAAAAAGAAATTCTTTTTGTAAACTTTTTTTTTCTGAGTTCACGCAACAATCTACGGCGTTGATGTATGGATTTTTTCATCCTCAAGTGCCGTATGAATTGTAAGGGTTGATCGTATAGTTTTGCTATCTCTAATCCTGTGCAAGTGAATTCCCTTTTATAAAAAATATTAAATGTTTTTTTTTCAATTTGTACTTTTAATCAATTTTACCCAATTTCATTTTATAAAAAATATCTTTTGAATTCACGCAACAATCCACGACGTTGATGTATGGACCTATTCATCCTCAAGTGTCGTATGAATTGTAAGGGTTTATCGTATAACACTGTTATCTTGTACTCTATGCAAAAGTGAATTTATTCTGAAATAAAATCCTTTTAAAACAAAAAAAATCAAAATCTTTATCAAAATTAAAATCAACCAACCAATCAAATATTTTCAAGAGAACTACATGGCTTTGAGTTTCCCATCGCACCCGGGAATACGTAGAAGCAAGAAAAATCATCTTGTCAAGCCAAAACTAAATTTTCCTTTTTTTTTGTGTCTCTTTTTATGTTAAAATAATTAATCAAAATAATTAAACTTTTCTATTTTTAGGGATGCTCTATGGACACGGTGTCATGTTCATTCTCTTAGATTTGAGGTTGCCCTGTGGACTCATGTGCCATATTCAACCTCATTTAGTTTTTATAAACAATAAATTTAAAAATGTAAAAATTAATAAAATTTAAAATATTAAAAATTAAAAATAATACTTTCTTGTAAATAATTTTTGGGGTAAAATAAATATTTAAAAATGTTATTAAAATGTTTTTGCACAATTAACTTGAGGTACCGTTTTTTTTAACGGGCGATGTGGGGTGCTAACACATTCCCTACTCGTAACCGACTCCCGGACTCATCTCTCTCTATCTTTTTTAGACCAGTTTACCTTTAAATAATAGGGTTTTCTAAGATTTTCCGAATAAAAATTTTAATGACGACTCCTCTGTCTTTTTATCTCCCTTTTTCGCGGCGCCCAGACGGGACGGTTACAACAGCTGGCCACTCCACTGTGGATTTTTGAGAGTCAGGCCTATCATAGTTGGTTGTGCATTTTTTTAATAGATTTGAAAATATTGGTTTTACCCTTCTTTGTTTTATTTATTTCGTATTTAGTTTTATAAGTTCTTATAAATGTCTTTGTATATTCTTGCAACCTTAGGGTAGAGAACTTTTGTATTGGTGTTATTTGTTCCTTTTTGCAGGTTTGGGGTAGTTTTGTTTTAGGAGGTTTTTGTGAAGGTTTGTGTGCTCCCATCACACACATCACTATCACATATTGTACACACTTTTGGCTCTATACCCGAGCTTGCTCAAAACTCAAGGATTAGGAGGTGTCTCGACATTGTCATTGAAGAGGTCTTGTACCTCCCTGATATTTGTTGATTCACCACTCAGGTTGTACCCGATGTCATGAGATGGTCATATTGAGAGGGTTTATCCCTACTTGTGATTAGATTCATGAATCAGATCCTTATCTTTCGGGATAGGGGCAATCTGGGAACCTCGGCTTTTAGAAGTCTAGACCCTACCTGATTTTCACTAATAGAGCAAACTTAGTAGCCAACCTGTTTAGAGTCATTACCTCAGGTTTGTCCAACCCTAAGTTTTACCTAATTTAGGACAAAGGGAGCATACTCTTTCTTTCTCTCCTTCTTTTTCCTGGCATCATAAACATAAATTGCCATGCACATACATATTTACTATGAAGTTCTTTAAAAAAGGAAAAAAAAAGGGGGGCGACACATCGTCACTCCAAGCCCGAATGACATGTTCGAATATTATTGCACTTATAATAAGCGGCATGTCATAGTGAAGTTAGTGCATTGACAGCATACCCGACATAGGGTTCCCAACCCTACTGGGGCTCATGCAACATGAAGCATGTAGGGCATTTTTTTGTGTTTCATTTCTAATTTTTTCTTTATTTGTGTTTCTTGACAGGAAGACCTTAATATTAATCTTATAGCAAAGAATGGAAGGACCTAGCATAGAAAAGAGTACTAGCAATGCAAGCAGTTCCAAGAAGAGCATCAAGATCGACGTGACACTCAATGATGTTCAGAGCCTATGGGAAATTAGTCAACAAATGTCAGAAAAGGCACGTTCAAACTTTAACAACAAGTACGGGAAGATACTAGATTTGTTACGTATTCCGGTGAATGCCTCCGCTCTGAGTGCATTTGCTCAGTTTTGGAACTCAACTTTGAGATGTTTTGAATTGCCCGACCTCGATATAACTCCGACCATAGAGGAGTATGCTTACATGATGAGATTGCCTATCAAAAAGGAATCACGTGTCTATTTGTATTATGGACAATATGTGGCAGATGGGAAGATAGCAAGTCTGTTGGAGATCAAACCGGAACAATTGGATAAAATAGAAAAAGGAAACACTACTGGCTTGAAGAGGCGATTCTTGGAAGGTCACCTTAGGGAGTTGGCTCAACAACAACGATGGGTTACTTTTAATAGATTGTTGGCTCTCCTTATCTACGGACTGGTGCTTTTTCCCTTTATGCCGTATGTGATTGATCGATCAGCTATGGACGTCTTCTACAGAGTTGAGGAATATGGGATGAATTTAGTCCCTGCTATCTTAGCTGAAACTTTTCTCTCACTACAAGTTTGTCATCAGAATCAACAAGGAAAGTTGCGATGTTGTGCACCAATGTTATATGTTTGGATTATGACTCACTTGTATGCTGGTAACAAAATTGATAGAACAGATGATCCATTAAAAGGATTCATTCGCATGCCGCTAAAGTCACGCAAGCTATATGAATGGAAACAAGAGTTTGATCAAGTCAACTCACGTTCATTTAGATGGATGTGCCCATGGTACAATGGAGATTCAGTTATATTCAGTTGTGGAACTTTCCCGAATATCCCATTGATGGGACCCAGAGGATGTGTGTCATATTCACCAGCTCTAGTAATGTGCCAACTCAGGTGGACACAAGATGAACCCCCAAAAGAGCTGTTTGGCAGAGCATATTTCCTATATCAAGAATGTGAAAGCATCAAGAGTCAGACAATGGCAATAAGGTCAGCATGGGACAACATTCACATAAAAGGGCGTGATGAGTTAGGGAGGCGGATCATAACTCGAACAAAAAGATATGAAGCATGGAGAGAGGCAAGAAGGGGTTGTCCTTCTAAACCGGAACCCCCACCCAGTGCTGAAAACAATCCTCTTACAGAAGATCAAATGTTGAAAAAAATTGAAGTTCTAAAAGCCCAGATGGGGGTTTTGGATGAAAAGAACCAAGTTGCAGCAATAACTATCGTCAAACTCCAAAGCCAGGTGCAAAAACTGAATTTACAGATCGAGAATTTGAGAAATGAATATGCCGATTCCTACGAAGCCCCAAGTTGCATGAAAAGGGCAAGAAAGGAAAAAGAAGCAGCGATTCAAGAGTTACAAGCAAAGGTGGAGTGTCAAGAAAATACGCTAGTTAGAATTCTGAAGAAGAAAGAAGAGCTTGAGTGGGATGTAGGGATTCATGTCGAAACAATACAGATACTAAAGGAGAGAGTTGAATCTCTACAAGAATCCTTGGCCCAAACCGAACTTTACTTTGATCGATGATGGAAAGAAGCTGCCAAGTATCGTGAATTATTAGCGGATGCTAATGCGAAGGAAAATTGGCTCAGGACCAAAATACAAGAAAATGAAAAAGGAGAAGCTCAACGTCACGCAGAATGGGTAAAAGGGTGGAAATTGGTTGTGAGGGATGTAATCTACGAAAGGGAAGCATGGAGAAGAAAATATGAAGACATGATTGGTAGAATTCAATATCATACTTCCCAGTTGGTGGAGCGATTTGAAGAAGTATCAATTCCGGTTTACAAAAACCCTTTCCTCCAGATACCACCAGAGGTGACTGAGTTCTTCAAGCATTTTGGGAAGCTTGCAAAGGGATTCAGGAAAAAGAAGATGAAGCTCTTGACATAGTATTTTACGGTCCCCGAAGATGGATTTAGAAATATGAAAACTCTCGATGTATTGTTCTTCTATTTGACCAAAGACTCATGTTTGTATTGCAATATTCATCTAATGAAATGGAAGTTTTCATCAATTTTTATGGGACGCTCGTTTTTCGGATGATATCTGTCGAGGAGTGAATTCTCCCTTAGATACTTCATCAACTATATTTTTACCCTAAAAACGATGTGTTTTCTGTGTAAAAATATGGGTATCATCAAACAAAAACATTGCTAGTACAGATGTAGTCTATCGAGGAGTGAATTCTCCCTTGGACTTGACATCAACTGCAGTCAAGCTAGAGGGAATTATACCACTAGATTTGATTGCAGGATGAGTATTCTTGCTATAAGTGTATGCGACGGTCTTCCTGTCAAAAATGGAGTTTAATTGGTTTCTGCTCTTTCTTTTGATTTTATTCATTCATTCCTTCTTTTATTAAATAAAACAGTGTGGTTTTTGAACAATTGCTCCAAGACACCCTTATCGTACTCGATCACAAATAAGAGCCATGGCGGATGAACTAGAAGAAGTCCAAGAGATCAGGGATGAAGTCAGTCAAATCAAGGATCAGATGACTAAGATGATGGAGATCCTACAAGCAATACAGAAGGAAAAGAACATAGAGGGGAACCCTCTAGCCTCAAACGAAGGACATCCGGCCATAACTCTTATCCCACCTGGTTTTACTCAGGTTCCTATTCAAGGCTACAACCAACCAGGGGCCATGTTGCCTCTCACTATTTATCCAAGCAACCAAACTCATCTTTCATTTGACCCGAACAATCCCCCATACGGTTTGCCTCGTGGATTTGTGCCACCAACGGCCCCCAGCCCACAAGATGGCATTCAAAACTCCGAACATATCACTCAGACACAAACCCCCACCGACGCTGTCGAAATGGCACAAACGCAAACTGTCAACCCTACAGATGGTAACACCCCGACGGTGACACTTTCTGCCAATCCAAAAAATCCACAGTATACCCTACATTATGGACCCCAGGGGACTCAAATGATGCCAAACTTCAGATCCTCCTACATGCCATACCCCTTTCCCCATAATATGTATTGTGAAACTCCAGTGAATCAGTCGGGAGGGGATTCCCAATCTAAAGAAAAGTTAGAAGTGTTAGAGGAGAGGCTGCGGGCCATTGAAGGGGTAAATAGTTATGGTCTTCGGGATGCCTCGGAGCTTTGCCTAGTGCCAAATGTTGTAATTCCACCAAAATTTAAGATACTCGATTTCGACAAATATCGGGGAACCACTTGTCCCAAAAACCATTTGACCATGTATGTAAGGAAGATGGCATCATACGCTCAAGATGATAAGATCTTGATTCACTTCTTCCAAGACAGTTTAACTGGGGCAGCTTCAAATTGGTACATGCATCTCGAACGGGCCTACGTCCGATCCTTCAAAGATCTAGCAGATGCATTCCTGAAGCAATACAAGTACAATATTGACATGGCTCCCGATAGGATGAAACTCCAAAATATGACAAAGAGAGACACACAGACTTTCAAGGAGTATGCGCAATGATGGAGGGAACTAGCTGCACAAGTAGAGCCTCCATTGACCGAGAAAGAAATTGTGGCAATGTTCATTGATACACTCCAGTCGCCTTTCTATGATAGAATGATTGGAAGCGTGTCATAGAACTTTTCTGACATGGTCATTATCGGTGAAAGAATCGAAAGTGGAATGAGGATTGGCTAAATCACTGAGACTTCATTGGCAAATGGCCCAAAGAAAGCCCCGTTTGTGAAAAAGAAGGTGAGAGAAGCACATGCAGTAACCTTTGAACAAAAGAAACCGAACCAATTTAAACCAAACCAAACACTTACCTTCCAAGCCCAATATGCCCCATATTACCATCCACCTCCATATCACCAGGCCAACCAACCATACATCGCTGCCACCTCACAATTTCCAAATTCTCAACAGATGGCTCCTTACCGGCCGTCATACCCCCCTTAACCTCAAGCACCCTTTACCATGCCACCTCAAATTGTCCAACCCCTAGGTCCAAACCCAAACACCAGCCAAACAAGACCACCGTATAACTCGGAAAGAAAGCCAGTACATTTCGACCCGATACCCATGACCTACACTGAGCTACTGCATCAGCTCATAAATAAATTTGTGTTGACTCCTATCCCAATGAAACCATTGGGGCCTCCTTATCCGAAGTGGTTTGACCCAAATGCTAAATGTGAGTATCATGCGGGGGCCATAGGTCATTCCACTGAGAACTGCAGGGTTTTCAAATTTAAGGTACAAGATGTTATTGATGCTAAGTGGTTGAGCTTTCAGAAAGATGCTCCGAATGGGGCACAAGGTCCTATGCCTAATCATGGGGGTTCAGGAGTCAATGCCATTTATAGTTTTATGGAACCTACTCTTAAGAGCCAAGTGACTGATGTCAGAACTCCCATGAGAGTTATTTTAAGGGAGATGCAAAAACATGGATTGGTGCAAACTTCATTTGTTGAAGAGAAGACTCTTGATGAAGAGATAAGGTGTGACTTCGACAGGAATGTAGGGCATTCGATTGAAGACTGTACAGAATTTCGATAGGTTGTGCAACAGTTAATAGATATGAAGATTATCCTAATTGGTTGTGAATCGGATGAGTGTGGCATTAACATGGTCGCTGAATCTACAATTTCTCCAACTCCACTTAAGATAACTCCTTTCACTATTGTGATTAATCCTCAACCGGTTCTTGAGCAAGTCACTCCGAAGCCAGTGGTGATACACTATACTGAGAAGGAACCTATGCCGGTTTCGAATGGGCCAACGCCAGTTGTCATCCGAGTCCTAGGACCTTTCCCTTACAAGGACACCAAAGCGGTACCATGGAAATATGATGGGCAGGTTCAACAAAGTCCTCCCAACGGGATCACTGCGGTTACCAACATTTCGGGAATTGGTGGAATGACTAGGAGTGGTCACATTTATACTCCAGAGGTATTATGAAGGGAGGGAACAGAAAAGGAAGAAAAAGATCGCAAGGGAAAAGAGAAGGTGGAAGGAACGCCGGCTGAAAAGGATACCAAAGGGGGTGATAATAAAAAGGAGGTATCTGATGAAGAAGTCGGCGAATTCTTGAAGTTCATCAAGCAAAACGAATACAGGGTCATGGATCAATTGAATCAAACTCCAGCTCGGATATCTCTTTTGTCTTTGTTGATAAATTCCAAGCCACATAGGAGAGTACTGATGAAGGTGTTGAATCAAGCTCATGTCTCTCATGACATCACAATTGATAAGCTTGATAACATCGTGGGTAACATCGTTGCTGATAATTATATCACTTTCACTGATGATGAAATTCCAGCTGAAGGAATAGGGCACAACAAGGCGTTACACATCTCTTGAAGTGTCGAGATCGTGTCATGGCTAGGGTTCTCATTGATAATGGTTCTTCTTTGAATGTAATGCCAAAGTTACCACTGGCAAAGTTGCCTTTCGATGGAACTCATATGAAGCCAAGCACGATGATTGTAAGAGCTTTAGATGGCACCCGAAGGGAAGTTATTGGAGAAATTGAATTACCCATTCAGATTGGCCCTTGCACCTTTGAAATACTCTTCCAAGTAATGGACATTACGCCAACTTACAGTTGTCTCCTGGGACGACCATGGATCCATTCGTCTGGAGCTGTACCTTCCACATTGCACCAAAAAGTGAAGTTCATTGTCGATAGTAAATTGATAATTGTTTCCGGAGAAGAGGATATGTTGGTGAGTAAGCCATCAACAACCCCTTACATTGAAGCTGTCGAAGAAGCTCTCGAGACCGCTTTCCAATCGCTTTAAATTGCCAATGCCACTTATGTTGGGGACGGTGCTCCACTCTTGAAACCTCAGTCATCTAAAGCGTCCATAATGATGGTTAGGGTTATGCTCGGAGGAGGATACCGACCCGAAAGCGGTTTGGGGAAGAATAGACAAGGTGTCACTGACATCCTCATGCTCACCGAGAACAAGGACAGGTTTGGGTTGGGATATAAACCCACCAAGGCTGACAAGATGAGGGTTATAGAAGAAAAGAAAAGAAAGAGGTTGGCTCGGCTGGAAAATCGTGAATACGAGGCTGAAAGGGTTCCCATCTGTGACATTCGACAGAGCTTCCGAAGTGTAGGGTTCGCATTCCTGGACCAAGCAGCAGCTGGTGAAGATGATTATCTCGCCGATCATGGTGTCAATTTGGTGTATCCATGCCCTCCGGATACAGTGCTCAACAATTGGGAGGTCATTGAGTTCCCCAGGACCATAGAGTTTTTTTCAAAGTAATTCTGTAATGCTTATCCTTTAGCTCTGCCCAAGGCTTTAGGATTTTTATTGTAATGGGCTTACTTGTTTCCGTTTCAGTACGACTTATCAATAAATGCATGCATTCAATATCTTTATGTTCTTATCCCTTTTGTTTTTTTTACTTTCGCTTTTATTCGTCGTTCCTCACCAATAAATGCAGTTTCCCATCTTTAACCTTTATTCATTCATCTTTCCCTGATAACTATCAAAATGCAGATCTAAAAGTGACTCTCTTGGAAATGACAGTGTTAATAACTCAGCATACAATTTTGACTATCCTATTGATCATGCTGATGAGGTTGTTGATGGTGATGGGGAAGTCCCTCCTGAATTGTTGAGGTTGGTAGAGCAAGAAGCCAGGGAAATTCGGCCCCATGAAGAGCCGAGCGAAATAATCAATTTGGGAACCGAAGATGATAAAAAAGAAGTCAAGATTGGCCTTTCCCTGAAAGAAAAGGAGCGAAGTAGGTTGATCAAGATGTTGATGGATTATAAAGATGTTTTCGCATGGTCGTACCAAGACATGCCAAGGTTAGACCCCAGTGTAGCAGAACACAAATTGCCATTAAAGCCGGAGTGTCCTCCAGTAAAGCAGAAGCTGCGAAGAATGAAAGCAGAAATGTCTCTAAAGATCAAGGAGGAGGTCAAGAAACAACTAGATGCAGGTTTCCTAGAAGTTGTAAAGTACCCTCAATGGGTTGCTAACATCGTTCCTGTTCCCAAGAAGGATGGAAAGGTTCGAATGCGTGTTGACTATCGAGATCTGAACAGAGCTAGCCCAAAAGATGACTTTCCGCTGCCTCACATTGATGTTCTTGTAGATAATACTACTCAACATGCATTATTCTCTTTCATGGATGGATTCTCGGGATATAACCAGATCAAGATGGCACCTGAAGATATGGAGAAAACTACATTTGTCACTTTATGGGGAACTTTTTGCTACAAGGTTATGCCCTTTGGCTTGAAAAATGCTGGGGCAACATATCAGTGGGCTATGGTGGCTTTATTCCATGACATGATGCATAAGGAGATAGAAGTATATGTAGATGACATGATCGCCAAGTCCAGATCCGAAGATGACCATGTTGACAATATGCAAAAGCTTTTTGAGCGGTTAAGGAAGTTTGAGCTCCGACTGAATCCCGCCAAATGCACTTTTGGAGTGAAATCAGGCAAACTTCTGGGGTTCATTGTTAGTCAAAGAGGAATAGAGGTTGATCCTGAAAAAGTTCGAGCAATCATCGATATGCCAGCACCTCGAACGGAGGAAGAAGTTCGCGGGTTTTTAGGAAGATTGAACTACATTGCCCGGTTCATCTCCCAACTGACCGCGACATGTGAACCAATATTTAAATTGCTACGCAAAAATCAGGCTGTAACATGGAATGAAGATTGTCAAAAAGCCTTTGAGAAGATCAAACAATACCTACAGGAGCCTCCTGTCTTAGTTCCCCCAGTTCCAGGAAGGCCTCTCATCATGTATTTGATCGTGCTAGATGAATCTATGGGTTACGTGTTGGGGCAACACGATGAGTCGGGAAGAAAAGAACATGCCATATATTATCTAAGCAAGAAGTTCACCAGCTGTGAAGCCAACTACTCACTACTGGAACGCACTTGCTGTGCTTTGGCTTGGGCGACCCACCGTTTGAGGCATTACATGTTGTGTTACACTACCTGGTTGGTGTCCAAAATGGATCCAATCAAGTATATCTTCGATAAGCCTGCTCTGACTGCAAGAATTGCTCGCTGTCAAGTCCCGCTATCAGAACAAGACATTGTCTATGTCACCCAAAAAGCAGTAAAAGGTAGCGCTCTCGCATAATATCTAGCAAATCAGCCAGTAGAAGTTTATGGATCGATGCAATGCGATTTCCCAGATGAAGATATAATGGCTTTGTTTGATCACGTACAATCACCAGAAAAAGAAAAGTGGACTTTGTTATTTGATGGAGCTTTTAATGCATTGGGGCATGGAATCGGGGCAATACTAATCTCACCGGAAAATGATTATTTCCCCATCACTGCAAGGCTTTGCTTTGATTGTACAAACAACATAGCCGAATATGAAGCTTGTGCGCTTGGGATCCTGACAGCGATAGAATCAAAGGCAAGGATACTGGAGGTATACGGGGACTCTGCATTATCCATCCACCAGCTAAGAGGGGAATGGGAAACCCGAGACGCCAAGTTAATCCCGTACCATGATTACATCAAGGGTTTGATCGAGCAGTTTGATGAAGTCACATTTCACCATATTCCCCGAGAAGATAACCAATTAGCTGACGCACTGTCTACCTTGTCCTCGATGTTCAAGGTAAGTGACGAGAGGAACCTACCACTCATCAAAATGGAAAGTCGTGATCATCCTGCATATTGTCAAGTGATAGAGGAAGAGCCTGATCAAGAACCGTGGTACCATGACATCAAATGCTTCATCCAAAGAAGGGAATACCCTCCGGGTGCTTCAGAAAATGAAAAAAGAACTCTAAGAAGACTTGCAATGGGTTTCTATTTAGATGGAGGTATTCTTTACAAAAGAAATCATGACATGGTGTTGTTGAGGTGCGTTGACGCAAACGAAGCTAAACGGATAATTGAGGAGGTACATGAATGATCTTTTGGAACACACGCAAGCGGTCATGCAATGGCTAGGAAAATCTTGAGGGCTGGCCAATACTGGTTGACAATGGAGGCTGATTGCTTTAATTATGCGAAGAAGTGTCATAAGTGTCAAATATATGCTGATAAGGTTCATGCGCCGCCAGCTTCCTTGAATGTCATGGCGGCACCCTGGCCGTTCTCAATGTGGGGAATGGATGTGATCGGTACAATCGAACCAAAAGCCTCGAATGGGAATCGCTTCATTCTTGTTGCCATTGATTATTTCACAAAGTGGGTTGAGGCTGCATCATATGCCAATGTGACCAGGAATGTCATGATCAAATTTGTAAAAAGAGAATTAATTTTTCGTTACGGGTTGCCAAGTGAGATTATCACTGATAATGCGACTAACTTGAAGAACAAGATGATGAAAGAGATGTGTGAAAACTTCAAAATAAAGCATCACAATTCCTCCCCGTACCGCCCAAAGATGAACGGAGCAGTTGAGGCCGCTAATAAAAATATCAAGAAGATTGTCCAAAAGATGGTAGTGACATATAAGGATTGGCACGAGATGTTACCTTTTGCTTTGCACGGCTATCGTACCTCTATTCGCACCTCGACAGGGCAACGCCATATTCTTTAGTGTATGGGATGGAGGCAGTGCTCCCGATTGGAGTAGAGATCCCATCATTAAGGGTACTGAGAGAAGCAGAACTGGAAGAAGCTAAGTGGGTTCAGGATCGACTCGACCAATTGAACCTTATTGAAGAGAAGAGATTAGGGGCATTGTGTCACGGTCAATTATACCAGAGAAGGTTGATGAGAGCTTATGAGAAGAAGGTACGCCCGCGGCAGTTTCGGGAGGGTGATATAGTGCTCAAAAAGATCCTGCCAATCCAAAAGGATCATCGTGGGAAGTAGACCCCAAACTACGAAGGACCTTATGTTGTGAAAAAAGCCTTCTCGGGAGGAGCTTTAATCCTCACCAGGATGGACGGGGAAGATCTTCCACTCCCTGTAAACTCAGATGCAGTCAAAAAGTATTATGCTTGAACGCATTTCCCAAGAAGAAGAAGAATAAAAAAATGTGAAAATTGAAAAAGGAAAAGCTCGCTAGACTGAAAATCTGAAAAGACGGTCTAGGCAAAAGTTAGAGCAACTCGCTAGGCTGAAAACCTGAAAAGGCGGTCTAGGCAAAAGTTAGGGTTCAAAAAGCAAACAATGGAAGTGTCGTCCAGACCAATGAATTGGGGAAATCAGTGGGCTAGATGCATGAAGACTGGAGCAAATAGCATTCTCAGATGTTGATTAGTAAGCAGTCGATATAGTATGAGGGATATTAACACTAGTCATGGAAAGAGGTGTCACTTGAGGAGATGTAATTCCACTCCACAACCCTTTTTGCAATTCCATACTCTATTGTAATATCTGTTTTGTATTCCTTTTCGGTCCAAATATAATGACATTGACTCCCAATTCTTTTTACCCATATCCCTCTGCTTTAACTTTTGTCAAATGTGTGTGTGCATTCATCATGATAAGTGTATACTTAAATGTTAAACATGTATTGGTGTCTTCAAAAGCATTTAGGATTTTGTTGAATGTCTCAAAAGTTCGTAAAGAACAAGATGATCTCCCGACAAAAGACATCGTGGTCCACCGACAAGAAGCACGGGGACGATCATTGCAAAGAAAGCGTACCCTTTCAAAAGTACGTGGCCTTTATTATCCACGAAGACAGGACTTTTTAGTTCATCTTGGGGCTTGTCTGTGATCAACACTTTAAGGGGTCGAGGGTGATAATAAAAACCACCTAAGCGATGAAAAAATAAAAATAGTAATGTATTATAGGCTTTCCTTGTGTTACATTGAAATCATTTGAGGTTTTCATCAAGCATATAGGACATTTCTGGTATCATGCATTATCTCTCTGCATTGCAATTGTTTATCTCTTGTGAGCACAAAACCCAGTAAATTGCACAAACATCGTAGGTTTTTACCTTTCATGTCAAGCTTCAGCGGATAACCGACTCCGCAAGCTTTTCGTATTTCCTTTCAAGCTTCAGCGGATACCCGACTCCGCATGCTTTTTATTTTTCTGTCAAGCTTCAGCGGATAACCGACTCCGCATGCTTTTTATTTTCTGTCAAGCTTCAGTGGATAACCGACTCCACAAGCTTTTTACCTTTCCTTTCAAGCTTCAGCGGACAACCGACTCCGTAAGCTTTTAACATTTCTTTTCAAGCTTCAGCGGATAACCGACTCCGCATGCTTTTTATTTTCTGTCAAGTTTTAGTGGATAACCGACTTCACAAGCTTTTTACCTTTCCTTTCAAGCTTCAGCGGACAATCGACTCCGTAAGCTTTTAACATCTAATTTCAAGCTTCAGCGGACAACCGACTCCGCAAGCTTTTAATCATTTTGCTTTCAAGCTTCAGCGGATAACCGACTCCGTAAGCTTTTAACTTTTCTTTTTAAGCTTCAGTGGACAACCGACTCCGTAAGATTTCAACTTTTCTTCTCAAGCTTCAGCGGGTAATCGACTCCGTAAGCTTTTAACTTTTCTTTTCAAGCTTCAGCGGACAACCGACTCCGCAAACTTTCAACTTTTCTTCTCAAGCTTCAGCGGATAATCGACTCCGTAAGCTTTTAACCTTTTAATTTCAAGCTTCAACGGATAATCGACCCTGCAAGTTTTCTATCTTTTGTCAAGCTTCAGCGGGTACCAAACCCTGTAAGCTCTTTTATCTTTCTATTTGAGCTTCTATGAGCAATCAATCCCGTAAGCTCTTTTAATTATGCATCCTTTCACTCGTCAGCAAACCCCGGTCAAAATTGGAGTTCATGTCTTTACTCGTCTCTTATAATGATAATAGGTTAACTACGGTTATACCTACTATCTAATAAGAAACAAGTAAAGAGGGGCAACTATGAACACCTAATTTCGTCCGGAGGTTTTAATTAATGTTTTGAAGAAAATAATAGACAAAAAAAAACACTTTGCAAATTTTTTTTATTCTTGGCCCATTACATCTTCAAATGGAGCCCATTTTCATTTTTTGTTCCAAGTTATCTTTTGGGCCCATTATCCCAAACCCAACCAAAAAAAATTGTTTTTTATTATTCTGATTTGTTAAAATAAAAAATAATAAAAAGTAAAAAAAAAATTAAAATGCCTGCTCCCACACTTGTACTCCTCTTTGTCATCTTCTTCTTTTTCTGAAAAAATGGATAATGGTACAACCCTCCCTATCCTTGCACCAGCCAAGCAAGGTGGTGGAGCAAAAGCTGATTTGCTCCCCACTACTTGTACCCACACCAGCTGGCCTAACAAGAAGCTTTGTCATCTTCTTCATTCCTGTGCTATATATTGAACAGTGACCAAAGGGGGAAAAAGAAAACGAAAAATTTTCTTCTCCATTCTCTGTTTCTGCTTTCAAAAAAACAAAAAAATGTCAACAAAAAAATACTGAAAGAAAGAGAGCAAGAACAGAGAGAAGAAAACTATGTAAAAACGAAAAAGGACCTTGAGACTAGAATTCCCTTTTTTTTCTTAGCAGAGACCACTTCTTCTTCTTTGATTTTTTTTTTCTTTCTTCTTCTCCTACTCAGAACCCATCTCCTTCTTCCTCCTCCTACACCAGCCGTGCAACCCAGTTCTTGTCCAGCCGCACCGCGCTGCCGCCCAGAACCGTCGGAATCGTGTCCTGTTCGCTCGGTTCTGATCGCGCCTGCTGCGATTGGTTCAAGCTCCACCGCCGTTGTGCCACCACCGCATGACAGAGACCCCTCTACACCGCCGACACGTCGACTCAGATCTGTTCTCTTCAGCGCCTCCTCTGCAAGAGCCCAGTCCAGATCAGCCGCTGCAATTGTCCCTGAACGTCGCTCAGCTCCGTCGCTGTGCCACCTCCGTCGTCCCTCTCGCCGTTTCTCGCGTCTCGCCGTCTCTCCATCGTCCATACTTCTGGCCCTGTGCTCCCTGTCGTTGGTAACCCTCAATCACAAAGAAGATGATGCTTCTCTGACTTTTGCCTTTTCTCTCCTTTTAATTTTTATTCTCATTGTCATGTGATTTTGTTTGTTGGTCTACTGGGCTGGGCTTCTGATGCTTAGTGTGCTTTTACTTTGTTAGTTGCTAATGGGTCTTATCTAGTGGGCTAAATCAGTTTTTTGAGTTAAGTCTCATTATTGTATTTGGATCAGGTTTTAGTTTAAGATTCCTTTTTATTTTAAGTAACTTGTTTTGTGTAAAATAAAAAAGAATCCTTTTTTTAACCAAAATATATAATAAAAACGATATCTCATCAAAAGGCAAAAATATAAAAACATTTTCAAAAATATCTTTTTCAAAGAAATCAAAAATGAAAATCCTTCCCAAAACGAAACACCCTTTTTTTTTAAAAAGAATTTCTTTTTGTAAACTTTTTTTTTCCCTGAGTTCACGCAACAATCTACGGCGTTGATGTATGGAATTTTTCATCCTCAAGTGCCGTATGAATTGTAAGGGTTCATCGTATAGCTTTGCTATCTCTAACCCTGTGCAAGAGTGAATTCCCTTTTATAAGAAATACTAAATGTTTTTTTTCAATTTGTACTTTTAATCAATTTTACCCAATTTCATTTTATAAAAAATATCTTTTGAATTCACGCAACAATCCACGACGTTGATGTATGGACTTATTCATCCTCAAGTGTCGTATGAATTGTAAGGGTTTATCGTATATCACTACTATCTTGGACTCTATGCAAAAGTGAATTTATTCTGAAATAAAATCCTTTTAAAACAAAAAAAAAATCAAAATCTTTATCAAAATTAAAATCAACCAACCAATCAAATATTTTCAAGAGAACTACGTGGCTTTGAGTTTCCCATCGCACCCGGGAATACGTAGGAGCAAGATAAATCATCTTGTCAAGCCAAAACTAAATTTTCCTTTTTTTTGTGTGTCTCTTTTTATGTTAAAATAATTAATCAAAATAATTAAACTTTTCTATTTTTAGGGAAGCTCTATGGACACGGTGTCATGTTCATTCCCTTAGATTTGAGGTTGTCCTATGGACTCATGTGCCATGTTCAACCTCATTTAGTTTTTATAAACAATAAATTTAAAAATGTAAAAATTAATAAAATTTAAAATATTAAAAATAATACTTTCTTGTAAATAATTTTTGGGGTAAAATAAATATTTAAAAATGTTATTAAAATGTTTTTGCACAATTAACTTGAGGTACCGTTTTTTTTAACGGGCGATGTGGGGTGCTAACACATTCCTTACTCGTAACCGACTACCGGACTCATCTCTCTCTCTTTTTTTTAGACCAGTTTACCTTTAAATAATAGGGTTTTCTAAGATTTTCCCAAGAAAAATTTTAGTGGCGACTTCTCCGTCTTTTTATCTCCCTTTTTCGCGGCGCCCGGACGGGACAGTTGCGACACTAACCTATCTATCGAGTGTGCAGATTAAGAAATAGAATCATCCGTCCAACACTGTAGTGATTGAAACACACGTCCATCGCAAATGTTTGAAGCGCACGTCCAAAACACAAAAGAAAGAAACTTGCGTCCACTAAAAGTATCAAAGGCCGCGTCCACTAAAAGTATCAGAAGGCTGCATCCACTAAAAGTATCTGAAGGCCACGTCCACTAAAGGTATCAGAATTATCCGTCTACTAACGTGGTACTTGGAGCGCGTCCATCAAAGTATCAGAAAAGCCCGTCCAGTGAGGTATCAGAATTATCCGTCTACTAACGTGGCACTTGGAGCGCGTCCATCAAAGTATCAGAAAAGCCCGTCCAGTGAGGTATCAGAATTATTCGTCTACTAACGTGGCACTTGGAGCGCGTTCATCAAAGTATCAGAAAAGCCCGTCCAGTGAGGTATCAGAATTATCCGTCCAATGACGTGGCACTTGGAGCTCGTCCATTAAAGTATCAGAATAGCGCGTCCATTAAAGTATCATAATAGCTTGTCCAATGACGTGGCAAAAAACTCTCATCCACTAGAGTAACTGAGACTCTCGTCCACTAGAGTAATAGAGGCTCTCGTCCACTAAAGTAACAAAGGCTCTCGTCCTCCAAAGGTGACAAAAGTGCTCGTCCACTAGTCTTTGGACTTGCTGAATCCTTAATATGGAGATCATCTACTAGCCCGAATGAAAACTCAAATGACTAGATAGACGTGATTATTTTCAAGATGGAAGCACTTATCTTATGAACGCAAATTCTCTAAGGATTATCAGAATCTTAGTTCAAGAATCAGAAAGAGACTTGAAGCCTTCTCTCCTACTCAGTTTCACGGTTATCAAGAAAAGTCAGAAGACTACTCTCTCAAGCAACCTTGGATAATCTAAAAGAATGCTTTCAACATGCTTTATTCCACAAAAAGGGGAGTGTACTCAGCAAAGCACAAAAAGCTCTCTGCCCAACTCTGACATGGCTGTATCTCGATGCATAAAGCCATGATCCTACATGTTAGAGTACAACCAACGTTCCTATTGCATTAATGACTGCTCAGAACGACTCTATTGCATTAATGGGTGCTCAGAACGACTCTATTGCATTTAATGAAGTTCTTCTTGAAGCCAACATCTAAGAGAATGTCTCTAACGGATTCTAAATGCTTGAAGACTATAAATACATAAGTCATTAAAGATGAAGAAAAAGAGAATACACACTGCATTAAAATGTCATTACTCTGCTCATTAATTCTTTTATTCTTTCATTCTGTATTCTTCAAACATTTGAAGTTATTACGCAGACTTTCCTAGACTTCACATTTAAACCACTCTCTGAGTGTTAGTGAAAGATCTGCTTGTGAGAAGTTGTATTTTTTACAAACCCAATCTCTCAAACAAACCTAAGTGAGCCTGAAGAGGCTAGGTCTGAAAACAATACTTGTTTTGAGCCTGAAGAGGCTAGGTGTGAAAACAATACTTGTCTTGAGCCTGAAGAGGCTAGGTGTGCAAATAATACTTGAGTCTGTAACCTTATCAGTTATAGTGGATAAATCTTGGTGCTGCCAAGGACTGGACGTAGCTCTTTGATTTGAAGGGTGAACCAGGATAAATCACTGTGTCAATCTCTCTTCCCTTAAACTCTTTAATTGCTTTAGTTTTCTTGCGTCTGTC
The DNA here is from genome assembly GCA_030762895.1 of Sophora flavescens. Lineage (NCBI taxonomy): Eukaryota > Viridiplantae > Streptophyta > Magnoliopsida > Fabales > Fabaceae > Sophora > Sophora flavescens. The sequence goes on along the minus strand of CM061064.1, from coordinate 217,490,472 downwards.
AAGTGGTGTGTTTGCAATAGTCACCCGTCCATCCTGTATTCTTCCACTCGTCCAAAGTTAGCTTTCTGTTTCCGAAAAGATTTCAGCTTTGCTTAAATTATGATAAACACAATTCAAGACAAGACGGTAAAAGGTCCTGAAGAATAGACATGACGGCTGGAGCTAGTTCAAGTGGAAGTCATCAGACTGAAGGAGCTTCCCTAACCAGACCTCCTTACTTCAATGGAGAAAACTATAACTACTGGAAGGATAGATTTCAATGGTTCATTCTATCCACAAACTCTGATCTTTGGGGTGTCATCACAGATGGTCCATTCATTCCCAATAATGATGATAACACTGACAAACCAAAAGCTCAGTGGACTGCTGCAGAAAAATCAAAATGGGAGCTGAACCACAAAGCCAGATACAACATCATTTGTGCTCTCAGTCCGGAGGAGTTTGAGAAGGTATGTGCCTGTGACTCTGCAAAAGAAATATGGGATACCTTAGCTGTCACACATGAAGGAACAACAAAAGTCAAAGAGTCAAAGATTGCCATACTTGTTAGAAAGTATGAACTGTTCATCATGGAGGAAGGAGAATCTGTTGCTCAGATGATAGGAAGATTTCAAACTATCATCAACAGTTTAAAATCTCTTGATAAAGTCTATACCAATGCTGGGAAGGTTGGTAAGATTCTGAGAAGTCTACCTAAACAGTGGAGACCTTTGGTCACTGCTATCTCCCAAGCCAAGGATCTCACTACCTTGACTATGGATGAACTTCTTGGAACACTCACTGTTCATGAGCAAGAACTTGGAGATGAAGCTGCACCAAAGAAGGGCAAATCAATTGCTCTGAAAGCTGATCAAAAGTAAGCAAAAGGTTCCAAGGCTCTGAAGGCAGATGATTCATCCAGTGATGCTGACCTATCAGAACTCGAGGATTCTGAGAGTGATGAAGAATTGTCTCTCCTGACTAGGAAGATAAAGCTTCTCCTACAGAAAAAGAAATTCAAGAAGGATAGGCCATTCAGAAGGTTCAACAAGGACAAGAACTTCAAAGAATCCACCTCAACAGAAAAAAGTCCAATTGTTTGCTATGAGTGCAAGAAGCCTGGTCACTTCAAGGCTGAATCTCCTCAACTCAAGAAGGCCCCTTTTAAGAAATTCTTCATGAAGAAGCAGAAAGGAATGATGGATACTTGGGAGGATCTGGAATCAACATCTTCTGATGAAGAAACAGAGGAAGAAGCCAATCTCTGTTTGATGGCCAACACTGACTCAGACTCTGACGATGAGGTACATCCTGACTATGAGGAATTACTTGATGCCTATGAGGAGTTGATGGAGGAATCCAACTGCTTATCTAAAGCCTTCAAATCCATCAAGAGAGAGTATGTAAAGCTCACCAGTGAGCATAAACAGAAATTTCAAGAGTGCGAGAAGCTGGCTAAAGAAAACAGTGAGCTGAAGACTGAAAAGTCTAATGAAGCTAAGATCTCAAGTGAAACATCACCATCTGAAGAAGTTGAAAAACTTCAACAGAAAGTGGAAGAGCTCACTTCTGATCTTGCCAACTTTTTTAATGGTAGAGACAATCTGACTAAGCTACTTGGTAGTCAGAAGCACTCTCTTAACAAAGAAGGTATTGGATATGTCCATCAGACACATCATAAAGTATCAACTAAAGCTTCTAAAGTATCTGTTAAGTCAACTGTAACCAAATCAACACCTATTTGTAACTTCTGTGGAAAAACTGGGCATGTTATGTCTAAGTGTATCCATAAGAAGAGAAGGAAATCCTCACAGACTCCTAGAACTAACAGAAAAGGATCCAAAAAAATATGGGTACCTAAAGATCAAATAATCTTTGTTGCAGATGTCCTCAACAAGACAAAGAAAACACCACTGCTAGTACCTGGACAGTGGCTGCTCGCGACATATGACAGGAGAAAGGTCTATGCTCCTAGACCTCCAACTTAAGAAAGGAGGACACGTTGCCTCCGGAGAGAATTAGAAAGGGAAGGTTATAGGAATTGGTACTATTGGTGGTAAACCCCCTCTTCCCTCTATATCTAATGTTCTCTTGGTTAAAGGATTAAGACACAACCTGCTTAGCATAAGTCAATTATGTGATAGTGGTTTCGACGTTTCCTTTACCAAGGATGTATGCATAGTTAAAGACTGTAGTGGCAAAACCTTCTTTTCAGCTAAAAGGCAACAAAATCTTTATAAGATTGAACTGTCTGATCTCTCGGATCAAAGTGTAACCTGTCTGATGTCTAAAGAGGATGAGAGATGCTTATGTCATAAAAAACTAGGACATGCTAGTATGAAACTAATTTCTGAATTAAAAAGGAATAATCTTGTGAGAGGATTGCCTGATATTAGCTTTAACAAAGATGTCTTGTGTGATGCATGTCAGAGAGGTAAACAGATAAAATCAAGTTTCAAATCTAAAAACCAAGTATCAACCTCTAGACCTCTTCAATTGTTACACATGGATCTGTTTGGACCAGTTAGTGTTGCCAGCCTGGCTGGAAGAAAATATGGATTTTTCCTAGTTGATGACTATTCTAGATACACATGGGTACTCTTCCTAACACACAACGATGAGTCTTTTAAGGCTTTCTCAGTATTCTGCAAAAGAGTACAAAATGAGCAGGGTTTCTGTATTTCTACCCTTAGAAGTGATCATGGGGGATAATTTGAAAATGAGCAGTTTAGACAGTTCTGTGAGGAGAATGGAATCTCTCATAATTTCTCTGCACCTAGAACTCCACAACAAAATGGAGTGGTTGAGAGAAAGAACAGATCTCTGCAAGAGATGGCTAGATCTATGCTCAATAAAAATAATCTCCCTAAGTACCTCTGGGCAGAAGCTGTAAACACTGCTTGCTATGTACAAAACATAATACTTATTAGGCCTTTTCTAAAAAGGACTCCTTATGAATTGTGGAAAGGAAAAAGCCCCAACATATCTTATTTTCATGCTTTTGGATGTGAATGTTTTATTCTGAATACCAGAGATAATCTTGGAAAGTTTGATTCTAAGGTAGATAAAGGTATTTTCGTAGGTTATTCTGAAAAGTCCAAGGCTTTTAGAGTTTACAATTCAAGAACTTGTATTATTGAAGAATCTGTTCATGTTAAATTCAATGATGGATTAAAGACTGATAAAGAACTATCATATCTAGAAGATGATCTTGCAGGTCTTGATATAAACAAACCAGAAAGTCAACAACCCAATCTAACCAAAACAGAACCTGTGCCTGAGGCTGAAAGACAAGTGGAACAAACGAGTCAGCAGACAAGTCAAGACCTTCATGATGATCGCAAAAGGGATTGGAAGTTCAACACTCATCATCCTAAGGATCTTATTATTGGAAATCCTTCTGAAGGAGTAAGAACCAGATCCACATTAAGAGAATCAAGCAATGTGGCCTTTATTTCAGATTTGGAGCCTGAACGCATTGAAGAAGCTCTTGAGGATGAAAGCTGGATTCTTGCTATCCAAGAAGAACTTAACCAGTTCACCAGAAATGATGTCTGGACTCTTGTCTCTAAGCCTAAAAACAAGTCGGTTATTGGAACAAGATGGGTCGTCAGAAACAAACTGGATGAAGATGGTAAAGTTGTCAGAAATAAGGCAAGGTTAGTATCTCAAGGCTATAACCAACAAGAAGGTATTGATTATACTGAAACCTTTGCACCTGTAGCTAGAATAGAAGCCATACGCATTTTAATGTCATATGTTGCACAACACCAAATTACCCTGTTTCAAATGGATGTAAAAAGTGCTTTTCTAAATGGTATAATTGAAGAAGAAGTGTATGTTCAACAATCCCCTGGTTTTGAGGATACTGATAAACCAGATCACGTTTTCAAACTTAAAATGGCATTATATGGTTTGAAACAAGCACCTAGAGCATAGTATGATAGACTCGGTTCTTTTCTCATGCATAATGGTTTTACTAGAGGACAAGTAGACACTACTCTGTTCAAAAAAATGCTCTAAAGAGAACTTTATTATAGTTCAAATATATGTTTATGATATTATTTTTGGAGCAACTAATGAAAAGCCGTGCAAGGAATTTTCAAATCTAATGCAAGCTGAATTGAGATGAGCATGATGGGAGAATTGAAGTTCTTCCTTGGATTACAAATCAAGCAAACAAGTGATGAAATTTACATTCATCAACAAAAATATACCAAGGAGATGCTCAAGAAAAACAAAATGGAAAATGCAAAGCTCATGAAAACCTCTATGCAACCCAATGCAAAACTAAGCAAAGATGATGAAGGTAAAAAGGTAGATAAAACTGTCTATAGAGGTATGATTGGCTCTCTACTGTACTTAACTTCAAGCAGACCTGACATTCAATTTAGTGTCTGTATGTGTGCTAGATTCCAATCTGATCCTAGAGAATCTCATCTTAAGGCTGTAAAAAGAATATTTAGATATTTGCTTGGAACTACTAATATTGGTTTGCTATATTTAAGATCAAAAGAATACAGATTAGTGGGATATTGTGATGCTGACTTTGCTGGAGACAGAATAGAAAGAAAAAGCACCAGTGGAGGATGTCACTTCATTGGAGCAAGTTTAGTCTCATGGTCAAGCAAGAGGCAGACAACCATTGCCTTGTCTACTGCTGAAGCAGAATACATCTCTGCTGCTAGTTGCTGCTCTCAACTCTTATGGGTAAAACATCAAATTGAGGATTACTCTATTTATGAGCATAACATATCTGTATGGTGTGATAATTCCAGTGCTATATGCTCAACTAAAAATCCAATTCAGCATTCTAAGGCTAAGCATATTGAAATCAAACATCATTTCATTAGGGATTATGTTTAAAAAGGCATCTTTGATATTAAGTTTGTTAAAACTGAAAAACAATGGGCTGATATTTTCACTAAACCCCTCGCAGAAGAAAGGTTTTTATTTATTAGAGATAATCTAAACATGCTTTGCATTGTTGAATGATATGTATGAATGTTAACGAATCTATGATAAATCTGTTATTACTCCTATATACATGTTCTTTCAACTAAGCATTAGTTCAGGGGGAGTAATGGTACAATAATTTAAGTGGAATATGTCTAATATACTTGCTGCATTACTATGATTTTCTTCACATGATATCTTGCCCTTAACATATCACATAAATAAAACTTTATAACCCTTTTTGATGTTGACAAAAGGAGGGGAAAGGGAGAAATGAATAGGGAGAATGGGAGAAATGAAAATGGGAGAATAGGAGAATGGGAGGATGAATATGATATAACCTGTTCGCTTAAGAAAATTTTCAACCGGTCTGATATATGCTATTTTCCTTGTTGATATTTTCCGAGGTTCATTAAATCATCTCAATGTTTGTCATCATCAAAAAGGGGGAGATTGCTAAGTCTCTAAAATGTCTGATGTGCATTTCCCAAAGTTTTGATGAGAACTAAACATTGGTTAATGATTTAATTAACCTTCATATTGGTTGCTAACCTATCTATCGAGTGTGCAGATTAAGAAATAGAATCATCCGTCCAACACTGTAGTGATTGAAGCTCACGTCCGTCGCAAATGTTTGAAGCGCACGTCCAAAACGCAAGAGAAAGAAACTTGCGTCCACTAAAAGTATCAAAGGCCGCGTCCACTAAAATTATCAGAAGGCCGCATCCACGAAAAGTATCAGAAGGCCGCGTCCACTAAAGGTATCAGAATTATCCGTCTACTAACGTGGCATTTGGAGCGCGTCCATCAAAGTATCAGAAAAGCCTGTCCAGTGAGGTATCAAAATTATCCGTCTACTAACATGGCACTTGGAGCGCGTCCATCAAAGTATCAGAAAAGCCCTTCCAGTGAGGTATCAGAATTATCCGTCTACTAACGTGGCACTTGGAGCGCGTCCATCAAAGTATCAGAAAAGCCCGTCCAGTGAGGTATCAGAATTATCCGTCCAATGACGTGGCACTTGGAGCTCGTCCATTAAAGTATCAGAATAGCGCGTCCATTAAAGTATCAGAATAGCACGTCCATTAAAGTATCAGAATGGCTCGTCCAATGACGTGACAAAAGACTCCCGTCCACTAGAGTAACTGAGACTCTCGTCCACTAGAGTAACAGAGGCTCTCGTCCACTAAAGTAACAAAGGCTCTCGTCCACTAAAGTTGATAGAAGCGCTCGTCCACTAGTCTTTGGACTTGCTGAATCCTTAATATGGAGCTCATCTACTAGCCCGAATGAAAACTCAAATGACTAGATAGACGTGATTATTTTCAAGATGGAAGCACTTATCTTATGAACGCAAATTCTCTAAGGATTATCAGAATCTTAGTTCAAGAATCAGAAAGAGACTTGAAGCCTTCTCTCCTACTCAGTTTCACGATTATCAAGAAAAGTCAGAAGACTACTCTCTCAATCAACCTTGGATAATCTAAAATAATGCTTCCAACATGCTTTATTCCACAAAAAGGGGAGTGTACTCAGCAAAGTACAAAAAGCTCTCTGCCCAACTCTGACATGGCTGTATCTCGATGCATAAAGCCATGATCCTACATGTTAGAGTACAACCAACATTTCTATTGCATTAATGGCTGCTCAGAACGACTCTATTGCATTAATGGGTGCTCAGAACGACTCTATTGCATTTAATTTGAAGCCAACATCTGAGAGAATGTCTCCAACGGATCCTAAATGCTTGAAGACTATAAATACAGAAGTCATTGAAGATGAAGAAAAAGAGAATACACACTGCATTAAAACGCCATTACTCTGATCATCAATTCTATTATTCTTTCATTCTGTATTCTTCAAACATTTGAAGTTATTACGCATACTTTCCTAGACTTCACATTTAAACCACTCTCTGAGTGTTAGTGAAAGATCTGCTTGTGAGAAGTTGCATTTTTTACAAATCCAATCTCTCAAACAAACCTAAGTGAGCCTGAAGAGGCTAGGTGTGAAAACAATACTTGTCTTGATCCTGAAGAGGCTAGGTGTGCAAATAATACTTGAGTCTGTAACCTTATCAGTTATAGTGGATAAATCTTGGTGCTGCCAAGGACTGGACGTAGCTCTTTGATTTGAAGGGTGAACCAGGATAAATCACCGTGTCAATCTCTCTTCCCTTAAACTCTTTAATTGCTTTAGTTTTCTTGCGTCTGTCAAGTGGTGTGTTTGCAATAGTCACCTGTCCATCCTGTATTCTTCCACTCGTCCAAAGCTAGCTTTATGTTTGCAAAAAGATTTCAACTTTGCTTAAATTCTGATAAACACAATTCAACCCCTCATTCTCGTGTTTATAGTTGTTTATTTCAGACAAGTTGTCCTTGGACCCAGCTTTATGAAGAACCACTTTGTCAGCAGTTGATGAAGGATGCGAACAATGTCCTTCATTTCTACAGATTTCCATGAGTGATTCCTTACTATATCCTCTCTCATTAAGAAGACTTCAGTGACCTTAGTACCACCTAGTTCAGTCTCCCATGACTCAGTAAAAACCATTCCTTCCTGAGCGCAGAAGATGGCATCAGCAATAGTCTTCTCAGAAACTACTATCCTCTTTCCAATACAGTAGAGGAGATATCAGTATCAGAGAGTTGAAGTCTCCTCCAGAAATCCTTTATCAAATTGAGATAAACAGAGACTTTTTCAACGAAGAGTCCTCCCACCCAGCAGCGTTGATATACTTGCTGATATCTAGATTGTAGTCTTATAAAACTCCGAAGTTGAAGTGGTGCTCAATAGTCATATTAAGCGTGTCCACATTGAGGTTGAAGAAGAAGCCATTTTTGGTGAACTGAGAGTTAGGGTTTTGAAAGCGAAGAGATAGAGAGCTCGAGTAATCTCAGAGATGACAGGGTAATGAAAGTTTCTCAAAGGGAAGAAGGTTTCTTTAAAAAGGTTTTGAATTTCAAAGGTTTTTCCTTTAGAAATAAATCAAAAAGAAAATATTTGACAAGATATGTCATTAAGGATAAAACGGCGTTGGTATTTTGAACTATAAAAAGGTTATGATGGGATTGATGGAAGTACTGACTCGGTAGAGAGAAAAAAGGATAAATTTGAGACAAAATAAACGCAAGTCATAAATATATGTATTGATGGGTCCAAACAAGATGCAAACATTCATAGACGCGACATGCAGTGGCCGCGTCACACAAATACAATGGACGCGTATTTTAGTCATACAATGGACTTGAAATTCTTTAGACGCATATACATCAACAAAGATTCTTTAGGCTGGACGCCTTAATCAATCCACACATAGCATATTGAGATGCTTCCTAATAAAAATAAATATGTCCTCAGCAAGAGGTTTAGTAAAGATATCTGCCCATTGATGGTCAGTATCTACAAATTGTATATCAATCACACCTTTTTGCACATAATCCCTTATAAAATGATGTTTAATCTCTATATGCTTAGCTCTTGAATGCAATATTGGATTCTTAGATAAATTAATTGCAGCAGTATTATCACATGTAAGTGGTATACTACTTACAAACACATTGTAGTCTTCCAATTGATGTTTGATCCAAAGAAGTTGTGAGCTTCAACTAGCAGCTGAAATATACTCAGCTTCAGCATTTGATAAGGCAATGATACTTTATCTTTTGCTTGACCATGAGACAAGATTAGCTACAATGAAGTGACATCCTACACCGGTACTCTTTCTTTCAATTCTATCTCCAGCATAGTCAGCATCACAAAAACCAACTAATCTGTAATCTTCATTTTTCTTAAAGCACAAAACCAGATTAGTAGTACCTTTTAAATATCTAAATATTCTTTTAACTGCTGATAAGTGAGATTCTCTAGGATCAGATTGAAATCGAGCACATAAGCATACACTGAACATAATATCAGGCCTAGACGCAGTAAGATATAAGAGAGATCCTATCATATCTCTATATACCTTTTGGTCTACCTTTTTCTCTTTATCATCTTTGTTCAGTAAGGACGTGGGGTGCATAGGCGTATTCATTGGCTTTCAATCATCCATCTTAAACTTCTTTAGTAGTTCCTTTGTATATTTAGTTTGATGGATGTACACCTCGTCCACAGTTTGTTTAACTTGAAGTCCAAGGAAGAATTTGAGTTCTCCCATCATGCTCATTTCAAACTCTTTCTGCATGAGCTTAGAAAACTCTTTGCATAGAGATTTATTAGTAGCACCAAATATTATATCATCAACATATATTTGCACAACTAAGAAATTATATTTTATGGATTTTCTAAACAGGGTTGTATCGACCTTTCCTCTATTAAAGTCGTTTTCCATTAGAAATGAACTTAGTCTATCATACCAAGCTCTAGGAGCTTGCTTGAGGCCGTATAAAACTTTCTTAAGCTTATATACATGTTTAGGTTGGATTTCACTTTCAAAACCAGGAGGTTGCTGTTGGACGATTTCGGCAAGTATACCAAGTCGTACAAGTAATAAAGAGGTGAGAGGGATATCGTTCCCACGAGGACTGAGACAAGTACTAGCACGTAACAGATCGACTACTATCTAAGCGGATATTTGGATGGAGTTAACATTTAAAATAAACAAAATAAAAAGAAAAATTCTTTTTGGATTTTTATCGAACACTTAGAATGCAGAAAAGGGGGTTCTTCAATATGATGAACGATGTTGGGGTTAAAATTCACTAAACCTTTGTCTCATGCAATACCAAGAACACCAATCCAGTTTATGCTTCAAATATTAAAATCAAACCACAAGATTACTCAAGTCCTAATTCCTTAGATGACAAGAGCCTAAATCCCCTAATTAGACCCTAATTCCATAAGTGACCCAATTAATGAATTTGGATTAAGAGTAAGGATTACATGATTACTAATAGACCAAAATCCATTCCTAGATGCAAGGTTTACTAGGTGATTAATTCTAGATCAAGAATTGATAAGAATGTCCCCATTGCAAATCAAATCTTAAGAACGATTCATGGGTGATCAAACCACAAAAAACATTAAGCATAGGAATCAAACACTAATAACAAAGCATAAACATAGATTGATAAATCAAGGCAAATACATGAGGTTCAATTTAGCTACATCTAATCCCAACAAAAAGGGAATTAGCTACTCATGATAATAGAGAAAGCCAAAATCAAAACAATAGAGACAAGGGAGAGAAGAAACTCCATGGAAGCTTTCCACAGCCGTCACAACTTCCCCTGGCTCAGAGAACACCTCCTTTTAGGGTCCAAGTCGCCCCCCTAGGGTTGAAAGTCTCTAGGGTAAAAAGTTCTCTTCTGTTCTGCCCAGATGCCTATTTATAGATTAGGCGTGCGTCACGGTCGTAATGGCCATCACGGCCAGGCCGTGACGGGTTCTGCCAAAGGCGCGCTTTCAAATTTTTGTCTGTCACGGCCGTCATGCTCATCAAGGCCTAGCCGTGATCAATTCTGCCTATGAGGGTCTGGCTCAGCTAACATGTCACGGCCGTGATGGTCATCACGGCCAGGCCGTGATGGTCATCACGGCCAGGCCGTGACCAATTCTGATTTTTGCCTTCAGCTCTGCTTGATCATGGCCGTGATGGTCATCACGGCCAGGCCGTGATGGGCTCTGCTTGGCTCATTTTCTTCATTTTTCAAGCTCTATCTTCATCCAAGCTCCATCATGGTTGATCCTGAGCATTTTATCCTTAATTTCTGCAAAACAACACCACAAAACCGCATTACCCGTTCCAAGGTAAAAACTAACAAAAATAAAACTAAAATTACCTAAACTATATGAAAATGCATTAAAAAATGTACACGAAATATGAGGTGGAATCACACTCATCAAATCACCCCAAGCTTAAAACTTTGCTTGTCCTCAAGCAATCACCAAGGCCAGAAGATATAAATAATCGGAGCATGGATAGTGAACCAAGAACCCGAGTAACTAATCCAAGTAACAGGCAATTTCAAATTATTCACCAAGAGACAATCAATTTCAAGTCCAATTAGAAGCTTAGGTTTCCTAGACTTATATTCTCACTGATTCGGGCACTCTTTCTCACCTCACTCAAGTGTTTAGGGATATATGATAATTCGCTCAATTTCCTCAAGGAATGAATTCTACCATAAGCTTGACTATTAACCAAATCTCTGCTTTATTAATGAAAACACATAAGAATCAAGAGGTCTTTTACTTTGGTTGTAACGGGGCCATGGGATTAATCGTTAGATGGGGAGATCGAGAAAAGGAAATTTCAAGAAGGCTAAACAAAATATCAAGCATTGCGAAGCATAACACCTTCTAAAATACCTTTTTGGGTTTTGATTTATTTTTCCACCTTTCTTTCTTTCTTTTTATTTCATTTCTCACTTTCTTTTTGTCATCCCCTTTCTCCATATATATATATATTTTAATAAGATAAGGAGAATGGGAGATTTTCAATTCAAGAGAAATATTTTCTAACTTTCTCATCCCATACTTTTTCAACTACCTTTTTACCCTTTTGCAATACTTTAGAAGGTCTCCTACCACACATCATTCATCAAGATATTTCAAGGTACCAAGAAAGTATTTTATTCTTGTGGGCTCAAATTCGGGCAACTAAGGGGTAGCAATTAATCAATCAAAGCTCAGAAGGCCAGAAAAATACCTAGTGCCTCAATCATTTTCAAAAAATTTTAAGCTTCAAAACGGTTTCAAGTCAAGTTCTAGAGAATACAATCCAAGAGGAATTAAAACACTCTATCACAAAGAATGGGGTAGATTTAGTGAGTACCCTTTTTTGGCTCAAAATATCACATTTTAGTAGTTCAAAAATCAGTGAGAAACACAAATCTACGGAACCACATGCTAATTATCAACTATCAAAGATCATCTCAAGCATGTTTATTTGTAGCCTTATCACAAGAATAAAAAAATTGGGTTCAAAAATTCACTATCTCAATTTATTTGGCACTAAGTTCTCACAATTGGATGCATAATCTAAGCAAAGGGCAATCTAATCATGTGATCATGCAAAACTATGCCTATATGAATGCAACATGAAAAATGCAGAAATTCAAAAATTTGCAAAAATACCCCTACCCCAAGCTTAAGAACTTACATTGTCCCCAATGTAAATAATCAAGTCGGAGAGAGGAGAAAAACGGAACAACTCATCGAGGTGGTAGCGGGTGTTTGCTCACATGCCTAGTCAGAGGGGAGCTGGAAAATGTGTCACGGCCATGAGGCTCATCACGGGCAGGCCGTGATCAATTCTGGTCCATAGGCTAGCCTGTCACGGCCGTGACCTACATCACGGCTAGGCCGTGATGCTCTCTGATCTTCAGGGTCCTCTCATCACGCCCGTGATGGGTATCACGGCTGGGCCGTGATCCTTTCTGGTCTTCATGGTTAGCTCATCACGGTCGTGACCACTGTCACGGCCTGGGCGTGACGACTTCTGCTTTAATTTTTCTTTGTCTTCTTGCTCTTCCTTCCTTCTTACCTTGAAAACATTTGGCAAATCTATTAATTTATGATTTTTTTCCCTCTTGATCTTCTCAAATTATTCAAGAGTTAAATTCAAAAACAAACTAAAACATGAAACACAAAACTAACAAGAAAATGAAAATAAAATAAAGAGAAGGGTTAAGAAAAACTCATTGAGAAGTTTCCACCCGGATCCCATTGCTTGTAAAGTGGTGATTGCAGAAGCAATATGACTTTACCCTTAATTCCTCCTAACAAGTGTGTGAAAACTCCATTGACCTCTTTAAGTACAATAATGAACTCACTTCCTCTCGGGTCAAATGATATTTTCACAAGGGAATTTGACAGACAAGTGGAAGGGACTAACTTTGCAGTGTCCACACATGCATGTAAGCCAACATATTTATCCAATGCAGCAATTCAGGTTTCTTAGCAAGCATGGTGGAGTGAATGTTTTCCAAATGACCTGTCTTCACAATTTTTCTTTCCCAAGGATTTGTGAAAGGTAATTCTTCTTCTTGTGACTCGTCTACCACCACCACTTCATCTTCATTTTGATCCATCCCCACAACCATATTTTGCTCAAATTTTGCTTCACGTGGCTCTTTGGGAATCACTTGTAAACATGGTGGTGGTGGTGGTAAATACGAACAAAAGGTTTCCCATTCCTCCTTGGAGCCTCTATATACAAGCTTACCCGTCATACAATCAACTTGTGCTGGAATATCATGATCTCCCAAATCTATGTAGTCTCCCCAACACAAGTTGTTCTCCAAAGTGTGACTTGAGGCTTCCTCATCAGATAGATAATAATAGTTGTCCATGAATTTCATCCACCTTCCACAAACAAAACTCAAAAGAAAAGATCAAATATATACAAAAAATAAAAAATAAAAAATAAAATTGTGCTTAAATTAGTAATCGAAATGGGTAAGCTAATATTGAAACTCAGTCCCCGGCAACGGTGCCAAAAACTTGTTGGACGATTTCGGCAAGTATACCGAGTCGTACAAGTAATAAAGAGGTGAGAGGGATATCGTTCCCACGAGGACTGAGACAAGTACTAGCACGTAACAGATCGACTACTATCTAAGCGGATATTTGGATGGAGTTAACATTTAAAATAAACAAAATAAAAATAAAGTCTTTTTGGATTTTTATCAAACACTTGGAATGCAGAAAATGGGGTTCTTCAATATGATGAACGATGTTGGGGTTAAACTTCACTAAACCTTTGTCTCATGCAATACCAAGAACACCAATCCAGTTTATTCTTCAAATATTAAAATCAACCCACAAGATTACTCAAGTCCTAATTCCTTAGATGACAAGAGCCTAAATCCCCTAATTAGACCCTAATTCCTTAGGTGGCCCAATTAATGAATTTGCATTAAGAGTAAGGATTACACGATTACCAATAGACCAAAATCCATTCCTAGATGCAAGGTTTACTAGGTGATTAATTCCAGATCAAGAATTGATAAGAACGTCCCCATTGCAAATCAAATCTCAAGAATGATTCATGGGTGATCAAACCACAAAAAGCATTAAGCATAGGAATCAAACACTAATAACAAAGCATAAACATAGATTGATAAATCAAGGCAAATACATGAGGTTCAATTTAGCTACATCCAATCTCAACAAAAAGGGAATTAGCTACTCATGATGACAGAGAAATCCAAAATCAAAACAATAGAGACAAGGGAGAGAAGAAACTCCATGGAAGCTTTCCACAGCCGTCACAGCTTCCCTTGGCTTAGAGAACACCTCCTTTTAGGGTCCAAGTCGCCCCCCTAGGGTTGAAAGTCTCTAGGGTAAAAAGTTCTCCTCTTCTGTTCTGCCCAGATGCCTATTTATAGATTAGGCGCGCGTCACGGTCGTGATGGCCAGGGGGGGGGGTTTTTCACGGCCGTGTCTCCGGCCCCGTGCGCGCGCTCCAACAGTCACGGTCGTGATGGTCATGGCCATTCTCCTTTCCCCTTGATCATGGCCGTGATGGTCATCACGGCCAAGCCGTGATGGGCTCTGCTTGGCTCATTTTCTTCACTTTTCAAGCTCTATCTTCATCCAAGCTCCATCATGGTTGATCCTGAGCATTTTATCCTTAATTTCTGCAAAACAACACCACAAAACCGCTTTACCCGTTCCAAGGTAAAAACTATCAAAAGTCAAACTAAAATTACCTAAACTATATGAAAATACATGCAAAAATGTACATGAAATATGAGGTGGAATCACACTCATCAGTTGCGTAACATATACCTTCATTAATAAAGCCATTTAGAAAAGCACTTTTAACATCCATTTGAAAAAGCATAATGCTATGATGTGCAGCAAAAGAAAGTAAAATCCTAATTGCTTCTAATCTAGCAACAGGTGTAAAAGTTTCAGTGTAATCTATATCTTCTTCTTGAGAGTATCCTTGTACAACAAGTCTTGCTTGATTTCTCACCACTTTACCATTTTCATCAAGATTATTTATGTAAACCCATTTTGTTCCAATAATTGATTTATCTTTAGGCAAGGGTACCAGAGTCCAAACATTACTTCTTTCAAACTGATTCAGTTCTTCTTGCATAGCTAGAATCCAACCATCGTCCAGCTGAGCCTCGTCTACTATCTTTGGTTCCAACTCGGAGACAAGTGCAGAATCATCTTGCTCTCTGAAGGTTGATCTGGTTCTTAGCCTATCATTGGGATTTCCAATGATCTGATCTTGTGGATGATAATTCTTGAAGTACCAAGATTTTTGAACATTTTCTTGTTGAAAAGTGGATGTTTCTGGTTTTGGTTGTTGAGTAGAGTCGTCTACTTGATCACCAGCTTTAATCTGTGTCGTATCTCCTAAGATATTTATATCAAGATCTGCAAAAGCTTCATCTAGCTCTGATAATTTCTTATCAGGCTACTTGTCATCAAACTTGACATGAATACATTCTTCTAAAACTAAAGTTCTAAATTTATAAACTCTAAAACATTTTGAAGTTTCAGAATATCCTAACAGAATTCCATTATCTACTTTTGCATCAAATTTACTAAGCTGATCTTTTGTATTCAGTATATAGGATTTACAACCAAATGGATGAGAATATGAAATGTTGGCTTTTCGTCCTTTCCACAATTCATAAGGAGTCTTGTTCAGGATAGGTCTAATGTATATTCTGTTCTGAATGTAGCAGGCAATGTTAACAGCTTCAGCCCAGAAGTGTCTTGGGACGAAGTGATCATTGAGTATAGTCCTAGCCATCTCTTGAAGAGATATGTTCTTTCTCTATACCACACCATTTTACTGTGGTGTTCTTGGTATTGAGAAGTTGTGAAGAATACCACTTTCTTCACAGAACTTATGAAATAGCTCATTCTCAAACTCTCCCCCATGATCATTTCTGATAGAAGTGATACACATGCCTTTTTCATTCTGTACACGTTTACAGAATATAGAAAAGACCTTGAAGGACTCATCCTAGTGAGTTAGGAACATAACCCATGTTCATCTTGTGTAGTCGTCTACAATAACAAGACCATATTTCTTACCACTGACATAAGCAGTCCTTGTTAGACCAAAAAGATCAAGGTGTAGCAACTCTAGTGGTCTATCGGTACTAACAACAGTTTTAGATTCAAAAGAACCCTTGACTTGTTTTCCCTTCTGACATGCATCACAGAGAGCATCAGATTTGTACTTGAGGTTTGGTAACCCTCTCACAAGGTTATGCTTATTTAGCTTTGAAATTAATTTCAAGCTTGCATGACCTAGCCTTTTGTGCCAAATACATCGCTCATCTTCAATGGACATTAGACATGAGACACTCTAATTTGAGAGGTCCTCCAAGTCAATATTATACAGATTGTTTTACCTCTTAGTATTGAATAGAAGTGATCCATCATTTTTCTTGACATTACACATGTTCTTATCAAAAGAAACAACATATCCACTATCACATAATTGACTTATACTTAGCATATTATGTTTAATACCATTAACCAAGAGAACATTGTCAATGGAGGGAAAATGATGTTTACCAATTTTACCTATACCAGTGATCTTCCCTTTCTAGTTTCCTCAAAATGTGACCCAGCCACCATCTTTGGCTCTAAGGTCTTGGAACAGACACCTTTCTCCTGTCATGTGTCGTGAGCACCCACTGTCCAAGTACCAAGATGTTTGTTTCTTTCCTGTTGTTAAGCAAACCTGCAATAGGTATTATCTTATCTTTAGGTACCCAAACTGACTTGGGTCCTTTCTTGTTAGTAGTCACTGGACGAGAATGATTTCTATGCTTATTATGTATGCATCTAGATGTAGTATGCCCATTCTTTCCACACACTTGCAAGAGGTGTTGGATGGGCCAGACTTGGTTTTAGCATGTTTAGCTTGAGCTTTTGAAGCTCTATGCTGTGTATGTTGTGTTGACTTTTGGTGAGATGCTTCTTGTTTCTCTTTGTCATAACCAATGGCAGATTTATCATGTGGTGACCTAGAGTACCTTAAAATGAGACTAAGTTTATCTGAGCCTCCTACAAGCTTTGACAGATAGTATGTCAGATATGTTACATCTTGTTTCAGTTTTGCAACTTCACAAGAAACATCAGGCTCACACTCCATTTTGTCAGCTAGATTGACATTCACTGATTTTAGTATGTCATTTTCATGTTTAAGGTTTTGTTTCTCAATGTCAACCCTATCATATTCTCTAGACAATTTAGAAAATTTCTTTTTGAGACTCCTATACTCTCGAGACAATATGGACGACTCATGCAACAATTCAACAAAAGCATTTTGAAGAGTGGACGGGTCAGAGTCCATCACCTCAGCATCAGTGTATTCACTTTCTGATGCAGTGGCTGCCATGAGACATATATTTGCCTCTTCCTCAGCATTGTCTTCTTCATCTGATGAAGATAGAGCCAGATCCTCCCACATAGCCATTAAACCTTTCTTCTTTTTGAAGAATTTTTTTTTATCCTTTAGCTCAGGACAATCAGTTTTGAAATGGCCAGGCTTCTTGCTTTCAAAACACAAGGGTGGACCTTTTTCCTTGGAGTCTGACTTCTCCTTGGAAAACTTTCTGTTAAACTGCTTCCTTCTGAAACCACATTTCTTTCTCCACATATGTTGAATCTTTCTGGAGATGAATCTGACCCTTCATCACTGTCTGAAGGTCCAGTATCATCTGATGATTCAGCAGCTTTGAGGACTTTTGATGAACTTGCTTTCTTTACCTTTAGGGCAATAGATTTCCCTTTTCTGGAACTTTCTTCTTCATTTAGTTCAAGTTTTAGGAACTTTGAGTGATCCAATGAGCTCTTCTAGAGAAAGATTATTCAGGTTTTTAGCTTCCTGAATAGTAGTAATTTTGGGTCTCCATTGCTTGGATAAGCTTCTCAAAATTTTCCTGACATGGTCTCTATTTTTATAGACTCTACCGAGAGATCTGAGACTGTTGGTGATAGTTTGGAATCTACCAAACATTTGATCTATTGTTTCATGTTCACCCATCTTGAATAGCTCATACTGGTGAACCAGCATACTTATCTTTGATTCTTTCACTTGTGAGGAACCTTCATGAGCTAGGACAAGAGTATCCCAGATTTATTTGGCAGTGTTGCGGCTGTGAACCTTGTCATGTTCAGATATGGTGATGGCACACATCAAATAATGTTTAGCTTTGAGATTAAGTTGATGTTTTGCCTTTTGATCTGCAGTCCAATCTGGTATAGCAACAGCAGCTCCATCTTCATTTCTGTGCTCAGTATAACCAGTTTCTATGAGCTCCCAGATATCTAGAATTTGTGCATCCAAAAACGCCATCATCTTCTTATTCCAGTATTCATAGTCAGTTCCATCGAAGAGAGGAGGTCCGTTGATAGCTTGTCCTTCTGTATCCATGGTTGTTGGATCGTACTCCCTCAGCACTTGTTATATGCTCAACCCTTTCGAGGCTGAGCTCTGATACCAACTGAAGTTGACACAGGCAAACACAAGAAGGGGGGTTGAGTTGTATTTGTTAATAATTTTTCTAAAACAACCTTTTAAAACTGTTTTTCTCACATGGGGATATATAAAGCAGATGCACACACTGAAAAAGAAATTTTGAGACTTAACAAAAGAAAAATCAAAACCCCGCAGTCAGTATAAACAAATAAAGCTGTAAGAGTTTAAGGATAGAAGATTCACGCAGATGATTTTATCCTAGTTCACTCTCTTCAACCAAGAGCTACGTCCAGTCCCTTCGACTTGAAGGTTTTATCCACTATTTCTCCAAATAGATTACAGCCAAGTATTCAACACCTCTCCAGGCTAGAAGTATTCCTTTCTTACCAAGCCTCTTCAGGCTCTAACTCTAACAAAAATATTTTAACTTAAGATCTTTTTAACTCACTATATGTGACAATATGAAAGTTTAAGATCTGCTGAATATTTTCACAATATTCAAACTAAAGCATACAAACTTTTGCTTTTGAAAGAATGAAAGACATGAGAGCTTGTTCTCGTAAATATTGGATTGGAAAAAGTTGTTCTTCATCGCTTGAGGCCCTCTATTTATAGTGACCTTCTTCTACTCTTGAAAATCTTCAATGGTCATTTTGAATTTCCCGTTTAGAGATAGTATTGAATGCACAATATCCATTGTGACTGATAGCTTGATCGCCATGCTGAAATGTATTCTTGGTTATTAGGGTAGTACAAAATGGAGTCTCACTGCTCTGAGCATTTGCAGCTTGAAAACTATTTTTCCTCCTTTATGTAACTTCCAGCTTTTTCCAGTCATAAAGGTGCTATCGTACAGATCATTTACATTTCCCATTGTACTGTGTTGCTTTTTGTATTTCCTCGATGGTACTATGATTTTCTCACAAGGAAATAAAGCTTTAAGCATATAAAACAAATGAGAAGAACAAAAATTATCTTGAAATAAATATCAATCATTTGAAATAAATATGATTCATTGTGGACCGGATTGAAATTATTTATCAAGGCTTATCATAAAGATGAGCTCGTCTACTTAAAAACTGCGTCTACTTAGTTATATGTGACACTAAGCCTATTTACTCTTTCATTTTGATCGTCCACTGACGTGACATATCCTCTCGTCTACTCAAGTCTTTGGACTTGCTATATCTCAGTGAGTTATTTTGATCTCCGTCTAGTGACGTGGCATTAAAGTCCGTCTACTCACTTAAAAAGATCTCGTCTGATGACGTGGCAAGTTAAGTTCGTCTATTCAATTTGAAACTTAGATTCCGTCTAGTAGAAATATTTTAATATTTCGTCTACTTAGAAATTCTCATGCCTCGTCTACTTAAGTTTCAGTCTACTCAAATAAATAAATAAATAACTTTATCAAGCTTTTGAGCAGCCTGTCTACATGGGTAGACATGGATTTCTTATTTAAAGTCCAAGCAGATATATGAAAACTTTTTCTAAGTTTCCATAACTTATAAGATTCAAGTAATCCTGTAAAACTGGATAACCTTGTTAGATCTCAACTAACAATTTGTCAACAAATTTAATCATTTTGTTATCATCAAAACTTAGATTAATTAAATCCAAATCACTTTGGTTCCAACATGACCAAATATGAGCTCATAGATAAGATGCTTACAGAATTAAAAGGGAAGGCAAACATGACAACATGATCTATATCCAAGTCGAGACCCTTGGTGGCCATGTTTGTGCAAACTAATGTTAAATTCTTATCAAGGTTATTCATTTTTAAAGATGGAGAAGATTAAACCCCAAAATAAAATATGGAGAAGATTAAACCCCATAATATATGTACTCTTTGTATTCGCAAATTTAACCCATATTAAAATAATGTTTTTTGACTAAAAAATCTGATTATATTGTAAAATAATATTTTAATATGAATTAAAATAATGTTCGTTGTCAATAATATTTTTCAATATAATCAATTTTTTTTAATCAAAAAATATTATTTTAATATGAGTTAAATTTGCAAATATAAAAAGCACATATAGTATACTACAATATACTGTATTCATATAGTTTGACTACAGTATAATACAACTAGAAAGTTTGAAATTTTGACCAACCTATGTGGCAATTTGATTGGCCCAAAATTTACCACATGAGTGGTGTAGTGGGTGATGTAAAATGTGGGCGGTGCACCATAGCCCAACCCCTTTCATATATCATATGGAGGATTCATCAAGGTTTTCAGTGAGAATTCTTAAGGAGAAGGTTGCAAGTAAAGAGACTAACCAAACCTGTCAATCGTAATTTGAGCAATGGAACAGAAAAAGAATAGACCTTCTGAGTAAAGAAACAGTAATTGCAGTGAATTATAAACATATGAATGCAAAGCCACTAGTGCAATAAGTGCTTTTTACATCAGTTAAAATTGATTTTATACGTCAGAATATTGCTGACGTAAATACAGCTGACGTTAATAGTTAATATTTTAACGTCAGTTGTTTAAACAACTGATGTTCAATATAAAAATTTTAACGTCAGTTCTTTAATACAACCGACGTTAATGTTGTTCAAACTAACGTCAGTTGTGTTAAAGAACTGACGTTAAAGGTTTTATTTTTAACGTCAGTTTCCTAATACAACTGACGTTAATAGTGTATTGTATATTTTATAAAATACTATTAACTTCAGTTATTTGATACAACTGACGTTAATAGATTTTTTTTTTAAATTCAGTTTTTAAATATCACTCCCCTCAGCTATCCCTGCATTCAGTAACTATCCCAGCAACACCGAGAATATCACACACATTACAGAATTGCAAACACTACCCTTAAATTTCAATATTAACAAAAAGAAAAGAAATATACAAAAGAACAATGGGGGGACTTAAAATCAAAACCCATGTAGAGGAAGAACATAACTATCTACAAGTATATATATAAAAAGTTTAGTCTCTAATGTCTAAAAACAAAACTACCAATCTAAGTATATATATATATATATATATATATATGTCTAAAAATAAATGTATACGAAGTTTAAACTACCTATATCAATATCCTTTCGTGATGATCATCACGAGTGGCATGTACATCGTCCACCTATGTCCCCTCGATTATAGTAGGCATGTTTGTTGAAAAAGAAGGAGTCTCAGGAATATCAAGATTTGAATCTTGATTTCATCACTACCATTATACATGCTTTTTCCTTGGAGAACCACGAACAACCTTTTGTTAGAAGGATCAGTGATGTAGAACACTTGTTTTACTTGAGAAGCCATTATGAAAGGCTCATTTATATGACCTAACTTGTTGAGGTCTACCAATGTGAACCCCAATTCGTCGGTTTGTACACCACCGTTACTATCAACCCACTTACATTTAAAAACCGACACCGTAAGCTTAGTGTAATCGAGCACTCAAATATCTTCAATATATCCAAAGTAAGGTGTCGGTGCTTTAACGGGTTTTGTGTCCTTTGCACTAGAGAAGTGCATTGCTTCGGCCACGATCATAACCCCACTATTTTGCATGGTACTCTTGTTATCTTGTTCCTTTGTATAAAAGGAAAAGTTATTGATGTCGTATCCGCTCCAACATATGACGTTGAAGCTAGGCCCACGTGCTAGCCATCTTACGTCATCAGAAGCAGTACTACCATCCTTAAGCATTTCTTCCTTGAACCATGGTAAGAAAGTATTGTTATGCTTGTTCAACAACCACCTTTCGCTCATTCGAGGGTTTTCTTGATTGACTTTTCTTTTATGTTCAAGTAAGACAGGTTGAACAGAATCGATGTTGTTCAATACATACAAATGTGCTTGAAGCGCTTCCTCCCGACCGTTGCTATTAATTCTTAAGCCATGTGTACCCTTACCTTGACATCTTATCTCATCATGCCGAGGCTTAGGAACCCCTATAGGATCCGTGTTATGAAGGTAGTCCAAACAAAACTCAATAGCTTCTTTTGCAACATACCTTTGAACAATAGATGCTTCCGGACGATGAGGATTCTTCACGTACCCTTTCAAGATCGTCATATAGCGCTCAAATGGGTACATCCATCTCAGAAAAACCGGCCCACATAATCTAATCTCCCTCACCAAATGAACAATTAAGTGAACCATTATGTCGAAAAAGGAAGGAGGAAAATACATCTCCAATTGGCACAAGATTGTAGCAGCCTCAACTTCCAAGTCATCCAACATACGGGGGTCAACGACTTTGCTACATATAGAATTGAAGAATGAGCACAACCGAGTAATGGTTTGTCTCACATTTTTTGGAGCAATACCATGAATAGCAACGGGCAGAAGTTGTTGCATCAAGATGTAACAATCATGAGACTTTAAGCCAACTAATTTAAGATCACTAGAGACAAGCCTCTTCATATTTGAAGAGTAACCATGTGGAACTTTGATGCCCTGAAAACACCCGCAGAAACTTTGTCTCTTTTTTTTTTGACAAAGTATGACATGCTGGCAGCAAATAAGTCGCTTACCATCCTCAACAACTGGAGCTAACTGCTCTCGTATACCCATAGCAACGACGTCGAGATGAGCATTCACACAATCCTTTGTCTTGCTCTGAATGTTGAGAAGCGTCCCGATCACACTATCACACACATTTTTCTTCACATGCATCACATCAATGCAGTGTCTGACATCAAGCTTGCGCCAGTATGGAAGATCAAAGAATATCGACCTCTTCTTCCATATGTTTTTCTCAGTAGCTTTACCTTTCTTTTTGGACTTGTCGAATATAACTTCGATGCCCTTTACCCTCTGATAAACCTGCTCTCCAATTAAGGCCGCTGGAGCTTCTTCTGTCTCTTGGCATCCATTAAAAGCTTTTTTCATCTTACGATATGGGTGATCACGTCTAAGAAATCTCCGATGCCCAAGGTAAACCGTCTTCTTTCCATGATGCAACTGAGTGTAGCATGTGCC
This sequence comes from Sophora flavescens, assembly GCA_030762895.1. Classification (NCBI taxonomy): domain Eukaryota; kingdom Viridiplantae; phylum Streptophyta; class Magnoliopsida; order Fabales; family Fabaceae; genus Sophora; species Sophora flavescens. Next base: position 217,467,172 of record CM061064.1, on the reverse strand, counting down.
TTCTTCACATATAGGGCATGCTTTATGCCCCTTGACACTGTACCCTGACAAGTTACCGTATGTTGGAAAGTCGTTGATGGTGCAAAATAACATGGCACGAAACTTGAAAGTCTCATGAGAATACCCATCAACTACATCAACACCTTCCACCCACAACGTTTTCAAGTCTTCAATCAAGGGACTTAGATAAACATCTAAGTCATTTCCCGATTGCTTTGGGCCCGAAATCATCATAGACAACATCATGTATTTGCGCTTCATGCACAACCAAGGGGGCAGGTTGTAAATTATCAACAGAACAGGCCACGAACTATGAATACTACTCATGTTACCATAAGGATTCATTCCATCCATAGCAAGTCCAAGCCTTAGGTTTCTTGGCTCATCGGCGAAATCCGAAAACATAGTATCAATATTCTTCCATTGCATAGAATCAGTAGGATGACGAATCTTTCCATCACGTTTCCTTTCATCATTATGCCATCTAAGATTCTTCGCATCTTTTGCATTGGAAAACAATCGCTTGAACCTTGGAATTATTGGAAGATACCACAACACCTTCGCAGGAGGACCTTTTTTTCTCACATCATCAAGATCATCATCATCATCACCACCCTTCACTTTGTATCGTGATAACCCACATTTGGGGCAATCGTGATTGTCTTCATGAACACCGGTGTACAATATGCAATCATTGGGGCATGCGTGTATCTTCTTATACTCCATACCCATCGGACACAATACCTTCTTGGTCTCATAGTTACGGTCAGGCAATGTGTTGTCCTCTGGAAGCAAGTCTTTCAACACTTCAAGCAATTCCGTGAAGCTTTTATCGGTCCAACCATTTCTCGCCTTCACACAAACCAATTTTAGCACCGTTGACAATCGTGTATGAGTAGTACACCCTGGATATAAAGGCTTATCCGCATCACCGCACAACCTATCATACACATGAGCTCGATGAAAAGATTCTTGTCCAATATCACGGATCATGTCCTCTACTCGATCATCCTCCATATCTACGTCAACGTCCTCACTTTGGGAGACACTTGCCGTACTACTTAACACATCACCATGCCATATCCATCTTGTATAACTCAAGTAAATCCCTTCACAAATCAAATGAGTACGTATATCTTTCACCGTACATTTCCTCGTATTCAAACACTTGACACAAGGACAATAGAACATTCCATTACTATTAGGAACATTCCTTTGAGCAAATTCTATAAATTCTCCCACCCCCTTCAAATACTCAGCACTAGTGCGCTTACAAACCATCCAACTACGATCCATAACTAGATAGGTTCTGTAGATATACAAAACATATATCCAAGGCGTTTAAAAATTATTTCAAATTTACACCATTTTCAGGTTTCTTAAGACAAAAGAAATAAGCAGATGAAGATAAATTAACAAAACAGAATTCCAATGAGCAATATATTGTTGATGTCACATGCTACAAGGAACTCTAAATTTCTTCCCATTTTGAAATAGGTCATGATAGCAGAAGAAAAACAAGAGAAAACACAAAACCCACGACCAGAAATAGAGACATTCCAAACAACTCAAACTCACAGTTTCAAGTTTCAACTACAGAGACTACAGTTTCAACATACACTCAAAACCAAAAATAAAAAAATGTGCCCTAAAGACTCACCAGAAATAGGTGCTCGCGTGGTGGTGGGGAGGGGAGCTCGAGTGATGGCCAACGTTCGATGTGGTTACTGAGAGTAGAAGGACGAGGAGAGTTGGTGCGCGGGAAGGGGAAAGAGATGTCAAGTTATTGCAAAGAATATTGAGCGGGAAAGACAGATTTGGGGTTAAGAGTGTACCTCGCGGTGGTGGCGAAGAAGCCCTCACGGTGGTTGCGGTGGAGAGGAGCTCGCGATTAGGGCAAAGTGAGAGTGAGAGTGGGAGTGAGCGTGATGAAAAGAGAATAACAGAGACGTGCAGAGCGAAGTGAAGAAGGCGAGCGGGTGTAAACGTTATAATTAAAAACCATCTTTAAAAAAGCATTCAACGTCAGTTTGTTTAAGACAACTGACGTTACATAAATGATTTTTAACGTCAGTTGTTACAAACAACTGACGTTAAAAATAAATATTTTTTATTTTAAAAACACTTTTAACGTCAGTTGTTGAAGACAACTGACGTTAAAAGTGTATAAGTTTCTGCAAAAACATTCATTCCTTTGACGCTACTTACCCATGCACCTTGTAACTTAATCCTCTTAATGAGCATTAAGTTTATAGATCAGTACTTTGAAGAAAATCAGGTAGTCTCTCTTCTCTATATAAAGTACCATTCTTCTGTATCAATCTGTAATACACCCCCTCTTCTTTTCCTCTATATTTCATGCGTTTTCTATTCCTTCACACTTATATGGGTCTATCATATTTGAGACTTTTGTTATTTCTTCCTATAGCTAGACTTAAAGGTCTCTGTCTTAATGGTCAAAAAACTTCTGAGGTTGAGTAAATCACGTAACATGGATGGTAAGGTTGGGTGAATCACGTAATGTGATTCCCTCCCTTCATCGATCCCCTTCACTATGCTTTGGCAGCAAGTGACTGTGGATTTAGATGGAGCATCAAGGAATTCAAGTGAGGGAGGAGATGCATCCATTGGAGTTTCTGAGGACACAGGACTGAGAAGAAAATGACGTTGAAGCAGAAACTTTTTTATATTTTAGGGCTACGTTGCAGAATTTTTTTATCTTTTAATCATGTAATTGTAACTTATGAATCACTTCAATGAGATACGATTTGATTATACATATAACTTGTTTTATGTTAAGTGTTTATTTATTTTAATTTGCACAAGAATTTGTTACCAATTCAAGCTAATTAATTAAGATTAAAAATAAACTTGTTTAAAAAAAAAGATTAGAAATAAACTGCACTATATATGGAGTGATCTGCGTTAAGAGTGACAATATGGAGATGACAACGAAAGAAAGATAGGAATGAGTTTCATATAGGAATATAAGATTATTTACGTCAGTTATTTATTTAACTGAAGTAAAAAATCACACTTTTAACGTCAGTTGTATAAACAACTGACGTTAAAAGTGTTAATAATTCTTACAAATCACTTTTAACGTCAGTTCATTAAACAACTGACGTAAATAGTGATTTAATATTTACAAAACTGCCACCACTTTATTTTTAACGTCAAATATATGATCAACTGATGTAAAACGTTCCCGTATATTACATTATTTTCACACGTGAGCAAAGCATAACATATAGACAGTATAATAAAACACAATGAACTAATCAGTTTACGGCTGCTTCTACCGTGAGAGACCTTGACAAGTCTCTCACGGTACACCATCTTTCATGACCATGTGATCAAAAAGTCCATATGATTTTATCATATACCCCTGCATTGGATTGTTTTTTCATTTCTTTTTCCCTAAAATTAATATTCAACCCTTCTCATCCTTTCTCACTCTCTCTCCTCTCTCCTCACCTCCACCCATCCCACCCCCATTTCACCGCCTCCTCTGCAAAGGTCTTATCTACAAAAGACCTTGATATTCAGTTAGAAAACTGGATTGGAGGATAGATATTCAGCTTCAAAGAACTCTGGCTTTCAATAGGCGTTTCAAAACCCATTTTATGTTTGATTGTTGGTTTTGTGCTGCATTTGATAAGTTTATTACCAACGGCTTTTGAATTAGTGCGATCTTGTGCTTCTGTAATATATGGTTGAACTTGGTTGGATCAAGTATGACAGTAAATTCAACACACCCAAAATAAAAAAAAACTTTAACTCGTTTTAAGAAACCCCAGAATCAAGAAACTCCTACTTCACTTCATGCAATTGCAAATCAACAAAAAGAACCCAACAACATAAAAAAAAAAAAAAAGAGGATTCAATTGCTCTGTTTTTGCATATCATAGGATATGCTTCGAGTATGTGTCCGTGCAACCATCTCCACATCATGGCGAGTACTACACGCTAATGACGAGTTCCCAAATGCCTTTCGCCACGGCGGGGCTCTCATCGGGGTCCTGATTGAAAGAGACACTGAGGGTCAGGATTTGAGTCGATGTCCAGATTAGAGGTTGGATTGGGTATCTGGGTGGTGGTGTCGAGGTCGAAGGCTTGAGAAGTTTGATAAACGGATTTGTGAGGGGAGGCGGAAGCGATGAGGGGCGTTGGATGGGGAGGCGAAGTGGAAGAGAGGGGAACTGTGAGAGAAGAGATGCGAAGGGAATCGGCCATGGACGGAGGTGGTCACGCGCTTCTGGACTTGGCGAGCCTGCCGTGGCTTCCGGTGCCGCCGTGAGAGAGATGGACGAGGGAGGGGCAATAGAGTGAGAGAAGGGAGAAAATTAAAAAACAAAAAATGATATTGTGTGGACAAATGTATCATAATATCATGTGACATTACCTGATCTATGGTGATCCATGATCTTTCATGGTGAAAGACATATTTAACTCTCTCACCCTAAAATTTGCCTCGGTGTACATTGAATGATTGTACCAGTAAAACATAAAGTACTAGGGGTTTTCATTGAAATGTTGTACCATTAAAATATCACTGACGTTATATAACATAAAACTTAGATTATTCAAGGTTTACGCCAGATTTTGAAAATAGATTGATTTATCTTAAGTAAGGTTTTAAATTTGAGCCCCGTAAAAAATAAGTGTTAAATCTTTATTTTATCTTTTTAAATGAATATTTTTTACTCAAATAAATCAAAATTTAATAATTTATTAATATTGAGGATTTTATTAAAAAAACAAAAACTTTGAAAAGACCACACAAAAACATAAGGTAGTCCTTCACCGATGCCCCTCCTTTTATCTTGATAGATCCAGATAACAAACATGCTCCTAGAGAGGATGCGAGCATCGTTTTTTTTTTTTTTTGGGCGGGGAGGGGGGGTTTGTTTTCGCAGATCGGTTTGGAGGCAAAAAGTCATCTGATCCAAAGATTAAAAAGGCATGCGGATTGGTTTGGATTGCTCTCTTAAAAAATTTAGTCTGGTCCGATTCGATTAAATGCGATTTGGATTGGATCGGTTTTTACCGACACATCGTTATATATTTATATTACTTCAAAGAATCAAGATTACAAGCTAAATTGAACAAAATCTGAAACAATTATATATTTGTTGATACATTCGTGTAATAACATTTCATAAAATATATATAAAATAAAAAATATCATCATCTAAAACATATTTTATTTATGTTTAGAACATTAGAAATAATAAAAATTACATCAAATCAAACTAGTAAGCATTATTATTAGGAGAAAAACCAATAAAAAAAATTAATAGTGTTAAAAATAGAATAAACACACACACACACACACATATATATATTAAAATTTATGTATGCGATTTGGTTTGTATTGGATCGAATTCAATTTTGAAAAAGGGAACCAAAATTCGATTCGATCCAATCGGTTTTCACAAAACAAGATCCAAAAAAAGCTAATAGACATCAGTTTTTAGTTTTTTTGGATCGATTTTAGATTTTCTTTTGGATCAATTTGGATATGAACACTCCTAATTATTTGTGCCGTTGTGGCTCGTGTGCCTAACTGTAGGAGCACTAGCCCACATGGAATACCAATACTCATATTTTGACAACATATGTGTTATTTGTATAATTAAATGAGACAATTTTTTGGACAACTTTTTGTTGGTGATTAATTTAGTTCAAAATTATGGTTAATGATATCTTAAACTTGGTTAATAGGTATACATGTAATAAATGAGTAACTCATTAATTATACACTGAACTGGATTAATAATTAATGGATATATCAGGGGATGGTTAACGCAATTCAGTAGATGATTAATAAGATAGTCATTTATCATATGTTTACCCACTAACTAAATTTAACACATTATTAATCATAATTTTAAACTATATTAGCCATTAACCAAAAATTGTCTAATCCAGATGCACGTACATTTTCTGTTTGTGAATCATACAATTGAGTTAAGACGAATACTGAGCTTGGGTTTTTTATGTTCAATATTCTGAAGGGCTGGGCTATACATTTCATGCTAGAGTACCCAAATATAAATTATATTTTTCTTAAATCGTGATGACTTTAACTTTTATATATATATAATTAATGAGATACATCAAACTATACAGCTTTGAAATTGTCAAAGAGTGAAGAATTAAGATAAGTTTTTTTTTTTGCAATAATCTCAAAAAAAAATAAAAAAATAACCACATCATTGCCCCATTCCAAATTATACACATATCTACCTTTTTTTTATCCCCTTAGGAAGTCGGCTTCCCATTGCCGACTTCCCACCTGTTTTTTGTCAACCAAGTTGAATTGTGTTAGATCTTACAGTACCCACTATTCAAGTACCAAGATGTTTGTTTCTTTCTTGTTGTTAAACAAATCTGTAACATGTATTATCTTATCTTTAGGTACCCAAATTGACTTGGGTCCTTTCTTGTTAGTAGTCACTGGACGAGAATGATTTCCATGCTTATTATATATGTATCTAGATGTAGCATGCCCATTCTTTCCACACACTTTGCAAAAGGTGTTGGACGGGCCAGACTTGGTTTTAACATGTTTAGCTTGAGCTTTTGAAGCTCTATGCTGTGTATGTGGTGTTGACTTTTGGTGAGATGCTTCTTGCTTCTCTTTGTCATAACCAATGGCAGATTTATCATGTGGTGACCTAGAGTACCTTAAAATGAGACTAAGTTTATCTCAGCCACCTACAAGCTTCGAGAGAGAGTCTGTCAGATATGTTACATCTTGTTTCAGTTTTGCAACTTCACAAGAAACACCAGGCTCACACTCCATTTTCTCAGTTAGACTGACATTCACTGATTTTAGTATGTCATTTTCATGTTTAAGGTTTTGTTTCTTAATGCAAACCCTATCATATTCTCTAGACAATTTAGAAAATTTCTTTTTGAGACTCATATACTCTCGAGACAGTATGGACGACTCATGCAACAATTCAACAAAAGCATTTTGAAGAGTGAACGGGTCAGGGTCCATTACCTCAGCATCAATGTATTCACTTTCTGATGCAGTGTCTGCCATGAGATATATATTTGTCTCTTCCTCAGCATTATCTTCTTCATCTGATGAAGATAGATCCAGATTCTCCTACAAACCTTTCTTCTTTTTGAAGAATTTTTTTTATCCTTTAGCTCAGGACAATCGGCTTTGAAATGGTCAGGCTTCTTGCTTTCAAAACACAAGGATTGACCTTTTTCCTTGGAGTCTGACTTCTCCTTGAAAAACTTTCTATTAAACTGCTTCCTTCTGAAACCACCTTTCTTTCTCCACATATGTTGAATCTTTCTGGAGATGAATCTGACCCTTCATCACTGTCTGAAGGTCCAGTATCATCTGATGATTGATCAGCAGCTTTGAGGACTTTTGATGAACTTGCTTTCTTTGCCTTTAGGGCAATAGATTTCCCTTTTCTGGAACTTTCTTCTTCATTTAGTTCAAGTTCATGAACTTTGGGTGATCCAATGAGCTCTTCTAGAGAAAGAGTATTCAGGTTTTTAGCTTCCTGAATAGCAGTAACTTTGGGTCTCCATTACTTGGATAAGATTCTCAAAATTTTCCTGACATGGTCTCTATTTTCATAGACTCTACCGAGAGATCTGAGACTGTTGGTGATAGTTTGGAATCTACCAAATATTTGATCTATTGTTTCATGTTCACCCATCTTGAATAGCTCATACTGGTGAACCAGCATACTTATCTTTGATTCTTTCACTTGTGAGGAACCTTCATGAGCTAGGGCAAGAGTATCCCAGATTTCTTTGGCAATGTTCAAGTTGTGAACCTTGTCATGTTCAGATCTGGTGATGACACACATCAAATAATGTTTAGCTTTGAGATTAAGTTGATGTTTTACCTTTTGATCTGCAGTCCAATCTGCTCTAGCAACAGTAGCTCCATCTTCATTTCTGGGCTCAGTATAACCAGTTTCTATGAGCTCCCAGATATCTAGACTTTGTGCATCTGAAAACGCCATCATCCTCTTCTTCCAGTAGTCATAGTCAGTTCCATCGAAGAGAGGAGGTCTGTTGATAGCTTGTCCTTCTGTATCCATGGTTGTTGGATCATACTCCCTCAACACTTGTTAGATGCTCAACCCTTTCGAGGCTGAGCTCTGATACCAACTGAAGTTGACACAGGCAAACACAAGAAGGGGGGTTGAATTGTGTTTGTTAATAATTTTTCTAAATCAACCTTTTAAAACTGTTTTTCTCACACGAGGATATATAAAGCAGATGCACACACTGAAAAAGAACTTTTGAGACTTAACAAAAGCAATATCAAAACCCCGCAGTCAGTATAAACAAATAAAGCTGTAAGAGTTTAAGGATAGAAGATTCACGCGGATGATTTTATCGTAGTTCACTATCTTCCAACCAAAAGCTACGTCCAGTCCCTTCGACTTGAAGGTTTTATCCACTATTTCTCCAAATAGATTACAACCAAGTATTCAACACCTCTCAGGCTACAAGTATTCCTTTCTTACTAAGCCTTTTCAGGCTCTAACTCTAACAAAGATATTTTAACTTAAGATCTTCTTAACTCACTATACGTGAGGATATGAAAGTTTAAGATATGTTGAATATTTTCACAATATTCAAACTAAAGAATACAAACTTTTGCTTTTGAAAGAATGAAAGAAATGAGAGTTTGCTCTCGTAAATATTGGATTGGTAAAAGTTGTTCTTCATCGGTTGAGGTCCTCTATTTATAGTGACATTCTTAATCTTGAAAAGCTTCAACGGTCATTTTGAATTTCCCGTTTGGAGATAGCATTGAATGCACAATATCCATTGTGACTGGTAGCTTGATCGTGGCCAAGCTGAATGAACGTTTTGAATGGTAGAGGGAGTGAGATAATGTTTCCGATTACTCTTTTATTTTAATAAACTTAATTAACACGGGTACAAAATATGCTTTTAACTTCAGAATCTAACATCGATTCAAAAATAACCGATTTCTAAAAGAAGACGATGACAATTTGAAATTAATGCAAATACTTTTAACATCGGTTCTAATTTTAACCGATGTTAAAAGTTTGTAACATCGGTTAAAATTAGAAACCAGTGCCTAAAATTAAACCCAAAGAAAAATAAAAAAAACTCACTAATGTAATGACATCTAAAAGCCTCTACAAAAAATATCAAACTAACCAAAGACATCAGTTGTTTTCCCCGAGAGACTTTATTTCTATTCACTTCCCTCCTTTCTTTTGTGCGCTCTCAACTTTTCGAACCAAATCCCTATTGAGCCACCGTCGAACCCAAACCCCTGCGCCGCTGCTACTCCGAAAGAGAAAGAGGCCACTCGAACCCAAAACCCTGTGCCGCTGCTCCTACTGCCACCGCGAGTTCTCTTCATTCCCTCGAACCTTCACAACCTCACATTGTTGCTCGAGCAACAATCTTGCGCGAAGAAGAAATTGTAGGTAATTCCTCACTGTTTTTGGGCATTGTTAAAATTGTAGGAAACTGAGTCATATTTATGCTTTCTGCCCTAGTTGCTTCAGAACGGCGGGCTCCTTCTCTCCAAGTTAATGGTGTGTTTAATCCCTAAATCCAATTTCAGTTTCAGTTTTTAATTTTTTAATTGTTAGTTCTTTGTTTTGTTGCTGTAGAATTGAGTTTTTGGGTTCCTAAGTAATTTTTATGTAACGAGGTACCTATCTGTCATACAAAGGAAATGTTGATGCTTTTTTAATTTTTATATGTGCGCTGTTTCCTGAGCAGTGAATGGTCTCATGTTGCTTCGGCTGGGTAGCAGCTATTGCCATTGAACTTACATGTTAATTGCTGCCAAACTGTTCTTAAATAATTTCATTACTCAATATCTTGTCATCTAGCATCTTATTCTTGCAATCCTTTGATATCTTGTCATCTCTGTTTTTGTTATATGATGATCTTTGAGAACTAGAAACAATGTTTTCTAAAATACTTATTTTCCGTCTTTGCCATGGGTGCTTTGTTTTGTGTGAGCAAAAACTAAAATCTATCTATTTCAGAACCGTCTTGATACTAAGACATCAAGTGCGAAGAAGCAAATTAAGGAGAGGAAGAATAGAGATAAGAAGATTCATAAATACTAAAGTTTGTAGAATAATTATCTACCTCTTATGCTTTCCTTGTATAATTAAATTATAACATCTGCCATGTGTTGTTTTTGCAGACCAAGGCTGCTGATGCTGCCAAGGCTGGAAAGATGAAATGAGCTTGGAGATACCCTGTTCTGATTTTAAGGTTATTTTGCTTTCGGTGTTATCTAATAGCTATTTTATTTTATGTTCTGTTAGATCTATAGAATGAAATATTTGGCTGTAAGTGTTGTGATCCTGGTTTGATTTATGTCCTGGTTGAACTTGAGATTGAGTACTAGCTTGTTATAACAAGTGGTCTTACCATTTTTTTTATTCGGTATTGAGTGATCATACACTCTAAAATATTATCACTAATTACTAGATGTAAATTTAGTGAAATGAATGAATGATTGTAACTAGCAATGATTACACTATCATTTGACATGTTTGGAAAGTCTTTCTCGGTAATATCTTAATAAGATTTGCTTATTGTTATGTACTAGTTCTTATTTAATTTGGCCTGTTTCATGAAGTCAACCCATTGAGTGGGGCAGGGACAATGGTCATCCATGGTTCCCTTTTTTCCTTTGGGGTGCTTGGCATATGTCTGGCATTACTTATGTGACATTGGACATAGGTGTGATGGCTCACATTCTGAAGTGGAACAAAAATGTTTTTCTTTTACAGGTAAGATTTTGCTCTGCTGACACGGTCAGGAAGGAGTATTTTACAGAGGAAGCCATATAACTTTGAGAGATTGAAAAGGGTTTTCTTTAATAAAGGTGTGTTTTTGGACCATATGAAAAGTTGCAGTAAACATTAAAAACGTACTCTTATATAGCATTTGTCTTGGATTTTCAAAGACCAAACTTGGACCTTTTGGCATTCTTAACATTACTAATGAATATTGATTTGTATGTAAGCAGATGGGGATTAGTACAGTGGATTCCTCTGTTGCGGGTCTTGGGGGGTGTCCATATGCAAAGGGAGCTTCAGGAAATGTGGCTGCCGAAGATGATGTGTACAAATTCCACATGCTGGTGGTGATTTACAAGAAATGTGTTGATATTTTATTTTGAAGTTTCTATTTGATAATGAATTTATGTTATGGGGAATATGTTTTGATGTTTATTTTATTGAATATGTGGTATTCTTTTTTTAAAAAAAAACTGTTTGTAAAATATTTTAGACATCGGTTCTTAGCTAGAATCAGAATCGATGTCTAAAGTAAAGTGCCATTCTTTTTAAAAAAAATGTTGAAAGAATACTTTAGACATCGGTTGGAAATGCTCACATTCAATATCGTCCGTTTCAACATCGGTTCAAAAATCGACTTTAATGATTAATTTTAACTGATGTTAAGTCCATTTTTTGTACTAGTGTAAATTATTATTTATTGACACGTGTGTTTACATATTTGCCCCAGTCACTATCTTCTTATTATAACAATCCAAGTGATTTTACAAATATATCCCAACCACCACCTCCTTTTAATAATAAAGATAAAGGTTTCGTATTATATCCCTACACTAATTAAACCGTAAATCAATTTTCATTTCGTATTATATAAAATTTTACCAAATTGGAAGATCAAAATAGGATTCACATTTAATTTATTATTTTCCATTATCATTCATATTCTTATTCGATGAAAATCTATTTTCCACTTCAAGAGTAAGTACGAGATGCCCTCCTCTGTCTTTTGGGAATCGTCTGACTACAGAACATGGCCACTTTTATATTGGAATCCTTAACATTCTTTTTGTTGTTACGATATGATAAAATTTGTACTAAAAGTTATGAGAATTTTGATATGGAACTGCCTCAACCCTAAAAACTAGTTTGTAAGGTGAGGGTTTGTCCCTTACTTATAAGTATTCTTCAGACCATATTACTATCCAATGTGGGACTCCAAAAAAAATAAAATGAATAAATAACCATGAAAAGAGACAATGCCATATATATGATTATCTTTTCAGATATTACTATTTGTTGAATTTCATGGTTTCAGGATAAAAGGGAGAGGAGAAAGTTGAGAAAAAATGAAAAGTTGTATATTGATAAATGGTAAAAGTAAAAAATACAATGAGTAATCTTGACTTATACAGCCAACTAATTCAAGTAAACTAACTAACCATTAAAACTAATTCTAATTAACTCTAACCAATTCTAATTATCTTAACACTATTTGTTATGACAAGTGTGTTTGCACATTTTTTTTTTTGGCTGAAAAAGAACATAATTAAGAATTATTGACCCTAAAAAAAGATGGATGGGTTGGGCAACTTCATTACATTATTGTGACTTTCCATTGCAACTTCATAGGTCATTCTCTCTGAATGGTTTGGATGAGTCATGCATAGCATCCAAATAGTGACCTTACTATTTCAATACAATGATTAGGGCATCAATGGCACTTTCATATTTATGTATGATTAAAGTGAAGCAAATTCGAAAGCAGCTTGTTCTGGATAACAGGTGCAGCTTCCTGCTAAATTCGTGTTAGTAGTGTGTAATGTTAGTGTAATGGTACAAGCCGAAAATAAAGAGAATTTGGGCTATGGTAGCACAATGCAAGCAACAAATGGAGTATACCAGATTTGGGCTATGGTAGCACAATGCTAGAGAGTATGTCTCAAGAGCTAATGATTTAGAGTTTAGACCACCATTAATCCTTTCAATGCACTAAAAGGAATTGGTACCAAGAAGTTTCAAGAAATGATCAATGCCCGACTCCTCAAGCTCTACCTATCAAATTATTCAAACCTGCCCAGCAAATCAATCTCTATCTGTTCCTCAAACTCTACCTATTTTTAAGGATATTACAATTTGTTAATGCTTGATAGTATAAATTTTTTTTATATTAATCTTTTTTTTTATAATCAAAACATGGTATGTAAAAGCATCGCTATAAGATCTAACACAACTCAACTTGGTTGACACCTTAGATCTTATCCATAATTTGCAGCATACCAAAATATTATTAAAAAATTTATACGTACTAATCTTTTTATCATGGATTTTTTTGGGAAAACTGGAAAAAATAGATTATGCTGATAATCAATTATAGTCATAATCTATTTTTGTTTGGGTATGTTTGTTAAAAAACAATTTTAAGATAATCTATTTCGTTTGGGTGGTGAAAAAAGAATCACCTTTATATAATAAATTACGAAAAATGATATGAAGCAATTTGTATAATTTAATAGTGGTTTGGGGGGAGGGAAATGGGTTTTGGAGTGATAAAATGGAGGTCATGTGTTCAACTCCCCTACTAACATAACAAATACTAAGAATCTAACGTTCGCCTGGAAAAAAGCAACATAAGTATAATGGAATGGAAAATGGAATACTATAGCATAATTTTTTACTCTCATACGTAATAAGTAATAACTATCTTGATAATCCGAATCCTCTCAGTTTTTTTTTTCATTTACCACATGCGGTAGGTTTAGGAAAAATTAAAATCATACTACAGAACTGTTGGATTATTTTCTCCCACATATCAGAGCCGTTGTTTTTGGCTGGAGGGACGCGGTAGGGATTTATGCCGGAGGGAATCCGGATTGCTATCTTGAGATCGCATCAATTACTTTTGTGCATCCATATTTATACGTAATATCACTGGTTAGGTCCAATCGGGTTTTGATAAGTAGTATAACCAAATCATTTGATATTTTGATTTCGGTGGATTTGGTGCTTTGCTATTGCTTATGTGGTGAAGGTTCCCTTTCATTTTTTTTCATTTCTAAAATAGTAGACAGGTCAAATTAGTATTTTGTTTCCATGATATAACAAAAAGGGTTATTTTCAATGGGACAAGGAAGTCTTCGCTCTATCAAAAAAAGGTTAGTCCAGTTAGTAAGAATACGATTCATAATTCACAAGATCGTGAGTTCGAATCTCATTATCGATATAAGGATCTTATTGGTAAGTAATCTATAAATACTTCTGTAAGTGTTTATTGAGCCGTGAGGTCTGTCCTATCCTTCATGCTGACGAGCCTCAAGATCTAACTCACCTAAATTTTAAGAAGAAGAAAAAAAAGGACAGCTTCGGTCTTCTCCCTTTTGCTCCAAGAATCTATCTATCTCATATATATTCTATAGTTTATTTGTGCTCACATATATGAATTTCCCACGTGTCCTCATTCCACTAGGTAGGGCAAAAGTGTCAAGTTATTGCACTTTATTAATGCATATGTCGAAACCATCTCTAATCACTCACAATTCAGCTAGTGATTTACCAATACATACCTTCCTTGCAGATCCAATAACTTTTTTATTTACCGTTACTATGAGAAAAATATATCTTTCATATATCATATGGAGGATTCAGCAAGGTTTTCAGTGAGAATTCTTGAGGAGAAGTTGCAAGTAAAAAGATAGGATGTAATATGTTTTGTATATATTAACATAGGGATATAGAGATGAGTTAAATATAAGTTGCTAAGGATCCTAATTAAATATATAGGCTGATATTATGCCTACAATATTTTCTAACCACTAAAATAGAGCAATTACAGATAATAGATCAATTACAATATTAATGACACAGATATGCCAAATCTCTATGATTCAGTAATTATACGTTAATACTCTCCCTCAAGTTGATGTGTGGATATCTATCACACCAAGCTTGTTAACATGAGATTGAAAGGTTCCTTGTCCCAATGGTTTTGTAAAGATATCTGCAATCTGATCCCCAGTGTGAACATGTCTTGTGCTAATTTCTCCTCTTTGTATTCTTTCCCGAACAGTAAGGCAATCCAGCTCTATATGTTTTGTGCGTTCATGAAATACTGGATTTCCAGCAATATGGAGAGCTACTTGATTATCACATAATAACTTGACTGGCTCAGGATGTGCAACTCGGAGATCATGCAAAAGATATCTTAACCATGTAAGTTCGCAAGTAATGACTGCCATTGCACGATACTCTGCTTTAGCAGATGATCGTGATACCGTGGGTTGTTTCTTAATCTTCAAAGAAACTAGGGAGTTCCCTAAGAACACACAATAACCAGTCACTGACCTTCGTGTAGATTGACAACCAGCCCAATCAGCATCACAATAACCTGTGAGCTTTAATGTCCCATTAGAAGGGGAAAAGAGCCCTTGATCCGGCTCATTATTCAAATAACGAAGGAGGCGAAAAACAGCATCAAGATGAGGTTTTCTCGGCAGTTGCATAAACTGACTGAAAGTGTTAACTGCAAATGTGATTTCTGGTCGGGTGATTGTGAGATGGATCAGTTTCCCGACAAGCCTTCGATAATGTGTTGGGTCATGAAGGGCCTCACCATCCTCTGGATTGAGTTTTATAGTTTGCTCCGTTGGGAATTTTGTGGGTTTGGCACCAAGTAAGCCAGCTTCTTCCAATAGGTCCAGAGTATATTTTCTCTGACATATGGTGATGCCTGTCTTGGCTCGGGCAACGTCAACTCCCAAGAAGTACTTTAGTGAGCCGAGGTCCTTAATCTTGAAACATGTGTTTAGAAATTGTTTCAGATCGTGGATGACTGCCTCATCATTTCCTGTAATGATCATATCATCAACTGTACTGGCCGAGGAATAAAACCCGGTCACCGAGCTTGGATACCCGATCCAACCAAGGCGGGAAGGATAAAATATCGATATTATTAATCCTGATATTATCTTAAATAATCTTATCCGGTTACAAGAGATAATATCCCTTAAATTAAGGATAGGATATTGATATTACCTTTAATAATCCTGATATTATCTAAAATAACCTTATACGGTTAAGAGATCAATTTAAGATATTATCTTAATCAATCCTGAGATTATCTCACACAACCTTATCCGGTTAAAAGAAATAATATCCCTTAAATTAAGGAAATCACATCTCAAAGAAGATTTAAGAGATAAAAAGAAATATATCCAGATCTCTTAAAGGGATGGGGATCCTATTATAAAAGGAGGAGAGCCCAAGAGGGAGACTCACTTTTTACTAACCCCGGTGACTCTCCCTTAAGCGTATTAGAGAAACTAGCTCGACCAAGAGACTATTGAAGAGTCCTTGCTCGCTGGTATTCATCGGATACAAGATTAAGGGATTGAGATCACCATATGGCTAAGGGTTGAACCTAGAACTACGTCTGGCTTTGATTCCCATTGGGATACATAGGACCGGAATACAATATTTTGTCAAGCCCTAATCTAAAACAACCCCCATTGTTCACTCTTGGTTTGACGTTCTACGGCGAGATTCCGGCAAGTCGGATCTCGGTAGGAACATTTGGCGCCCACCGTGGGGCAAGGTAAAACTTTGCCCCGACCGCACCTTCAAGAATAATAATTGGTTGAACCTAAGCTAAGCTTTTGAAGCCATGGCTACACCTTCATTCCTCCTCTGCCTTTCTCTATTGGCTATCACACTTCGCTTTGCTGAGTCGCAATCCTTCAACGGAGTAACTACGGCCTGGTCGCCGACAACCTTCCGACGCAGGATGCCACCGCCAAGCACCTCGAATCCACCACCATAGGAAAAATCTGTCTCTACGGTGCCGATCCCGCTATCATCAGGGCGATGGCCAATTCCGGCATCGGAATCATCATCGTCACCGCCAACAGCGACATTCTGAGCCTGGCCTCCAATCCCAGTACGACGACTCAGTGGGTGAACGCGAACGTGTTTCCTTACTACCCAGCCAGCAACATCACTCTCATTACCGTCGACAATGAGGTGTTAACCTCCGTCGACAAGGGCCTGTACTCGTAGCTGATGCCGGCAATTCGAAATCTCCAAAATGCCCTCAGCTCGGCTTCTCTAGGCGACAGGGTGAAGGTGTCGATGGTGCACTCCATGGGGTGTTGACTCGGTCGGATCCACCGTCAACCGGGTCGTTCAACCCGACGCTCCAAGACACCCTCAAGCAATTGCTGGCGTTTCTCAGGAATAACAAATCGCCTTTTATAATCAACCCATACCCGTTCTTCGCTTAGCAGACTGACCCGAGGCCCGAAATGCAGGCATTTTGTTTGTTCCAACCTAACCACCAGACTGGCTCCAGATTCGAAAAAGAATGAACACCACCGCCATAAGCTCGTCGCCGCCACGTTCTAACTCCGACCAGCCATCACTTCACTCCACGCGATCACTCGACTCCGTCTGAGTGCGCGACGTCAACCACCGGCGAAGATCCATCGCAAACCGACCCCCACTTTATAGAGCAGCATCGTATCCTCAAATCGGATCGTTGGTCTCACCAGGTGCGCTCGATCCGTGAGAGGACGACTGTCATCGCCGCTGTCCCAAAATCGTCCCCTTTCCTGGCCGTATGGTTTGTCCTCAGATCTGCGGAAAAATACATAGATCATATCTCCTCCGCCTGGGACGATCGTGCCGTCGTTTCAGACCTCGCAATCGGCACCCTCAAGCTCACACCCAATTTCCGGTAGCATGAATTTACAGGGCTCGAACGCAACTCCGACTCGGTAACATCGTCGTCGCCGACCGTAAACCCAACTGTCACATACCCGTCACCACCACCTACAACAAAAGTCTCTAGATCTGTAACAAACACAGAAATGAGAGAATCGCTAGCCACCATCGTCATCCTGCTCGGTAACCACCGGGCCCGCCTCCACTCGAACCATGACTCTGGACACACGTTCTTTCTCGGTTTTGAGAGAGCATATCTGCATCAATCGAGGTTGCAGTAGAGATTTGTGGAAAGGGAAGCTCGGCCACCACAGCTCGACCTCAGAGCTCGGCCACCGCAGCTCGGCCTCAGAGAGCTGAAGAAGATGTCTCAGAGAGCTGAAGAAGATATCTTAGAAAGCTCGGCCAGCACAGCTCGGTCTAGGAGAGCTCGACCATATGGGCTTGAGGGAATGCCTAAATCAGAGGCCGCGAAATGCTCAGGTGATATTGTTCTTTAAATACAGGTTAAATCTAATATGACTTGATATGTTTTGCTCCCCGCCTTTAATGTTGTGTTATGTAGCATCATATCATATTATTTACATATCTGAGCAAAGTGATGTTCGGATGATACCACTTCCATAGTCACAAATTTTGCGACTACAAAGTGCTCGACCAAATGCCCACTGCTGCCATTGGCAGAGAGTGTAGGCTACATCATTCCCCGTGTGAACCGCCCAATGCCACACTTGATGATCCACCTTCTCCAGCAAATACGATGTTGTCGGCATTGAAGACACACTCCGTTGTAACGATGGCTTCCTCTGTCTCGTTTCTGTGTAGACGCCCTCAAACTCTGATCTAAGGTTGAGCTTCGCTCCCTTGAAAATAACAGGTCGAAGCTCCGTGCTTCCCTTTCCACAAGGTCGAGCTTCGGCTTCCTTAAAAACTCACAGTTCAGCTCCGGCTCCCGAAAGGTCGAGCCAAAACTCCCTCTCAAAATTTGACTAAGAGGAAGAGCGAGTCGGAGCTCCTCAAATTAAAACCATAGAGGTCGAGTTAGGCTCCCTCTATAAAAATCATAGAGATCGAGCTTAAGCTCCATTTAAATGGAAGAGTGTGGGGGAGAACATCTCCCTTGGAAAATAAAGTTCCATCAGCTCGAGCACTCAAACACCATACTAACTCACAAAAAACAAAATAGCCTAAAAAGGTGACCGGGCTAAAATCGATCGAGCTGCGGTCGAAACGCCGAACCTAAAGAGGCAAGAGCCTAAAAAGGTGACCGAGCTAAAATCGACCGAGCTGTCGTCGAAACGCCGAACCTAAAGAGGCAAGAGCCTAAAAAGGTGACCGGGCTAAAATCGACCGAGCTGCGGTCGAAACGCCGAACCTAAAGAGGCAATAGCCTAAAAAGGTGATCGAGCTAAAATCGACCGAGCTGTTGTCGAAACGCCGAACCTAAAAAGGCAATAGCCTAAAATGGTGACCGAGCTAAAATCGACCGAGCTATTGTCGAAACACCGAACCTAAATAGGCAAGAGCCTAAAAAGGTGATCGAGCTAAAGTCGACTGAGCTGTTGTTGAAACGCCAAACCTAAAGAGGCAATAGCCTAAAAAGGTGACCGAGCTAAAATCGACCGAGCTGTTGTCGAAACGCCGTACCTAAAAAGGCAAAAGCCTAAAGAGGTTGACTGAGCTGAAAATCGACCGAGCTCAAATTCGAAATGCCGGGTCTAAAAGGGTGAAACTAATACCTAAAGAGGTTGACAGAGCTAAAATCGAAAGGCCGAACCTAAAAAGGTAAGAAAGAAAAACATGAAATAGTTAACTATGATAGGGCCGAGCTCAAAAAGCTCACGAGGCCAAATTAAAACACCAAGCACAAAAGGCGAGTAAGAACTTAGGAAATTTAACCGAGTAAATCCAAATACTGGGTTAAATACCGTAAGTATGAAGTCTTTATCATTCATAAAGCAAAAGTACATAAGGCATTGCCAAGAGTACAAAATATCTTAAAAATTTGCTGAGTTACTCATGGGCATTCCCATAAGCAAAGACCCCATCAAGGTTGGAACCAATAGTGTCTTCTGCTTGCGAAAGAGCAACCGAGGATGGCTCGAGCACGACCACTTCAGTTCCTCTGTTCTCCTCCTCTCCCCCAACCTGCTCTTCATTATTCTCCTCTTCCTCATCATCGAGCTCGGACAAAGGAACCATTATGCCATCTTTATTAAAATCCTTATCCACACCGGTTCTCGATAGATCAGAATCAGGAAGAAAGCGCTAGATTTGTTTTCTAGCACGCGAGAACCCAGAAACGCGTTCCCTTATAATCTGGGCTTTAGCTTCCTTCAACTCGAACTGAAGCTTGCAATTGGCTTTTTTCTTAGTAGCAAGAAACTGCTGAAGATTGTCAAGGCAAAGCTTTAAAGCCTTGGCAGCCCTCTGAAAGTCAATCCTTTCATTTTAGAGAGCTCGGATTGAGGAGAGGAGTTGGTCTTCTCAAGCTCGACATTTCGAGTTTTCAATTGCCCAATTAGCCGAGCTTGCTCTTCGCACTTTGCCACTGCTTTTTCAAGCTCATCCCCGTGCGCAAAGTTCGGGCAGTTTCCGCCTTCATGCTTTTCATTATTAGAAATCTCGCAGCTCGAAACACGGGTAATGGAGGAGACTCGGAGAGCATAAGCGGCCGCGACTTTCATGCTCGCGTCAGGGCCCTATTCTAGTAAAAACCAAGCATATGCTAGCTTAATAACTTGAGAATCCACTAAAGGGCCCGAGCTAAAATTGTCTAGACAAGAACAAAGGGCAGAAGCCCAAAAAGCAAAGGTCGAGCTATGCTCCCTCGCACTACGCACTGGAAAAAGTCGAGGTCGAGCAATGCTTCCTCCCTTGCGCTAAAAATCCTAGACCGAGCACAACACCTTCGCACCAAGATAATGTCCACAGCAGATCATAGACCCAAGATTTGAAGGAAATCCTGGTAGCGTTCGACCTAATAAGCTGGAATCCCAAGTAAGACTTGGCTCCGCACAAAACTCCGAGCAGTGCTCGGTCAAGTAAGCCGATAACCCAAGAAAGACTTGGTTCTACAAAAAACAGATTTCCGAGCAATGCTCCCACAAATCATAGTCCAAAGTCCTCGGCACCAAAAAGCGTGTTAAGATATGCGGGTTGACTTTTAAGCTCTTTCGCTTATTTCAAGCTCGGAGCTTGGGGGGCTTATGGGGATAAAAGAAGGATATTCTCAAAAATTACAGAGAAAGGATATCCCTTAGCCTACAGCTCGATTGTTATTATGAAGAACTGGTATGAAAACTATTTTCTCATACAAATTGGAAAAGATATTAGTTTATTCTGAGACACACCTTCAAGATCGGTAAAAATAATGACATTCAAGGTCAAGTTTCAAGTTAGTGGGTATTTCAAAATCCACCAAATGAAAGGGTTAAGAGCTACTCGAATAAAATGTTAAGAGCTCTCAAAAGGATGAAAGACCGAGCTACATTCGGAAAAAGGTGAGTCAAGTTCAAACTCTCAAGATAAGGCTCGAGCCTGAATCATTGATAAGTCGAATCTCAGCAACCAGCTTCTAAACTTGTCTTAAACAAAGGTAAGATTGAAGTATCTTCTGTTCAGAACATGTTACTGGCCGAGATGTGAACCTCAACCACTAAACTCGAGTACTGCCCGAGATGAGAAACTCGGCCACCGAGCTTGATTAGTCGAAGTAAGAGGATCTATACAAATCCTGTACTTTATCGACACTAAGGACAAGGGAGGCTTCTTTCATAAAGCTTTTGCGCTCTTCTGAGCTCAAAGCTTGGGGAGCTTATATATTGGTCGAGATGTTAAACTCGGTCACCGAGCCTACCAAACTAAAATATTGGACGAGAAATAAAGCTAGATCACCAAACCCAAACAATCAAAGGGAAATGATTACTAGACTCGCCCACCGAGCCCGCTGAACTTAAGAATTGGCCGAAATATAAAGCTCGACAACATTGAAACGTGAAGCTCGGTCGCCCGAGGTGTTCACAGAAGTAAAAGATGTATATAGACCGAAGTGTGAAGCCTGGTCACTTACCTTGCCAACTTGAAAGGCTAAAGAGACCAAGTTTCTAACCTCGTAAGGCCGAGGTATCAAGCTCGGCCACCAGGGAAATCAAAAGAAAGGATTGTTAGGCCTACTTTCCAAAGCCGCTAAACTCGAATGTTAGCCGATGTAAGAAGATTGGCCATCGAACTGTGGCAAAAAGGTGAGAAGTCTTACTCAATAAATCCTGAACTCGGATAATTTTAAAGCCAAGCTCGGCTCCTGTCATGAAAACTTCTACGCTCCATTGAGCTCCAAGCTTGGGGGGCTTGTGTACTGGCCGAGGAATAAAACCCGGCCACCGAGCTTGGATACCCGATCCAACCAATGCGGGAAGGATAAAATATCGATATTATTAATCCTGATATTATCTTAAATAACCTTATCCGGTTACAAGAGATAATATCCCTTAAATTAAGGATAGGATATTGATATTACCTTTAATAATCCTGATATTATCTCAAATAACCTTATATGGTTAAGAGATCAATTTAAGATATTATCTTAATCAATCCTGATATTATCTCACACAACCTTATCCGGTTTAAAAAAATAATATCCCTTAAATTAAGGAAATCACATCTCAAAGAAGATTTAAGAGATAAAAGAAAATATATCCAGATATCTTAAAGGGATGGGGATCCTATTATAAAAGGAGGAGAGCCCAAGAGGGAGACTCACTTTTCACTAACCCCGGTGACTCTCCTTTAAGCATATTAGAGAAACTAGCTCGACCAAGAGACTATTGAAGAGTCCTTGCTCGTTGGTATTCATCAGATACAAGATTAAGAGATTGAGATCACCGTATGGCCAAAGGTTGAACCTAGAACTACGTCTGGCTTTGATTCCCATTGGGATACATAGGACCGGAATACAATATTCTGTCAAGCCCTAATCTAAAACAACCCCCATTGTTCACTCTTGGTTTGACGTTCTACGGCGAGATTCCGGCAAGTCGGATCTCGGCATGAACATTAACATATAATAAGATAGCAGTATAAGATGTACCATCAACTTCGATAAACAAGGAATAATCAGCTTTTGACCGTTGGAAACCGATATTAGCTACATATGAAGAGAATTTGTGAAACCAGCTTCGAGAGACTTGCTTAAGTCCATAAAGGGACTTATTAAGTCGACATACAAGCTTCTCCCCCTGTCGACGAAAACAAGGTGAAGGATGCATATAAACCTCCTCAAGTAAGTCACCATGGAGGAAGGCATTTTGGACATCCATTTGGTGGAGATGCCAATTCCGAATAGCAGCAACGGCCAAGAGGCAACGGACAGTAATGAGTTTGGCAAACGGAGCAAAGGTCTCTCTATAATATATGCCCTCTCTTTGGGTGAAGCCCTTGACAACAAGCCGAGTTTTGTAACGGTCAATGGAACCATCCGATTGGTATTTTATTTTGTATATCCATTTGCAGCCAATGGGAGAGTGACCAGCAGGTAGAGGCATCATGATCCATGTGTTATTGTCTTCAAGAGCTTGGATTTCGGATTGCATGGCAGCAACCCATTTCGGATATGTACAAGTTTGCTCATAGGAGGTAGGCTCAACCAAATGAGAAATATTGTGAATAAACTTCTGATGGGAGGTGGATAGTTGTGAATAGGAAACATACCTATGCAATAGGTGTCTTGTGTGGAGCGTGGTGGAGGATGAGACTGGCCCAGGAGCAAGAGGAGCAGCATGATAGGTGTGATAGTCTTGAAGTTTGGATGGGGGTTTGGAGGGGCGATTGGAACGGCGCAGGGTTGGTGGTGATAAGGGATTAGTAGGTGAGATGGATTGGGTATCATTAATAGGGTCTTGTGTTGGTGGGTTTATTTCTTGTGAGGAAGGCATGTTTGGTGGGGGTTCTGTACGAGAGGTGTCGTGTAGTGGAGAGATGGAATGGGTGTCGTTATTAAGGTCTTGTGTAGGTGAGGGTATTTCTTGTGAGGAAGGTGTGAGTGGTGGAGGTTCTGTGTGGTGGGCCAAATTGGGTAGGTTGGGCTCAGTTTGTGGGTTGTGAATAGATGGGTTAGGTAACACAATATGGTCATCTTGGGTTTCTGGTGGTTCATGGAAGAGGGGAAATGTTGTTTCATGAAATAAAACATCACGTGAGGAAAAAATCTGATGAGTTTCAAGATCAAGGACTTTGTAACCTTTTTGTCCTTAAGGGTAGCCAAGAAATATACACCGTCTTGCTCGAGCATCAAATTTGTGTTTGGGATTGAGGTTGGTAGCATAACATAGACAACCAAAAGTTCGAATATGTGAATATGAGGGTGGTGCACCATGGAGGAGTTCATAAGGAGTTTTGAGGGACAACAATGGTGTTGGTAATCGGTTAATTAGATAGCAAGTTGTTTGTATGCTCTCTCCCCAATATTTTAAGGGTAAGTTTACTTGGAAACGAAGTGCTCGTGCAACATTTAAGAGATGACGGTGTTTTCTTTCGATAGCTCCGTTTTGTTGGGGAGTGTAAGGACAAGTATGATGAAAGGTTATCCCGTGATCATTGAAATATGATTTCATAGATAGGAATTCAGCTCCATTGTCTGAACGGAAAATTTTAACCCCACAATTAAATTGAGTTTTGATCCATGAGAAAAAAATATCATAATAAGGATTGAGTTTCAGATTTAAAAGACATAAGGTGAACCCATGTAAATCGGGAAAAATCGTCAACAATAGTGAGAAAATATTTTGCTCCTGTGTGGGAATTTATTTTATGAGGTCCCCAAATGTCATAATGTACTAAATCAAAAGGTGCCCGTGATGAAATGGAACTAGAAGGAAAAGATAATCGAGTTTGTTTAGATAATGGACAAACTTCACAAACATGTTTATTATCAAAATTTATTGCTGCTGTGGATTTGGACAAGGCTTGGTGAGGTGTGGTGGAAGGATGGCCAAGTCTTTGATGCCAGAGGCTGGATGCATTGTTGACACGGTGTGCAAGATGAGAATTTTGATTTGGTGAGAGGTAGTAGAGACCATTATACTGCTTGCCCAGGCTAATCGTCCTCTTCGTATCCACGTCTTGTATGACACAAAAATCAGGGAAAAAAGTTACTATACATTTTAGAAGCTGAGTAAGCTTGCTCACAGAGAGCAAATTGACCCTGAAGTTAGGTACATGTAAAACTCCATCAAGCTTTAAATCTGTAGATAATGTGAGTGATCCAATAGAATTGATTTGTGCCTTTCCCCCATTAGGCAAATTTACAAAATCACAAGACTTAATCATGTTTGTGGGTTCTGAATTACAGATGTGATCTGCGGCCCCACTGTCAACTATCCAATATAGAGTGGTGGGAGGATTTTGTTTACCTGCAACATTTGCAAATGCATTACCATTCTTTCCATTGAGCATGGCCATTATCTGATTGTATTCTTCAGTTGTGAAAGTTGGGCCCTCTTGGTTGATTGGTTGTGCTTTGAATGGGTTTGATATGGTGGAATTGTCGGCAGCAACTCTTCTATTTCTGGGCTGGATCTTTTTTCCATGAAATTTGTGACCCACTGGAAAGCCATTCAAATAATAGCAATTTTCCACAGTGTGTCCCTCTAGGTCACAATATGTGCATTTGAGTGCTTTCTTCGACGCCCCTCCGGTGCGAGAGAAAGGAGTTTCTCATGTGCCGCTGCCCTTGGATGTTTTCCTTGCCTGACTTGTGACCATGGCTTGAAAATCGTTGCTGGTTCCTTCACGACGTGCAACAACACCGAGTTGTCGTTCATGTTGCAAAGCCATAGAAAAAGCTTGTTGGGTATTTGGTAATGGTTTCATCATTAGTATGTTGCTTCTCATTGTAGCATAGGTTTCATTCAATCCCATAAGAAATTGCATAAGCTTCTCCTTTTCCACTCTTTCATTGAACTTCTTCAGTCCTTCACAAGTGCAGGTGAATGATTCCTGATAAGAGGCCAACTCATCCCACAAAGCTTTCTTCCTATTGTAGTAGACCGAAATTGGATCCGTACCTTGTCAGTGTTCAACAATCTCTTGTTGAATTTGGTAAATTCTTGATTCATTGCCTTGTGAAAATTGATCACTAAGATATTTCCATGCGGCAGCTGCTGTATCCATGTAGATCACGCTAGATGCAATTTTTGGACTTACTGAATTCAATATCCAGGACAAGACCATGTCATTGCAGCGTTTCCAGGAATGAAGGGTTTTGTCTGTGGATGATGGTTTCTTGATGGATCCGTCAATTAACCCAATCTTATTCTTTGCACTAAGGCTGATGCACGTGGCTCGACTCCATTGTCCATAGTTGTGTGGCTCAAGGAGTTTGGAGACCAAGATAAGGCTTGGGCTATCTGAGCTGTGCAACGTGAGTAAGGTGGTTTGGTTTTATGTAGAGTCACCAGGATCGGTGCTCTGATACCATAAAAAGATGGGACGTAATATGTTTTGTATATATTAATATAGAGGTACATAGGTGAGCTAAATACAAGTTGCTAGGAATCCTAATTAAATATATAGGCTGATATCATGCCTACAATATTTCCTAATCACTAAAATAGAGCAATTACAGATAATAGATTAATTACAATATTAATGATACAGATATGCCAAACTCGTATGATTCAGTAATTATCCGTTAATAGAAGTAAAGAGACTAATCAAACCTGTCAATCGTAATTTGAGCAATGGAACAGAAAAAGAATAGACCTTCTGAGTAAAGAAACAGTAACTGCAGAGGATTATAAACATATGAATGCAAAGCAAAGCATAACATACAGATAGTATAATAAAACACAATGAACTAATCGGTTTACACTGAACGATTGTACCAGTGAAACATAAAGTACTAGGGGTTTTCACTGAAATGTTGTACCATTAAAATATCAGTGACGTTATATAGCATAAAACTTGATAAAATAGATTATTCAAGGTCTACGCCAAATTTCGAAAGCAGATTGATTTCTCTTTAAGTAAGTTTTTAAATTTGAGTCTTGCAAAAAATAAGTGGTAAATCTTTATTTTATCTTTTTAAATGAATCTTTTTTACTCAAATAAATCAAAATTTAATAATTTATTAATATTGAGAATTTTATTAAAAAAACAAAAACTTTGAAAAGACCACACAAAAAACATAAGGTAGTCCTTCATCGATGCCCCTCCTTTTACCTGGATAGATCCAGATAACAAACGTGCTCCTAGAGAGGGTACGAGCATCGTTTTTTTAGGGGTTTTCACGGATCGATTTGGATCTATTTTGAGATAAAAAGTTATCTGATCCAAAGATTAAAAAGACATACGGATCGATTTGGATTGCTCTCTTAAAAAATTTAGGTTGGTCCGATCCAATTAAATGCGATTTGAATTGGATCGGTTTTTACAGACACATCATTACATATTTATATTACTCCAAAGAATCAAGATTGCAAGCTAAATTGAACAAAATCTGAAACAATTATATACTTGTTGATACATTCTGTAATAATATTTCATAAAATATGTATAAAATAAAAAATATCATCATCATCTAGTTTCAAAACATATTTTATTTATGTTTAGAACAGTAGAAATAATAAAAGTTACGTCAAATCAAACTGGTAAGCATTATTATGAGGAGAAAAACCAAAAAAAAAAAGTGTTAAAAATAGAATATATATATATATATATATATATATATATATATATATATATATCCAAAATCCGATCCGATCCAATCGGTTTTCACAAAACAAGATCCAAAAAAAGCTAATAGACGTCGGTTTTTAGTTTTTTTGGATCGATTTTAGATTTTTTTTTTGGATCAATTTGAATATGAATATCCCTAATTCTTTTTGTTGTTGTGGCTTGTGCGCCTAACTGTAGGAGCTCTTGCCCACATGTAATACCAATACTCATATTTTGACAACATATGTGTTATTTGTATAATTAAACGAGACAATTTTTGGGACAACTTTTTGTCGGTGATTAATTTAGTTGAAAATTATGGTTAATGATATCTTAAACTTGGTTAATAGGTATATATATATATAGTAAATGAGTAACTCATTAATTATACACTAAACTGCATTAATAATTAATGGGTATATCAGGGGATGGTTAATGCAATTCAGTATATGATTAATAAGATAGTCATTTATCATATGTTTATCCACTAACTAAGTTTAACACATTATTAATCATAATTTTAAACTATATTAGCCATTAACCAAAAATTGTCTAATCCGGATGCTCGTACATTTCTGTTTGTGAATCATACAGTTGAGTTAAGACGAATACTGAGCTTGGGTTTTTTATGTTCAATATTCTCAAGGGCTGGGCTATACATTTCATGCTAGAGTACCGAAATATAAATTATATTTTTCTTAAATCGTGATGAGATACATCAAACTATACAGCTTTGAAATTGTCAAAGAGTGAAGAATTAAGATAAGTGTTTTTTTTTTTTGCAATAATCTCACCAATTTTTTTTTTTTAAACAAATCATTGCCCCCTTCCAAATTATATACAGATCTACCTTTTTTTTATCCCCTTAGGAAGTCGGCTTCCCATTGCCGACTTCCCACCTGTTTTTTTATTAGTTAAAACGGAAAAAAAAAGGACGAGACATTAAAAAAATATATTGTAGAAGGGAAGCTGGCTTTACTATTACCGAACTTCTCAATTGATTGTAAAAACGGGGGCATGTGCGTATATAATTTGTAATGTAGGGTATTCTTGTACTTAGCTTTCTTTTTCAGGTTATTTGAAAGAAAAAAAAACCCGAATTAAATTGTATTTTATCAGTTTAACAATAGAAAGTTCAATCATTATAAATTTCTAAAGTATCAAGGGTACGAGTTTAGTCTAGAAGTGTCACTACAAGTAGGACAATTATTCTTATTAACTGGTCCGAGAATCACCCACAATGGCTCCCAATTTGAAGGGCACGCTATCAAAACATTTTGGAAGGACCCCTGTTAGGGGTTATGTATCTGAGAGATTTTCAAAATCCTTATTAAAAAGTTGTTTGGTAATGATTAAATTAATATAATGATGTATAGTTGATATACAAATGTCGATTGGTAGAGTGATTGAGTCCCTTCAAGACTTGAACACGGTACCTAAAGGTTGATGGGACGCATCCGACTGATGCTTTATGTCAGTTAATGAACGTTAATACTACTTATGTATCGAATTTGACCATTTGTGGAACTTTTGAAGAGTTGTTTTCTTTCACCAAGTGACATGAGTTGATCTATAAATATAACCATCTGCATGCAGTAATTGACACGAAAAACTCAGAATCTCTCAACCATTCTTCACTAAAAATCACCTTCTTTTCTCCCTTATGTGCAAAGAGAGTTAAGGAGACTATTGTTCTGTAAACTGTCATTGTCGATACGCTTGATTTAGGGTGTGCAAACCAAACCAAGGTTCTCCATTGTATCCTGAAGGGGATTCACCAGTTACACATGTTGCATCCAATCTACGAGGAGAGATCGGTAGGGGCGAATCGAACCTAAAGCCTAGTGTCTTCACATGCCTTGGAGATTGTATATTATCATTATTCTCTTCTTCTTTGTTGCAGATACATACCCCATTCTCTAACAATGTATTGTGCCGAAAAGCGAGGTAACCATTACATTACATCAATTTGGCCAAAAATACGCACAATGACTTCTCATTTGGAGGGCACTCACCGACAAATCATTTCGAGTGGATCACTTGTTAAAGGCCATATATTGGCAAACTTATTATATACGAGTTAGTTTCTTAATTATTCAATACCATACTTGTCATTACCCATATATTACCCACTATTCAAATATATCGAACAATTGCTTATACCACAACAAACATCATGTTCTATAACTCAATAAACCACACCTTAAGTTATTCAGATTAGCATGTAACAGGAAACCTTTCAACACGAAACATCATTTGTTTATACTCGATCATCACAAGAGGATACTCAACAACATTTTGACCTTTGTTGTCACTCTTTCGATGAAGTTGATTTCATTAGTGATCTATTGAGTGTGAATGTTGGGAACCTAGAGTCGACCAATGTTTATTTTTAGAACCTATACTCATTTGATGCTCCATCATTTTCTCACCCTGTTACTATTAGTTCTTCTACATGTTATCAAAAGCACTATGCCCAGGAATTTTTCTATCTCACACACTCATAAACTCAAGCAGCATAAGAAGAAGAGGAGAATTTCACCCATTCATTTAATTCCTTAATGCATTACAAAATGGTACAATAAGGTAGTCTTTTATAGGTAAATTTCATACAATAAAATAATATATACTTTTCTTAATCCTTAAGCAAAATACAAAACCAATTTGAAGACCACCTCCCTTAAATCAAGCTTGTATCATTCCAAGCATTTTCTTCAACTTGTAAAATAACTCAACCTTCAATAGCTTTGTAAAAATATCTGCAACTTGTTCTTCAGTAGGACAATACTTGATCACCACTTCTTTCTCTTCTACCAACTCTCGTATTTTGTGAAACAAAATATCTATATGCTTGGATCGTCCATGAAAAACTGGATTTTTATACGATGCAATTGCAGACTTGTTATCACAAAGTATTTCTATTGGAGTGCTCTGCTTCTCATGTAATACTTCAAGAATTCTTCTCAACCACACTGCTTGTGTAGCACAACTGGTTGCTGCTATATATTCTGCTTCGGCCGTAGAGAGTGCAGCAACTGGTTTTTTCTTCAAAGACCAAGATATTGCGTCCGTGCCAAGATGGAATATGTACCCTAATGTGCTTTTCCGTGTCTCCATATCTCCGGCCCAATCACTATCTGTGTATCCAACAAGATTCACATCATTATTATTTGCATAAAAAATTCCATCAGTCAGAGTATCTTTGATATAACGAAGAATTCTCTTTGCTACTTGTAAATGGCAAACACGTGGATCTTCCATAAATATGCTAAGCAGTCCCACTCCAAATACAATGTCTAGTCTGGTTGCAGTTAAATATCTCAAACTTCCAATCAAGCTCTTGTAGTAGGTTGAATCCACCCTTTTGTCTTCATTTTGTCTAGTAAGCTTCAATTTCTCCTCAACTAGTGTTGAAACCGGTTTTGAATTCTCCATCTGAATTTCTTCAAAATATCACCTGCATATTTCTTCTGAGAAATAAAGATTCCATCATTCTGCTGAACGACCTCAATGCCAATAAAATAGGACATTAGGCCTAAATCTGTCATCTCAAAGCAGCTTATCACAGCCTCCCTGAATTCTGCAATCACCTTTGGATTATTGCCAGTGAAGATTAGATCATCAACATAAAAGCACACAATGAGAATATCTCCAGGATCAACAAATTTAATATATAAAGTATGCTCAAAAGGGCATCTTTCAAAACCATG
Organism: Sophora flavescens; assembly: GCA_030762895.1. Lineage (NCBI taxonomy): Eukaryota > Viridiplantae > Streptophyta > Magnoliopsida > Fabales > Fabaceae > Sophora > Sophora flavescens. The sequence goes on along the minus strand of CM061064.1, from coordinate 217,436,235 downwards.
TTGCACAAAGTAGGAACCAATCTTCTTGTACCACACTCTTGGTACCTGCTTCAACCCATACAACACTTTCTTCAATCTGTAAACTTTGTCTTCTTTTCCTCTTACTACATATTCTGCAGGTTGTTCAACATACACTTCTTCTTCCAAAGTACCATTCAGAAAAGAAGATTTAACATTCATTTGATATATTTTCCAATTATTTTGGGCTGAGAGAGAGATAATCATACGAATTGTATCTAATCTTGCAACAGGAGAAAATACTTCAAAATAATCAATACCTGGTTTTTATTTATATCCTTTCGCCACCAACCTTGCTTTAAAGCAATCAATCTCTCCATTGGGCTTGTACTTTGTTTTGTACACCCACTTCACTCCTATTGGTCTTTTGTCTTCAGGAAAATTTGTCAGCTCCCACGTTTCATTCTTCTCAATGGCATGAATTTCATCATCCATTACTTTTCTCCAATTCTGGCTATTTGAGGCTTCTTCAAAAGTCACTAGTTCACAACCTGCAAATAAGGCAAAGTTGATAATTTCTTCATCAGATGGGTCATTATCGTTATCCACAACATAATCCTCCAATCTAGATGATAATCTGCGATGCCTGTGAGGTCTGCTAGATGATTCTGGTTGAGGCACTGGATCTTCCTGACCATATTCTTCATCATAATTTTCAGAAATCACCACTGGCTCCTTTTGGGCTTTTGAATGCCAATCCCATACTCCTTTTTCGTCAAATGTCACGTCTCGACTGATAATCACCTTCTTTGTCTCTGGATTGTAAATTTTGTACGCCTTTGAGTTTGTGCTATAGCCAATGAAAATACATTTTTCACTTTTGTCATCCAGTTTCTTCCCGAGCTGATCTGGTACGTGGGTGTATGCAATACATCCAAAAACTCTGAGATGCCGTATTGAGGGTCTCCTTCCACTCCAAGCTTCTTCTGGTGTTTTGTCACGAACACTCTTTGATGGACACCTATTTAGTATATACACTATCGTAGCAACTATTTCTGCCCAAAACTCCTTAGGCATTTGTTTAGATCTCAACATGCATCTCACCATGTCCATGATAGTTCTGTTATTCCTTTCAGCAACTCCATTTTGTTGAGGCGAGTATCTAGTCGTTAATTGATGTTGGATTCCATGCTGCTCAAAGAAATCTGCACAGGCAAGATACTCTTGGTCTCTGTTTGTTGAGTGCTTTAATTTTGCAGCCATTTTGCTCTTCTACATACGCCTTGAATGTCTTAAAGGCATCACAATCTTCTGATTTTTGCTTCAAGAAATACACCCAAGGTTTTCTGCTAAAATCATCAATAAAAGTAATAAAATACCTGCAACCACCATGTGTTGGCACCTCAACCATACATAAATCCGAGTGAACAATCTCCAACAGCTTTCTCGCCTTCCAAGATCTTCCAGATGGAAATGATTCTCTGTGCTTTTTGCCCATTTGACAAGTCTCACAGACTCCATCAAGAATATTCACAACATGCAAACCAGAAACATATTCTTTTCGTGATAGATAATCCAAACCATAAAAAAGAAAATGTCCAAAACACATATGCCACAACCAATCATCATCTGGAATTATTGAATTCAAGCAAGAAAATTTTTCATGTTGAATTTTCAAAAGGAATAGACGGTTGGGAGTCATTCTTACCTTTGCAATAAATTTTCCACTTCTGTCAATCAACGTGCAGTAGCCATGATGAATTTGCATGTTGTAACCTTTCTCTGATTGTTGTCCCATACTCAGTAGATTGTGATGAAGACCAGGAGTATAGAAAACATCATATATAAAGTTTTGAGAACCATCTTTAAATCTGATAGCAATTCGGCCTTTCCCCACAATTGGAATATTTGTGTTGTTCCCACATTTTACTACTGACCGGACATTTTCATCTAGTGAAGAAAACGATTGATTTTCCCCACACATGTGATTACTACAACCAGTATCCAAATACCAGATATTTTCATCTTCAGCAGAAATATTGCTCGCCAAAAATAAACTTTGTGGGCTATTAGAATTCTCACCAATATTTTGATATTGATTTTCTGGAACGTTTGCCTGGTAATTGTTTTGAGTTCTGAATCTGCAGTTTGAAGCTTTGTGTCCAAACTTTCCACATTGAAAGCAATTAAAATTATCTCGTCCTCTTCCACGGTTGGTAGGCCCAAAATTATTTCCACCTCTTCCTTGATTTGGTGGTCTGAAATTGTTGTCTCTCCCTTGGTTGAAATTTCCACGACCTGTTCCTCTGAAATTTCCTCTGCCCCTGCCTCTATAGTTTCCTCTTCCTCTTCTATTGAAATCACGACATCTACCATCTGCACTTGACTGGATTCTGCAATATTGTTGAAATTCACCTGGCTTTCCAAAGCTTCTTCGTTTGTCTTTTCTGTCTTCTCCAAGATTCTACTAACGTGGCTTTCAATGCTTCCCTACAACTCTGCAATCTTCATGGTAGCTGTGTGGTGGGAATCTAGTATTGTAGTCACCATATGATCAAACTTCATCGGCATGGTACGAAGAATCTTTTCAACCACCTTGCTATCTGGGATGTCTTCTCCATACACCCTCATCTTGTTAACAAGATCTGTGACACGTGAAAAATATTGTTCTACGGTTTGAGTTGGACATCTCATACCTTTCATATTCTCTACGCAGGGATTGTAACTTGGATTTCTGGTCTTTTTCTACTCCTTTGTATGACAACTTCAAAATATTCCATGCTTCTTTGGCGGTTTTGGCATTTTCTATTTTGCCAAAAACTGAATAATCAACTCCTTGGTGAATTTGTGACAACGCCAATTGATCCCTCCTTTGAGCGGTTGCATCAGTTCCTTCTTGTAATCCTGGTTCAACAAAGCTCTAAATACTGTGAGCCTTAAAGTGAGTTGACATCAAAATCTCCCAATAACTGAAATCAAGTTTCCCATCTAACTTGGGACCGGACCACACAATATTGTAATTGGTGGCCATATCTCTTTCTCAAAGTATATGAACTAAAAGGAAATTGGATACGGTGAGAACTATCTTGTTTCTCACAACACTCAGAAATTGGCGCTGGACTTAACCAACTCTGACACCAATTTGTTATCAAAAGCACTATGCCTAGGAATTTTTCTATCTCACACACTCATATACTCAAGCAGCATAAGAAGAAGAGGAGAATTTCACTCATTCATTTCATTCCTTAATGCATTACAACATGGTACAATGGGGTAGTCTTTTACAGGCAAATTTCATAAAATAAAATAATATATACTTTTCTTAATCCTTAAGCAAAAGACTTCAAATCCAATTCAAACACTATTTACTTATTCAATTCAAACTCTACTCCTTGGTTAGTCAAAGTTCAAGTCAAATTTACTACTCAAGTGGTCTTCAAATTTGTTTTGTATTTTGCTTGATTTAATTATCTAACATACACCAAATATGGGTGACTTAAAAAGTGATTAGCCACATCAAATCATCGATTTCTATTTAAAGGAAGCTATAGAACAAGAGGAGCCACTTCTCAATGATGATGAACCATAATAGCAAACGATAATGCACAATAAATAAATGTCGAGAACTTCTAATTTTTACACGCAGACATGCAAGAGAACAAAGGCCCGACAGCTTATAAACAGTTTTTTATGGTTGTATAAACATCGTTAAAGAACAAACACGTACTAACAACAAAAGAAATTGAAAAATTGTAGTTCCTCGTGGATTTTGATGTGCAGAAGCCCACAAAAAATGGGCCTTGAACATTAGCTTCCTCAAGCCCGAAAGATGAAATTGTAGTGGATCTCAGGCTTCCAGCAAATTAAACAAGTGCGGAGGCTCAAATAATTAAGTTGGGCCCAAGAAGCCTAAAATTTACAAATTGGTGATACTCTTACTTTAGGCCTTAGGTCGCATGGCCGGTCTCGTTACCTATCAACCAACCAATGGATGAATATGCACTATGTTTATCTGTGTCCACCCAACCACCACCTTTAGGTAGTTTAATCAGTAAAATAGAAAGAAAGAAGGCGACTTAAATTAACCATCTGGCCCTTAAGAGCATTGTATCGCCGTGATTATCATCATTTTTATTTTAATTATAAGTATTATATATAATTATTATTAGTAGGATCTAATTGATATGATTTTCAAAAATAAAATAAAATAAAATAATTGATATATACTAGTATAAGTATAAACAATTCATACTCTCAATTAATTACAATTTGTTCTCTCTCAAAAAAAAAAAAAATACAATTTGTCACCTCACTACAACTATTTGACTTTCATAATGATTTGTAATTGACATTATAAAAAAACTTTACACAACTGATATTATCATTGGTTTAGCTTCTGTTAATTAAGCAGTGCAATCATTTATATTATGCTACTTTTGAATTTGAATAAAATGGTAGACACCATTTGCTGATGTCAAACTATGTAATTCTAATTAATCTTATCTATGAATAACTTTTTAATTATATCCGCAGTATTTTTAGAAAAAAATTTGAAATGCAATTATTTCTTCAGAAGAGAATCATAGTGTGGGTGTTATTAATCAGTTGATGACTTGTTCCTCACTTAAAACGTACGACTACTAAGAAATACTACTTTCAAGGCACCTTGGTTAATATATTTTTATATAAATATAGCTTTGAAGATTTTGCACCCCCACCATTGATACCATCTTTGCTTCCCTTATTGAAAGTAGTTTGACATAAGTCAAATAATAATTGAACCACTTGAATTACATTGAAAGACCAAGAGAAGAGGATAGTGCTTATATTAGTGAGATTCTACCTTTGTTGATTTCAGGTTATGCAGGCCACACTTGACACTTTTTCTTAATGCAAGCAAACAACTTGGATGACTATTCTTACTATGTTGTTGACAATTCTTTGTCAAGCTATAGTGTCAGCTCAAATAATTAAATAAAAAATATCTTCAAGTAGTTTTCATGAATGAGATTTTGCAGCAAATCAAATTTGACCTTGCCCTTTAATAGCTTGATCTGATGTAACAAAAATAGTCCAATTTTTGTAACATTGTTTTAGATATTTCGTTTCAACAAGTTTTGTGCTTGCCTACTCTTAATATAGCAAGATAGTTTTCTTGAGGATATCAGGCATTTCTTCTTTGTGAAATGAATTTGGATAACAAAATGGACAAAATATTCGATTCCGGCATCCAAGGGATATGTTCAACAGGAAAAACAAAACCTTTTCAAAAGAGGTTGTAAGTTACAAGTAATTAATTGGTCACAAATAGGCAAGAATGATTCATCAAAGTGTAAAGGAAGCTGATCTTTGACTTATGTTTGTGCTCTTTATTTTGGTGGGAGGTGATTGTGACCATTTGATGGTCTCATGGGATTCAACCATAATGCTTTTGTAATGACTATATACTAGGATTATTAATTGATTTCCATATTCAAACATGCACTCCTTGCATATGATCTAATCATAAACGTTTCATATATTGCAGGCAATTCTTATAATGTGTCTAGTAAAGTTTCAAGAAAAACCCCCAAAATCCAACCGTATCCAAATATAATCATTTCCCACTTTGTATTGTGGTTGAATTTCCACAAGCCTTGCGAAAATGCCCCCTAATGAGCATCCTTTAATTTGTCAGCACACTAGAGATAATCTATATGTAATGTTCCATTGTTATAATGGATGGTGCTGACTTAAATTCTTTTTATTATTTGACCATTTTAAGGAACGAGAGACCTCTCTAGATATATTTAATTTAGAAAAGGACCTTGTGAGATTCAAAGGGTTAGAAATATATTGCATGCTTATTCATAATGGACATTTCTTATCTTAAAAAACAACGTTTTGCTAGTTATAGGGCCACTAACTATATATCATGTGGGGTAGATCAGATCAATCTCTTTAATGACGAAAATTAATCAGATAGGACAAATATCATAGAAGTTTAAGGAATCCACGCTTTTTACTCACTAGTATAGTAACCCGGCACGGGATATAGGTTGACTTTGAAGATTTTTTTAGACTATTTGTAAAAAATATTGTATGAAAAATTATGTCTCAAAAATTATAATTGTTTTATTTCAATCATGGATCACAAAATGTAGCAACTTTTAAGTTACTAATTACTATTATCTATTGTGAATAGTTAGTTGAATACCTCATTATTTATCAATTCAAAGAGTGGAAACATAAATATGAATTATAGTTTAATAACTATATGGATATTAATAGATTTAAATTCTAAGATTATTTCTTTACATATAAATATGATTGGTTTAAAATGTTGTTTGTGGAATATATATTTTTGCTTTTAGTTTATTATATTTTTATTTATGACAATAAATTAAGAAAGTACTAAAATTATAGTAAAGTATAAATTTCTTCTAACAATTCATTCACATAGGTGATTACAAGTAAAATATCCATCATCATATATTATGTGTGGTGTAAATTTTTCTTATTATTTTCATGTAAATATTCATTCCTGCGTGTTATGTTTTATCTATAATTTTTATATTGATCAATTTATATAGATATTAATTGGTAAAAGATAATCAAAATTTGCTCAAATTACAACATATTCGATAAATTAATTAGGTGAGAACATAATTGATAAGGAGTAATGATTTGCCTAAAATTATTAAGATTTAAAATCCTGAATTTGTAAGGAGCGGTTGAAAAAACAAACGTTTAAATTTGATTTGATTTTCTATCATGTAATTAAATCTAAATTAACTTGGTATAATAAAATTCAAATTTACTTACATAGTAAAACAATCTTTAATAAATTAATTATGAAGATAATAAATAAGAAAGATCTATCTTAATGTTGAAATTATTAATAAAGTATATTTCTTTTTCTTTGTATTTTTTGGTGGTTAAGTATTTTTTTTTTTTTTGAGGAGGAATAAGATTATTTCATTTCACCCGAACCCAAGAATCCTTCCAAACATTTAGAAGCATACTTGTAAAAAATAAATTTGTATGTATGCATGTTTTTATGTAATTATTCATTCCCATATTTTTTGTGTTTTTTCTCTTGCATGCCTTTACGTGTAATATTTACCTTTGTTTATTCTATTCATTTTTTGTCATTTCTATATTAAACTATTTATAGTTAGAAATGAACTAATAAAATAAAATTCAAATTTACTCATATAAATAATCTTTAATAATTTAGTTAGGTGAAAGGATAATAAATACTAATTTTTTCCAGTCAGAAAAATACTAATTTGTCTAAAATTATTAAGACTTTAAATTTATATTGATATGGAGAAGGCGAAAAACAATCATAAAAACTTTTACATTAATATTTTGTCATGTAATTAAATCTAAATTAAGTAGTCATAAAATAAATATGTTTAGAATAAATGGAACTTGAAAAATTAGTTGGGTGAGGAGATAATAAGAAAGAAAGGAATACTAATTTGTCCAAAAATTATTCAGATTTTATATTTAAATTTTTAACGGCATCTTAAATTTCAAATTCTCAAGGAAAAGATTAAAAAAAATAATTTAATTTGGTTTTCTATCACGTAATTAAAAGAAAACCTTCAAAAAAATCATTTGGTGAGAAGATAATAACTATAAAAGAAATATATTTATACAAAATTATTATCTTCTAATTTTCCAAAATAATACATATATAAAAATTCTTTTAACAACAACAATAATTTTATAAAACCAAAAGCATATAACATAAAAACAACTCATCTCAATACAGTTCATAAAAAAAAACAATTCATCAAAAAAAGTACTAAATTCCTTTAAAAAAGTACTAAAATAATAAAGTATAATTTTATCATAGCAATCATAGCAATTCATATATGTTGGTTGGTTTTATGTAAAATATTTATCCCCATGTTTAAAGGAAAATTTCCTAACAAGTTTTAAATTTCTTTATTGCTTTCGAGTAAAATATTCATCATATGGCTCAAAAAAAAAAAATTATTCATCCCAATAAGTTTTCTCTATCTATAATTTTATGTTGTTTAATTTACATATAGAGATATCAATGTGTAAAAAAAATTCACATTTTCTTAAATAAAATATCTTCTATAAATTAATTAGCTGAGAATATAATAAATAAGTTATTAAGATTTTAAATTTTAAATTTGTAAGGAGAAGATAAAAAAAAACATATGAATTTGATTTTTTTTATCATATAATTAAATCTAGATGAATTAGGTAAAATAAAATTTAGATTTAAGTAGATATAAGAAAATCTTCAATTGATTCAAAAAAAATATTCAATAAAATAATTACATGATAAGATAAAAAATTAAGAAAGTATAATGTTAATGTTAAAATTACTGAAACAATAAATTACAAAAATAGTACTTAAATTATACTAAAGTGTAATTTTCCATAATAATTCATATGTATACATATTTCTATAATACTTCTATTGTGTAATTTAAATATTAATAAATTTTCATATAGATATTAATATATTTTAATGTAAAATGATTAATTCTGTATGTTTTGATTATTCGTTAAATACCATTGTTGATTATCAGTGACCTTGGAGCAAGATGTGGGGAACCTTAACACATTTTTCATAAGGGACTACGAAATATCCAAACTTGACAAAATTCCCATATGGCAATGTGAAATAATGTCTAGGAGCTTATATCCTATGGAATCAATCACTCTTCTATAAGAATAACATAAGCATAGCCCACGAAAATTAACTTATGATAGTATATAGTGTTAAAGCTCTCTTGAAATGAGCATCAAATAAAGTATAAAGGGTTCGCGAGTGACATTGTTAAATAAATTCCTCAAGTGGTTGTATAGACTGAGATAGAATATCAACAAACTACTTTAAACAAATACCTATATAGAGAAGGCAAATATATCTTTTCGGAGACTAAAATAAAAAAAAGTATATATTGACATTTATTAGATGAATAAAATATTACAAACAAATTATATAATGCATTCCACTAAAAAATTACATTCGGGTGGGCAAAAAACAAAAATCAAATGCCATAAACAATTATAGAAAAACAAAAGATTGAAAGAAAATGAGGGAAAATAAAACATCAGAACAATATTCTTTACCCCGTTTCATTTTCAGTCCTTAAAGATCTTGAGCATTGTCTTGGACATTGTTGCAATTAAATTCATGGTTGTATGCCACCAATACATAGTTAAATGCACTTGAGGAGAAGCGAACCCAAGAAATGGAGCTAAAATTAACGGACCCGGTGGGAATGATAATATAAATAAAAATGATGAGAAATAAATTGTACCATAAAGTGTTAGAAGTGGGGATGAGGCACAAATTCCTCAATGTGTTGTCACTACTAATGTCGTGGTAGTTGCAGATGGAGCTTGTCAACACAATGTTCATGCTCTTGAAAACTTGAAGGACCTCTTAAAAACAAACACTATAGAAATATCAAAATCAAAATTACTTTCAATTGGGAGTGATTCAATTGAGTTGGGCAAAGAAAAAGAATGGACAAAGAAAATGTATAGTTAGGAGGAGATGTGGAGTTGTGCCTGAGAGGATAAGTCTCTAAAAGATGAAGAAGGAACATCTGAAACAAAAAAAAAAACAATGAGAGAAGTGAAAGAAAAACAGAAATCTTAATCATGCAATCATATCAAAACTGTCAAAATCATACAAAAATGAGCAATACAAAAGTGATCCACATTTTATGACTACTATCATCTATAAGCAATTACCATCAGAATCAGAATTGAAGCATTTCTGACATTCCTGCAAAACACGTTGGACAGCCATTGAATATGCAACAAATAAAACAAATAAAGCAAAGAAGGTGTGAACACCTAATTTTGTCCGGATGTTTTTAAACATAAAAATCCAAAAAATAAAAACTTTACAAAAAAATTTGACTTTTGTTCTTGGCCCATTACTTGATTAAGTGTAACCCATTTTCATTCTAATGTTGCAAGTGCTTTGTTGAGCCCATTATCCAGATGATCCAAATCCAAAAAAACAAAAAACAAAAAACAAAAAAGGGCCTTTTGATTTTTATTTGAAAAATATAAAAATATATTTTAATTTTTGTCCTTTTCTCCCATCTCCAACGTTACTAACTGTTATCTTCCACTTCAGGTATGAACCAACTTTATTTTTATTTCCCTTTTTTTTGTTTTCTTGTGCTTTTTTCCAAATTAAGTTAGGCCCACTTCTGTGCTCTGTTCCCTGCAACGTCGCAACCAGATACAACAGATCTACACACGAACCGCCTCCGATCTCCACCACCCCGAACGCGTCGTAGCTACGGATTACCGCCGCACATCGACGCCGTTCGCATCTTCTACTTCTCTGCATCCTAGCTCTCGCCACCGCCGCGCTGTTCGAATCGCCGGCGGCTATCCACCGCCCAAGCCGTCACGTGCCGGACGTCCATAGACCACCAGTCGTTGTTGTCCGTCGTCCCTGCCTCATACGTTCAACCACCCCTGTTGGCTGTTGCTCCCCTTCTATTTCGTTCATTGGTAACATAGCAAAGCTGAAACTTCCGTCTGTCCTTTTTTCCTTCTTTTGTTTTTATCTGTTATTTATTATGTTTTTTTTGGCTGGGCTTCTGATGAGGTTGTGGGTTTGTATTATTTGCTAGCAGCTGGTGGGCTTAGGATTAGTAGGTGTATTTTTAGTTTCCTCTTTATTTGCTTATTGGGCCAGATGTTTGGTCCTCTTTCCTTCTTTTATTTTAAAACAAAATGTTCTTGAAAATAAAAAAACTGAAGTTGGGCTCTTTCTTGCTTTGGGCCAGTCATGTAAAAACAAAGGATTAGGAGACATGAGTTTGTGCTTAAAATGTGAAGCATAATCTCATTCTATTTTTTTTAGAAAATTTAAATAAAAAATTAAAAAATAAAAAATCTTTAAAAAATATATTTTTCGATCCTTGTTTCCAATAAAAATACTTTGAAATAAAATGTCTCTTTTGGATTCACGTAACAATCTACGACGTTGATGTATGATTTTTCATCCTCAAGTGTTGGATGAATTGAAAGGGTTCAACGTATAGATTAGCTATCTTTAACCCTGTGCAAGAGCGAATTCTATTGTGTAAAAAAATAATGAAATGTTTTCAATCTACTCTTTTTACAAGATTTTATCAAATTTTATAAAATAAAAATAAAAAATTTCTTTTTGAATTCACGCAACAATCTAAGACGTTGATGTATGATTTTTCATCCTCAAGTGGCGTGTGAATTGTAATGGTTTATCGTATAGCACTGTTATCTTTGACCCTGTGCATGAGTGAATTTATTTCGAAATAAAATCCTTTTTTAAAAACTATTAAAAAAAATCAAACCTTTACCAAAAATTGAAATCAGCCAACCAATCAAAATTGTATCGTTTTTAAACGGGCGATGTAGGGTGCTAACACCCTCCCTACTCGTAACTGACTCCCGAACTCAAATTTCTATCTTTTTTTAAGACCAGTTTCCTTAAAATAAATGGTTTTTCCAATGTTTTTCCCAAATAAAATATTGGTGGTGACTCCTATGCTTTTATCTTTTTTTGCGACGTCCGGACGGGAAGGTCGCGACAGCTGGCGACTCCACCAGGGACTTGGAGAGTCAGGCTTATCATAGTTGGTTGTGCAAATTTTTTAATAGCTTTGAAAATATCAGTTTTACCCTTCTTTGTTTTATTTGTTTTGTAAATAGTTTATATGCTCTTAAATGCCTTTGTATATTCTTACAACCCTAGGATAGAGAACTTTGTTGTTGGCTATTCTTTTGCAGGTTTAGGGATTTGTTTTTTATTTTTTTTAGGTTTTGTGCAGGTTTGTTTGCTCTCAGCACACACATCACCATCACACATTCACACACTTTTGGGCTCTATACCTGAGTCTTGGAATGCCATAGGATTAGAAGGGGCTTCAGTGATGTTATTGTGATGTTTTTGTATCCCTGACAGTCGTTGATTCTCCCGCTCGGATTGCTACCGGTACATGGACTGCCATATTGTGAATTATTGGTCCCCGTGGTGAGGTTCATGGATTCGGGTCCTTATCTTTTTAGATGAGGGTAATCTGGGGACCATATGTTTAGGGGTCTAGATCTGTCTAAAAGTCATGCACATAAAATGCCATTAGCAGCCTACCAAATTAGGGTTTTGACCGCAGAAGTTCAAATTTAAGGATATGACCTATGTAAGAGAAAAGGGAGCGCATTTCACCTTTTTTCTGCAACATGAATAATCACATTTATATCTCATGCATCATAATGATTTTTTGCATGCATCCCACATACACCTTAACATGCCATTCATTCATGCATCTTGTTACACTCAGTATTATATTGTATGCTCGTGCGTGTAGTATTTTAGGTCATGCATCGTCAATATGTTATTCATTCATGCAACTTGGTACACTCTCATGCATAAGTTAATTTGCTTTCCAAATGTTATTAATAAAATAAAATTTCTCTTGCACGGATAATTTGGTGAGAGATAACACCTTTGATAACAATAGATGGAAAAAGTTAGGCACACTAGCAGTGCTCCCACCTCCAAGAGCTTCAGGGTGATATTGAACTCATTAGAGAATCTGAAAGAGTTAAGCCAATCTTTGCCTCAAGAACATCGAAGAAGCTTCGTCAAGAAGTATGGAGGGATCTTGGACCTAATTTTCATACCGGTTGAAGCTGCTGCTTTGAGTGCTCTAAGTCAGTATTGGAACCCAAATCTCAGATGTTTCGAGTTGCCAAACATGGACATTACACCCACCATTGAAGAATATGCTTGCTTGTTAAGGTTGCTAATGCAGAAAAATCCCGTCGTGTAATTTCTCCTGGGGCAATACTTGACCACTGCAAGCATAGCAGGGTTACTAGGGCTTCCTAAAATTGAAGTGAACTTGACCGGGCACTCAAACTCGCGAGGGTTGACATGAAATTTTCTTGAAAATCATTTGAGGAAACTAATGGATCGACAAGATTGGGAAACCTTTGAGAGGGTATTGGCACTAGCAATATATGGGTTAGTTCTATTTCCATTAGCGCTAGACATGATAGATCAAGCAGTAATGGACGTGTTCTTCACAGTTGAAAGAAAGAAAAACCCAGTGCCGGCAGTATTGGCTGAAATGCTTTTGACTATAGAATTTTGCCAGAGGCATCCAAAGGGGAAGCTCCGATGTTGTGCACAGTTGCTCTATGTATGGGTCATGACTCACATGTACGCAAAAGGTTATATCAACCACCATTCAGATCCACTAAGAGGCTTCCATAACATCCCTATAAGATAGCTTAATGAAGAGGAATGGAAGAGCGAGTTTGACAAAGTGGAAAGAGACTCTTTTAAGTGGGTATGCCCATGGTACGAAAGTCGGCAGGGGCATGATATCATTTATAGATGTGGTGACTATCCTAATGTTCCTTTGATAGTCCCAAGAGGGTGCATATCCTACACACCGGCCATAGCCTTACCACAACTTTGTTGGACGCAAACCATGGCACGAGAAGAACAACTCGGTGGAGGCTGTTTCCAATACGAGGATGGGGAGAATACCAAGTTGTTGGCAAAATAAGTTAGAAATGCATGGGAAAATGTGAGGATGGCAGGGAGATCACAATTGGGCCGACCAATCCTAATCATTGTCTCAGAATATGAAGCATGGAGAAAATCAAGGAAAGGTCCCGTCAACATTCCTGCAGAAAGCACGAAAGCTGAAGATTACTCCCTTTTGGTAACTCAAATGGCAGAACAACTGAAAGTTCTGGAAGCACAAATGAAGGAAATGGAACAACAAAAGCAAGATGTCGAGTTGAAAATAGTCATTGGTCAGAAGCGTTGTGAGACTAACAAAGGAAAATGAACACTTAAAAGATTTGTGTGCAGATATCTCCACAACATCAAGAGTCCAGAAGAATACAGACAAGGTCCAGCCGAGCGTCATGACTAGGATCCAGAATCTTGAAAGGAAAGTATTGTCCTTGACAGCAGAGAGGCATCAACTAAGAAAAGAAAAGTACCAGTTAGAAGAAGAAGTCATTCAGCAAGGAGGTGTGAGAAAGTCATTGGAAGTGGAAGTTAATCGACAAAGGGGAGTCAATGGCAACTTACAGAAGCAAATTTGTGCACAAGGTAGGATGACTGATGAATTTGCACAAAAGGTCCAGGAGTTGAATATCCTACTAGTCAAAATCAAGAAGCAGTGCGATTTAGGGTGGACCTCATCAAAACACTATCATGATCAAGTGGTTCAAGCAATGAATGCCGTGAAGTGGTGGAGAGAAGAGGCGCGAGAGCTAGGGATAAATATTGACATATGGAAAAAAAAGATATATGAGCATGAATTTAGAGCTAAGCCATTGCATTCCGAATTTTGTCCAACGCTTTGAAAAGCAGGTAGAAAAACAAATTCGTGTGGACCCTATGCTTCGTCTCTCGTCTGTGTTGGATATTTTAGGCAAATGTGTGGAGGGTTTTCTCGAGAGCTAAAAAGAAAGAGACCTAAGATGTTGACTTTAGGATGAAAATGTTGTAACAATGTTGAGAATTATGATTTGACAATGATGTAATCCTAATCTATGTATTGCTTTGAGGGGGTTTTAATGAAATATGTTCTTGCCTCCATGATTCTATGTATTGCTTCGAGGAGTTTTTAATGAAATATGTTCTTGCCTCTATGATTCCTTCGCACTCCAACTCTTACACCTGACTTGCGACAACACCTATCGTGGAGCATGGTCTTCCCTTAGTATGTTGTCAACTACATCTTTGCCTTATAGGATTCTTCCTTCCGTGCAAAGGATAGGATGTGATGTCTCAATTCAGAATTCGCATTGCTAGTGTGTTTGTGACAACATCTATTGTGGAGAGTTGTTTCTCCCCTAGATTTGTTGTCAACTCCATTTCATCTTATGAGCACAATGCTCTCTGTGTGGGATGGAGGGACCATCTCTTGTGTGTTATAAAGTGTTAACTCAAAAAATAATAATAAACTCCAAAGGTGATTTTCATAAAAGCTTTTTGAATTTTCTATCATTTTTGTTCTTACTTTTGTTTTGATTAAAACAGTGTGGATTTTCTGAACAATTGCTCCAAGACACCCTTATAGCACTCGGTCACAGACAAGAGCCATGACAGATGAACTAGAAGAAGTCCAAGAGATCAGGGATGAAGTCAGTCAAATCAAGGATCAGATGACTAAGATGATGGAGATCCTACAAGCAACGTTGAAGGAAAAGAATACAGAGGAGAACCCTCCAGCCTTGAACAAAGGACATCCAGTCACACCTCTCATCTCGTCCGGTTTTTCTCAGATTCCCATTCAAGGCTTCAACCAACCAGGGGCCATGATGCCTCTCACTATTTATCCAAGCAACCAAACTCATCTTTCATTTGACCCGAACAATCCCCCATACGGTTTACCTCATGGATTTGTGCCACCAACGGCCCCCAGCCCACAAGATGGCATTCAAAACTCCGAACATACCACTCAGACACAAACCCCCGTCGATGATGTCGAAATGCCACAAACACAAACTATCAACCCTACAAATGATAACACCTCGATGGTGACACTTTCTACCAATCCAAAAACCCCACAATACATCCTACATTATGGGCCCCAGGGGACTCAAATGATGTCAAACTTTGGATCCTCCTACATGCCATACTCCTTCCCTCAGAATATGTACGGTGAAACTCCAGTGAATCAGTCAGGAGGGAATTCCCAATCTAAAGAAAAGTTGGAAATGCTAGAGGAAAGACTACGGGCCATTGAAGGGGTAAATAGTTATGGTCTTTGGGATGCCTCGGAACTTTGTCTGGTGCCAAATGTTGTAATTCCGCCGAAATTTAAGGTGCTCGATTTTGACAAATATCGGGGAACCACTTGTCCCAAAAACCATTTGACCGTGTATGTAAGGAAGATGGCATCATATGCTCAAGATGATAAGCTCTGGATTCACTTCTTCCAAGACAGTTTAACCTGGGTAGCTTCAAATTGGTACACGCATCTCGAACGAGCCCATATTCGATCCTTCAAAGATCTAGTAGATGCATTCCTGAAGCAATACAAGTACAATATTGACATGGCTCCCGATAGAATGCAACTCCAAAATATGTCAAAAGGGGACACCGAGACTTTCAAAGAGTATGCACAACGATGGAAGGAATTGACTGCTCAGGTAGAGCCTCCATTAGCTGAGAAAGAAATTGTGGCAATGTTCATTGATACACTCCAGTTGCCCTTCTATGATAGAATGATTGGGAGTGTGTTATCAAACTTTTCTGATATTGTCATCATCGGTGAGAGAATTGAAAGTGGACTAAGGAATGGCAAGATCACCGAGTCTTCAATAGCGAGCGGCCCAAAGAAAGCCCCGTTTGTGAAAAGGAATGAGGGAGAAGCACGTGTAGTAACCATTGAACAAAAGAAATCGAACCAATGGAGACCGAACAAACACCCGCCTTCCAAGCCCAGTACACCCCGTATCACCAACCATTTCCATATCATCAAGCCAACCAGCCATACATCGCTGCCACCTCACAATTTCCAAATCCCCAGTCGATGACACCCTACCGACCATTATACCCCTCTCAGCCTCAAACACATACTGCCATGACACCTCAAGTTGTTCAACCCCTAAACCCAAACCCAAACACAAGCCAAACGAGACCGCCTCATAACTCAGAAAAGAAACTAGTACATTTTGACCCGATACCCATGACCTATACTGAGCTACTGCATCAACTTATAAGCAAATCTGTGTTGACTCCTACCCCAATGAAACCATTGGACCCTCCTTATCCGAAGTGGTTTGACCCAAATGCTAAATATGAGTATCATGTGGGGGCAATAGGTCATTCCACTGAGAATTGCACGACTTTCAATTTTAAGGTACAAGATCTTATTAATGCTAAATGGTTGAGCTTTCAAAAAGATGCTCCGAATGGGTCACAAGGTCCTATGCCAAATCATGGGGGTTCGGGAATCAATGCCATAGATAGCTTCAGGGAACCTACTCTTAAGAGCCAAGTGCCTAATGTCAGAACTCCCATGAGAGTTATTTTAAGAGAGACACAAAAACATGGATTGGTGCAAACCTCAATTGTTGAAGAGAAGACTCTCGATGAAGAGATAAGGTGTGACTTCGACGGGAATATGGGCATTCAATTGAAGACTGTGCATAATTTCGACAGGTTGTGTAGCAGTTAATAGATATGAAGATTATTCTAATTGGTTGTGAATCGAATGAGTGTTGCATTAACATGGTTGCCACAATTTCCCTTACTCCGGTTAAGATAACTCCTTTTACTGTTGTGATTAACCCTCAACCGGTTCCTGAGCAAGTCACTCCGAAGCCATTGGTGATACACTATACTGAGAAGGAACCTATGCCGGTTTCGAGTAGGCCAACACCAATTGTCATCCGAGTCCCAGGTCTTTCCCTTACAAGGACACCAAAGCGGTACCATGGAAATATGATAGGCAGGTTCAACAAAGTCCTTCCAATGGGACCGCTGTGGTTACCAACATTTTGGGAATTGATGGAATGACTAGGAGTGGTCGCATTTATACTCCAGTGGTATTGCAAAGGGAGGGAACAGAAAAAGAAGAAAAAGATCTCAAGGGGAAAGAGAAGGTGGAAGGAACTCCGGCTGAAAAGGATACAAAAGGGGGTGATAATAAAAAGGAGGTATCCGATGAAGAAGTCGGCGAATTCTTGAAGTTCATCAAGCAAAGCGAATACAGGGTTGTGGATCAATTGAATCGAACTCCAGCTCAGATATCTCTTTTGTCTTTGTTGATGAATTTTGTGCCACATAGGAGAGTACTGATTAAGGTGTTGAATCAAGCTCATGTCTCTCATGACATCACAATTGACAAGCCCGATAACATCGTGGGTAACATCGTTGCTGATAATTATATCACTTTCACTGATGATGAAATTCCAGCTGAAGGAATATAACACAACAAGGCGTTGCACATTTCTATGGAGTGTCGAGATCATGTCATGGCTAGGGTTCTCATTGATAATGGTTCTTCTTTGAATGTAATGCCAAAGTCAACACTGGCAAAGTTTCCTTTCGATGGAACTCATATGAAGCCAAGCACAATGATTGTAAGAGCTTTCGATGGCACCCAAAGGGAAGTCATGGAAGAAATTGAATTGCCCATTCAGATTGGCCCTTGCACCTTTGAAATACTCTTCCAAGTAATGGACATCACACCAACTTACAGTTGCCTCCTAGGACGACGATGGATCTATTCGTCTGGAGCTGTACCTTCAACATTGCACCAGAAAGTGAAGTTCATTGTCGATAGTAAGTTGATAATTGTTTCTGGAGAGGAGGATATGTTAGTGAGTAAGCCATCAACAACCCCTTACATTGAAGCTGCCGAAGAAGCTCCCGAGATCGCTTTCCAATCGCTTGAAATTGCCAATGCCACTTATGTTAGGGATGGTGCTCCCCTCTTGAAACCTCAGACATCTAAAGCGTCCATTATGATGGCTAAGGTTATGCTCGAAGGAGGATACCGGCCTGGAAGCGGTTTGGGGAAGAATAGCCAAGGTATCGCTGATGCCCTCATGCTCATCGAGAATAAGGACATGTTTGGGTTGGGATACAAACCTACCAAGGCCGACAAGATGAGGGTTATAGAAGAGAAGAAAAAAATAGGTTGACTCGGCTGGAAAATCGTGAATACGAGACTGAAAGGGTTCCCATTTATGAGATTCGACAGAGCTTTCGAAGTGTAGGGTTCGCATTCCTGGACCAAGCAGCAGCTGTTGAAGATGATTATCCCATCGATCATGGTGTCAATCTGGAGTATCCATGCTCTCCGGATACAGAGCTCAACAATTGGGAGGTCATTGAGTTCCCCAGGACCATAGAGTTTTTTTCAAAGTAATAATGTAATGCTTATCCTTTAGCTTTGCCCAAGGCTTTAGGAATTTTGTTGTAATGGGCTTACTTATTTGTTTCAGTATGACTTATCAATAAATACATGCATTCAATATCTTTATCCTTCTTATTTTTACTTTAGCTTTTATTCATCGTTCCTCACCAATAAATACAGTTTCCCGTTTTTAACCTTTATTCATTCATCTTTCCCTGATAACTACCCAAATGCAGATCTAAAAGTGACTCTCTTGAAAATAACAGTGTTAATAACTCAGCATACAATTTTGACTATCCTATAGATCATGCTGATGAGGTTGTTGATGATGACGGGGAAGTTCCTCCTGAACTGTTGAGGTTGGTAGAACAAGAAGCTAGGGAAATTCGACCCCATGAAGAGCCGAGCGAACTAATCAATTTGGGAACCGAAGATGATAAAAAAGAGGTCAAGATTGGCCTTTCCCTAAAAGAAAAGGAGCGAAGTATGTTGATCAAGTTGTTGATGGATTATAAAGATGTTTTCGCATGGTTGTACCAAGACATGCTAGGGTTAGACCCTAGTGTAGCAAAACACAAACTGCCATTAAAGCCGGAGTGTCCTCCAGTAAAGCAGAAGCTACGAAGGATGAAAGCGGAAATGTCCTTAAAGATTAAGGAGGAGGTCAAGAAGCAACTGGATGCAGGTTTCCTAGAAGTTGTAAAGTACCCTCAATGGGTTGCTAATATTGTTCCTGTTCCCAAGAAAGATGGAAAGGTTCGAATGTGTGTTGACTATCGAGATCTGAACAGAGCTAGCCCAAAAGATGACTTTCCTCTGCCTCACATTGATGTTCTTGTAGATAATACTGCCCAACATGCATTATTCTCTTTCATGGATGGATTCTCGGGATATAATCAGATCAAGATGACACCTGAAGATATGGAGAAGACCACATTTATCACTTTATGGGGAACCTTTTGCTACAAGGTTATACTATTTGGATTGAAAAATGCCGGGGCA
The DNA here is from genome assembly GCA_030762895.1 of Sophora flavescens. Lineage (NCBI taxonomy): Eukaryota > Viridiplantae > Streptophyta > Magnoliopsida > Fabales > Fabaceae > Sophora > Sophora flavescens. The sequence continues at coordinate 217,416,385 of CM061064.1, read as the reverse complement.
ACATATCATCGGGCTATAGCGGCTTTGTTCCATGACATGATGCATAAAGAGATATAAGTTTGTGTAGATGATATGATCACCAAGTCTAGATCTGAAGATGAGCATGTAGATAATCTGCAGAAGCTTTTTGAGCGATTAAGGAAGTTTAAGCTCCGACCGAATCCAGCCAAATGCACTTTTGGAGTGAAATTAGGCAAGCTTCTGGGGTTAATTGTTAGTCAAAGAGGAATATAGGTTGATCCTAAAAAAGTTCGAGCAATCATCGATATGCCAGCACCTCAAACGGAGAAAGAAGTTCGTGGGTTTTTAGGAAGATTGAACTACATTGCCATGTTCATATTCCAACTAACTGCGACATGTGAACCAATCTTTAAATTGCTACGCAAAAAATCAGGCAGTAACATGGAATGAAGATTGTCAAAAAGCCTTTGTGAGAAGATCAAACAATACCTATAAGAGCCTCCAGTTTTGGTTCCTCCAGTGTCGGGAAGACCTCTCATCATGTATTTGACCGTGTTAGACGAATCTATGGGTTGTGTGCTAGGGCAGCACGATGAGTCAGGAAGAAAGGAACATGCCATCTATTATCTGAGTAAAAAGTTCACCAGTTGTGAAGCCAACTACTCACTGCTAGAATGCACTTGTTGTGCTTTGGCATGGGCGGCTCGCCGTTTATGGCACTACATGTTGTGTTACACTACCTGGTTGGTGTCCAAGATGGATCCAATCAAGTATATCTTTGATAAGCCTGCTTTGACTGGAAGAATTGCTCGATGGTAAGTCCTGTTATCAAAATATGGCATTGTCTATGTCACCCAAAAAGCAGTAAAAGGTAGCGCTCTTGCAGAATATCTAGCCAATCAGCCAGTAGAAGACTATGGATCGATGCAATGTGATTTCCCAGATGAAGATATAATGGCTTTGTTTGATCGCGAGCAATCACCAGAAAAAGAAAAATGGACTTTGTTAATTGATGGAGCTTCTAATGCATTGGGGCATGGAATCGGGAAATCTTAATCTCACCAGAAAATGATTATTTCCCTGTCATTGCGAGACTTTGCTTTGATTGTATAAACAACATAGCCGAATATGAAGCTTGTGCGCTAGAGATCCTGGCAGCAATAGAATCAAAAGCAAGAGTACTAGAGGTATATGGAGACTCTGCATTAGTCACCCATCGGTTAAAAGGGGAATGGGAAACCCGGGATGTCAAGTTAATCCAGTATCATGATTGCATCAAAGGTTTGATCGAGCAGTTTGAGGAAGTCAGATTTCATCACATTCCTCGAGAAGATAACCAATTAGCGGATGCACTGTCTACCTTGGCCTCAATGTTTAAAGTAAGTGATGAGAGGAACCTACCACCCATCAAAATGGAAAGTCGAGATCATCCTGCATATTGTCAAGTGATAGAGGAAGATCCTGATCAAAAATCGTGGTACCATGACATCAAATGCTTCATCCAAAGAAGGGAATACCCTCCGGGTGCTTCAGAAAATGACAAAAGAACTCTAAGAAGACTTGCAATGGGTTTCTACAAAAGTTTCTCTACAAAAGAAATCATGATATGGTGTTGTTAAGATGCGTTGATGCGAAAGAAGCTAAACAGATAATTGAAGATGTACACGAAGGATCTTTTGGGACTTACCCAAGCGATCATGCAATGGCAAGAAAAATCTTGAGGGCTGGCCAATACTGGTTGACAATGGAAGCTGATTGCTTTAATTATGCGAAGATGTGTCATAAGTGTCAGATATATGCTGAGAAGGTCCATGCGCCGCCAGCTCCCCTGAATGTCATGTCGGTACCCTGGCCATTCGCAATATGGGGAATGGATGTGATCGGGCCAATTGAACCAAAGGCTTAAAATGGGCATCGCTTCATTCTTGTCACCATTAATTATTTCACAAAGTGAGTTGAGGCTGCATCATATGCCAATGTGACCAGGAATGTCGTGATCAAATTTGTCAAAAGAGAGTTAATTTGTCGTTATGGGTTACCGAGCGAGATTATCACTGATAATTCGACCAACTTGAACAAAAAGATGATGAAGGAGATGTGCGAAAACTTTAAGATAAAGCATCACAATTCCTCCCCGTACCGTCCAAAGATGAACGGAGCAGTCGAGGCCGCTAATAAGAATATCAAGAAGATTGTTCAAAAGATGGTTGTGACGTATAAGGATTGGCATGAGATGTTACTTGTTGCTTTGCACGGCTATCGTACCTCTATTCGCACCTCGACAGGGGCAACAGCGTATTCTTTAGTTTATGGGATGGAGGCAGTTCTCCCAATTGAAGCAGAGATCCCCTCATTAAGGGTACTGAGAGAAGCAGGATTGGAAGAAGTTGAGTGGGTCCAAGATTGACTAGACCAATTGAACCTCATCGAAGATAAGAGATTAGGGGCATTGTGTCACGGTCAATTGTAATAGAGAAGGTTTATGAGAGCTTATGAGAAGAAGGTACGCCCGTGACAGTTTCGGGATCTAGCGCTTAAAAAGATTATACCAATCCAAAAGGATCACCGAGGGAAATGGACTCCGAATTATGAAGGACCTTACGTTGTGAAAAAAACCTTCTCTGGAGGAGCTTTAATTCTCACCAAGATGGATGGTGAAGATATACTGCTCCCTGTAAACTCAGACGCAGTCAAAAAGCACTATGCTTGAATGTACTTCCAAAAAAAAATGAAAGAAAGAAATGAAAAGAAAAAGAAAAAAGCCCGCAAAACTGAAAATCTAAAAATACGGTCTAGGCAAAAGTTAGAGCAACCTGCTAGACCGAAAACCTGAAAAGACGGTCTAGGCAAAAGTTAGGGTAAAAAAAAAGGGAGGGGAAGTGTCGTCAAGCTGATGATCTGGGGCAGTCAATGGGCTAGATGCATGAAGACTGGGGCATATAGCATTCTCATATGTTGATTAATGAGCAGTTGAGATGGTATGAGGGATACTAACACTAGTCATGGAAATAGATGTCACTTGAGGAGATATGATTCCACTCCACAACTTTTTTGCAATTCCATACTCCTTTGTAATATCTGCTTTGTACACCTTTTCAGTCCAAATATAATGACATTGACTCCAAATTCTTTTTACCCTTATCCCTTTCTCTTAACTTTTATCAATTGTGTGTGTGCATTCATCATGATAAGTATATACTGAAACGTGAAACTTGTATTGATGTCTTCAAAAGCATTTAGAATTTCTTTGAAAGTCTCAAAAGGTCGTAAAGGACAAGATGGTCTCCCAACAAAGGGTACCGTGGTCTACTGACAAGAGGCATTATAGAAGGGAAAGAACAATAAAATCAACCATTGGGACAATCATTGCAAAGGAAGCATACCCTTTCAAAAGTGCTTAACCTTATTCTCCTTGAAGACATGACTTGTTTTAGTCATCTCAGAGCTTGTCTGTGATCAACGCTTTAAGGGGTCGAGGATGATAACGATAATAAAAAAAAACAACCAAAATGAAAAAAAAGAAAAGAAAAGAAATATTAATGTATTGCAAGCTTTCCTTGTGTTGCATTGAGATCATCTAAGGTTTTCATCAAGCATATAAAACATTTCTGGCATCATGCATTATCTCATTGCATTGCAATTATTTATCTTTTGTGAGCACAAAGCCCCGTAAATTCATAGACATCATAACTTTTTACCTTTCTTTTCAAGCTTCAGCGGATAACCGACTCCGCAAGCTTTTAACCTTTCTTTTCAAGCTTCAGCGGATAACTGACTCCACAAGCTTTCTATCTTCGGCGGGTACCATACCCGGTAAGATCTTTTTGTTTTCAAGCTTCAGCGGATACCCGACTCCGCAAGCTATTTACCTTTCCTTTCAAGATTCAGCGGATAACCGACTCCACAAGCTTTTAACCTTTCTTTTCAAGCTTCATTGGATAACCGACTCCGTAATCTTTTTACCTTTCTTTTCAAGCTTCAGCGGATAACTGACTCCGTAAGCTTTCTATCTTCGGCGGGTACCATACCCCGTAAGATCTTTTTGTTTTCAAGCTTCAGCGAATACCCGACTCCGCAAGCTTTTTACCTTTCATTTCAAGCTTTAGCGGATAACCAACTCCACAAGCTTTTAACCTTTCTTTTCAAGCTTCAGAGAATAACTGACTCCGCAAGCTTTCTACCTTTTCTGTCAAGCTTCGGCGGGTACCATACCCCGTAAGCTCATTATCTTTCAGTTCAAGCTTTTGACGGGCAATCTACCCCGTAAGCCCTTTATAAGAAATCGCTCTGAACTCGTAGATTCTTTGCCTGTTAGTGTACCCCGGACAAAATTGGAGTTTATGTCTTTACTTATTTCTTATAATGATAGTAGGTTAACTACGGTTACACCTACTATCTAATAAGAAACAAGTAAAGAGGGGCAGCTGTGAACACCTAATTTTGTCCGAATGTTTTTAAACATAAAAATCAAAAAAATAAAAACTTTACAAAAAAATTTGATTTTTTTTCTTGGCCCATTAATTACTTGATTAAGTGTAACCCATTTTCATTCTAATGTTGCAAGTGCTTTGTTGAGCCCATTATCCAAATGATCCAAATCCAAAAAAACAAAAAAAACAAAAAACAAAAAAGGGACTTCTGATTTTTATTTGAAAAATATAAAAATATATTTTAATTTTTGTCCTTTTCTCCCATCTCCAACGTTACTACATGTACTAACTGTACTGACACTAACCCGTGTGCTGTTTGTGCTGGGTTTCTTGACTCTATTTTGCAGGATGATAATGAGAATGAAGCAGCACCGTTAACCATTTCTAACTGTTTACCATTTCCCCCTGAGGAACCAGTGATGGATTTTGCACCCTTGGATCTTGCACCATGGCCGGTCCAAGAGGTTGAGCCCCACTTCTATTGGGGAGATTTTGTTGAAAAGGAGGTCATCTGTGACCCCAGAGGAAGTGAGAAGTCCGCCGCACTGGGTGGAGTTATCATAGTTATCAAGTGCTCACTTCCGCATCAAAGCTGCAAGTTAGGGAGACTTGGAATGAATTTCAGCCCTTTGGCCACCATGTGGGACTTATGTTACAAGCAATGGGATCCTGGTGGAACCGCCTCTCAATGAGTTTTCTTTACCCTTTCTTCTTTTTAATTTTCTTTTGCTTTGCTTTATTTCTGTTTTATTTTCAATAAAGCTCCTGAATAATTTGAGAAGCTCAGGAGTTGTGTTTGTGTCTTGGTTATGGCAAGCTTTATTGGATTCTGATTAATTTTGTATAGATGAATTGCATATATTTATGTTGACTGTTTCCCCTAGATTTTGAAATTTTTTTTTTGAAATTTGATCCCCATGTGATTGAAAACTGAACTTTGGGATTTTATTATGATGGCATGATTTATGATAAGTTTGGGGTGATAGGAAGCACACACTAGGGATAGAATCTCTGTCAAATAATGTGCATGAATGTCCAGGTGAGGTTTTGAGCCTCCAACATGTTTTAAACTGTGTGAAAATCACTTTTTAAGTTGCACTTTCCTGAATTTGATTGAATCTCTTTTTGGTTTGCATGATTATATGTTTGCTTCAAATGATTTAGGCATTTTCTTTGTAAATAGCTACTTAGCCTAAAATAACCAATTCCTAATGCATGTTCCCTAGTTAGCCCCTTTGAGCCTGATTAGCCTATTGCTTCTTGATAAACTAATGTTATAAGCCCAAAAAAATCTGGAAAACCATGTTAACCCGATCTTAGGATTAGGAGAGCATGGAATCTTAGAATGGGTGCAAGAAACTAAAGTTTGGGGTGGCTGCAAGGTGTAATGTGTTGTTTGGGATTGAAAAAAAAAAATTGTGAAAAAAAATATAGAAAAAAAAAAAGAATGAAAAAAAAAAAAGGAAAAAAAATAAAATAAAATTAAAAGTGCAAAAATGCCAAAAAGGCTGTTTGAATAAAAAGGCTGTAGTCACCCAAGGCATAAAATGAAAAAATGAAAAAGGAATTTGAGTTAAATTCAAAGTGTAAATAATTTCATGCTCTCTTAGCTCCTAGGGTCTTCAGCCTAGTTCCTTTGTATATCCTACCCTTAGCTAGGCCCCATTACAACCCATAAAAGACCTTCTGATGTTGCTTGCATATTTTCTGTGGGAACTATTTAGAGATGAAAATCAAATTTATGGGAAGTGCTCTTAAAAGTGAAAGCGAGTGAAATGTTAGCCTCGACACAAATTGAGCGATTGAGTGAACATAAATTTCCCTTGTGAGGAAGGCAGTTGTTTGGATTTGGTGATCTCCTTTTGTGTTGTAACTTAGATCCCCTGCTTAGATTGATGATTGTTTGAGTAATGAAATTCTCAATTGTTTAGAATAAATGATTGTGGGGATTACTTTGTTTAAAAGGGGGGAACATTGAAAGAAAAATTCTTTTGAAAAATTGCTTGACATCTATGGAAAGTTGATTGAATTCTTAAGCTTGCCAGGTCTTGAGTCTTTTTAAGTTTTTGAGTGTAGTTTGCTTGGGGACAAGCAAAGTTTAAGTTTGGGGTATTTTGATGAGCCTCTGTTTGACTGGTTTTATAACTAGTCAAGACCTTGGCTTTGTGCTTATTTTATACCATTTTTACCCAAATTAGACTTGATTGTTCCTAAGTAGTATTTTGAGTCTGTAAATTGTTTTTATGTTAATTTAGTTGTTTTAGAATTAAATAAAACACTTATTCTATTTTCTGTTTTCAGGTAAATAAAATAAAATAAATCTGGAGCCACTCGCCCCGCGAAGGATCTCTCGCCCCGCGAGTCACGCAAGCCTGAAAAGTCAGAGACGATCACGGCTTGCCCGTGTTGAAGATCACAGCCGTGACAGTTTTGAAGTTGAAGCGTTCGCCTCGCGAGCATTCATTCGCCTCGCGAGTCTGGAAGTCAGAATATAATTGCTGTCACTGGAACCTGAACTGGTCATGAAGATTGGGCCATAACTTGGGCTGTAGATGTCGGTTTGAACTGAAACCGGTGGCAAATGAAAGATAAAACAAAGAGCTTTAACTCTCATGAAGACCATTATTCCAAACAGAGACGTTTTGAGGGGCTCCAATCCGTTTGAAGACAGAGACGTTTCAGCTGCCCTATGAGTTGAATGTGGACATAACTCCCTCATCTTAACTCATAATTAAGCAAATTGAGTGGCTTTGGAAAGCTAAGAGGCAGAGGTTGAAGTGAATTAAAGGAGTATTCAGATATTGAGAGGTCTTGAGAGAATTTGTATAAATAGTTAGTCATAGTGAGTCATAGCTAGTTTTTTAGGTAGTCAGAATTAGCCAGTTTTGGCTAGTTTCTGAGCTAGTCTTAGTTAGTCTTTTGTTTTCTTTTTAGTTATGTTTTGTTTTCCTTTTGTAATGGAGAGCTAGTCTCCTAGATTAATCTACTGCGATTGGTTTCTATTAACACTTGAGGTTCTGTATTCCCTAGTTTATGTTCTTTTCTCTTTTCAATGCCATGCTGTATATTTCTGTTTGTTTAATTCAGAATGTATAGTGTTGTATTGATTCATTTCGGTGATGCTATGTTCCTATATATAATCGCGTTTGTTTAATTCGCGTGTGTTCGTTTCGTGTTCGTTTAGTTCACGAAGGGCTTAACCCCGTTTGTTTAATTCGGGAATAGGAACATACATCCGTAGTAGTGGTTTCGTTTGTTAACTATTTCTACAACCGGGAGGGGATTAGAATAGGCTTGGATTTATTTGAACCAATGATAGTGGGAAACCGAGAACAGTAGGTTAATCGTCTTTAGTTTATTTGCTAATCTTTTAAACTGCTTTGTTTCTTTTCTCTGTTTTGTTTTGTTTTGTTTTTCTTTATTTTAGTTTCAATCCAAACAACCCCCCAATTCTGACTTTTACTAATTTTCTGTTAATAATAACAACACTAAAGAGTCCTTGAGAGACGATCCGAGTTGTCGCACTATACTGCATTATTTTATAATCGCTCGTTTTTTTGGCGCGTGGCGACAGCGCGGTCAAAAATTGGCGCCGTTGCCGGGGAACTCTTGTTTGTTGTTATTAGCAGAAAATAATTTTTGAAAAAAAAAAAAAAAAACTTTTTGCTTTGCTAATTAGTTTTGTCTGCTTTGTCTAGTCTGTAAATTTTATTTTCCCCCATGGATAATTACATGTATGGGTATTTGCCTAATGTTTATCATGAACCACCACCTTGCATGTATTATCCTAATTTTGCTGGAAATTATGAGTATAGCAATGGTTTTGATATGACTGGAATGAATGCTTATCCTAGCCAACAGGTTAGAGATCAAGGCACCTTGGATGAGATTGCCTCTTTGATACAACAAATGGAAGAGAACAATCAACGGATGGCATACAATCTTGAAATTCAACAGAGGATAGAGGAAATGGAGGCAAGTAATCGTGAAGCCCAACAGAGGGACCAAGCTGAATCTCAAAAGTTGTGGGCTCTAATTGATCAAGTTACCGCCAACTCGGCTGCAATGTTAACTCCACAGCCCCTTGAGGAACATAAGGATTCACAGATGGTTATTCCTGAAAATACTTTTGATGATAATTCTGATGATGATATTTCTGTTGACGATGAATTATGTGTTGAATCCCCTGATTCTAATGATTGTTATTGTGATGGTACTGCTGCTTTGTGTATACACTGTTATGTAGGTTTATACTTGAAAGGAAACAAAGAAAATGAGGATCAGGATGATCAAGAGGACATTCGCTCCACCGTGCTTGAGGATAAAAAAGAATCTTTGGTTTTAGATGCAGGTGTTGAGAGTGATGGGGTGGATGAACCGTGTGCAGAAAGTCCAGACAATCAGACCTTTACTAACTTAGTTTCTTTTACTACATGTACTAACTGTACTGACACTAACCCGTGTGCTGTTTGTGCTGGGTTTCTTGACTCTATTTTGCAGGATGATAATGAGAATGAAAGCAGCCGTTAACCATTTCTAACTGTTTACCATTTCCCCCGAGGAACCAAAGTGATGGATTTTGCACCCTTGGATCTTGCACCATGGCCGGTCCAAGAGGTTGAGCCCCACTTCTATTGGGGAGATTTTGTTGAAAAGGAGGTCATCTGTGACCCCAGAGGAAGTGAGAAGTCCGCCGCACTGGGTGGAGTTATCATAGTTATCAAGTGCTCACTTCCGCATCAAAGCTGCAAGTTAGGGAGACTTGGAATGAATTTCAGCCCTTTGGCCACCATGTGGGACTTATGTTACAAGCAATGGGATCCTGGTGGAACCGCCTCTCAATGAGTTTTCTTTACCCTTTCTTCTTTTTAATTTTCTTTTGCTTTGCTTTATTTCTGCTTTTATTTTCAATAAAGCTCCCGAATAATTTGAGAAGCTCGGGAGTTGTGTTTGTGTCTTGGTTATGGCAAGCTTTATTGGATTCTGATTAATTTTGTATAGATGAATTGCATATATTTATGTTGACTGTTTCCCCTAGATTTTGAAATTTTTTTTTTGAAATTTGATCCACATGTGATTGAAAACTGAACTTTGGGATTTTATTATGATGGCATGATTTATGATAAGTTTGGGGTGATAGGAAGCACACACTAGGGATAGAATCTCTGTCAAATAATGTGCATGAATGTCCAGGTGAGGTTTTGAGCCTCCAACATGTTTTAAACTGTGTGAAAATCACTTTTTAAGTTGCACTTTCCTGAATTTGATTGAATCTCTTTTTGGTTTGCATGATTATATGTTTGCTTCAAATGATTTAGGCATTTTCTTTGTAAATAGCTACTTAGCCTAAAATAACCAATTCCTAATGCATGTTCCCTAGTTAGCCCCTTTGAGCCTGATTAGCCTATTGCTTCTTGATAAACTAATGTTATAAGCCCAAAAAAATCTGGAAAACCATGTTAACCCGATCTTAGGATTAGGAGAGCATGGAATCTTAGAATGGGTGCAAGAAACTAAAGTTTGGGGTGGCTGCAAGGTGTAATGTGTTGTTTGGGATTGAAAAAAAAAATTGTGAAAAAAAATATAGAAAAAAAAAAGAATGAAAAAAAAAAAGGAAAAAAAATAAAATAAAATTAAAAGTGCAAAAATGCCAAAAAGGCTGTTTGAATAAAAAGGCTGTAGTCACCCAAGGCATAAAATGAAAAAATGAAAAAGGAATTTGAGTTAAATTCAAAGTGTAAATAATTTCATGCTCTCTTAGCTCCTAGGGTCTTCAGCCTAGTTCCTTTGTATATCCTACCCTTAGCTAGGCCCCATTACAACCCATAAAAGACCTTCTGATGTTGCTTGCATATTTTCTGTGGGAACTATTTAGAGATGAAAATCAAATTTATGGGAAGTGCTCTTAAAAGTGAAACTGAGTGAAATGTTAGCCTGACACAAATTGAGCGATTGAGTGAACATAAATTTCCCTTGTGAGGAAGGCAGTTGTTTGGATTTGGTGATCTCCCTTTTGTGTTGTAACTTAGATCCCCTGCTTAGATTGATGATTGTTTGAGTAATGAAATTCTCAATTGTTTAGAATAAATGATTGTGGGGATTACTTTGTTTAAAAGGGGGGAACATTGAAAGAAAAATTCTTTTGAAAAATTGCTTGACATCTATGGAAAGTTGATTGAATTCTTAAGCTTGCCAGGTCTTGAGTCTTTTTAAGTTTTTGAGTGTAGTTTGCTTGGGGACAAGCAAAGTTTAAGTTTGGGGTATTTTGATGAGCCTCTGTTTGACTGGTTTTATAACTAGTCAAGACCTTGGCTTTGTGCTTATTTTATACCATTTTTACCCAAATTAGACTTGATTGTTCCTAAGTAGTATTTTGAGTCTGTAAATTGTTTTTATGTTAATTTAGTTGTTTTAGAATTAAATAAAACACTTATTCTATTTTTCTGCTTTCAGTAAATAAAATAAAATAAATCTGGAGCCACTCGCCCCGCGCGAAGGATCTCTCGCCCCGCGAGTCACGCAAGCCTGAAAAGTCAGAGACGATCACGGCTTGCCCGTGTTGAAGATCACAGCCGTGACAGTTTTGAAGTTGAAGCGTTCGCCTCGCGAGCATTCATTCGCCTCGCGAGTCTGGAAGTCAGAATATAATTGTTGTCACTGGAACCTGAACTGGTCATGAAGATTGGGCCATAACTTGGGCTGTAGATGTCGGTTTGAACTGAAACCGGTGGCAAATGAAAGATAAAACAAAGAGCTTTAACTCTCATGAAGACCATTATTCCAAACAGAGACGTTTTGAGGGGCTCCAATCCGTTTGAAGACAGAGACGTTTCAGCTGCCCTATGAGTTGAATGTGGACATAACTCCCTCATCTTAACTCATAATTAAGCAAATTGAGTGGCTTTGGAAAGCTAAGAGGCAGAGGTTGAAGTGAATTAAAGGAGTATTCAGATATTGAGAGGTCTTGAGAGAATTTGTATAAATAGTTAGTCATAGTGAGTCATAGCTAGTTTTTTAGGTAGTCAGAATTAGCCAGTTTTGGCTAGTTTCTGAGCTAGTCTTAGTTAGTCTTTTGTTTTCTTTTTAGTTATGTTTTGTTTTCCTTTTGTAATGGAGAGCTAGTCTCCTAGATTAATCTACTGCGATTGGTTTCTATTAACACTTGAGGTTCTGTATTCCCTAGTTTATTTTCTTTTCTCTTTTCAATGCCATGCTGTATATTTCTGTTTGTTTAATTCAGGAATGTATAGTGTTGTATTGATTCATTTCGGTGATGCTATGTTCCTATATATAATCGCGTTTGTTTAATTCGCGTGTGTTCGCTTTCGTGTTCGTTTAGTTCACGAAGGGCTTAACCCCGTTTGTTTAATTCGGGAATAGGAACATACATCCGTAGTAGTGGTTTCGTTTGTTAACTATTTCTACAACCGGGAGGGGATTAGAATAGGCTTGGATTTATTTGAACCAATGATAGTGGGAAACCGAGAACAGTAGGTTAATCGTCTTTAGTTTATTTGCTAATCTTTTAAACTGCTTTGTTTCTTTTCTCTGTTTTGTTTTGTTTTTCTTTATTTTAGTTTCAATCCAAACAACCCCCCAATTCTGACTTTTACTAATTTTCTGTTAATAATAACAACACTAAAGAGTCCTTGAGAGACGATCCGAGTTGTCGCACTATACTGCATTATTTTATAATCGCTCGTTTTTTTGGCGCGTGGCGACAGCGCGGTCACTGGGCTTCTGATGAGGTTGTGGGTTTGTTTTATTTGCTAGCAGCTGGTGGGCTTAGGATCAGTAGGTGTATTTTTAGTTTCCTCTTTGTTTGCTTATTGGGCCAGATGCTAGGTCCTCTTTCCTTCTTTTATTTTAAAACAAAATGTTCTTGAAAATAAAAAAACTGAAGTTGGGCTCTTTCTTGCTTTGGGTCCAGTCATGTAAAAAGAAAGGATTAGGAGTCATGCGTTTGTGCTTAAAATGTGAAGCATAATCTCATTATGTATTTTTTAGAAAATTGTAAACAAAAAATTAAAAATTAAAAAATCTTTTAAAAAAAAATATTTTTCGATCCTTGTTTTCAATAAAAATATTTTGAAATAAAATGTTTCTTTTGGATTCACGCAACAATCTACGACGTTGATGTATGATTTTTCATCCTCAAGTGTCGTATGAATTGTAATGGTTCAACGTATAGATTAGCTATCTTTAACACTGTGCAAGAGCGAATTCTATTGTGTTAAAAAATAATGAAATGTTTTTAATTTACTCTTTTTACAAGATTTTATCAAATTTTATAAAATAAAAATAAAAAATTTCTTTTTGAATTCACGCAACAATCTACGACGTTGATGTATGATTTTTCATTCTCAAGTGACGTATGAATTGTAAGTGTTTATCGTATAGCACTGCTATCTTTAACCATGTGCATGAGTGAATTTATTTCGAAATAAAATCCTTTTTTTAAAAACTATTAAAAAAATCAAACCTTTACCAAAAACTGAAACAGCCAACCAATCAATTTTTTTCTGCAAGAACTACACGGCTGTGTTTCCTATCGCACCCGGGAATACGTAGGAGTAGAATCAATCATTTTCTCAAGCCAAAATTTAATTTTCCATTTTGGCGTGTTTATCTTTTTATTATTATTTTAAAAGTAGGGTAAAATAAATATTTTCAAAGGTTATTAAAATTATTTTGCACAATTAACTTGAGGTACCGTTTTTAAACGGGCGATGTAGGATGCTAACACCTTCCCTACTCGTAACTGACTCCCGAACTCAAATTTCTACCTTTTTAAAGACCAATTTCCTTAAAATAAATGTTTTTCCAATGTTTTTCCCAAATAAAATATTGGTGGCGACTCCTCTATTTTTATCTTTTTTGGGACGGGACGGTCGTGACAGAAGGTAATAAAGCAAAGAAGTTAATAGAGGAGGGAATGTTGGGTCGGTGCAATTGAGCTGGGTATTAGCATACCTATTTATAATCGAATGTGCATATAAAATTTCAGTTTGTACTGCATTAAAAATAATATATCATATTTCAAATTTTTACGAATATTTGTTGATTCTACTGATTATACTTCCACAATTTCTGATATTTACCTGCTCATGCAATTCGTGATTTATTGAGGTCATTATTAGGTTAGATTATTGCACATATTTTGAGTTACTCTGTAATTAAATGACATTAAGTATCCAATATATTATAACTGCAAGTTGGTGTTTAATTGAAAATTTCAAATTTGGTATCAATTTCGCATGATTTCGCATGATTATTAATTGATTCTGCATGATTGTTCATTTATGATTTGGTAACAATCTCGCATGATTTCGCATGATTAGCATAAGTTCTAATAATTAATCTGACTTGGTAACAATTTAGCATGATTATGCATGATTATTAATTAATTTTCGCATGATTTCACCTTTAGAGATTTGCAATAATTAATTTAAAATTTGATATCAATTTCGCAATAGTGTGCTTTACTGGTACTAACGAAATTTTGGAGATTCACCCATATTTGAATTTGATTATTTTTAGAAATTAAGGTACCAATCAAAGTCAAATTAGAAATTTAACGTGTATTAATATTTATTCCTTGAATCACTCTCGTGTTGTTCCTCATGAGGATATTTAACTTTGGATATATAATATATAAAGAAGTTGTACATTAGATTTTATGAAAAAAAAAAAGGCACCCCACAACAATGCCACATCGAATCCACATTTACCTTTTCATTGGGGTAGGGTAGGCAGGAGGATAAAATTAACTACTATTATACATTTTACCTCTCATCTTAATAATTAGATGGTGGAGACTTGCTTTTGAGTAAAGGAGTCTCTCCTCCTATCCTTGTTATTTAGTTAATATGCCCTTGATTATAAAAAAAAGATGGTGAACTATTAGCCAGCACTGATTTAGATACGCAACATTGATACGACAAGATCATATGAATATGTTGATACAGCAAATGTTGAAAAATAATTAAAAAATATATTAACAAAAAATATTTAGAATTATTGAAGTATCTAATATGAGGTGAGGACTATGGTGCACCGTTCATCAAAATGGTGTATGGATGTACCATCCAAGTAATCAAATCTATACAGATTGTCATTTGGCAGTTTGATTTTTCAACACTAATAAAACAATAATAAATCTAGATGATCAAACCGTCCGAGCGACAATCTAAATAGTCAAGATTACCGCTTAGGGTGGTGCACTCATGCACTATTTTGGTGGAGAGTGCACCTTAGATAACACCCTAATTATGATGTATATCGAATATCACTAGGAAATCCTTATAGATGAAGGTTGGGCTAAGGTGCACCACCCATATTTTGCATAACTCACTACACCACCCATATGTGGCAAATTTTGGACCAATCAAATTGCCACATGGGTTTGGTTAAAATTTCAAACTTTCTAGTTGTATTATACTGTAGTCAAACTATATGAATACAGTATATTGTAGTATAGTATATGTATTCTTTGTATTCGCAAATTTAATCCATATTAAAATAATGTTTTTTGATTAAAAAAACTGATTATATTGTAAAATAATATTTTAATATGAATTAAAATAATGTTCGTTGTCAATAATATTGTGCAATATAATCAGTTTTTTTAATCAAAAAAATTATTTTAATATGAGTTAAATTTGCAAATACAACAAGCACATATATTATACTACAATATACTGTGTTCATATAATTTGACTACAGTATAATACAACTAGAAAATTTGAAATTTTGACCAACCTATGTGACAATTTGATTGGTCCAAAATTTGCTACACGGTGGTGCGGTGGATGATGTACCATAGCACAATCCTGAGGATGAACTATTTTAAAGTATCCATATTACAGAGTTGGATTGTGTTACTGGAAAATGAGTGATGCCACTAGGAAATCCTTATAGATGAAATGCAAAAAGATGATTTTTTTTTTTTTTTGAACAAGCAAAGAGATGAATTATATTAAGGAGTACCATTAGTACTCAAAGAGAACATTACAAAATATTAGTACAGCAAACTGTACGTCCCCCAACACCAAAAAAGAAGAAACAGAGAGCAAATAATAGTCTACTCCTCAATACAAATACTTGGTGCAATACACCAATCCCCAAAAAAAAAAGGAGGAGCTGACTTTGATCTTGCACACACCCATTTCCAAGAGCACACCTTGATCTTATCTACCAATTGAATCATGACTGCAGTTTCATTACAGAAAATAATCCCATTGCTTGAACTGCCGTAAGAAAAATACTCTAGTGTACATATGCATATAGCATTGGCAAGCCAAGAGCTTGATGCATGGTTGGGCAAATTAAAACGGCTCAATAAGGTGAGCTTTTGAGAAAACTGAAGAAAGTTCATCAAACTTGAGATTTAGACAAGAATGTCTCATGGCCATGTGCAGCAATGCGCCCCACGTGGGATATGACATGCGTGTGGGACTCTAACTCCAAGTGGTACTGTTTTTTTCCTTTTCTTTGATAGTTTTGGCAATATACAGCACATGGATAATGACAAAATTTCCAAGTAAGGAAGGTGATTTAGGAAAGGAAAGGAAAATCAGCCTTATACACAAAGAAAAAGATGATACAAATAATGTTAAATGAAAAGTACATAGTTCTGTATTAATTGCCAGGAGATGGAGCTGATGAAGCAATAAGGTACCCTTTTTCTTTAGGTATGTCTACCGTGTCCATCTCCATGAGAATTATGAGATCCCCTTTTTCTTTGTGTACAGGAGTCCTAGGTGAGCTGTGCGTGTGAGGCAAGTAGCTGGCTCTGTAAACCCTACTTAGACATCCTCTCTTGGATCACGCGCCTATTCTATTTTCTTGTTAGCCATTTTTTTAAAATTTGTTTTGGTTACAAGATGAGCACTGTGGAAGTGTTACTAATTTTTTAATGAGTCGTTGATTTTTTAAATTATCCTTTACTCACAGCTTTGTCTCTAAATTTATTTAAACAATCAAGTTACCAGTTCAAAAGGATTGAAGAAAGATAAAAAAATATTATACAAGTTTTATAAGTTTAAGAACTAATTCGTATACATAATTTCAAATACTAAGTTATTTCTTTAGCTCATGTTTGTTTAGGATTTTCTTTAACGCCAACTGGCGTTTAAAATAGCTTTGAAGCAAAGCTCCAAAACATGCCTTGGGAAGGAGAAATTGATCGTTGGCGTTCAATATAATCCTAACCAAACATACACTTATTCTCTTTTTATTCTAGTTTCATTTATTTTGATGCATCTTTATATAACAGTTCTTGAATTCAGCCCCTCATCAATAATGTTTGATCTCTTCCCACCCCAAATAAATTAATTTAGGTCCACTTCCCTGATTAGTATATTGGCCCTTTGTTAGCTTAGACACTTTTAGGGAGATTTGATTTTTCAGTGATTCTTTCCCAACTGTCTATGCTTCATTGTTTCATTAGTCTTCTCAGTTTTGAGTTAATCTACCTTACCCTTCTTTTGATGGTACTTAGGAGAAGAGAACGATCATAACCTACAATGAAGTACCTTGTGTAGCTTTTTTTTATGATAGAACTCATTGTGTGGTTGTTCATACTTAAGGGAAGCCTTTTGATTCTCCAATTTGAACTTTACAATTTTCTTGTCCTAGCTAGGACAATTTAGGCTACATATATGTACATTGTGCTGTGTTGATATATATACCTTTAGCCTTTTTCTGTGCAGAGCTTTTTGGCAAAGCAAGGTGCAGAGTCCTAAAAGTGATCTGATAGAAGGGGAAGTGGAATCTAAATATCAAAGCTTCTTTTTTATGCTATTTATTACTAATACTATATATGTCAGATCAGGTGCTCACAAGTGTACTATCGATCAAAGGTATTGAATTCTGTTTTGTTTGGAAAAATATATGAAATGTATAAATTGCATATTCAACAGCTAGGCACACCAGAAATGGAAAATGAGACCTGTTGAGTTACAACGTACACGTCAAAGTTATAGGCTCTTTATGGCCAACTCAACATAAAGCAGAAAAGTGAAGTCAACTCAAAGGTATGTGAACAATTTTCTATGTTATCAGCTTTCAAATAATGCATATAGGACCCCATACTTGGTACGTCTATTATCTATTATATTAATTAATTCTTCTCCGCTATATGTACACACACAAACTCTTCTACAGGAGCTGACACTAGTGCACAAAAGGGATTCCACGTCGGTTATTTTTGGCTTTCCACATCGGTTTTGAAATTGATGTGGAAACGACCGATGTGGTTTATTGCCACTTTACACATCGGTTTAAAAACCGATGTGTAAAGTATATTTTAAACATCGGTTTTATACTAACCGATGTGTAAAATTAATTTAGCAATTGATAAGCAATTGTAAATTTAACTTTCTACATCGGTTTTGCTTAAAATCGATGTGTAAAATTGACTTTCTACATCGGTTTTCTTAAGAACCGATGTGTAAAGTTAAATTTACACATTGGTTTTATGCAAAACCGATGTAGAAAGTTAAATATACACATCGGTTACTGAGAACCGATGTGTAAAATCTCTTTTTTTTTTTAATCTGTTATTTACATTTCAATCATTCCTGTTTCACTAATGCAGATCAATAAACAAACCAGCGATAGACTCGATCAAACAAGAAACAACAACAGAACACCAAACCAGTTTGACACAATCATTCAAAAGCAAAACATACTTCATTCAATTTTCTTATGAATGAAAACAACACTTTATCAAAGCTACATCAAAACACGAGGAGAAGAAGAATTGAACAGGACACTGAGCACTAATACATATCATCAATCAAAGGTACGTACACTATAGCTAGTATATGATAAGTTTTTAAACTAACTACATATATACAAACTATGGGTGGTACACTTCAAGAAAGAAAGTTGCCCAACGCCTCTTTATGATGTTGATGTCAGAATGAGACAATGGAGATGGATTGTTGAATATCTGCAAGTTTAATTGGACAAAAGATTATATCTTTTAAGTAATAAACTAACATAAAACATATAACGAATCTATACTATTACTTCTAATTGTGTCAATTAACATTTACCTCACTCCATCTTTCGGTGATCCCGGAGGAGATAATTTCCAACATCCACTTGCATCACATAGTAGCCACATTCCCATGACCCACGTTGTATACGTGACTACGTACAAATGAAACCCAATTAGAATATGAGGAATTAAATAAAATAGAAATCAATTATTGTACCCACTGCATTTGATGCATTTGAACTAATAAATATCTTACGCTGGGAATAATCCATTTGATAGCCCGAGTACGCCTTTCACCACGCAACATGTGGGATGCATTAATAGACCTATCATGACAAAAACATTAATTAAAGTATATATAATAGATTTGAGATAATTAAAACAACTGCATTACTGATTATAAAGTATTTTAACGCTTACGTTTCGATGATCGTCTTCAGTTGATTCGCCGGCTTATTTCCCAATGAGCAGAAGAAGACCACGACGTTCATTCTTGGGTACAAGAGCAACAGTTGCCAATGCTTGCTGTATTTGCGGAACAATTAGTGACTGTAAGTCATATATAGTTATACTTAAATTAATAACCGGTACTTACTTATTGAGATAAGGCGCAAGATAGAATTGATGATCGTCTCGGGCAAGTATATAACGTATGGTAGTGACCGGGTCTTCCGATGCTACGAGAACATCACCCTGAATGAACATGGGGTCAATGAACCCATAAAGGGCAAGGTTACCCTGATCGACTAACATACGATGCAGATACCTAATATATTGGAAAAGCATGTTAATTATCATTGTATTTAAAAATTAATTACGTACTTAACTTATAAATAAAATGTACTTACGTGCACCAAAACGATATGTGTGCAGAACTGGCCATTTCTTTATTGAGTGCCATCTCCATAAGTTCTTTCTTTGGTATATACTGATTCACCAGTGGCATCATGTTCCAACGTTACCAAGGCTGCATCATCCTCCATGGTGACAACCTCAGTATAGCGAACTTTGAAAACATCACCATGGCCAGGTGCCCCTTTGTCGATCCCCTAAACAACATAGATATATATTAGTAATCACGGATAATTAAGTTATTTAATTCGTTATTAACTAAATGGTCAAATGAATACCTTGACAGGAGCAGACATCTCTGGTCTTCCTAGATCCGACCTTTTAGGCACAATATCATTTCCAACATCCTATAACAAATACAAATAAAGCATTATCTTTAAACAATAATAAATATATTTCAACTATGAATATAGAAAAACACAACTAACCGAATACCTCGGATGCAACAAGAAAGCTGACCAGTCTTCTTGGCCGGAGGATGAAGTTACGGGGGCCCGACCCACCTGTTTGAACCTCCTCAGTGGGCATAGGGACTCGAGCATCAGCATCTCGAATAATCTCAACAGACACCCTCAGATGATCATCCGGTAATAACCGATGGTGTATGGTATTACCTAACTTATTATATGCCCTACCCAATGCCACTAAGCGGCGATGATGATGATGATCATCAACATACAGCTCTCACCTATCAGGGTCGTCATCATCATCATCATCATCATCATCAGCAGCAGCAGCACCATCATCATCATTTTCAGGATGATGAGGGGGATCACATGAGCCCTTAGTGCTCACATGGACAGAGGGTTGGACAGAGGGTTGGACACCGGCTGTCATCTGCTGGGACAAAGAAGTAAATATTGCCATCTGCTGGGCAAACTGCTCGGCCATCTCCTGTCGAAGCTCAGCTGCAATCTCCTGTTTTAGTTGTGCTCTATGAGACTTTAAACCAACTAATTTGAGATCTTTCATTGAGACAAGTCTTCTGATATTTGAAGAGTAACCCTGTGGCACTTTGACTCCCCGTAGACATTCACAGAAACTTCTTTTCTCTTTTTTTGATAAAGTATGACATGCTGGGGGCAAATAAGTCTTCTTATCCCCCACTTTAAGTGGAGCTAACTGCTCTCGTATACCCATCGCAACTAGATCCAGACGAGCATTCACACCATCCTTTGTCTTGCCTTGAATGTTGAGAAGCGTTCCGATTAAACTGTCACACACATTTTTCTCTACATGCATCACATCAATACAATGTCTTACATCAAGCTTGCACCAGTATGGAAGATCAAAGAAGATCGACCTCTTCTTCCATATTTTCTTCTCTGTAGCCTTCTTCTCGGGTCTTCCCATAGATAACATTAGTGTTGTTCACCCTTTCATAAACTTGCACTCCAGTCAAGGCCACTGGAGCAATTTCATTCTCCGAAGTCCATTGAAAGCTTTCCTCAATCTACGATAAGGATGATTACGTCGGAGAAATCTCCGATGCCCAAGGTAGACTGTCTTCCTTCCATGTTGCGAGTTGATGGTAACATGTGCCTTCTTCACATATTGGACATGCTTTATGCCCCTTAACACTATACCCACACAGGTTCCCGTATCTTTGGAAAGTCATTGATGGTGCAAAATAACATGGCACGCAATCCGAATGTCTCACGGCAATACCCGTCGATCACATCAACGCCTTCATCCCACATCATTCTCAAGTCTTCAATCAAGGGACTCGGATAAACATCAATATCATTTCCTGGCTGTTTAGGACCGAAATCATCATACTTAACATAATGTATTTGCGCTTCATGCACAACCAAGGAGACAGTTGTAAATTACAAGGAGAACAGGCCATGAACTATGAATACTACTTAAGTTTCCATATGGATTCATTCCATCGGTAGCAAGTCCAAGCCTCGAGGTTTCGGGCTCATTGCCGAAATCCGGAAACAAACTATCAATTCTCTTCCATTGCAAAGAATCGGCCGGATGGCAAAGCGGTCCATCACACTTCCTCTCATCTGCATGCCATCTAATGTTCTTTGCGTCATTTACATTAGCAAACAATCGCTTGAACCGCGGAATCACGGGAAGATACCATAACACCTTCGCAGGAGGACCTTTGGTGACCACATCACAACTAGAATCACCATCCTTCACTTTGTAGCGTGATACCCCACACCTGGGGCACTCGTGCATCTCTTCAAACGCTTTCCTGTACAATATGCAATCATTGGGGCAAGCGTGTATTTTCTTATACTCCATACCCATCGGACACAATATCTTCTTCGCCTCATAGTTTCGAGATGGCAATGTGTTGCCTTCTGGAAGCATTTCTTTCAACAACTCAAGCAATTCGGTAAAGCTTTTATCGCTCCACCCATTTCTCGCCTTCACATTGAACAATCTTAACACCGCTGACAACCGTGTGAAATTAGTGCACCCCGGATACAAAGCAACTTGCGCATCACTGCACAAAGTATCATACACATGTGCGCGCCGAAAAGACTCTTGCCAAACATCACGGATCATGTCCTCTAGTCCATCGTCCATTTCCACGTCATCAACTTCTTCTCTATCCGACACCCTCGGCCTGTCTAACGATTCACCATGGCATATCCATGTTGTATAACTCTTGCAAATCCCCTCACAAATAAGATGATCACGAATCTCCTCAGCTTCTAGTCGTCTCTCATTCAAACAGTTAACATAAGGACAATAAAACCTTCCGTTACCACTATCAGGAGCATTTGTTTTTGCAAACTGTAGAAAATCTTCCACTCCATTCTCATACTCATCACTTGTCCGTCTAGCATTCATCCAACCGCGATCCATGACTAAACCAATACCTTCGTACTTAGTCCAACATATTCATCAACCACTTCTTATGACAGTGTATGGCCCTATCCCATTCGAGAAGAAACTTTTTCAACATTCGCTTAACAGTTAGTCCTTAACTCTCATGCTCATACTCGACAAAATTTCGGCAGCATTTCCCCGCGGTCTCCGACGTACACTACTTGAACGCGATGACATCCACCACGATAAAGTATGCACCCGGAGAACGAAAGGAAATGTACCAATCCGAACTTTCATCAAGTATATAACATTAGAATCAATGAATAACTATTATAACTGAATTAAGAAAAAGTTTTTTCCCAAACTGTCCAACTTTGGACAATTCAAGATCCAACACAATGAGCGGTACATTAAGCACGTACACGTACACGTACGCTCATTAGTATTGCATCTCAAACGGGAAACTAAGGCTTTACTAATTATTGAGGGCATATTATCGAATCAAATAAATTTTCAAGAAAATACATTAAAACTCCAATGAAAGCTTTTCAGCCAAAACGTACCTTCTGAGAGACAGACACGCCTAGTTGTTATTATGCAAAGACAACAGAGAAGTGAACAAAGCAGAGCGAGTAGCACTATGCAATGAAGTGTAGATCACCCTGCAACAAAATGAACATCTAAGAATTCTAATGAAAACCATAACATTGACAGACACTATACGGTCTTTGTAAAGTCACTTACCAAAACACAGAGGAAAAGGGTAAAAACAAGATCTAAGGTTAGTTCATTACTTTTTTATATTGGGAATTCTATTCTGTCTAAAGGTGTGAGTGTACTACTACTCGTTTGATTCTCTTGTTTCTTGTTTCAATTTCAGAAAGATTATGCAATTAGACACGATGCATTCAGTCCTATTGGACATGAGGTTCTAATCAGCTATGAGAAAGAAAACATTTATGTGATGAACGTAACAGTAAAGACCAACAAAACATCCTTTAAAGTTTTAAAAAGAAATCGATTGCTTTTGTGGACAATCCTCATAGCCTTTACTTAAATTGATCTATCACAAAACATGACAAAGATTAACCTCATGAAAACGATAAATCCAACCCGGGCCCGATATCATTAATCGACACTCCATATGAATCAAAGGATATATCAACAAGAAACAACATTCATAGTATCCCTTATCCTTCTATAGCTTTATCAATGGTGCCACCAGATAGTAAATTATAATTATATTATAATAGTAAAACAAAGTAGAGTTATACCATGCTGTACATAAGTACCAAAATATGTCTAAATGTTAAAGAAACTGTAACAAGCTGCTCCATGCACAAAGAGAAAACCTAACAAATAAAAACAAACAAACAAACAAAAATATATTTTGAAGCAAAATTTGAAAACAAGTGAAAAGAGAATAAGAGGTTCTTAGAGGGTTTGGAGAGATTCTTGAACTCATGTCTAATCACAAAGTTCCTCAAGAGGATCACCAAAACTATGGCTTACAAAGTTTACACTAAAAATAGTAAGAACTCAGAACTCATGGTTAAACTCAAAATATAAAATAGTCAAAATTCCAGGAACCCCGTGCCAAAAGAAAAGGGTGTTGCAAAAGTCTACTTTGCAGGCACCAAGAATCCAATCAGATCTCTGTAGCTTTTCATCAACACGGAATACATATTGAAATAGGAAAAGAAAAGCAATATTTCTTAGTAAAAAAAAGGTATAAAATCATAAATTTAAAATAAAGGTGATGTGTGTGGAAGCAACTAGAAGATGTCCAACAGTTCTAAGGAAAATGGGCATTAATAGAAGGCACTACAAAGCATCAAACATAAGTTTTGGGCTATGATATGTATTCCATGTCTCAAGATGTAGCTAACCAAGACCAACCAAAAACTCAAGACCAACCAATGTAGCTAAATGCATCAGTTAAGCTCATCAATTCTAAATTAGAAGGCAAATGCAAAAGTCCATTGTTCGTCAAACTTAACATTCACGGGCAAAATGCAGAAAAAAAAAGGAGCATGGAGCATGGAGCATGGGATTACGGTCCTAACAGTGAAAGCATACCAAAAAAAAAAAAGGAATGGGTCACAGAGAACCAAAACCTTAAACTCAATGCTTCTTTTCCTCAGCACTTACAACCAAAACCCTAAACAACCAACAAAAAAATAAAGACGGAGACCAAGCCTAAGTAACATGCAGACTTCTTCAAAGTGCAGGTCTTGCTTCGGTTTAAATTGTTTGGAAAATCATAATTATATGTAACAGATCTATTTTCTTGGTAATGTTAGAAGATCAGTTTGGTGATTCCGTTTCAGTAGGGCCTATACTTATTTAGATGTCTTGCTACTATTCTGGTTTTGCTTCGTTTAAACAAAGAACGTTGGATGTTTAGACTATTCGTAGCATTTACGGCTGTGATTTGAAACAAATAAAATTAGAAAGTGACAATGCTAATGCTAATTAATTTTGCAGGGTCTCAAAAGAAAGTGAAATGAAGCTTAAACAAACTGTGAAGAAAACTCTACATATGGTTAATATTTGCAAGCTACACAACATGAAAGTTTAAACATACACTTAAATGTCCTACAAATTACTCAAATTTATATATTACTTAAAATCATTGTTCTAAACCTAACCAAATATAGGTATACGAGAGAAGAATAAAGAAAGAAAAAAAAAGATAAGAGAAGGGGTTTTTACCAAAACAGAGAGAAGGCAGAGGTTTTTGTTCACTCACGAGGCGCCGGAGGAGAGAGGACGGTGGTGGCTTCCTTGGTGGTTCTTGTGAAGAGGAGAGGGCTGAGTTTTAGAGAAAATGACAAACAATAAGAGAAGAATGAGAAGGGAAGTTTGGAAAGGAAGAGAGACAGGAGCTTACCTTTGTTCGATGTTGAGAGGGTCAGCTGTGGAGAGCTGTGGAGAGACAATGCAGAGCGACGGAGAGCTGTGGAGAGCAGTGGAGAGCGGTGGAGAGCGGTCAACAAAAGGGAAAGGGAGAGTTGGAGACTGATAGCAGCTATTTGTGTATTAGGGCAAGGGAAAAGAAGAATGAGACTTGGGAGGGAGAGAGCTCAGATGAATTCTCAGCGCCAAATGAAAAGGGAGGAAGTAATAATACACATCGGTTAATATAGAACCGATGTGGTAAACTTTCACACATCGGTTAATAAGAAAACCGATGTTTAAAAATAAAATTTTAATTTCTAATTTTTTTTTTTAGTTTTATACATCGGTTATTAGAAACCGATGTGGTTAATGACTTTTTTACACATCGGTTCTATTAAAACCGATGTTAAATGTTAAAAATTTCTGACTTTAAGTTTTTTTATTTTAATTTTAAACATCGGTTAGGAATAACCGATGTGGAAAGCTTTTACACATCGGTTATTCTTCAACCGATGTGTAATACTTTGATTTTAATTTCAAAAATGCCACCGCCTCCTTTTACACATCGGTTTAGTAGGAACCGATGTGTAAACTCCGATGTAGAATCCCTTTTCTGCACGAGTGTGAAGAAAACCAAGTGCCCAACAAGCAGAAAAAGTATAAAATGAGGAATTTATGACCATTTGAAAGCGCGTTGATCTCACATTTAAATCAGTGTTGGAAGTTGGAACAGAATCTGACCTCTGTGCCCCTTTTTTTGGTAAGGAAAATGTCTATTTAACCAAAAAATCTGAATATATATGTCACTGCAAAATCATAATTTTGCCATCACCATCATATATATATATATATATATATATATATATATATATATATATATATCACCCTTTTCAACATTTTGCTTTGTTGCATTGCATTTGTAATGGAGACTAACCTCCTGTTTTGGATTGAAATGATGAAGAAATTTATCTTCAAAAATAGCCTTAGTTCATATAAGATACATTGGCAGTTTTTTTAAGGTCATAATTCCTTTGCCATGTCTCTCTTAAGCCTTTCTATTTATGTATGTCTACATGCTTGTGTGGATGAGCATGAAGATAAAAAAAAATTACAGGATAGTGTATCAAAATTAAACTATATTTATTATTTATTTATTTTATTTTTTAGTCGATATCGATCAAAAAGCCAGTATGTTAACAATCAAGTTTTAGGTGAGTAGATTGTCAAATAATTAATTGTAAAAAATGATTGTAGAAGAATTAATAGAAAGAAAAATTAAGTCCAAGATTTTGCAATGACTTCTGAACTTATAATGATAAAAAAGAAGTTAAAAACTTTTAAGTCTAGTTTATTATAGGCAAAATACATAGTTTGCAATCTGAAAATTGTTATAATCTATTTATATGTTTGTAATCCATTAATATATAAGCAATAGAATAATATCCGAATAATTAACCAAGGGTGGTCGAGTGATAAGCATCTCGACCCCATAAAGAGGAGGACGTGAGCATGGTGCTATTTGCTCTTTCTCTGACTAGTGCATTGATCTGTTAATTATCTTTGTAATCTATGACAGCGGTGATTTTTTTGGGATTATTGTCTCTTGTTTTGCACTCTAACTTCTTGCACTACTAGAATTCCACTTTTTAGTGACGGGTTTTAGAGACTGAAAATATTCTATCACTGTAGATATCGATTCCATACATTTTTGACAAAAAAATAGTTGGTCTCTAAATCGGTTGCAAGTATATTTTAGTGACCGAAATAGAGACCAATTATTTGAATAAAATTAGAGACCGAAATATTGAGCACTAAAGTACTAAAACAATAAATTCACATTAAAATAAAAATAAATAGTTGAGGATTAGAGACCGAAATAGAGACCAATTTGTTGATTAAAATTAGAGACCAAAAAATTGGTCACTAAATTACTAAGTAATCTAATTCACGTAAAAATAAAAATAAGACTTGAGAATTAGAAACCGAAATGGAGACCAATTTGTTGATTAAAATTAAGACTAAAATATCGGTCACTAGATTGGTAAATAGTTTAATTCACATTAAAATAAAAATAAGAAGTTGATTACTGGAGACCAAAATTTTAAATAAAATCAGAGACCAAAAAATCGGTCACTAGATTAGTAAATAATTTAATTCACATTAAAATAAAATAAGAAGTTGAACATTAGAGACCGAAATAGAAACTAATTTATTATATTAAAATAGATACAAAAAATGGGTCATTAAATAAGTAAATATTTTGATTCACATTAAAATAAAACTAACAAGATAGAAATTTGTGATCAGAATAGAAATTAGACACCGATATATTGCTCACTAAATTGCTAAATCATTTAATTTTTGTTTAAATAAAAATAAGAAAATCAGAATTGATAAACCGGTGTTATTGTACTAAACTCCAAAATATACATATTAAAAAATATTGCAAAAGGTGCGATCTTTGCAAAATGAGGGAAGAAAGAATGGCATTCATGATTCAACTGAAAAATCTTGAAGGATATATAAGAATGGTTTCAACCACCTCGTCACCCGAGTTAAGCGGCAAGTTCTATCATCCTCCATGAGGATGGATGCCAATTTGACCATTACCGGTGTTGACAAGTTAGTCGGTAGGTTTCATTTAATAATGCTTTAAATTTTAAAAAATAAAAAACTGGAAACATTAATTAGCCAGTAGGTGTCGTTTTCCTTGGTTGTTTGAAGTTGGTCTTTTTTGTATATTTTATTATTGGTTTAAATATGTTTTTGGTCCCTCATTTTTTACAAAAGTTCAGTTTTAGTTCCCATTTGAAAAACTTACTTTTTTAGTCCCTCAATTTTTAAAATATATCAGAAGTGGTCCCTACATCACATATTTTGAGTCCCTCATTTTTTAAAATCACATTTTTTCAGTCCCTCATTTTTTACAAAAATTTGATTTTAGTCACCCATTTTTTAAAAGGAAGTGTGGTGTGGGAACCATTTCTGACACATTTTAAAAACGGGGGACTAAAAAAATACATTTTCCAAACGGGAGACTAAAACCGAATTCACTTTTGTAAAAAATGAAGGACTAAACATATTTAATCCTTTATTATTTTATTCCTCAATGATGGTCCTTGTAAAAGTTTTTATTTTAATTGTCATCCCTCTAAAATATAAAAGTGCTACTTTTGGTCCCTATAAAATGAGGAAATTTTGGTTTTCATCCCTAAAAAATATTTTCTTTGATTTTAATCCTTCTAAAATCTTATATCACCATATAAGGATAATTTTTAAAGGAAAAATATGTTAACATAGAACCACGGAGGTTCTTGTATGTCACATAGGATGATCATATGATCGTCTATTATGCACATTAGTACTTAATAAATGTCACATGATATTAGAGACTAAAAATAATTATTTCAGATTTTACATGGACCAAAATCAAACAAATTTTTTTAACGAGACGATAACCAAAATTCGCTCATTTTTATGTGACCAAAAAAATATTCAACCCTTTAGTTATTACTCTATGTATCTAACATATTCAATTTTTCTCATCGGACCACATGTAGATGTAGGGACCATATGGGTTTCGAACCCTTATTTTTTTGCACGGGTTCAGTACAAACCTCCTATTATTTATACTACATGATCGTATACTTGTACATGCATGTTGTAACACCTGAGGCTGACGAGATTGTGGTCATTCTCATTTCATTAATCATTTTTAATGTGCGTTAGCATCATTTATTATTTTTCATTATATTATATTATTTCATTATCATTTAAAAATTTTAATTTTTAATTAACCATGTATATTTTATGATTATGCTAACAAGTATTCTTAGGGATTTATCTAAGGAACCAAGAAATGAAATTTGAATGAAAAATTGTGTATTTAATATTTTGAAAAATATTACATTTGGTTTTCCAATATAAAATTTTCTTTTGTGGGTTGATTAATCAATATGACACTCATCAGCAAAACTCATATTTTATTTATTGTTTTAGATAAGTTGTTTGCCCACTAAATACAAATTTTTATTATTTATTATTATTTCGAATAATAAATTTATTTACTCTATTTGATCACTTAATATGTTATTATAAACCATGATTTTTTAAAGCAGAATTTTTATTTCATTATTTATTATTATCAATATTTCATGAACAAAATTTGTCACTCAAATTCATCTATCATTATTTATTAAAATAACTATATTTATTGTTATTTTATTGCTACTAAATTATTAATTATTAAATAATTTCTAAATAATTAAAAAAAATCAAAATTCACTTCATAGTCCAGTCGGTAATTAAACCAAAAAAGTTTATCATTATGTTAATATGATTAAATATTAAATAAATAGTTAACAATTAAACAATAATAATTTGTCAAAAATATTTAGAAAATATAGTTAATAATAATATGTGTGGATTTAAAAATTAATAAAAGAATATTTAATTAAACACATTAAATTTAAATTTTATTTATTTAGGTTTAATTTTAATTTTGGTCCCCTATTATTGGTTATGTGCGATTTTGGTCCCTAATGTTTTTTTATGTACATTTGGACTTCTTGTTTTTTCAATGTTGCAAATTTGATCCTTTCGTTCAAAGTTCGTCAATTTTTTAATGATTAACAGATAAGAATCACTACTCGAAGCACATAGATCCTCTTATTGAGCTTATGTGGTAAGGGATCTTATGGTGGAACTAAAAAATATCCCGAAAACGAGAGACAAAACCAATAAATAGCAAATAGGAACCGTTGAATCATGTTGACGGTTCTCTATTTATATTCATATGTGATATATTTATTCGATTTTATATATAGGGATTTGCTAACGTACGGCCACCATTTTTTAGAAAGTGTTCGTTAGCAAGTTATAACTAAAAAAATGGAAAATACACATGACGTTGTAACTTACTAACGTACACATTCTAAAAAAAAGGTACGTGTACATCAGCAAACCCATAAGGATTTGCTAACGATTTTTTTTAATAACCCTTTTTAAAAGTATTTTCCATATTACCCCCTTTCCCAATTATGTATCAAAATACCCCACTTTTTGGTATAGGTGGAAAGTCGTTTTTTGGTTCTACGACTTATCACCTTAGTTATTGTTTTTATTTTATTTTTTATAGTTGAGAAGTCGCTTTTTGGAATAGCGACTTCTCAACATCCTTTTTTTCGTTTATTATTTTGTTAATCATTAAATAGTTTTAAAAAATTTTAGTTTAATTAATTAGGTTGGTTTAGTTAATTAGTGTGCTAATTAGGATATTAAGAAGTTAATTTTATTACTAAAGAATTTAATTATGAATAAAAAACATTAATTAAAAAAATTAAGGCTTCATTATACTTTTGGTCCCCCTATTTTAGTGTTTGGGCAATTTTGGTCCCCCAAATTTTTTTCCTCTCGATTTTAGTCCATACATTTTTAAAATGAGCAATTTTGGTCCATCTGTTAACATGCCATCCAACTACCATCCAAATATTAACGGCAGGGTTGACCTGGCAATGGGCTTATGCTCTGATCCTTTAATTCAATTATAAAGAAAATAAAATATTAACTAAAAGAAATTAAAAAAAACCAAGAAAGCTTATTGAAACGAAAATGTGCTCGGTGCTACATGAATATGCAGATTCGAAGAGGAACAAGAACAAATTTCACCGTCTCAGTCGAATCTAGGACGTCACTCAGAAACGAATACAAGAAGACGCGACATTTCATGGGTGGGGGTGATTCATATGCTTCAAACTCATCATCTCAGTCGAAGAGACGAAGAAATCTGGTGTGTGAGTGTGGCTTGCATTGGGTTTTTCATTAACCGTTTTCCTACAAATGCAGGCAAACTTAGAATTGTTCCCTCCACATGTTCCCTCTTACTGGAAAGCACCAGTCGGACCTCCAAGCTCAAGTTCTCGTCGCCAAATCTGTACTGTTTGTGGCTTTTCTGCTAATTACACGTGTGAGATGTGGTATGCACTTTTGTTCCAATCGATGTCAAAATGTTCACAATGATACTCGCTGAAAGAATCCATGCCCTCCATGCCACACGCGTCCATCATTTCCATGTGTCGGATCCATCCATTGTGTTACTGACTCATTGTTCTTCCTCAATACGATAGGTTTTGAAAACCCTTCATTTTGGTCGGTAGTAGCAGAAAGGTTGAAATGTCATATGACAATATATAACATAATGAAGCATAAGTTGAAACGAACAATTTGATTTTTTTTTTTTAAATTTCGTTTATTTTAAATTTAATTTAATGGAAGGAAATCCATCACAGCATAAGCCCATTACCATGTCAGCCCCGCCGTTAATATTTGGATGGCATGTTAACATATGGACCAAAATTGCTCGTTTTAAAAATGTGTGGACTAAAATCAAGCGGAAAAAAAATTGGGGGACCAAAATTGCCCAAACACTAAAATAAGGGGGGACCAATAGTGCAATTAAGCAAAAAATTAAACATTAATTAGTTAGTTAGTTTTATTTTTTTTAATTAGTTAGATATGTCAGATATCACTAGCTCTATCTTGCCTCCGATGATGAAGTAGCAATGAAGTTCGACATGTTTCTCGAAAATTGTAGAAACATCGGCGTAACTACGATTGAGGTATACGCTAATATGGAGGATGCTTACAAGCAATCAGTAATAAAAAAAAAATTAGATGGTGACTCGTCTAATTTAGAAACAGCACACGCGCAGGCAGTAAAGGGTTAAAAGAGATTTGATATTCACGATTTAAATCCCCAGGTTAAAAGCTATAACAAATAAACTTTTAAACAAAGGCAAGAGATTAGGGAAAGGAATATCACTCAAGAGATTTATACTGGTTCACCCCAATATCAACAGGGCTACGTCCAGTTCTGGGTAGCACCAAGTATATCCATTATAACTGATCAGATTACAGTACAAGTATTCTTTTCACACCTAGCCTCTCCAGGCTCACTCTTAGAGTGTGATTGGTAAAGCTAGAAAAAAAAAGATTATGCTGATAATCTGTTTTCAAATAATCGATTATAATCAGAATCTGTTTTTGTTTGGGCATGTTTGCTGAAAAACGATTTTAAGATAATCTATTTCATTTGAGTGGAGCAAAAATAATCACTTTTACATAGTAAATTACGAAAAAGGGTATGAAGAATTTTGTTTAGAAAATTTGTTTTTCTTTTAACATTAGATTTTTTATATCCTGTTACCAAAATTTTATATATTTATAAAAACTTGAATAAACTTTCTAATTTTTTCCATTAGTATGGAAAACATGCGAAAATATATTATTTTTTACAATAGGTAATTTAAAAAATATATATTTCAGTTTAATAACAAAGAGAATTTGGGAGGTAAATTCTAAACAAAAATAAAAATATGGCATTGTTTTACAACATAAATATCAATTAGAAAAATAATAAAGGACTTTTTAATTATAAAGGACTTGTTAAATAATAAAGGACTTGTGTGGGCAAACTTCCCCCCACCGCCTGATAATTTGTACGACAATTCTGCATGTTTAGCCTTCAAAGGGTTAAATGGGAAATAAAAGAATAATCAAAACTGAAACCATCAAACAGCTCAAAAATTTGGATGTTGGAAAACAGCTTTTTTAACATGTAAAAGCTTTTTTCAAATTTTAAGCTAATGACCAAAACACACCAAATTCTAAAAAAAACTTTTTTCATAAAAAAAGTTGAAACTCTAAAAAAGAATCATTCACAAACAAGCTCTTAAACAAGTATTATTTTCTCACATAAGCTCTCTAGGCTCAACAACTAAAAAGGGTAAAAGAGTTTGTGTATTTAATACAACTTTGCTAGTCTTTTGGTAACACTTAGAGAGTCACTACAAGAAAAGGGTGGCTAACCGACGACATATTACCGACAGACGTCAGTTTCGTCGGTAGTGAGATAGTTTCCGACGGACATAGCCGTCGGTAAACACGAATATCAAAAGTATAACCAATTACCGACGGAAAGTCCGACGATAATGTTACCGTGGGCTGTTCCGTCGGTATATAACGCGGGAAAGGTATTTTTTATGGCGCCAAATGGTATCAACGGAAAAAGGCGTCGGTAATTACCGATGGAATTTTCGTCGGAATAGCAATAACCATATTACCGACGGACTTTTCCGTCGGTAATACATTTTTTGAATTACTGACGGTTTTATCTGTCGGTAAATTCAGATTAAACCACCAGCGCCAAACCCTTCCCCCTCACTTTTCTTTCCCCGTTCCTCTCTCTGCTCTCTGCCTCCTCTCCTCCCTACGAACTCCGGTGCCCCCCCCCCCCCCCGGTCCTCGACACCACCACTCCATGCGCCACCCCGTCGCACCTCCTACCTCCTCGCGCCTCCCTTCTCCTTTCTCGTATCTCTCTGTTTCTCCTCCCCCTCTCTCTCCTTTTTTCTCTCTTCCAGCCCGTCACCACCGCGCTCCACCACCACCTCTATCTTCTCCTAAGCGAGCCGCCACAACCACCACCGCATCCCACCGCCACTCTTTCCTTCCTTGCAACAGAACCTCCACACCACCACCCTCCTTGAACCAGAACCACGACCACCACCCTCCTTGTACTGGTATAAATTTAATATGTTCATGTTGTTATGTTTTTTTTGTTCTGTAAATTTCTTATTGTAGTGGAAATTTTAATTTATTTTTTCTTGGGACACTGCCACCAGCTTGCTCCGGCAGCCACCAGCTTCCTTGTCACCACCAGCACTGAGGTATGAATCTAACCTTCTGTTGTTGTTGTTAAATTTGACATTTGTTATTCTCTTTCTGATTTAATTTTTATGCGTGCTTGATATCGATCTTTACCCTTGATAACTTGTTCACACTAGTCAATAAGTGCTTTTTACGTCAGTTAAAATTGATTTTTTACGTCAGAATACTGACTGACGTAAATACAGCTGACGTTAAAAGTTAAAATTTTAACGTCAGTTGAGAACTGACGTTAAATATAACACTATTAACGTCGATTCTTTAACACAACTGACGTTAATTTTGTCAAAATTAACGTCAGTTCTTTAACAAAACTGACGTTAATTTTGTTAAAACTAACGTCAATTGTTATAAAGAACTGACGTTAAAGGTCTTAATTTTAACGTCAGTTGTAATAAACAACTGACGTTAATAGTGTACTGTATATTTTATAAAATACTATTAACGTCAGTCAGTTGTATGATACAACTGATGTCAATAGTATTTTTTTAAAAAATTTAGTTTTAAAATATCACTCCCCTCAGCTATCCCTGCATTCAGTAAATATCCCAGTAACACAGAATTTCACACACATTACAGAATTGCAAAGGAAAAATGGAACAATGATCCATATGTATGCCTGTTCGGAAACAATATATATTTATTAACATAGATTATAACTCAAAATAAATACAGAAATATAAATAAAAATAAATGTATACTAAGTTTAAACTACCTATATCAATATCCCTTCGTGATAATCATCACGAGTGGCATGTACATCGTCCACCTGTGTCTCCTCGATTATAGTAGACATGTTTGTTGAAAAATAAGGAGTCTCAGGAATGTCAAGATTTGAATCTTCATTTTCATCACTACCATTATACATGCTTTTTCCTTGGAGAACCACGAACAACCTTTTGTTAGAAGGATCAGTGATGTAGAACACTTGTTTTGCTTGGGAAGCCATTATGAAAGGCTCATTTATATGACCTAACTTGTTGAGGTCTACCAATGTGAACCCCAATTCGTCGGTTTGTACACCACCGTTACTATCAACCCACTTACATTTAAATACCGACACCGTAAGCTTAGTGTAATCGAGCACCCAAATATCTTCAATATATCCAAAGTAAGGTATCGGTGCTTTAACGGGTTTTCTGTCCTTTGCACTAGAGAAGTGCATTGCTTCGGCCACGATCATAACTCCAGTATTTTGTATGGTACTCTTGTTATCTTGTTCCTTTGTATAAAAGGAAAAGTTATTTATGTCGTATCCGCTCCAACATATGACGTTGAAGCTAGGCCCACGTGCTAGCCATCTTACGTCATCAGAAGCAGTACTACCATCCTTAAGCATTTCTTCCTTGAACCATGGTAAGAAAGTCTTGTTATGCTTGTTCAACAACCACCTTTCGCTCATTCGAGGGTTTTCTTGATTGACTTTTCTTTTATGTTCAAATAAGAAAGGCTGAACACATTCGATGTTGTTCAATACATACAAATGTGCTTGAAGCACTTCCTCCCGATCCTTCCTATTAATTCTTAAGCCATGTGTACCCTTACCTTGACATCTAATCTCATCATGCCGAGGCTTAGGAACCCCTATAGGATCCGTGTTATGAAGGTAGTCCGAACAAAACTCAATAGCTTCTTCTGCAACATACCTTTGAACAATAGATGCTTCCGGACGATGATGATTCTTCACGTACCCTTTCAAGATCTTCATGTAGCGCTCAACTGGGTACATCCATCTCAGAAAAACGAGCCCACATAATCTAATCTCCCTCACCAAATGAACAATTAAGTGAACCATTATGTCGAAAAAGGAAGGAGGAAAATACATCTCCAATTGGCACAAGATTGTAGCAGCCTCAACTTCCAAGTCATCCAACATACGGGGGTCAACGACTTTGCTACATATAGAATTGAAGAATGAACACAACCGAGTAATGGCATGTCTCACATTTTTTTGGAGCAATACCACGAATAGCAACGGGCAGAAGTTGTTGCATCAAGATGTGACAATCATGAGACTTTAAGCCAACCAATTTAAGATCACTAGAGACAAGTCTCTTCATATTTGAAGAGTAACCATGTGGAACTCTGATGCCCTGAAGACACCCGCAAAAACTTTGTCTCTTTTTTTTTAACAAAGTATGACATGCTGGCGGCAAATAAGTCCGCTTACCATCCTCAACAACTGGAGCTAACTGCTCTCGTATACCCATAGCAACGAGGTCGAGACGAGCATTCACACCATCCTTTGTCTTGCCCTGAATGTTGAGAAGCGTCCCGATCACACTATCACACACATTTTTCTCCACATGCATCACATCAATGCAGTGTCTGACATCAAGCTTGCGCCAGTATGGAAGATCAAAGAATATCGACCTCTTCTTCCATATTTTTTTCTCAGCAGCTTTACCTTTCTTTTTGGACTTGCCGAATATAACATCGATGCCCTTTACCCTCTGATAAACCTGCTCTCCAATTAAGGCCGCCGACGCTTCTTCTGTCTCTTGGCATCCATTAAAAGCTTTTTTCATCTTACGATATGGGTGATCACGTCTAAGAAATCTCCGATGCCCAAGGTAAACCGTCTTCTTTCCATGATGCAACTGAGTGTAGCATGTGCCTTCTTCACATATAGGGCATGCTTTATGCCCCTTGACACTGTACCCGGACAAGTTACCGTATGCTGGAAAGTCGTTGATGGTGCAAAATAACATGGCACGAAGCTTGAAATTCTCATGAGAATACCCATCAACTACATCAACACTTTCCACCCACAGCATTTTCAAGTCTTCAATCAAGGTACCTAGATAAACATCTAAGTCATTTCCCGGTTGCTTTGGACCCGAAATCATCATAGACAACATCATGTATTTGCGCTTCATGCACAACCAAGGGGGCATGTTGTAAATTACCAACAGAACAGGCCATGAACTATGAATACTACTCATGTTACCATAAGGATTCATTCCATCCGTAGCAAGTCCAAGCCTTAGGTTTCTTGGCTCATCGGCGAAATCCGGAAACATAGTATTGATATTCTTCCGTTGAATAGAATCAGCAGGATAACGAACCTTTCCATCACGTTTCCTCTCATCATTATGCCATCTAAGATTCTTCGCATCTTTTGCATTGTCAAACAATCGCTTGAACCTTGGAATTATTGGAAGATACCACAACACCTTCGCAGGAGGACCCTTTTTTCTCACATCATCAAGATCATCATCATCATCACCACCCTTCACTTTGTATCGTGATAACCCACATTTGGGGCAATCGTGATTGTCTTCATGAACACCGGTGTACAATATGCAATCATTGGGGCATGCGTGTATCTTCTTATACTCCATACCCATAGGACACAATACCTTCTTGGCCTCATAGTTACGGTCAGGCAATGTGTTGTCCTCCGGAAGCAAGTCTTTCAACACTTCAAGCAATTTTGTGAAGCTTTTATCGGTCCAACCATTTCTCGCCTTCACGTAAACCAATTTTAGCACCGCCGACAACCGTGTATGAGTAGTACACCTTGGATATAAAGGCTTATCAGTATCACCGCACAACCTATCATACACATGAGCTCGATGAAAATATTCTTCTCCAATATCACGGATCATGTCCTCTACTCGATCATCCTCCATATCTACGTCAACGTCCTCACTTTGGGAGACACTCGCCGTACTACTCAACAACACATCACCATGCCATATCCATCTTGTATAACTCAAGCAAATCCCTTCACAAATCAAATGAGTACGTATATCCTTCACCGTACATTTCCTCGTATTCAAACACTTGACACAAGGACAACAGAACATTCCATTACTATTAGGAACATTCCTTTGAGCAAATTCTATAAATTCTCCCACCCCCTTCAAATACTCAGCACTAGTACGCTTACAAACCATCCAACTACGAACCATAACTAGATAGGTCCTGTATATATACAAAAAATATATCCAATATAAGGACAATACGGGAGATTGAAAACTATAGTTTTTGAAGATTGCCAAGCACTGGTCACGGCCTGGCAGTGATGTCCATCACGGCCGTAACGTGCCAACTGAACCAGACCATGTCATCACAGGCAGAACTGATCACGGCCTAGCCGTGATGAGCATCACGGCCGTGACAGATCAACCAGCAGAGCAACATGCACTCAAAACCAAAAATAGAGACGTACATTCCAAACAACTCAAACTCACGGTTTCAAGTTTCAACTACTGAGACTACAGTTTCAACATACACTCAAAACCAAAAATACAAAAATGTGCCCTAAATACTCACCAGAAATAGGTGCTCGCGTGGTGGTGGGGAGGGGAGCTCGAGTGGTGGCCAACGTTCGATGTGGTTACTGAGAATAGAGGGACAAGGAGAGTTAGTGCGCGGGAAGGGGAAAGAGAGATGTCAAGTTATTGAAAAGAATGAATGGAAAGACAGAGTTAGGGTTAATAGTGTACCTCACGGTGGTGGCGAAGAAGCCTTCGCGGTGGTTGCGGTGGAGATGAGCTCGCAATTAGGGTTCTGTGCTGGGTGAGAGTGAGAGTGAGGGTTGAGCGTGATGAAAAGAGAAAAGAGACGTACATACAGAGCGAAATGCAGAAGGCGCGCGGGTGTAAACGTTATAATCAAAAACCAAAAATAAAACAACATTTAACGTCAGTTGTATTAAACAACTGACGTTAAAAGTAATTGTTTAACGTCAGTTGTATTAAAAAACCGACGTTAAGTATTAATATTTTTAAAAAAACACTTTTAACGTCAGTTGTTGAATACAACTGACGTTAAAAGTGTTGTGTAAAAATCATTCTCTATATAAAGTACCATTCTTCTGTATCAGTCTGTAGTACTGTCTCTTCTTTTCCTCTATATTTCTATTCCTTCACAAAATGGCTCTGAGACATTTGTTATTTCTTCTTATAGCTAGACTTAAAGGTCTCTGTCTTAATGGTCAAAAATCTTCTGAGGTTGTGTAAATCACATTACATGGATGGTAAAGTTGAGTAAATCACGTAATGTGATTCCCTCACTTTATTTCATCCCAGTCATCCCTTTCACTCTGCTTTGGCTACAAGTGACTGTGGATTCAAGATGATGCATCAAGGAATTCCAGTGTAGGAGGTGATGCAAAGTTCCCTTTCACTTTGATTAATTACGATGCATCATGGAATTCAAGTGAGGGAGGAGATGCATCCATTTGAATTTCTGAGGACATGACTGAGAAGAAAATGATGTTGAAGCAGAAACTTTTTTATATTTTAGGGCTATGTTGCAGAAATTTTTTATCTTTTAATCATGTAATTAATTGTAAGTTATGAACGCTTCAATGAGATAAATATATAACTTGTTTTATGTTAAGTGTTTATTTATCTTAATTTGCACAAGAATTTGTTTACTAATTCAAGCTAATTAATTAAGATTAAAAATAAACTTGTTTAAACAAAAAAGTTTAGAAATAAACTGCACTATAGATGTGGATTGACCTGTGTTAAGAGTGACAACAAGGCATTTCAGATAGG
Source organism: Sophora flavescens (assembly GCA_030762895.1). Lineage (NCBI taxonomy): Eukaryota > Viridiplantae > Streptophyta > Magnoliopsida > Fabales > Fabaceae > Sophora > Sophora flavescens. Next base: position 217,377,203 of record CM061064.1, on the reverse strand, counting down.
GATATATGATTATTTACGTCAGCTATTTATTTAACTGAAGTAAAAATCACACTTTTAACGTCAATTGTATAAACAACAGACGTTAAAATATATATTTTTTATTTTAAAAACACTTTTCACTTCAGTTTTATTCAACAACTGACGTTAAAAGTGTACTAGTTTCTGCAAAAACATTCATTCCTTTGACTACTGATAGTGTGATTTTACATGATGTTTGTTGTACATATTTGCATGCATTTTTCATCTAGATTAGGCATTCTTAGTTTGATTTTTATTAGATTTTTCCTTGGAACGGGTGAAGGTGGTTTTGTGTGTTGTTTTGCACGAATCATTGAAAAATCTGGTTAATTTAGTGCCAAGGGGATGAAGAAACAGTGGAGAGTGAAATTCTGGGAATGCTCGCCCCGCGAGAGAAGATGCTCGCCCCGCGAGAGAAGATGTTCGCCCCGCGAACAACACCTCGCCTCGCGACCCTGAGAGCTGACTGTTCCAGGAAAATGCAAGCCTTTCTGGTTCGCCTCGCGAACAGTAACTCGCCTCGCGAGAGTTCCAAGTGCTAAAGACCAACAGTTTAATATTCGCCCCGCGAGTTTGCGAAAATCAGAATCAGTTTTAAGCTGTTTAAGGCAGAATGGGAAAAGACAGCCAGGGGGTTGGACAGTTTTGGAGGCAGACTTGGAGGCTGCAGCCAGAAGAGGGTTGCAAGCCCTGAAGGGGATGTTTTCATTGCTCTGGGACTGAAAGAAGATTGGAGGATGCTTCTATGGAGTTTGCTTCATCCCTTCTCTCTTTCTCTTTGTATTCTCTGTTCATGAGTAGTTAAATCCCTGTTGTTGGGATTAGATGTAGCCAAACTGATTGATTATGTATTTATCTTTACTGATTATTCTATGTTCATGTCTTCATATTAGTGGTTATTTTTCTATGCTTAATGCTTGTTGTGGCTAGTACCCCCATGACTCGATTTGTGTTTTAGTATGTAATGGAGACGTTCATATTAGAACTGGAATTGAATTTAATCACCTAGTAACCCTTACATCTAGAGATGGAGTTTGGTTTGCTAGTAATCGCGTAATCCCTAATCCTAATGCAATTTCATTAATCTAGGCCACCTAAAAGATTAGGGTCTATTAGTGGAATTAGGCTCTTGTCATCCGAGAGATCGGGGCTTGAGTAGTTTAGTGGATTGATTTTAATATCTGAAGCATGAATGGGAGGTATCTAGTCCTGATATTGCATGAGATAGAGGTTTGGTGAAGTCTGGTCCCAATACATCATTTCTGCACTCCAAGTGTTCGATAAAAAGACAAAAAGATTTTATTTCCTTTTCTTTTGTTGTTTTACTTTCTCTCTTGATCAATAGTTTAGTCTAGATAGTTGCTGAGCTTGTGAATTGGTAGTTGACATCCAATCCCCGTGGATACGATAAACCGGTCTCACCACCGTATTACTTGCACGACTGGGTATACTTGCCCAGATTCGTCTACCAAGTTTTTGGCGCCGTTGCCAGGGATTGGTTTTGCCAATATCATTAGTAACAGAGGAGGCAACTAGTTTAGACATTTTTGATTTTATTTTCTGTATATATTTAATCTTTTTGTTTTGAGTTTTGTTTGTGCAAGGTGGACTGAAAATCATGGAGACTTATTACTTTCCCACCTTGGATGGAGTTACAAAATATCATTTTGGGCCTAATGTAGTCTTGGGAGACTACGGGCTCTGGGGACGTCACTGCCCTCATGCACAAGCTTATAGTGTGATAATGAAGCATGAGGAGGAATGGGAATGGAAGGAGCAAACACCGTTGAAAGCTGCTCTAGAGCAATATTCCCAAGAACTATCCGCCTCAGAGGCCAAGGCAAGAGCCAACTGTGACAGTATAGAAACCGTGAAGCAGAACTTCAAAACGCAAGTTGAGGAGATTTGCAAACAATTAGAACAAGAGTCACATGCAGCACAAATTGAGCAAAATCTGGTTTGGGGGATAGTTCAAGATGAAGACGAAGTGGTAGAGGATTCCACCATGCTTGCTAAGGAATCTGAATTTTCTGCATTGGACAAATATGTCGGCTTGCATGCATGTGTGGACATTGGTAAATTAACCCCTTCCATTTGTCTATCAACCTTCCTGGTGCAAATGCCATTTGACCCGCTAGGAAGTGAGTGCTTATCATAGTTGAAGAGGTCAATGGTGCTTTTACAGACTGGCTGGGTGGAGTTGAAGATGAAGTCATACTACTGCTACAATCTCCACTCCAATTTCCATTTGATCCGGGAGGAGAATCCTAGGACGTCAAGCTAGTGACGTTAAAGAAGCGCTTATTGGGAGGCAACCCAACATTTCTTAACTCTTCTCTTTAGTTGTTTCATTTTTTTTATAGTTTTGTTTTTGCTTTAACCTCTTGAATAATTTGAGAAGCTCAAGAGGAAAATAATAAATTGTCAATTGCCAAGTGTTTGCAGGGTAATAAGGAAGGAAGGGAGATCAAGAAGACAAGGAGAAGAGAAAAGAGGGGAAAAAAGCAAAGTCAGCACCCGCTACCGCCTCGGTAAGCCGTTCCAATTTTTAGCTTTATTTTATTTTTCTTCTCCTCTCTCCAACTTGATTGTTTACATTGGGGACAATGTAAATTTTTAAGCTTGGGGTAGGGGTATTTTGCATTAGGGGTATTTTGCATTAGGGGTATTTTGCATTTGTATTTTGCATGTTGCATTCATATAGTTTTGCATGATAGTTTGCATGATCGCATTATTAGATTGCCCCTTGTTTTGAATTTTGTATCCAATGGTGAGAACTAAGTGCCAATAATCTGTGATAGTGAATTGTGGAACCCAATTTGTTATTCTTGTGATATGGCTGCAAATGAAAATGTTTGAGATAATCTTGGATAGTTGATAATTAGCATCTGGTTCTGAGGATTTGTGTTTTTCATTGATTCTGAACTAAAATGTGAGATTTTGAGCCAAAGGGGTACTCACAAAATTTTACCCCATTCTTTGTGTTAGAGTGTTATTCCTCTTGGTTTGTTATTCTCTAGAACTTGACTTGAAACCATTTTGAAGCTTAAAAATTTTTGAAAACATTTTTGAAAATGATTGAGGCAATAGGTATTTTTCTGGCCTTCTGAGCTTTGAATGATGAAATGCTACCCCTTAGTTGCCCAATTTTGAGGCTACAAAAGAATAAAATGCTTTTATTGGTACCCTGAAATGTTTGGATAAATATGTTTGATAGGGACCTTCTAAAGTATTACAAAAGGGTAAAAAGGTAGTTGAAAAAGTTTGGGAAAAGAATTAGAAAAAAATAATTCTCTTGAGTTGAAAAAAATCTCCCCTTCTCCAAATAAAAGAAAAAGAAAAAAAAGAAAAAGAAAAATAAGTAGAGAAGGGGATGACAAAAAGAAAAGTGAGAAATGAAAAAGAAAAAGAAAGAAAAGAAAGGTGGAAAGTAAATTGAAAACCCAAGAAGGTATTTTAGAAGGTCATGTTTGAAATGTTGATATTTTGTTAGCTCTTTTGAAATATCCTTTTCTTGTTATCCCCACCTAACGAGTAAATCCCATGGCCATGTTACAACCAAAGAAAAGACCTCTTGATTCTAATTTGTTTTCATTAATAAAGTAGAGATTTGGTTGATAGTCAAGCCTATGGTAGGATTCATTCCTTGAGGAAAATTGAGTGAAATGTCTTATCCCCTAAACACTTGAGTGGTGAGGAAGAGAGCCAAGCAAATGAACAAGCTTGGGGTGAGCTTCAGGTGAGAAAGAGTGCCCAAATCAGTGAGAACATGATTCTAAGGAACCTAAGCCTCTAATTGGACTTGAATTGATTGTCTCTTGCTGAATTGTTTGAATTGCCTATTGCTTGGATTATTTACTCGGGTTCTTAGTTCACTATCCATGTTCTGTTTATTCTACTGGCCTTAGTGATTGCTTGAGGACAAGCAATTGAATAAGCTTGGGGTGATTTGATAGTGTGATTTTACATGATGTTTGTTGTACATATTTGCATGCATTTTTTATCTAGATTAGGCATTCTTAGTTTGATTTTTATTAGATTTTTCCTTGGAACGGGTGAAGGTGGTTTTGTGTGTTGTTTTGCAGGAATCATTGAAAAATCTGGTTAATTTAGTGCCAAGGGGATGAAGAAACAGTGGAGAGTGAAATTCTGGGAATGCTCGCCCCGCGAGAGAAGATGCTCGCCCCGCGAGAGAAGATGTTCGCCCCGCGAACAACACCTCGCCTCGCGACCCTGAGAGCTGACTGTTCCAGGAAAATGCAAGCCTTTCTGGTTCGCCTCGCGAACAGTAACTCGCCTCGCGAGAGTTCCAAGCGCTGAAGACCAACAGTTTAATATTCGCCCCGCGAGACACCTCTCGCCCCCCGAGTTTGCGAAAATCAGAATCAGTTTTAAGCTGTTTAAGGCAGAATGGGAAAAGACAGCCAGGGGGTTGGACAGTTTTGGAGGCAGACTTGGAGGCTGCGACCAGAAGAGGGTTGCAAGCCCTGAAGGGGATGTTTTCATTGCTCTGGGACTGAAAGAAGATTGGAGGATGCTTCTATGGAGTTTGCTTCATCCCATCTCTCTTTCTCTTTGTATTCTCTGTTCATGAGTAGTTAAATCCCTATTGTTGGGATTAGATGTAGCCAAACTGATTGATTATGTATTTATCTTGACTGATTATTCTATGTTCATGTCTTCATATTAGTGGTTATTTTTCTATGCTTAATGCTTGTTGTGGCTAGCACCCCCATGACTCGATTTGTGTTTTAGTATGTAATGGAGACGTTCATATTAGAACCGGAATTGAATTTAATCACCTAGTAACCCTTACATCTAGAGATGGAGTTTGGTTTGCTAGTAATCGCGTAATCCCTAATCCTAATGCAATTTCATTAATCTAGGCCACCTAAGAGATTAGGGTCTATTAGTGGAATTAGGCTCTTGTCATCCGAGAGATCGGGGCTTGAGTAGTTTAGTGGATTGATTTTAATATCTGAAGCATGAATGGGAGGTATCTAGTCCTGATATTGCATGAGATAGAGGTTTGGTGAAGTCTGGTCCCAACACATCATTTCTGCACTCCAAGTGTTCGACAAAAAGACAAAAAGATTTTATTTCCTTTTCTTTTGTTGTTTTACTTTCTCTCTTGATTAATAGTTTAGTCTAGATAGTTGCTGAGCTTGTGAATTGGTAGTTGACATCCAATCCCCGTGGATACGATAAACCGGTCTCACCACCGTATTACTTGCACGACTGGGTATACTTGCCCAGATTCGTCTACCAACTACTCTGCTACTTACCCATTAACCTGTGTTAAGAGTGACAACAGGGAATTTCAGATAGGGATATAGGATTATTTACGTCAGCTGTTTATTTAACTGAAGTAAAAATCACACTTTTAACGTCAGTTATGTAAACAACTGACATTAAAAATAAATATTTTTTATTTTAAAAACACTTTTAACGTCAGTTTTATTAAACAACTGACGTTAAAAGTGTATAAGTTTCTGCAAAAGCATTCATTCCTTTGACTACTCTGCTACTTAATTACCCATTACTGCTGTGTTACTTACCCATGCACATTGTAACCTATAATCCTCTTTATGAGCATTAAGTTTATACCTAGACTTAAAGGTCTATTTCTTCCTATTCCTTCGGGCGTTTTCTTTTCTGCACGTTTATAATATATGACTGCCAACTCCCAATGCGCCTTGGAACCTAATGCTCTTAATGATCAATTTAATTTTTTAGCAACTTACGACGCCTAGTAACTTCATCCCCTACTCCTATAAATAGCTTCCTTCCTTCCTTTAATTTTTCTGCTTCACAATATGGCTCTGCCATGGAGATTAACTTCATCACTCTTTCTTCCTATACCTAGACTTAAAGGTCTCTATCTTAATGGTCAAACAACTTGAGGTTGTGTAAATCACATTACATGGGTGATAAGGGTGTGTAAATCATATTATGTGAATTGCACACATTATCATCCTTTCGGAGAATCAGCAGCTACAGTTCCAAAACCTCAGCTTTGGAACCAAGTGACTGTTCCAAGAATATTGCTGAAACAGATCGAGTGCACCCTTCACTCTGCATCAAGGACTTCAAGTAAGGGAGGAGATGCATCCATTGGAGTTTCTGAGGACAGGACTGAGAAGAAAATGATGTTGAAGCAGAAACTTTTTTATATTTTAGTGGTATCTTGCGGAAATTTTTTATCTTTTAATCATGTAATTGTAACTTATGAATCGCTTCAATGAGATACGATTTGATTATACATATAACTTGTTTTATGTTAAGTGTTTATTTATTTTAATTTGCACAAGAATTTGTTTACTAATTCAAGCTAATTAATTAAGATTAAAAATAAACTTTTTTAAAAAAAAGATTAGAAATAAACTGCACTATATATGGAGTGATCTGCGTTAAGAGTGACAACAGGGAGATGACAATGAAAGAAAGATAGGAATGAGTTGATTATTTACGTCAGTTATTTATTTAACTGAAGTAAAAATCACACTTTTAACGTCAGTTGTATAAACAACTGACGTTAAAAGTGTTAATAATCACTTTTAACGTCAGTTCATTAAATAACTGACGCAAATAGTGATTTAATATTTACAAAACTGCCACCGCCTCATTTTTAACATCAAACATATGGTCAACTGACGTAAAACGTTCCCGTATATTACATTATTTCCACTAGCGTCATGTTTAAATTAAATATTGAAATGTGTTAGAAATTTTATTTTGTGTTCTGCTTGGTTGCCATTCATTTATGTGTTTGTTGTCGTTGTTGTCCCGAATTGAAGATAAAACTTTAAGAGATGAGAACTTTTAAATTGGAAATAACTACAATGTTAGTATGGAAATAACCACGTACGATGTTAGTGTGGAAATAACCACAATGAGAACTTTGGTAAAATCTATAACTACATCCAAACTTCACTTCACCAATATATATATATATAACTGAATCGGCTACGGGGGAGCTGGGACTGTGATGATAGCTGGCCATTGTCCAAATGAAGCTGGGACGTCATCGGATGTGATTAAAACGAGAGATTAAATTTTTTTGGGTACCAAAATAGCTAATTATCGAAACAAAATTAATATTATGTAAGGAAAATAAATTTAAATAGGTAAATTAAAAAAGTAAATAATTAAATAGTTACGTAACAATAATACTAGATTAATAATTGTAGGAATAATGATTTTGATATTTAATTGATTTTGATTTAATTAAATAACTTAGGAATAATGACCACTGTGCATCAACTTAATTGATTTGAAGCAATAAATTAAATGATCAAAGAAGGGTTTCCAATATCCAAAGTATTACAATGGCGAATGGAATCGATGTCTAGGTGTTAGTGAGCGGCAGAGTATCAAACATAATTATTTGAATTAAGTTTTGTGATAATATTAATTATGTATTAAATAAATATTAATGTGAGACAATCAAATAGCTACGATTAACTAATATACTAATAATAATTTTAAAGACTTGATATCATAGGACGTCTTTATATAGTCAAGTAACGTAACATAATTAATTAACTAATTAAAAAAATGCTTTATTAATTAAATTAAATTAAAAAATAAATGATTTAATAAAATGTTAGACAAATGATTATTCGATTTTTTATGGACAAATATATGTTTATGCTGGTTGCTTAATTATGTGTTATACAGTTTGTTGTTATTATCAAACTTTATAAAAATTATCTGTGTTACTTAAAATTTTATTTTATCTTAGAGTACATATAATTAATACGTAATTGAGAAAAACCGTAGTTTCCCGTTCAAGGTTCAATATTATTGAGCATGTGTACTCGTGGTCGTGATATCGCTCATTTTATTGAATCTTGAATTGTCCAATTGGGACAGTTTGGGAAGAAACTTTTTCTCCACTGATATACTAGTTACTCGCTGATTGTCATTTGTGAAATAGTTGATTAAATTTCGGGTCGAAGCATTTCCTTTTGTTCTCCAGGTCCATAATTAATTGTGGTATTTCACTGCGGTCAAGTCGTGTACTTGGAGACCGATTGTAGATAGACGGATATTTTATTTATGGATTATATGTTGAGTTTGTTTTTATTTTAAATTAATTTTAATTTAATTGCTTTTTAAATTTTATTTTTAATTTCAATTTTGTTTTGTAATTGATAATATAATAATATTTAATTAAAATAAAATAAAATAATTAAATTATAATTAATTATAATAAAATACAAATTAATAAATAAATTATAGTAATAATTAATAAATAAAATATAATTAATTTAAATAAAATATAGTAATAATTAATGAATAAATTATAATATTTAATATTGAATATATAAATTTTAATAAAAATAATTAATATTTAATTATTAATATAAAACAAAATAATTTAAAAATAATTTAAAAAATAAAGAAAACCTTGTTTCCGACGGATATTTCCGTCGGTAACTGTTGGTTACATTTTCCAACGGAAAATTCTGTCGGTAACTTCCACAGAGAGTTACCGACGGAAGTTTCGTCGGTAACTAGGGGTTCTGTGTAGCAAGTTTTCCCACGGTTAAAGCGGTCGAAAATTTCCGACGGACGAACAAGATCTGTCGGAGAGGCTTTCTTACGCGCCTATTACCGACGGAACTGTGTCCGTCGGTAATGTAGTTTTCCGACGGAATTTCTTCTTTTCCGATGGGTTTTTTCCGTCGGTAATTTGTTTTTTTTTTGTAGTGAGTGAAATGAATATGAGAATGAAAGACTGCGTATTAATATCAAATGATTGAAGAGATAATCAATGAAGGAATGAAGAAGTAAATGAGCAGAGTAAATGCTTCTTGAATATGTTAGGAATCTCTCATTTCTTCATCTTCATGTGTTGCTATATTTAAAGGCTTCAATCAATTGATCCATTAGAACACAACTTCAGAAAGTGATTTTCTTTAACTTGAATTTATGGGACGCCATTAATGCCCAATAGATTATAGTTTTCATTAAATGCTTGAGGATCGATGTTGGACTTTGACATATGCTATCAAAAGTAAACTTTGTTCTGAGGAGTTGTTTCAGAGATGCAACAACAGAGCTTTTGTACTTGCAGCAGAGGACTTTCCCATTTCAGTGCAACACTCGGTTCACCTTTTGGAAACTACTTTTGCTTTGTACTTTTAAATAGCGAAAAACAGCTGACTTGATGCAGAGGTAGCGTGTTTATTCCTTAAAATCTTAAAAGAATAATTTCTTTATTATTCATGGTTCGTGCTTTTGTCTAGATAACTTCGAGGTATTCAAAAGAAGCATCTTGATCAAAGGATGTTGACTTGGACTTTATTCTGACAACTGATCAGTAGACAAGTGCAGTATAGACCATTTTTAGACGAGTGCACTGATCCAAAATTTTAGACGAGTGTACGAGTCTTTTTCAGACGAGTGAATCACTGAAGGTTCTTCAGGTCTTGATCTTTGCTACGTCATCTTCTTGAACATGTCTTTGACTTTGAGCTGACTTGATCTCTGGCTGAGCTGTCCTTTTTCCAGACGGGTGATTTTTCAGACAAGTCTGAAAAACTGCTTCTTTGGAAAACTTAGACGGATCCGTTTTTGCCGTGCGATCTTAAAGTCATTTTTGCTGCACACTTAAACAGTCTCATTAAGAATATCGCATGGTTCAATACAATCATACTTAATATATTTGGAATCATTGAAACTTAGAGAATTTACACATCAAATGTGTTTCAGACTTTTGAGGTCTCAACACCGTGTTCAACACTAAAATAAATGAAAGAAGTGTTAGCTCTAATGCTTTACAAATTACAAGAACACCAATGTGTTACAACAAATATAAATGCCAAAAACACACATTATAAATAATAAACCATTACATGTACGAGTAAACCCTCATTATTATTGTTTTAATTATTAATAGTATTAGGATTATTATTATATAATTTTTTACTATTAATGACATTATTATTATTATTATCCTTAATATTAATATTATTATTAGTAATATTATTACTCTTAATAATAATATTATTGTTAATTTATTATATATTAATATACCATATTTTACTTGTACAACATGTTGAAGATAGAAAGACTTGCCTTACACACACTCACTTTGTAGATTAGGAGAAATTGGAGAATCAGATAGAGAAGAAATTTTACTGAATATACACACATACTGATTTTATTCGTTGATAATAAGAGCCCGTTTCTTTAAGATTAAAAAATAAATAATTTTGTTACAAAATACTTTTGAGATTATTTTTAGAGATTTTAAAGAAAAGCAGAAGCATATTTGTATTTGTTTACAATAAAAAAATCATTTTTTTAACATTAGTTAGTTATAAAAAATGATTTTTTTTTCAAAAGCTAATGCAGGTTACTTTTTATTTTAACCCTGAAAATGATTTTTTTTCTATTTTTCATTATTTTTAAAAGCAAAGACAAACACACTAAAAGTTTTAAAAATGATTATTCAGTTAAAAAAATGATTTTTTAACAAAATAAACAATAACAAACGCCCTCTAAGTCTTATATTGACTTTACAAAACTAACATCTACTCAATACAATCATAGTTTGTTACAAGCTCAACTACTTCCTTAAAAAACTAACTAATAACAACTTTAACTATAAAACTAACTACTCCCTCTGGTCATATTATAAGTAAAAAATTAATGAAACACACATATTAAGGTGGTTAATTAATCTCATTGAATCTTGTAAAAAATTCAGTTTGTTACCCAAATTACCCTTCATCTAAAACTTCAATCTTCACTAAATTAGTCATTGGAATTCGTATTAAATGAAGGATATTTTGGGAATAACGTCATTAAATGAGTCATTGGAAAATAAAATTTGCTTATATATTTGACAAAAAACCTTGGAACTTTTTTGCTTATATATTGGACCAGAGGGAGTACTTAACTACTTTGACTAATAGTACTATCTCTGGACTCAATTATAAACCAAAAAAGTGTCTATATATTTTGGACTCAAATATAAGCAAAATCCAACCAACTTAACTCTATTTAATATAAGTATTCCAAAAATCAAGAAAATTAACCAATCAAATCAATCCTCCCTTTACTTTTTCAAAAGCATTACATATTCACGAGACAGTTACATGGTAATTTAGTAATTATAAATCATTTTTTAACATAAATCAAGATAACTAAACTAAATTAACTAACTCCCTTAATAAGTGTTGGATTAGTTATTTTTGCTTATAATTGAGTCCAGAGGTAGTAGCTAATTGACTTAAACAAAATACAACAAACAATATGCATTACTCCCTCCGGACTTAATTATAAGCAAAATTAACTAACTTCATATTTATTAAGGAAGTTAGTTAATTTAGTTTAGTTGTCTTGGTTTATGAAAAAAAAAATACAATTACTAAACTGCTATTTATTTGTCTCGGAAGTGTGCAATGCTCTTGGAAAAGTAAAAAGAGAATTGGTTTGATTGATTGATTGTCTTGACTTTTGGAACACTTACATTAAATAGAGTTTAATTGATTGACTTTTACTTATATTTAAGTCCATAAAATATATGTATTTTTTTTACTTATAATTGAGTCAAGAGGTAATACATTTTAACATGCAAGATTATTATTATTTTTTAATTACTAACTTATAAATTGATTAACTGATAAAGTTCTTGGTAAACAAAATACTGCTTTGTCGTAACCCATATCAATTGACTGGTCATTACTTATTGACATCATAACCCGTCTAGCAAGCAAGTCTCCAATAAAACACTTATTTTATTCGAATAAAGGCATTCCGGTTTCAGGTGAAAAAGTCCATTTTCTGACATCAAATCTCGACCCTTCGGTTATTTTATTAGTAAACGAACGACTCTGATTTTCTGTATTTGATAATGGTCAAGTTGGCATCCGTCCTCATGGAGGATGTTAGAACTTGCCGTGTTAAGCATTTAGATCATGATATAGAGCACGTCCTCCATACAGAAAAGAAAATGGGCACTTGTTGCTCTTCCGTCCAGAACAAAATGCCATTCGCATGAAGACCGGAGCCGAAAGAATGTGCATGACATCCCCTTCCATTGACCAATTTGTTGATGCTTTGAAGCAAACTGCCTTGGCAAATAAGCGTTGGGTATGGCTTTTCCTTTCACTTTCTATTCAAAATAAATGACAGAGAAATAAAGATGATTAGATCTTCCCAAGGATAATTCTTCATGAGAGAATACATAGGTCGTGAGCGCTTCCGTGACAGGCAATTCATGAGCTACCACACCAATTCCTCCGAGAGATTTAGAAACCAACACAAACCCTACCAAAACTACTTCCCAAGGTCAACCTCATTCTTCTTCACCAATTTCCCTTAACAATATGGCCATGAAGACTTGTGGAAAGTTTTCCTTAAATGGGGAAGAGTGGTTGACGTGTTTATTGCACCAAGAACAGATAGATTTGGCAAAAAAATTGGATTTGTCCGGTACACTGATGTCCAAAACACAAAAGCTCTTGAAGCCAAGTTGGATTCTCTGTGGTTGGGGTCCTACAAGCTCAGGGTCAACTTACCAATGTTCCGGTGAAACAGTCAGATAAAGGAAGGGTCAAACCACAAGGTGATTAAAGACAAGCAGTGGCTGCACAAGAAAAATGAGGGGGAGCAGAACTTTGTCAAAGCAGTGGTAGGTGGTGGGTATAATGGCATTGAAAAAGGGCTTCAGAATCAAAATAACAGACAGGTACCACCGCATAAGAGGAACAAATGGACTGGGTTAGAATTTAATGCCTCTGAAGAGCACATGACCTGGCTGAAGGATTGTTATGTTGGGATGACATCTAACCCAGAGGGTATCTTGTGCATCAGGAAGAAATTTCAGCTAGAGGCAGCCTTATCAGTAAGTCTGACACCATTGGGGGGCAATCTGGTACTAATCCAACCGCTTGATGGGATGGATCTACAAACCACCGTCAACAAAAATGACAAAGATTTCTCGAGGTGTTTCACCGAAATCAGGCCCTGGACTCCGGATTGTGTTGCGACACACGGGGCGGTGTGGATCAAAATTATGGGGGTTCCAGCACACATTTGGGGTGAGGATTTTTTCAAACAGATTGCATTCAGGGTGAGAACATACATCAACATTGATGACTCGACTCGACTCGTGACAAAGCAAGGCTGGATATTGGAAGAGCCCTTATCTCAACATCTGCACCTGAAATAAAAACCAGAGGGGGGAAAGAGAAGGCTATCTCGAATGAGGCTGAAACTACAAGGGTGGGGACGAAGAATATGAGCAAAGCAAAGAAAATTAAGGCTTTGAGAGCAATGTTGATATCACAAAGTCTGAAAGGCACACCATTTTCGGGGAAGAAAAAAAAAAGGAGAGGACCTACAAAAGGGACCCGGAAAAAGAGAGTTGCGACCGAGGAAGATTTGAAGAAGTAAGAGGCATCGAGGAAAGCTGAGATCAAGGCAGGGAAAAGACCAATGTTTGGTTATGCTCAACAGGTCAGTGACTCAATTTCGGACAATCAGGTCAATTCTTCGGATCGTGCATTAATCAAGGCTGTCAATTATAAAGAGGCAAATGAAACTTGGGAGGTTGGGAAGAAATTAGGAATGGTCAGTGACAAAGATGAACACGCAATAATCGAAAAATTGGTGGAAATGGAGGAAAGGGACAGAGCAAGGTGTTCAGATGTAGATGCAATTGATAATGTGGTGGGGAGGACTGAAGGTATAGAATGCGGATTGCCTTCTACAATATCAGAGGGCTGGGGGGGAGGACTAAGAAAAATTCAATAAGGGAATTAATTAGGAAGGTGAAGCTAGATTTCCTATGTATACAGGAGACAAAACTGGAAAACATTGATGCAACTTTGTGCGGATCACTATGGGGAGGAGAGGAGGTTGACTGGTGCTATAAGGAATCAACATGAAGTGCAGGTGGAATACTCAGTATATGGAACAAACAGAAATTTGAGCAACATTCAAGTTTTGAGGGTAATGGATTCCTAGGAGTGAAAGGAAGGTGGGAAAGTACACAATCGGAGTGCTTCATTTTCAACATATACTCCCCTTGTGATCCGGCTGGGAAGAGAAGACTATGGGAGGAACTACAAATTATTAGAGCCTCTAACATGAATGATGCTTGGTGCGTTTATGGTGATGTCAATGCGGTCAGGTGTGTATCAGAGAGGAAAGGGGCAGCAATGCAGATACCAAATAGAGAGATGGAAGCTTTTGATGAATTCATTGATAACTTGGGGTTGAATGATCTTCCTTTGATTGGGAGAAAGTACACATGGCACAGGACAAATGGGAAAAGTATGAGTAGAATAGATAGGTTTCTAGTTTCTGATGAGTGGTTAACTCAATGGCCGGAGCTCACACAATGGGGGATGGAGAGATCAGTCTCGGATCATTGTGCAGTAGTGTTGAAATCAAAAATCAAGAATTGGGGACCGAAGCCCTTCCGATTTATGAACTGCTGGTTTGAGCACAAGGAGTTTGATAGGGAGGTCAAGGAGAATTGGTTGCAGACAAGCATCTCGGGTAGGGGCTCTTTCGTGATAAAGAAAAAAATGAAGAGGCTAAAACGGTGCCCAAAAACTGGAACAAAAGCTCGTTTGGTAACTTGGATGATAACATTTGCAAGGTAATAGCAGAAATTAAGTTGTTAGATGATAAAGGTGAGCTAGGCACTCTCTCAGATGGGGAGGTTCTGAAGAGAAGGGAGCTGTTTGAGGTGTTCTGGAAGCTGTCCAGAATGAAGGAAACTTTCAACTACCAGAGATCCAGATTGCGTTGGCTACAGGTTGGGGACTCAAATTCTGCATTTTTGCATGCGTGTGTCAGCAAAAGAAATAGGGAGAATGCTATACATGGTCTAGTTTTTCGTGGAAATTAGGTTGAAGAACCGAAGGAGGTTAAGAAAATTGTCCATTCACACTTTCAAAAACTATTCTCACAAGACTGTTGGATGAGACCCAAAATGGATGGAATTCAGTTCACCCGGATAACTGAAGCTCAAAACAGCATGCTTTTTGAGGCTTTCACTAGGAAGGAGATTAAGGAGGCGATTTGGGGATGCAAAGGAAATAAGAGCCCGGGCCCTGATGGGTTTAATTTCAACATGATTAAGAGATTCTGGGATACCATTGGGGATGATGTGTGTAAAATGGTGTCGGATTTCCAATCCATCCAATGCTTCATTCCTGGTCCTAATCCCCAAGAAGGATAACTCGATTGGTTTAAATGACTACAGGCCAATCTCTTTGGTGGGCTGTATTTACAAAATAATTGCTAAGCTATTGGCGGGCAGATTGGCAAGAGTAATGGATTCCATCATTTCGGTCACACAAAATGCATTCCTTAAAGGAAGGAATATAATGGATGGAGTGGTTGCATTGAATGAAATCATAGATTATGCGAAGAAAGGAGGAAAGCCATGTATGCTATTCAAGGTGGACTTTGAGAAAACGTATGATTCGGTGTCTTGGGAATTCTTGGATTATAGGATGTCTAGATTGGGATTTTCCGGTCTGTGGAGAAAGTGGATAAGTGCTTGCCTTAGTTCTGCTTCTGTCTCAGTTTTGGTCAATGGGAGTCCAACTAATGAATTCCAAATGTCCAAGGGGTTAAGGCAGGGTAACCCGATGGCCCCGTTCTTGTTCTTGATTTGTGCAGAGGGGCTCAATGGGTTGATCATGTCTGTTGTCCAAAAAAATGTCTACAAGGAGTACTTAGTAGAAGGAAGGGACAACCGTGTAGGGATTTCACATATACAGTACGCGGATGATACAGTTTTGGTGGGTGAGATGTCTAACTCCAATGTGCGCATCATGAAAGCAATTCTAAGAAACTTTGAGCTTACCTCCGGACTTCGGGTGAACTTTCATAAGAGTGGTTAAATGGGGATCAAGGTAGGGCAATGGCATCTGGAGCAAGCTGCGCATATTTTAAATTATCAAATTGGTTCCATACCTTTCAAATTCCTAGGAATATTGGTAGGCGCCAATCCGAGAAGATCCTCGACATGGTTACCATTGATCACTTCTTTACAAAAGAGACTTCTAGGGTGGAGAAACAAATACCTTTCTTTCGGTGGTAGAGTCATTCTGATAAATGCAATACTCGCTAGCCTCCAGGTATATCAACTATCATTCTTTAAAGCTCCAAAAAAGGTACTAAACAAATTCATCCATATTTAAAGAAACTTTTTGTGGGGTGGGAGTGATGATTGTAGGAAAATTTGTTGGGTAAAGTGGGAGGTGGTTTGTAGACCGAGGGAAGAGGGAGGTTTAGGTGTTAGAAACATTAACGCATTCAACTTAGCCTTGTTGGGGAAGTGGAGATGGAGATATTTGTCAGAAAAAGCATCCTTATGGGCAAAAATCTTGAATGTAAAATATGGGGCTCCTAGTAATTGGAGGGGAGTATGGCCAGAAAATTACCGGGGGGGGGCTCAATATGGTGGAGAGATTTAGGAAGACTAGAAGGGGATGACACAAATAGTGAGGGGTGGTTAACTAGCAACATTATAAAGAAGGTTGGGAATGGGAGTGAGACTTCTTTCTGGAATGAATGTTGGTTGGTGCAGGAACCACTTTCATGCAGGTTCCCAAGACTGTTTAGCATCTCAAGCGCAAAGAATGTGATGGTTGCAGATCAAGGCATTTGGAACAATGGTAGTTGGAAATGGGATTTCAGTTGGAGGAGAGGTTTGTTCATTTGGGAGGAAGACATGGTGGCTACACTCCTGCAAATACTGGACAATGCAGTTTTGGTGGAAAACAAGGAGGATTGCTGGATTTGGAGAGGGGGAAATGATCAAAATTACACGGTCAAATCAGCATACTCAGCTCTGACAACAACAGTTTCTAATGGTGCTAATACTCGGCACTTCAAGTTCCTATGGGAAAGAGGCATACCACTAAAGGTGGGAGCTTTTTGTTGGAGGGTCTTGTTAGATAAAGTACCCACAATGGATAACTTAGAGAAAAGAGGCGTCATACTAGATCAACAGGCAACAATTTGCTGTTTTTGCAAACATGCTGCTGAAACTTGTTCACACCTATTTATAACATGTATTTTCTCTCATTCTATTTGGATGCATGTTCTTAGCTGGTTCGACATAATCACTGTGCTAGCAGGAAATCCAAACGACCTACTTCTGCAGCTAAATGGACTTTTCAAAGGCAGGGGTTCAAAGCAAATTTGGAGGATGTTGTGGTTTGTAACCATTTGGTCGATATGGTTGCATAGGAATGATATCCTGTTTAACAAGGAGAACTTAGACTTTGAAAAGGTAACTGATCTGGTTAGAGTAAGAATGTGGACTTGGTGCAAGGCTTTGGTGAAAAAGGCTTGGTTCTCCTACATAGATTGGTGTTTAAATCCAGATTTCTGCATCAAATGCTTAGGCTACACTCACTGATAGGTAATTCGGTTCTGATCTGAGTTATTTGGTTATGTGGCCATGCGGGTGATGTGTTGTATTGCTGCAAAATGACAGATGTGGGTGCCGCTGGTTTGTTGGATAGTTCTCTACAACCATTTAATATACTTATGGTCTTTCCTTTTTGGGGTGGAACTGCGGGGCTATTGGAATTTAATGAACCGAGAATGGTGTCCTGGAGTTTAGCTTTGTGACTGATCTGGTTTTGCCAATGTGCAGGAATCTTGGCTTCCTAGTCCATGTCCTGCTGTTGTTAGCTATTATTTTGTAGGGCAGTGTATCAAGCATACAAATGTAGTTTTTCCTTACTCATCTTGTATTCTAATTACAATTGTTCTAGATTTATATTGGGTTGGGTACACCTTGTACTCATTTTTAATACAACTATTTGCTTATAAAAAAAAATAGAGCACGTCCTCATGCACTAGTCTTATTGCCCATTTAGATCATGATACAAGCATTTAATTTAATATAAAACATTCATGCTGGTACAATAGTCTAGAGCTTGGGCAAGGTGTAAAGCAACTCTCAGATGCACTGCCCATATTTCATGGTCTGAGGTTCACTTATTAGTATTAAAAAAAATACAAAAGAGGGACAGCAACAAAGTTCCTTCAATTTGAAACAACGAAACAAGTGCTTTGCCAAAGCATCGTCGAGCATTTCTCCCATAAAGCTAAGTTGAATCTATGATAAAACTAGTAGAAAGAAGGGAATTGGAGGGATAAGAAGAGATGAAGAAAACTCAAGAGTCCCACACCACTCATGTAAGTGCATGTTTGATTAACTTTAGAAACCTGCGTTCAGTCCTCAAGTTGGAAATAATTGATTCTTTGTGGATAAGATTGAGTTTCATGAAAGTAAAAATTTTAGTTTTTTCGTTAAAAATAATTGATTCTAGACGTAGAACCCATAAAATTTTACATATTTACATCTCAAAAGTGATTTTACTTTATCATCCAAACAAAATCAATTCTTCTAAACCTATTTTTAAAATATTGTTATCAAACACAAATCAATTTTTTTAATTTTAATTTTTTCAAAATCAATTCTTCCAAAATCAATTCTACCAAAATCTACGTTAACATGAAGCTAAAGCATTGCAGTGTCAAGGAGGGCTATAAAAGTAATGGGTCAGATTGAGTTAATGCCTGACTCGACGGTGAATGCCTGACCGGTCATTTGACCCAAAAGTTTGGTCACTAATTTTATAAATAATTAATAATTAATAAACACTATAATAAACATTAGTGATTGATTTATTTTTTTAAAAAATAATAGAATTAGTCACTAAAACTGGTCACTAAAAATGGGTCACAAAAATTGGTCTCAGGTTGATATTCAAAATTAGTCACTAAATCGATTGTTATCATATCTGCATCTAAATCAATTACTAAAATTGATCTATAAATCAGTGTTTAAATTTGATCATTAAATCGATCTCTAAATCAGTATTTAAAATCGGTCACTAAATCAGTCTCAGAAAAATCGGTCACAAAATTGGTCATTACATATTAGCCGCCAATAATTTAGAGACTGAAAAAAACCGGTCTCTAATACAGTCACTAAATCATTTAGTGACATATTTTTCGATCTCTATAGACAAGATTTCTAATAGTGTTGTAAATGGGCTCTTGAGTACCCCCTTGTACTCTTATAATATTACTTTTAGTCTTTTCTAAAAAGTCTCCACTCTAAGCAACAAACCAATGATTAGTTCCATAACCGGTCCAAAGAGACGAAACTTGTGGATACTTCGGGATGTCATTGGGCAGCTAAAGCCCTAATTATCGTGGTTCATAAAAAAATCCAAATAATTTTCTATATCAAAATAAACTATTTTATATATATATATATATATGAGTTAGGGTAATAATTTTTAGACGGGTTTTTAGCCTCTCCTTTTATGTTTTATATATCCGTTTCCACTTTCCACTTTCCACAATGAAATCAAGGCAAAAGAACAAAGTTTGATTATATTCTAATGTTGAGATGAAGAGTAGTCAGAAAAGGAAGAGATAAGCAATAAACAAAAACTACAAGTCCAAAGGCAAGAGGGCAGCAATCAATCACAGAGACTCATCCCCAACTGATCATCATGCAAGTAGATATCGAGAGATGTTGCAATTGATCATGTCATGTGCAATTGGCTAAGTAATGACACACCATAGCTAGCTCCTTACCCAAGAAAGTGTCCCACTATATATGAATTGTCAAGCAGGGCCCCACCTCACACCCACTGCCCAATTGGCAATTATACAAATAAGAATGAGCATGTTCCCTTTACACAAACCATCTAACCGTTTAACATATGCCATGACCCTTGTTAATAAAATTATTCAATTTCCCTATACCATTGATCTATTTTTACCATATCATTTACTGTTAAAAACTTAAAAATTGCGTACGTAACATTATGTGGTCACTTACAAAGAGTGGGGAAGGGCTTTTTTTTTGGGGCAGTGGGACAATATGGTAATGAGGCACAACACAACAATATTGCAATATGTACATAAGGGTCGCTCCCCCTAATAGTAGAAAACAAAAAGAAGAAGTGGTGCCTCTCCCAAAAATGTGATACTGATCAGATTGGGAGTGGTGGGGACTGCATATTTGTGTGTCACATTCCCTACAAATTAATAACAAAAATATATTACCACATTATTTTCTTCAGCTAACCAAATATATTTTCCATTTTATTCTCTCACTCTCACATCATACAACACATAGTGTGTGTGAGAGAGAAACATGGACATTTGGAGAGACGTGGAAGCGACAATAACAGTTAACACCAACAACTCAACAAGATAGAGACATGTAGAAAGAGAAACAAAGGGAAGTAATTATTAATGAATGCTAAATGGCCAATTGTTAGGGGGATGTTTCCCTCCAACCATCTGTTTGTAAAAACGGAAGCTGAGATTGTTGTGCAGACTCCGGTAATTGCGCACGCACCCATGTGACCCAACTTGGAGACCACCGTTTCTACTTCAAACTTCCAGACAAATTAAGCATCATGCTCTATCTACTCTTGTTCATGCATCATATTTATATATATTTACATTTCTCTCCTTCTCATAATCTCATTTGTTTCCCTTAACTAACCAAAAACTGTGTTACTTTTCAGAAATTTAACCCTACTCCCACTAACATGCATGTTCACTAATAACATCACATGCATGGTGAATTTAAATGATTTTTCATTTTTGTATTGTTACTGCTACACTTAGTTAGCTTTGTTTTGTAATGAATATTTGCAAAGTGAAATGGGAACACCAAAAGGACAAGTGTTTGGGACCGCAAAACCCACGTCCCACAGACCAATGGGCCATATCCCCACTTATTCACAGGGAAACAAATTTTCATATCTGGTTTGGTGTTGCGTCTTGCTTACATCCTTTGATCTTTTCTTTCAGAAATTTCTTGAATAGAAACTTCTCGTGTTCTTGGTTTTTAGATATTTTTAGATGAGAATTTCTCACTTTAGTTATACAAATTGGAGATTTTTTTTTTGGCACATATACAAGTTGTAGTTGGACTCATGCAAAATTGTATATGTCATATTAAAAATAATTTAATTTATATATTTTTTTATATCGTCAATAAATTTGTATATTGTCATATCTAATTATCGTAATATCTATTCTAAAAGTTGCACTAATTAATTAAGGATTTTAAGATTTTTATATTATAAATAAATTAAAATTAATCTCTATATAACAAAATATACATATCTTAATTAATATAATTTTATATATGATATAAAAATATATATATTTGAAAGGTTGATTTTATTTTTGTTACTATATTATAGGTATAAAGTATCCGCCATCTTCGTGTGACATTTGAAAGGTTGATTTAGATACCTAGTTCTATTATTTCGTATCAAAGTAGAGAGCACAAATAGGATGTGCTAGTCACATCCAATGCAAATTTAACAGCACACTAAAATTAATTTGACAACAATGCAACGCTACATGAAAGGGCACATTAGCATTGTTACTTGGAAGACATGTAGGTAAGTGATATTCACGTGACCTTCTATTATCATCTTATAGTCTCTCATCTTCTATCGAATGATCTAGCAGGTCGGTCTCCTAATATGGTCTCTCAAATTGTCTAAACTTGTAGGTCAATCATCTAATTAATATATGATTTGTCCTATGGTAGTTCAGTTGTCAAATGGTCACTTATCTTACCATCTGATGGTCTCTTCTCTTATATTATCAAGGGAATGAGTGACACTTCTCCACATGTCGTCTAAGTAACAATATTGATGCGGCCTACGTATCGTGTTGTTGTGTCATCAAATTTTAACGTGCTAGCAAGTTTTAACTGGATTACCCTAACATATATATAATATATATTTAGGGTAGTGTCTGATTTTATTTTATTTTTTTGACTGGATTTAGGGTAGTGTCTAGGCAAGTGCTTTTCACAAAATACACCATTGTTCAACATATATATATTTTTTAAAATTAACATCAATACATACATGAAACTACTTTCATACCATTTCACATTTTCCAAATAAAAAATATCACCTAACAATTTCTCATTTTATTAACAAGCTTCTAGGATCCACTCAAATTCTAGTAGGCCAATCTGATCGCCCAAACCTCCACACCACACACTTCTCACCCATAAAGAAAGAATTCCTAGAATTGTATATTTTGCAATTACGTACTTATTCATTTGTTACATATTAATTTCACTAGTTTTACCATTTTTCACGCATTATTTATGCTAACATATATTTTTTAGTTTAATTGGTATGCATCATCAGTATAAAGTTTTTTACACTGTCAATCAATCACAAATCATGATAGGAATGACTTTTAAGGTAATTGGATAAAAATAAAAGATTTTCAATAACGTGTCGATTTATTATTGATTGACAGTGTGAAAGATATTTACACTAATAATGTATACCAATTAAACTTTTATTTTTTGACATGTACATAATTTTTTTTATCAACACTTATATATAACTTGATAATTTTTAAATTTTTATACATTATGAATATAAAGTTTTGGTCAACGATTAAGGAATCATTAAAGAAGAAAGATTTTATAGAAAAACAAAATATCACTTCTCAAAACAATAAATACATCACTTTTCATAGAAACTTTTTTTTTCCTTAACCAAGCGTACTCTCCAAGTTTTGTTTACACACCCAACCCATCACAAACATGGGATATAAACATATAGACAAGTAGACGGGCGTTGAAACTGGTTTGAGAGGCAAACATGTCCCGTAGGGATGACAATGTAGACTATACCCACTGAGTACTCGCAAAAATACTCACGATGGGTGGAGTAAATACCTGCTTTACGAGTATGTGTGTGGGCATGGATAATTACGATCAAATGTCTAATTGGGTCCCCAAAAAATTACGTGGACACTTTTGTTCCTAGAAAAAAAATATAACCACATGTTCCCTCAAACTTACAAACGCAGGATACATCTGTCCCTCCGCCCACTTTCAACATCTGTTTACTTGCCTAGTTATCTTGTTAACCATCATGCCTAGCCCGTTGACAGTCCAATGTGGCATATATGAATTTTCGCCGAAAAAAAAAAAAATGAATAAAGCTGCACAATTTTAAAACTCGATGCACGAAAATCGAGCATATTTTCATTTTTCATATGTTCAATGGTTGAAATTCATCACAGGCTACGCAAGACCATCGATTGACCATACATGATGGTTAACAATACATGTAGACAAGCAAACAAACGTTGAAAGGTTTGAGGGACTAACATGTCCTATTCTCCTATGTTTATAAATTTGAAAGACCAAGTGATTAATTTATTTTTCTCGTAGACCAAATGTGTACATGTAATTTTTTTTAAAGGACCAAATCAGGTCTTTAACCTAAAAATAAAATAAAATATTTTAGTTATAAAATCCAATGAATTTCATTGATTTCTATCTAAAAATCCTATCAAATATGGTATGATATTTTAAGATTTAATTTTATATTTTTTTAAAAAAAGTTGAAATATTGATCACTACTACCCATCCCATGCTATACTTCCAGGAATAAGAGGGAGTGAGAGGGAGAGAGATCATAATTGAAATGAAGTAGAGCATCCAGCATCAGAGACTATTTTCACTAAAAATAATGGTAAATATAAATTTTCTAAATTATTTCATTCTCAATAACCTTTGTTATTTTAATTTTTATGAGGGTAAAATATATAATAAATAATTTTTTTTTATGAATTTCAATTACAAGAATTGATTTTCAAAATAATTCAAATCAAATTTTCATAGTGAGTTTAAAATTAAATTTTTAATGAAATGAAATAAATTAAAACATTTCCAAATTCATTTTATTTTAAATTTCAAATACAATCAAAAAGAAAGAAAAATAAATAAAATCAGAAACTCCGCCCTTTTTACCAGCTCTACCTAAAGCCCAATTAAGCATATTGACCTGGGTCGGACCCAATAAATACCGCAGCTGCAATTATTAATTTTTTTTTACTAAAAAGATATTCATTTATTCATATTGGTAAAATATATCGAAAACAACACAAATTCAATATCGCTAAAAATCGAAAAGGATGAATCCGCGAACAACCTCACAGCACCCAGGTTAATAGCAAAACACGGTAAAATGCCTAAAAATGTGACAAAATCAAAGTGATCGGAATACCCATGCCTCCGGATCTGTAACGTTGACGCCCAAATCTTGATTGAATCTGTATGGATCGAAGCCGATCTGCCAATCTGAACCAAACGAACACCGTAACAAGATGGGAAACCAAACGACGTCGCAACAAGACGACGAACAAACACCGCCACACGCGGATGACGAAAACAAGAAAAAAAAACGAAATAAAAACCTGATCTACGTGGAAAAACCACTTATTTAGATAAAATGAGAGAAAAAATATCAAAAAGCAAATCTACAGTATCAAGTATTAACATTCACGTGTAAGTTGGAAAAAACAAAAAGCCCCACGTGTGAGCCTCTCAACCCTACTGCTCTTTATAAAATCAAATGTAATTTAACAAGTCAACCAATATCTTATTAACCACTAATTACTGTCTATTTTCTTCTCCTTTATTTATTTTAGTCATTGGGACAGAGTGAGTCCTCGAAGTGTCTCCACGGCTTAGATCATTTGGACCCGTTATCGGACCAACCTCTGAATCGGCTATTGATGAGTGTGATTTCACCTCATATTTCCATGACATTTGGCATGCATTTTTATATAGTTTAGGCATATTTTATTAGATTATTTGTTAGTTTTTACCTTGGAATGGGTAAGGTGGTTTTGTGGTGCTTGTGTGCAGGAATCGAAGATTAAATTGCTCATGATCAGTTGTGTTGAAGCTGGCATGAAGATGGAGCTTGGAAGGCAAGAAAATGAGGCAAACAGAGCTGATCGCGACCATGATCAAGTGGAGCTGAAAAGGAAGAATGGAAAAGTCAGAGCCCATCACGGCCAGACCGTGATGCCCATCACAGCCGTGATATGTCAACTGAGCCAGACCCTCACAGACAGAATTGATCACGGCCAGGCCGTGATGGTGGTCACGGCCGTGACAAACCAATCAATGAGGCAACCTTCAAGGCAGAATCCGTCACGGCCGTGACACGCAATCTATGAATCATTAGAAACTGATTTGATCGGGTTTTTGTGTTGGCTTGGGATTCAAGTTACCCCAGTTTATAAATAGCCCTCTAGGGATCGAATCTGGGCACTTTTGTGACTGCTAACCTTAGGCAAAAGTAGGATTCTTCTTCTTCTTCTTCATCTCTTCTCTCCTCTTAGGCTTTTTCTCTTTATGTTATTTTTAATCAAGCTTGCTAAAATCATGGCAATGTTTGAGTAGTAGTCTTGTTTCTAGGAATTGGGGCTATGCCCAAAACTTGTTTATGGTGATGAATTGATCTTTGATTTATTGCTAATTTCAACTTTTGCTTCGATTTGATCCCTATCGTTTTAATTACTCGTAAATTCGGTGGCCACTTATTTAAGTGTCGTAAATACACTAAGGATGAACTTAGCGGTGAACTTAGGTATCAGATCTATAGGAATCAAACTTAGGACTTAAATCACGAGAGTTAGAAGCGGTCCTTCGAGGGTTCACGAATTGTCACGAAACTTAAAGGGTTCGATTTAAATTCAATTACCACGAGAGTATGGATTGATTTAATTGGGCATGACTTTTGTAACCCGAGAGGGAGCATTAACTAATTTAGGATAAATTCGCCTTCAAAGTAAATTTTGGTAATTAACAAGGAGATGAGTCGATTCAGTAGCATAAACAGTTTTGTGGTATCCCAATTCTTGGGAATCCCTTTTGAATTTGAAAAACCCCAATTTGAATTGATTTCCTGTTTTGTTTAACTGCAATTTTAAATTTGATTATTACTTGATTCCGATTTCAAAAACCAAATCTTATTCTAGTTTAGTGAAATCAATTTAACGGCTAATTGTTATTTAATATCACGGTCTCAGTGGTTCGATCTCTTTTTATTACTTGACGACGAAGCCGGTATACTTGCTGGAGTCCACACATCAAGTTTTTGGCGCCGTTTCCGGGGACTGTGTTTCCTTGAATTTCAATTTAATTTTTAAATTGATTTTTCTGGACATTTTTTTGTTTTATTATTTATTTCTTTTTCTTTTTCTAGAGTATCTATCTCTCTGCCATAGGTATTTTTCTCGTTTATGCAAAGATCCCTAAGTCTTGGAAACCTTATTGAAGTCGACCCCTAGATCGAAAGGACCTTTCATAGACGTAGGAGACTACAAAGAGAGAGAGAGAGGTTGATTCCTATTCTACTCATGGCGAATCTACCGGATACCAAACCACTGAAGGACTACGCAGCCCCAAATGCCAGGGGTTTGCGAACTGGGATTGCTAGGCCAGAAATTGAGGCGAAGAACTACACTATACCGTCTCAGTTGATTAGCATAATTAGGCAACATCAGTTTGGAGGATTACCCTCGGAGGACCCGACTGATCATGTGGAGACATTCTCGGAATTCACCAGTACAATAAGGATTCAAGGTGCCCCGATCGATGCTATACGCTTGAGGTTATTCTCCTCCTCTCTGACTGGAAAGGTGAAAGCTTGGTTGAAGCAAGTGTCCGCTAATACGTTGTCAACTTGGGACCAACTAGAGCAAGCATTCTTGGAGAAATTCTTCCCTCCATCCAAGACTGCTTACCTACGGACTCAGATCACCGGCTTCTTCCAAAAGGACGGAGAATGCTTATCCGAAGCTTGGGATCGCTACAAGGGATTGCTAGAGTCTTGCCCACATCATGGACTCGAGAGGTGGTTGTTAGTGCATAACTTCTACAACGGACTGGATTACTCATCAAAGGTGTCGCTTGACTCGGCAGCTGGTGGAGCCTTTATGAACAAACATCTGAGTGAAGCGTTCAATATCATTGAAAACGTAGACACCAGATAACCAATGGGGTTAAGAAACAGGTAATAACCCGAAAAAGCTTTCGAGTGTAAGTTCGCACTAGTGCAATAAGTATTTTTTACGTCAGTTAAAATTGATTTTTTATGTCAGAATACTGACTGACGTAAAAACAGCTGACGTTAATAGTTAATATTTTAACGTCAGTTGAGAACTGACGTTAAATATAAAACTATTAACGTCAGTTCTTTAACAAAACTGACGTTAATTTTGTAAAAATTAACGTCGCTTTTTAAACAATCGACGTTAAACATAAAACTATTAACGTCGATTCTTTAAGACAACGGGCGTTAATTTTGTTAAAACTAACGCCGGTTGTTATAAAGAACCGGCGTTAAAGGTTTAATTTTAACGTCGATTGTTTATTACAATCGGCGTTAACGATGTATCTTGTATATTTTATAAAATACTATTAACGTCAGTTGTTTGATACAACTGACGTTAATTGATTTTTTTTAAAAATTCAGTTTTAAAATATCACTCCCCTCAGCTATCCCTACATTCAGTAAATATCCCAGTAACACAATATCACACACATTACAGAATTGCAAAGGAAAAATGGAACAATGGGGGGACTTAAAACCAAAGCCCATGTATATATATAAATAAATTTTAGTTCCAATGTCTAAAAAACAAAACTACCAATCTAAGGATATATATATATACATGTTATTAATTAGTTTCTAAAGTCTAACAAAAAAACTATTTATCTAAGTATTGCGGAGGTATCTTGTCAATTCCTTTTTCAGCCGCATACTTGAAGAAGAATTCAGCGAAGTGCATCCTCAAGTCTCTTAACTCATCTTCTTGAATAGGCGATTGGTCGTTAAATGCCTACACACGTTCAAATAATAATAATAACATCAATGCAAGTCATCTTCAAAACTATAATATATAATTTAACAAGTTATTTAAATATTACCTTATTCCATCCATCCGTAATAGATGTGGAGACTATGTTCAGCATATGAAGCATCACATAATAGCCGCACGACCACCCGTCATTTTGAAATTGAGACTACCAACAAAATTAATTTCAATGTCAGTTGAATATACATATAAATTAGTAATTATAATATTAATTATTTGATAAATAAACTACCAAACCTTGATGATGTTCCATACAGGATTTGCTTTAGCCTTAGAAGTCCTACTTCTCCCGTTAGCGCAACTTATGCTACTCGCCTTCAGCGTGCTATCATAAACAAATAATCATGTCGATCAATTAACAAATTCATATATCATGTGTGTAATAAACTAAAAACAACTGATATTAAAACTTAAATTAAATTTAAGATTATTTACTTACTTATTTACAGCTTCCAACACCACCTGTGGCGGTTGTTGGTGGAGAGAGCAATAGAATATGACAGTATGCCTAGACGGGTGAAATACGAACAACTGCCAGTGGCTTTTCATACAATAGGGAGCCAGATATAATTCTTTCTGATTGTCTCCCAACAACTTCCCTAAGTATTTATGCAATGCATCGCCAGCAAAGAATTCGGGCAGAAGGATTGATGGATCTAAGAAGCCGTAAACTGATGCAACGCCCTTATCAAGCTGAAGACGATGGAGATACCTAAGATATGAAAAGGTGTGGATGTTAATTACATAATATATATATTAAAATTAAAATTAATTATTAAATATAAAAATACCAAAAATAAATAAGTTATAAAATTAAAATTAACTTACGTGCACCAGAGACTGAAAACATTGTTGTTCATCCAGACGTTATTTCTGCAGGCGTTCCCGAGATCGTCACCACAGAAGGTAAATATCCTCCGTTGATCTGGGCGTGCCACCCATCCATCGTGCTCCAATGGACATTCAAAAATCTCAAACGCATAATCCTCACCAAGTGAGAACAAACAAGTGATAGGTGATGGCGACACCGAAGCGTCGACTTGGTCTTGAGTTTAGGAAAAATAAAATAGATAAGTTGTTGATAATTAAAAAAAACACAAGTAATTATTTGACTAATTTGGACATTAATAATGAATACATACCTTTGTTAACATTTCGAGCTCACGTCGTTTGGAGTCCAACTCAAGCTCACGCCTTTTCATTTCCAACTCATGCTCATGGCGTTGGACTTGAACTCCCGCTCCCTAGCGCCAACTCATCGTCCTCCACATGTGCCCTACTAAAACTCTCTTTTGTGCTCACATGTGAAGGGTTGGCATGCCCTGCGGTGTCCTCGGGATGTACCGACGGAGGAAAGCTCTCGGCATGCGCTGCTTGAATTCCGGGTTGGATATTAAGCTTTGCATCAGATGTGTTATAATAGTTGGGTTGGACATGAGGTGCTGAGTAATGTCAGCTAAAATTGATGCTTCATCGACCACCCGCTTTCGTGAAGCAGACTTGACATAATATTCTTTGATGGTCACGTTCCTAGGAACACCTAGAACCCGACCAGGATGGTCTTTCTTTCCTAGAACAGTCATCAAGACGTCCCGCCGTCCAGAAGGGACGAATGAGCCCTGGGAGGATTGTGCTTTAAGATCCATATACAATGAAAAAAATGAAAAAATGTGCAAGTGAAAAGTGTTACAAATATCTATACAAATATCAATTGAAATCAAGTTAATTATTTACTTACAATCTTATCTGCCACTTCGCGAGTGGCATCAACTTTAAAAGATCCCATCTTTGTCATGCGGCCGGCTAACCAGACATCCTCGCGGTCGATGTCCGACGGAGGACTTAATGGTGTGCACTCAGGCACCTCTCCTCTTTCAATCCTAGAAGAGTGCTCTTCCTGCTTCGCCCTCAGCCTAACCGCCATCATCTGCTCGATCCGAGTCTGGTACCCACCCTGAGACATGGTGTGGCGGTGGACGTTCTTCGCCTGATTCTGCCGACCCTTATTTGCCTTAGCCTATTCAAACAAAAACACATAATTAAATACATTTAAATGATCTATAATAAGCATACAAAATTAACTTAATCAACCAACCTGAAATTCTCCATCCTGTCGACTCCCGGCAAACATATCCCAAGTATCCTGATCAATCCAGGGATAATCCGAGAACATTTTATCAAGCCGCTTCTTCCCAGATACATAGTACCTGGCAAGATCATGCTTGAACCCATTCCAACGCTTTGATGCCATTTTCATACATTTATGACGATGATCCTCGTCATTTGGTACAGTCCAAGCTACCTACACATTAAATACATAATAACTGGATGGATTATAACTCGAAAAATTATCTAATAATGTAAATCAAACGAATGTAAAGGTAAAATACCGCGATAGTCTCCCAAATCTGATCCTTAACGTTCTGTGGAACGTCATTCCAGTGGTTGTAGTTGATGCTTACGTGCTGCTTCGCTTGTAGAAACACCCACTTATTAAATTCTTTAGCACGGGGTCCATGGGAATTTAGATTAGCATCGAAGGACACCTCAAGCTTCTGTCCGCTTTGCCTGTCCTTCTCTAGTTTCTTCAACGAGGTGGCTCCTCTACCCCATTTCCTATGAGCCTGTGATGTCTGTATGGACAAAAAAAATGATAAAATAGAGGGTTGTAACATTATAAACTTACATTAAAAAGAAGGACTAAAGATAGTATATATAACATGTAAACTTACACTAGAATCAGGCGTAGGCGTGATCGGGTCCTGCGAAGCCCCCACAGTGTCCTCCCGTGCATGTGGGCTATCCGACTGATCCATATGTATGCCTATTCAGAAACAATATATATGTATTAACATAGGTTATAACTCAAAATAAATACAGAAGTATAAATAAAAATAACTAGATAGGTCCTGTAGATATACAAAACATCTATCCAATATAAGGACAATACGGGAGATTGAAAACTATAGTTTTTGAAGATTGCCAAGCACTGGTCACGGCCTGGCAGTGATGTCCATCACGGCCGTAACGTGCCAACTGAACCAGACCCTCACATGAAGAACTGATCACGGCCTAGCCGTGATGAGCATCACGACCGTGACAGATCAACCAGTAGAGCAACATGCACTCAAAACCAAAAATAGAGACATTCCAAACAACTCAAACTCACGGTTTCAAGTTTCAACTACTGAGACTACAGTTTCAACATACACTCAAAACCAAAAATAGAGACATTCCAAACAACTCAAACTCACAGTTTCAAGTTTCAACTCTCGAGACTACAGTTTCAAAATACAATCAAAACCAAAAATAAAAAAATGTGCCCTAAAGACTCACCGAGAAATAGGCGCTCGCGTGGTGGCGGGAGGAAGCTCGAGTGGTGGCCAACGTTCGATGTGGTTGCGAGAGAGCGAGAGGGACAAGGAGAGTTAGTGCGCAGGAAGGGGAAAGAGAGATGTCAAGTTATTGCAAAGAATGAGCGGGAATGACGAGTTAGGGGTTAAGAGTGTACCTCACGGTGGTGGCGAAGAAGCCCTCGCGGTGGTTGCGGTGGAGATGAGCTCGCGATTAGGGCGAGTGAGAGTGAGAGTGAGGGTTGAGAGTGAGGGTTGAGCGTGATGAAAAGAGAAAAGAGACGTCATGCAGAAGTGCGGAAGGCGTGCGGGTGTAAACGTTATAATCAAAATAAAAAAACATTTTACGCCGAGTTGTTAGTAAAAGCGGCGTTAAAGGTCATATATTTAACGTCAATTGTCTTAAGAAAGCGACGTTAAAAAACACTCACACTTCTTACGTCATTTGTATTACACAACCGGACGTTAAAAGTTTATTAGTTTCTGCAAAAACATTCATTCCTTTGACTACTTTGTGCTACTTACCCATTCACCTTATAACCTTAAGGTCATATATTTTACGTCGGTTGTTAGTAAAAACCGGCGTTAAAGGTCATATATTTAACGTCGATTGTCTTAAGAAAGCGGCGTTAAAAAACACTCACACTTCTTACGTCGGTTGTATTACACAACGGACGTTAAAAGTATTAGTTTCTGCAAAAATATTCATTCCTTTGACTCTTTGTGCTACTTACCCATGTACCTTGTAACTTAATCCTCTTAATGAGCATTAAGTTTTTAGATAAGTTTTCAAGAAAATCAAAACAGCTTAGTAACTTCATCCCCTACTCCTATAAATAGCTTCCTTCCATCCTTTTAATTTTCGGCTTCACAATATGGCTCTGCCATGGAGATTAACTTCATCATTCTTTCTTCCTATTCCTAGACTCAAAGATCTTTGTCTTAATGGTCAAACAACTTCTGAGGTTGTGTAAATCACATAACATGGATGGTAAGGTTGGGTGAATCACGTAATGTGATTCTCTCACTTTATTTCATCCCCGTCATCCCTTTCACTTTGCTTTGGAAGCAAGTGACTGTGGATTCAAGACGATGCATCAAGGAATTCCAGTGAAGAAGAAAGATGCAAAGATCCATTTCACTTTGCTTTCGCTGCTAGTGACTGAGGATTTACTTTGCATCATGGAATTCAAGTGAGGGAGGTGATGCATCCATTGGAGTTTCTGATGACAGGACTGAGAAGAAAATGATGTTGAAGCAGAAACTTTTTTATATTTTAGGGCTATGTTGCAGATTTTTTTTATCTTTTAATCATGTAATTTTAACTTATGAATCGCTTCAATGAGATACGATTTGATTATACATATAACTTGTTTTATGTTAAGTGTTTATTTATTTTAATTTGCACAAGAATTTGTTTACTAATTCAAGCTAATTAATAAAAATTAAAAATAAACTTGTTTAAAAAAAAGGTTTAGAAATAAACTGCACTATATGGAGTGATCTGCGTTAAGAGGGACAACAGGGACATGACAACCAATGAAATGAGTTTCATAATTATTTACGTCAGTTATTTATATAACTGACGCAAATAGTGATTTAATATTTACAAACTGCCACCACCTCATTTGTAACGTCAACTTAATTTATGACTGTCAAGTTCCCGTATATTAATTACATTATTTCCAATATTCATTCTGCACGTTTATGATATATAGGATTATTTACGTCAGCTATTTATTTAACTGGAGTAAAAATCACACTTTTAACGTCAGTTGTATAAAAAACTGACGTTAACAATAAATATTTTTTATTTTAAAAACACTTTTAACGTCAGTTTTTTTAAACAAGCGACGTTGAAAGTGTATAGATATCTGCAAAAACATTCATTCCTTTGACTCTTGTGCTACTTACCCATGCACCTTGTAACTTAATCCTCTTAATGAGCATTAAGTTTATAGATAAGTTTTCAAGAAAATCTGAATAGCTTAGTAACTTCATCCCCTGCTCCTATAAATAGCTTCCTTCCATCCTTTTAATTTTCGGCTTCACAATATGGCTCTGCCATGGAGATTAACTTCATCACTCTTTCTTCCTATTCCTAGACTCAAAGATCTTTGTCTTAATGGTCAAACAACTTCTGAGGTTGTGTAAATCACGTAACATGGGTGATAAGCTTGTGTAAATCACGTAATGTGAGTTGCTCACCTTATCATCCTTCCGGAGAATCAGCTGCTGGAGGGCAAATCAGGTGCTCGGGCGTCACAGTTCCAAAACCTCAGCTTTGGCAGCAAGTGACCGTCATGGAAGTCTCTAGAACCACTGCCTTTGCTTGAAACAGATCTAGTGCACCTGTTTTTGCCTCTCTTGAGCTCTCTCATGCCCCCCGATTTTCTGAGGTCTTAAAGGATGCAAGTGACTGTTCCAAAACCATTGCTAAAACAGATCGAGTGCACCCTTCGGAGTATAGTTTTCCCTTTGGCATATTTCATAAAACTCTCTGATGGGATGTAGCTTTAATGTATCCGGTGTGATAAGGGGTTCCAAAAGTGGCCTTATGCTTTGCCACACAACCTCCTCATTGAATTCTGGAAAACTCAGTCGCTCGACTCTCCTCTCTTGCTCACCCGTGAAGGGAACGAAGCCTCAACAAATGTTTAGGATTTTAAACCCTTTCAATGTAACTTTTTATAGGATTTTAAACCCTTTAAATCTTCTGTATCAGTCTGTATTACACTTCATGAATGAGATCCGGTTTGGGTTATTGATTCAACTTATACTTCGCACATATATTTTAGTTTTCAAAACAGAAACACAAAACATCAAAGCAATTGTGAAACTGAAACTTTGAGGATGGCAATGCGGAAGGGTACTGATGAGTGTGATTTCACCTCATTTTCCATGTACATTTCTGCATGCATTTGCATATAGTTAGGCCATTTTAGTGTTTATTTTGTTTAGTTTTTCCTTTGGAACGGATAAGGTGGTATTGTGTGTTGTTTTGCAGATATTCATGATTAAATGCCCAAGAATTAGCAAGTATGAAGCTTGGATGACTTAGAGCTTTGAAAGATAAGAAATTGAGCCAAGCAGAGAGCATCACGGCCTGGCCGTGATGGCCCTCACGGCCGTGAGGGAGCAGAAGCTGAAGAAAGAATTGAGCCAGAAGTCGGAAGGCATCACGGCCTAGCCGTGATGGCTATCACGGCCGTGACGTGTCAGCTGTGCCAGATTTCCAAAAGTCAGAGACGATCACGGCCTAGCCGTGATG
Organism: Sophora flavescens; assembly: GCA_030762895.1. Classification (NCBI taxonomy): domain Eukaryota; kingdom Viridiplantae; phylum Streptophyta; class Magnoliopsida; order Fabales; family Fabaceae; genus Sophora; species Sophora flavescens. The sequence continues at coordinate 217,342,799 of CM061064.1, read as the reverse complement.
GATGTTACGGCCGTGATAAATCAGTTGGAAAAGTCAGAGACTATCACGGCCTAGCCGTGATGTCTATCACGGCCTAGCCGTGATGTCTATCACGGCCGTGACTTGTTTGTTGGAAAAGTCAGAAAGGATCACGGCCTAGCCGTGATGAGCATCACGGCCGTGATGAATCAGAAAGTGAAGCGGTGCCAAGTCAGAAACCATCACGGCCTGGCCGTGATGGTTCATCCACGGCCGTGACCGCCACGCAGTACTAGAAAAACGCGAGCAGAACGGAAGAATTAGATTATTCAGAAAACCCTAAAGAGAAAGATCCTCTGCTGCTGTGGCTGTGGGCATCATTCCATGGAGCTCTTCCATTTCTTCATCTCTGTAATTATTTCTTTTGTTTTATCTTCAATTATGCGTAGCTAAACTCCCTTTTGTTGGGGTTAGACTATTGTTATCTGAACTTGGTTGTAATATGACTTGAGATTAATACAGTTTCCTTCTTCTTTATGAGTATATAATTCTATGCTTAATGCTTTCCTAGGTTTGATCATCTTAGGAATGATTAGTTGCTTTAATAGACAATTGAAAGGTTGATGTTAAAGTAAGCTCATGAATTATATGCCAAGTAGTCCAAGAATCTAGACATAGGTGTTGGCTACTTGCAATCTTATGAATCTTGTCTTAATGCAATTTCTCTTATTAATCCACCTAAGACATTAGGGTTTAATTTGGGATTTTAGGCTCAATGCACCTAAGACATTAGGCTTGAGTATATTAGAAAAGATTCGATTGTCATAAGAGGAGTAGGAATTGTGTTAGTTATCATTTCATAACAACCAAGGGAGGATTAGCTTAGTTTAACCCCAGCAATTCCATCTCATTGTTATTCATCTCTTTGTTTTCACATTAACTGTTTGAGAAAAACCCAAAAAGCACAAAAATATTTTCTTCTTATTTGTTTGCTATATGTTAGAACAACCCTCAATCAAAAATCCGATCGCCTAGATAGTAGTCAAATTTGCGAAGTGGTAATTGTCCACGATCCCTGAGAACGATATTCGGTCTCACCGTTTTTATTACTTGCAACGAACCGGTACACTTGCCGAGTCCGTGTCAAGTTTTTGGCGCCGTCGCCGGGGATCGGTGTGCCAATATCACGAGTACCAAAAGGGACTCCTAATTTAGGCATTTTATTTTTTTACTGTTTTTCCTACTGTGTTGTTTTCGTTCTTAGTGTCTATATCTCTGCTGTGAATTTCTGCAAGTGCTGTTTTTCTGTTTGTTCTGTGCTACTCCGTTTGTTCAGTGTATGCGAGGTACAATCGACCCAGGTGAACTCCAATTCGAACCTGAGATCGAGAGACTCTGCAGAAGGAATAGAAAGAGAACCAAGGCAAGACAGAACAGAGAAAGAGCATCTTCTAGTAGACAAGAGCAGCAAGTTGAGTTACCCAGTGTGCAAGAGCCACAAGTTGGAGTAGCAGCTGTCACCATGGCAGAAGAGAACGCACCAAGGAGAACAATGGGGGACTACACTTCCCCTAGAGTTGATAGATGTGGAACTCCGATTGTGAGACCTGCAGTGGCCTGCAATAATTTCGAAATCAAGGCCTCACTCCTCCACCTTGTGCAGCAAAACCAGTTTGGAGGGTTGGAGAGTGAAGATCCTCATGCTCATATTGGTACCTTCATTGAGCTGTGTGACACCATCAAGTTGAACGGAGCTTCCGATGAGGCCATTCGGTTAAGGCTTTTCCCTTTCTCCTTGAGGGATAGAGCCAAGGCATGGCTTCAATCTCATCCTCATGGGAGCATCATCACCTGGAACGACTTAGTCAGCAAGTTTTTGTCTCGCTTCTTCCCTCCATCAAGGATGATTAAACTGAGATCAGAGATCAATGCCTTTGCACAGAGGGATGGTGAGTCACTATATGAAGCCTGGGAGAGGTTCAAGTCCTTACTCACAGCTTGTCCCAATCATGAACTGGAGACATGGCAGCAAGTCGCAACTTTTGTTAATGGGCTCAACAGGAACTCAAGAAGTATGATTGAAGCGGCTGCAGGAGGTACATTGAGTCAGAAAACACCGGAAGAAGCAAAGGACTTGATTGAGAACATGGCTAACAATGACTATCAAATGCCTAGTTCTCGGTCAATGGTCAGTAGAGGTGTTCTAGAGCTGGATGAAATTGGTGCCCTCAAAGCACAAATGGCTATTCTTACCAAACAACTGGGGTCGGTTCAACTGCAGAATTCTCAAGTACAAGCTATTCAAGCTCAAGGTGCCTCAGTGTGTGATTTCTGTGGAGGCAACCATGCAAATGGGAACTGTGAGATCAATGTGGTTGGAAGCTCGGGGCAAGAAGAGGTAAGCTATATGGGCAACCAAGGGCCTAGAAATGATCCCTACTCCAACACCTACAATCCGGGGTGGCGCAATCATCCCAACTTTAGTTGGAGACAAGGGCAAAGTTCAAATACTCAAGCAAAGCCCCCTCAAGAAAGTTCGAGCAAATTGGAGAACCTTCTAGGCCAGTTCATGCAAGTTACTCAAGAGAGTATAAAGAATCAGAATGCTTCAATCAAGAACTTGGAGCATCAAATGGGCCAACTAGCAAGGCAGATGGCAGAGAGACCTCCAGGACAATTGCCTGGGGATACTGAGAAGAACCCAAGGGAAGATTGTAAGGCCATTGTTACAAGAAGTGGGAGAATGTTAAGTCCACAAGAAAAAGAGGAGGAAGAGAAGACAAGTGATGCTAGAATTGACAAGGGGCAATCTGAAGAGGTAAACAATGAAGAACCCGGAACTTCCCAAGGTACTACCTCTAATCCTATTGATGTAGAAGCTGAAGAACCACAGAGGGAGAAATTGGTTGATGAAGAATTTGCGAAGAAGAAGACTAGAAGACAGATTCTGGAAGAGGTTGATAACCCCAAGGAGCTGCCCCCATATTTCAGAATTCCATACCCCCAACGGTTGAAGAAAGAAGCAAAAGATCAGCAGTTTTCTAAGTTCCTGGATGTATTTAAAAAGCTACAAATAAACATCCCGTTTGCTGAAGCTCTACAGCAAATGCCTTCCTACGCAAAATTCATGAAGGAGATCCTTACAAACAAAAGAAGGTGGAAGGAGGAGACAGTTATGCTTACTGAAGAGTGCAGCGCTATACTTCAAAGGAAGCTGCCAGTAAAAATGAAGGACCCGGGCAGTTTCACTATCCCATGCACGATTGGTCATCTGAACATAGGGAGAGCATTGTGCGATTTGGGGGCAAGTATTAATCTGATGCCGCTCTCCATTTTCAAGAAGTCAGGGATTGGTGAAGTAAAACCAACAGGAATTTCTCTTCAACTGGCAGACCGTTCAATTACATACCCCTATGGTGTTGTGGAGGATTTGTTGGTGAAGGTAGATAAATTTATTTTTCCAGCAGATTTTGTGGTGTTAGATATGGCTGAAGATGGTGATACCCCCCTGATTCTTGGGAGACCATTCCTAGCAACGGTAGAGCCTTGATCGATGTCAATCAAGGGAATTGGTGCTTCGGTACAAGACGAAAAGGTCACTTTTAATGTGTTTGAAGCGATGAAACACCCAAGCGACAAGGACACATGCATGATAGTGGACCTCATTGATTCATTAGCTGACAAGAGTTTGCACCAGAAGTTTGAAGATTCATTGGAAGCCGCTCTAATGGTAGAGGATGTGGAAGAAGAAGTAGGTGCAGAAGAAGTTGATCTCATGATTAAATCTCTGGAGGCTTGTCTGGTTGTGAGTACTGATGAAGACAAAGTGGTGGAAGATGTGAGAATTGAAGATAAGGGTGACCCACCGGTGCTAGAGTTGAAGGAATTGCCATCCCATCTCCGTTATGCCTTCCTAGGGATGAACTCTTCATTCCCAGTTATCATCAGTAGTGGGTTGAATTCCTTGGAAGAAGAGAAGCTGTTGAGGGTGCTTAGGGAGCACAAATCTGCAATTGGATGGTCTATGTCCGATTTGAAAGGGATAAGCCCCTCCTTCTGCATGCACAAAATCCGTGTGGAGGAAAAATTCAAGCCGGTTAGGCAACCGCAAAGAAGGCTCAACCCAAATATGAAGGAAGTTGTGAGGAAGGAGATTGTGAAGTTGTTGGATGCGGGCATTATCTATCCCATCTCCGATAGTCCATGGGTGAGTCCGGTCCAAGTTGTGCCGAAGAAAGGGGGGATGACAGTGGTAGCGAATGAAAGGAATGAACTTATTCCCTCCCGGACCGTGTCCGGATGGAGGGTATGCATTGACTACAGAAGACTGAATGAGGCCACTAGAAAAGACCACTTCCCATTACCCTTCATTGATCAGATGCTAGAGAGGTTGGCGGGCCATGCTTTTTACTGTTTCCTTGATGGATACTCCGGGTATAACCAGATTGTGGTTGACCCGGAGGACCAAGAGAAGACCGCTTTCACCTGCCCTTATGGAGTCTATGCATACAGGAGAATGCCTTTCGGGTTGTGCAATGCGCCCGCCACTTTTCAAAGGTGCATGCTCTCCATATTTTCCGATATGAATGAGAAGTTTATTGAGGTATTTATGGACGATTTTTCTGTATTTGGTGATTCATTTGATAACTGTTTGAATAATCTTGCCTGTGTCCTAAAAAGGTGCCAAGAAACTAACCTCGTTTTAAATTGGGAAAAATGCCATTTCATGGTTAGGGAGGGTATAGTTCTTGGGCACAAAATTTCATCACAAGGGATGGAGGTTGATAGAGCCAAAATTGAAGTGATTGAAAAACTTCCTCCTCCCTTAAATGTAAAAGGTGTTAGAAGCTTCCTAGGGCATGCGGGTTTTTATAGAAGGTTCATAAAAGATTTTTCAAAAATAGTGAAACCCTTATGCAAGCTTTTGGTAGCTGACACTCCTTTTATATTTGATGATGATTGCATGCATGCCTTCAAAATTTTGAAAGAAAAACTCACCACCGCACCAGTCATTGCTCCTCCAGTTGGAGTTTACCTTTTGAGCTAATGTGTGATGCAAGTGACTATGCGGTGGGAGCCATTTTGGGCCAAAGAAAAACAAAGTGCTGCATGTCATTTACTATGCCGGTCGTGTGCTTAATGATGCCCAATTGAATTACACTACGACTGAAAAAGAGTTGCTTGCTGTGGTATTTGCTTTTGATAAATTTAGATCCTACTTGATTGGTTGTAAAACTACAGTCTACACCGATCATTCTCGCTTTGAGATATCGATGACTAAACAGGATGCTAAGCCAAGGCTTATTAGGTGGATATTGCTACTCCAAGAGTTTGATTTGGAAATAAAGGACAAGAAAGGAGTGGAGAATGTGGTAGCCGACCATTTGTCCAGGCTTCCACAAGCAGAGGTCCAAGCAGAAGCAAAGTTGCCAATTCAAGAGGAGTTCCCAGATGAACAGTTGTTTGTGGTGCAAGTGGCACCTTGGTTCGCGGATATTGCAAATTACAAGGCGGCCAATAAAATTCCTAAGGACTTCAATGCGCAACAGAGGAAGAAGCTCATTCATGATGCCAAGTTCTACATTTGGGATGAGCCGTATCTTTTCAAAAAGAGGTTCGAGATGGAATTCTGAGGAGGTGCATACCTGAAGAAGAAATTAATGGGGTGTTGACCCACTGCCACAACTCACCCTATGGAGGACATTTTGGTGGTGAGAGGACCGCCATGAAGATTCTACAAAGCGGGCTGTTTTGGCCCACTATTTTCAAGGACTCCCGAGCTTGGGTGATGAATTGTGATAAATGCCGAGGAAGGGCCAGTATTTCCAAGAGAAATGAGATGCCCTTAAAGGGTATATTGGAGGTGGAGCTCTTTGACGTATGGGGGATTGACTTCATGGGTCCTTTCCCGTCGTCTTACAACAACAAGTACATCCTGGTGGCGGTTGATTATGTGAGCAAGTGGGTGGAAGCCGTGCCAACTTTGAAGGATGATGCAAGAACTGTGATCAGTTTTGTGAGGAAGAATATTTTTACCCGGTTTTGGACCCCTAGGGCTATCATAAGTGATGGGGGTACCCACTTCTGCAATAAGGAGTTTGATGCAGTGCTTGCCAAGTTTGGGGTGAACCACAAAGTTACCACCCCATACCATCCCCAAACCAGTGGGCAAGTGGAATTGTCCAACCGGGAGTTGAAGAGAATTTTGGAAAAAACTGTGAACAATGCAAGGAAGGACTGGGCGAAGAAAGTTGATGATGCACTTTGGGCTTATCGGACTGCTTATAAGACGCCTATTGGTATGTCACCTTACCAATTGGTGTTCGGGAAATCATGTCATCTTCCGGTGGAGCTACAACACCGTGCTTTTTGGGCAGTGAAGGCCCTGAACTTTGATGCAAGGCTGGCCATGGACAAGAGGATGCTTCAATTGAATGAGTTGGATGAGTTCCGACTCTTGGCTTATGAGAGTGCTAGGATATACAAGGAAAGGACAAAGTTCTGGCATGACAAGTACATTCTTCCCAAGAAGTTTGAAGAAGGCCGATCGATTCATTTGTTTAACTCAAGACTCAAGCTCTTTCCAGGCAAATTGAGATCAAGGTGGTCAGGCCCATTCTATGTCAAGTCTGTCTCTCCATTTGGTTCTGTTAAATTGGAAGATCCATCATCCGGTGATACCTTCACGGTAAATGGACAAAGACTAAAGCACTACCTTGGGGGCAACTTTGATCGTCTGGCGATTTCCGTCACTCTTCATGCAACATATTATTAAAAAAAAAAAAAAAAAAAAAAAAAAAATCATCCGTCAAGCTAGTGACGTTAAAGAAGCGCTTATTGGGAGGCAACCCAATTTTTAATTTTTATTTTCATCTTCTCTTTTGTTTTTGATTTCCCCCTCTTGAATAATCTGAGAAGCTCAAGAGGTTTGTTAATAGTTTGTTGAGTGATTCCAGATGTTGAAGGAAGGAGGAGAAGAAGGGCAAGAGGAAACAAAACCGGGAAAGCATGTGATTCAAGACCACTACCACCTTGTGAGTTGTTCCAGTTTTCTCCCCTCTCTAAGTTTAATTATTTACATTGAGGACAATGTAAGTCTTTAAGCTTGGGGTAGGGGTACTCTTCTTTTCTTGCATTGTAAATATTGCATCCATATATACATTGTAAATATTGCATTCATATAGGCTTAAGTTGCATGATCGCATGATTCGGTTACCCCTGCTTAGATTGAGCATATGATAGTGAGAGCTAAGTGCCAATTTTTCTGTGATAGTGAATTTTGGACCCTGATTTTCTATTCTTGTAATTTGGCTTCATTAAATAAGCTTGAGATGTTCTTGGATAGTTGATGATTAGCATGTGTTTCTATGGATTTGTGTTCTCACCTGGTTCTTGAACTGATGAACGTGAGCTTTTGAGCCATTAGGGGCACTCACTAAATCTGCCCCCGTTCTTTGTGTAGAGTGTTTTCCTCTTGGACTGTTTTTCTCTAGAGCTTGACTTGAAACCATTTCGAAACTAGAAAATTTTTGGAAACATTTTTGAAAATGATTGAGGCAATAGGTATTTTTTCCGGCCTTCTGAACTTTGAATGTGTAAATGCTACCCTTAGTTGCCCATTTTGAGCTAGGAATGAATAGCATGCTTTTCTTGGTGCCCTAAAATGTTTTGTTAAATATGCTTGTGAGGGACCTTCTAAAGTACTGTGCAAAAATGGGTTAGAAAATGTAGTTGAAAGTTGGGATGATGAAAAGAAAAAGATGAATCTGAAAAAATTTTTACTTCTCTTGGAATAAAAAATCTCCCCTTCTCCAAACAAAAAAAAAAAAAAAAAAAAAAAAAGAAAAAGAAGAAGAAGAGAAAAAGAAATAAAAATGGGGAAGGGGATGACAAAAAAAGGAATGAGAAGTAGAAAAAAAAATGAAAGAATGGTGGAAGAGTAAACTGAAACCCAAGAAAGGTATTTTAGAAGGTCGTGCCTTGCAATGCTTGATTGTTTGTATAGCCTTTTGAAATTTCCTGTTTTTTGAAATTCCCACCTGAAAATTGATCCCATGGCCCCATTACACCAAAGAATAAGTCCTCTTGATTCTTAGATGTTTTTCATTAATAAAGTGAAGATGTGGTTGATAGTCAAGCTTATGGTAGGAATCATTCTTTGAGGAAAATGGAGTGAAATGTCATATTCCCTTAACACTTGAGTGAGTGAGGCAAGAAAGAGAGCCAAGCAAATGAACAAGCTTGGGGTGAGCTTCAAGTGAGATAGAGTGCCCGAATTAGTGAGAATGTGAGTCTAGGGAAACTAAGCCCCTAATTGGACTTGAATTGAGGTGTCTCTTGCTGAAATAATTGACTTTTGTTGCTTGGATCATTTTATTCGGGTTCTTAGTTCACTATCATTGTCCTGGTTGTTTTCATCTTATGGCCTTGGTTTTTGCTTGAGGACAAGCAAAGTCTTAAGCTTGGGGTGATTTGATGAGTGTGATTTCACCTCATTTTCCATGTACATTTCTGCATGCATTTGCATATAGTTAGGCCATTTTAGTGTTTATTTTGTTTAGTTTTTCCTTTGGAACGGATAAGGTGGTATTGTGTGTTGTTTTGCAGATATTCATGATTAAATGCCCAAGAATTAGCAAGTATGAAGCTTGGATGACTTAGAGCTTTGAAAGATAAGAAATTGAGCCAAGCAGAGAGCATCACGGCCTGGCCGTGATGGCCCTCACGGCCGTGAGGGAGCAGAAGCTGAAGAAAGAATTGAGCCAGAAGTCAGAAGCTGTCACGGCCTAGCCGTGATGGCTATCACGGCCGTGACGTGTCAGCTGTGCCAGATTTCCAAAAGTCAGAGACGATCACGGCCTAGCCGTGATGGATGTTACGGCCGTGATAAATCAGTTGGAAAAGTCAGAGACTATCACGGCCTAGCCGTGATGTCTATCACGGCCGTGACTTGTTTGTTGGAAAAGTCAGAAAGGATCACGGCCTAGCCGTGATGAGCATCACGGCCGTGATGAATCAGAAAGTGAAGCGGTGCCAAGTCAGAAACCATCACGGCCTGGCCGTGATGGTCATCATCCTGGCCGTGACCGGCCACGCAGTACTAGAAAAACTCGAAAGCGTAACAGAAGAATTAGATTATTCAGAAAACCCTAAAGAGAAAGATCCTCTGCTGCTGTGGCTGTGGGCATCATTCCATGGAGCTCTTCCATTTCTTCATCTCTGTAATTATTTCTTTTGTTTTATCTTCAATTATGCGTAGCTAAACTCCCTTTTGTTGGGGTTAGACTATTGTTATCCTGAACTTGGTTGTAATATGACTTGAGATTAATACAGTTTCCTTCTTCTTTATGAGTATATAATTCTATGCTTAATGCTTTCCTAGGTTTGATCATCTTAGGAATGATTAGTTGCTTTAATAGACAATTGAAAGGTTGATGTTAAAGTAAGCTCATGAATTATATGCCAAGTAGTCCAAGAATCTAGACATAGGTGTTGGCTACTTGCAATCTTATGAATCTTGTCTTAATGCAATTTCTCTTATTAATCCACCTAAGACATTAGGGTTTAATTTGGGATTTTAGGCTCAATGCACCTAAGACATTAGGCTTGAGTATATTAGAAAAGATTCGATTGTCATAAGAGGAGTAGGAATTGTGTTAGTTATCATTTCATAACAACCAAGGGAGGATTAGCTTAGTTTAACCCCAGCAATTCCATCTCATTGTTATTCATCTCTTTGTTTTCACATTAACTGTTTGAGAAAAACCCAAAAAGCACAAAAATATTTTCTTCTTATTTGTTTGCTATATGTTAGAACAACCCTCAATCAAAAATCCGATCGCCTAGATAGTAGTCAAATTTGCGAAGTGGTAATTGTCCACGATCCCTGAGAACGATATTCGGTCTCACCGTTTTTATTACTTGCAACGAACCGGTACACTTGCCGAGTCCGTGTCAGGTACGTATACTAGATAAAAAAATTATTAAAATAACCTTTAACGTCTGTTGATGTAAGGACTGACGTTAAAAGTGAAGTGACTCACTTTTAACTTCAGTTCGATAAAGAACTGACGTTAAAATGTTCACTGTTAACGTCAGTTGTTTATTGAACTGACGTTAAAAGTGAGTCACTTCACTTTTAACGTCATTCCTTAAAACAACTGACGTTAAAATTGAATTAATGAAGTCTGATATTTACAAAACTGCCACCGCCCCCTTTTTAACGTCTAGCTTTTGGTTAACTGACGTAAACATTTACCATCTAATGTATATTTTCCACTAGTGTCGAAATGAATAGTATCGATTTGATTATGTCTAAATTCGACTCATTAAATAAACGCTTTGATAAGCTTGAAAAGGCTCATGTGAGTTCAATCGGTGCTACTAATGTTGTTTGTGATATTTGTGGAATGCAGGGACATGACATAATGGAGTGCCCACATGGTATCGCTCCTGAGTCCGGTGCTTCGGGGGAACAAGTGAACTCTTGTCACAATTTCTATGACACGAACCCGAAGCTACCAAATTATGCTCCCCCAAATCCCTACATCCATAGGAAGAATAATCCTTATCTTTCCTACGGGAACTACAACAACACGTTAAACCACGAATTCCAAGAAGGGCAAGGTAATAGGAAACCCGCATCGGGGTATCCTCAAGTACAAAAATCTAAACTCGAGTCTCTTATGGAAAATTTTGTTGCTACTCAAACTAAGAAGAATGAAGAATTTAGGCAACAAGGTAGGGCAGTTAATGAGGCAATAAAAGAATTAATATCTAAGATAGATAACTTAACCATCCATAACAAGATGTTAGAAACTCAAATTGCCCAACAAGCGGGAAATTCAATGAGGCAACCGAGCAAGTTTCCTTGACAACCTGAGGTGAACCCAAATAATAAACAGAGCAAAGCTATAAGTTTAAGGAGTGGTAAGAAACTTGAGAATCCCGAGGCTAAAGGGGAGAGTGATAACAAGAGTGTAGCTGAAGAGGAGGAACCTACTAAGACACTACCCTTAGGAGAGGAAGAGCCTAGTGAAAAAGTGTCTAAGTATGTCCCTCCACCGCCTTACCAACCTCCGATACCTTTTCCTCAAAGGTTGGCTAAGGCCAAGTTAGATAAGCAATTTGGAAAATTTCTAGAGGTCCTTAAGAAAATGTACATTAATGTACCCTTCACTGAGTCGTTACAACAAATTCCGACATATGCTAATCGGTCCGTCAAATTCCCTGTAGGCATCTTGGAGGATGTTCCTATTAGAATGGGTAAATTTTTTATTCTTGCGGATTTTGTGGTACTTGAAATGGAAGAGGATTCATTATTCTTGGTAGGTCCTTCTTGGCTACCGCAAGAGCAATTATTGATGTTAAAAATGGGGAATTGACTTTAACTGTGGGTGATGATAAAGTTGAATTTGATTTAGCTAAATCTATTTAACACCCTTCTTTTGAATATTCTTGTTGCAAGGTTGACTTAATATTAATGCACCAAGTGGTGAAAGAAGAATCCCATCAAGCTTGTGTTGATGACCCATTAGAGATGTGTTTGATTGGTGGAGACTTAAATGCTCATGGAGGAGAAGTAAGGAATTATGCCCGCTTTCTGGAGGCTACTCCAGAAATTTCTCCTAACAAAACAAAGAAAGAGAAACTTGAGTTGACACCGAAGAGTAAGGATCTGAAATATGAAGAAGCCCTAAGGTAGAACTAAAACCTCTTCCCTCCACATTGAGGTATGAATTTCTCGGTCCTAACTCTTCCTATCCGGTAATTGTGAATGCTAGCTTGAATGAGTTGGAAACTGAGAAATTGCTTAGGGAGCTTGGAATGCATAGAAAAGTGATAGGATATACAACTGATGATATTAAAGGCATAAATCCTTCTTTTTGCATGCATCGCATTTTAATGGAAGATGAGCTTAAACCATCCATTGAACATCAATGTAGGTTGAACCCTAATATGAAAGAGTTGGTTAAGAAAGAAGTGCTCAAGCTGTTAGATGCAGGGGTTATTTATCCAATCTCCGATAGTGAATGGGTTAGTCCGGTGCATGTGGTTCCTAAGAAAGGGGGGATGACTGTTATTCAAAATGAAAATAATGACCTAATCCCTACTAGGACAGTAACCGGTTGGAGAATGTGCATCGATTATAGGAAGTTAAATAAGGCAACAAGGAAAGATCACTTCCCTCTCCCATTTATTGATCAAATGCTTGAAAGGTTAGCTAGGCATTCATACTTTTGTTACTTGGATGGATATTCCGGTTTTCATCAAATTCCTATACACCCTAGTGATCAAGAAAAGACCACGTTTACTTGTCCCTATGGCACTTTTGCCTATAGAAGAAAGCCTTTTGGTCTATGTAATGCACCGGCTACCTTTCAAAGATGCATGACTGCAATTTTTTCTGAATTTATTGAAAACATCATGGAGGTTTTTATGGATGATTTTTATGTATATGGAACTACCTTTGATGATTGTTTAACGAATTTGTCTAAGATTTTGCAGCGATGTGAAGAAACCAATTTGGTATTGAATTGGGGAAAATGCCATTTTATGGTTAAAGAAGGTATAGTGCTTGGGCACTTGATTTCTGGTAAAGGTATTGAAGTGGATAGGGCCAAAATAGATGTTATTGAAAATTTTCCCCCACCGGTAAATGTGAAAGGAGTTAGAAGTTTCTGGGGACACGCCGGGTTTTACCGGCATTTCATCAAAGATTTTTCAAAAATTTCTAAACCTTTACCTAACCTATTAATGAAAGATGTTCTATTTGATTTTAATGAGGAATGTTTGAGTGCATTTTACATGTTGAAGGAAGCTTTGACCACCGCTCCCATTTTGCAAACACCAGATTGGAATGAGCCATTTGAAGTAATGTGTGATGCTAGTGACTACGCCGTGGGAGTAGTGTTGGGACAAAGGATAGACAAGAAGGTTCATGCAATATGCTATGCAAGCAAAACTCTAGATGGAGCTCAAGCCAATTATGCCACAACTGAGAAAGAGTTGCTTGCGGTTGTCTTTGCATTCGAGAAATTCAGATCATACCTTGTGGGGTCTAAAGTCATAGTGTACACGGACCACTCCACACTAAAGCACCTCATGACTAAGGAGGAAGCAAAGCCAAGACTCATCCGATGAATTCTCCTTCTGCAAGAATTTGATTTGGAGATTCGGGAACGGAAAGGGACGGAGAACTTGGTTGCGAACCACTTATCCAGACTTGAACCATTGGAACATGAGAAGGACAGCTTGCCGATAGATGATTCTTTCCCCGATGAGCAACTGTTCGCCATCTTGGGAGAGAATGCTCTATGGTATGCGGACTTTGTCAATTATTTTGTATGTGGGATTCTACCACCGGAGTTTAATTATCAACAAAAGAAGAAGTTCTTCTCCGATCTCAAGAACTACGTGTGGGATGAGCCTTACATTTTCCGCAAGTATGCGGATAGCATTTACAGAAGGTGTATTTCGGAAGCCGAGGTTCCAAGTATCTTGTGTTGTTGTCATTCCTCATCTTACAGAGGACATGCTAGTGCCTCGAAGACAGCAGCAAAGGTGCTTCAAGCTGGTTTCTACTGGCCTTATATTTTCATAGATGCCCGAATGTTCGTGCTTGCTTGTGATCTATGTCAAAGAACGGGGAACATCTCTAAGAAGCATGAAATGCCACACAACACTATGCTTGAAGTAGAGATATTTGATGTTTGGGGAGTTGACTACATGGGACCCTTTCCTTCCTCTTGCAACAATAAGTTCATTCTTGTAGCCATTGATTATGTCTCTAAATGGGTGGAAGCCATTGCTTCCCCAACAAGTGATGCAAGAACCGTAATCAAACTATTCAAAAAGGTGATTTTTCCAAGGTTTGGAATTCCAAGGGCAGTCATTAGTGCTGGAGGTTCGCACTTCATTGAAAAACAATTTTAGAAACTCCTACTCAAATATGGAGTCACTCATAGGGTTGCTACACCTTACCACCCTTAGACAAGTGGGCAAGTCGAGGTTTCCAATCGAGAAATAAAGAGCATTATGGAAAAGACTATTTCACGTTAAAGAAAGGATTGGTCCTTAAAGCTTGATGATGCTCTTTGGGCTTACCGTACGACTTACAAGACTCCTATCGGGATGACACCCTTTAGACTTATTTACGGTAAGCCATGTCACTTACCAGTCGAGCTTGAGCATAAGGCTTTGTGGGCTATTAAGATGCTAAACTTTGATATAAAAGTCGCTGGGGAAAAGATAATCCTTCAACTTCAGGAACTTGATGAGCTAAGATTGGAAGCTTATAAGTTCGCACGATCTTACAAGGAGAGAACAAAAAAATGGCATGATAAACATATCCTTCGTAGAGAATTCCATGAAGGAGAACCGGTGCTACTCTACAACTCGAGGTTGCGATTATTCCCGGGAAAGCTCAAGTCTAGATGGTCCGGACCATTTAAAGTAATGAAAGTATTTCCGTATGGTGCCGTCGAGGTTTGGAACCAGGAACGTGGAACATTCAAAGTCAATGGACAGAGACTGAAACACTACCTTGGAGAACATCCACTTGAGCAGGAGGTTGTGATTTCCCTCCTCGATCCAACATCGAAGGATTGAAAGGACTACGGTCAAGCTAAAGACTGTAAATAAGCGCTTCTTGGGAGGCAACCCAAGTTTTCTTTCCCTTCTTAGTTTGTTTTTGAATTTTGTTTTTTTTAAATAATTGAGAAGAATTAGAGAAGAAAGATCATCAATTAATGGATTTGTCAAGTGTTTTCAGGTCAGGAAGTCATGAAGAGTGAAAAGGGGATGGAAAAGAAATTCATAAACGATCACGCCCAGGTCGTGATGGTGGTCACGACCATGATGAACCAACAGCTAAAAGTCAAAACCCATCACGGCCTAGCCGTGACTGCCATCACGGGCGTGACAAGAAGGCCCCAGAAGATCAGAATCTATCACGGCCTAGCCGTGATGCATATCACGGCCGTGATGTGAAGACCAAGAAGGGTCAGAAAGGATCACAGCCAGGTCGTGATAGTGGTCACGGCCGTGATAGGTAGCTGAAGCAGGACAGATTCCATCACGGGCCAGCCGTGATACGCATCACACCCGTGAAAGACTGAAGTGTATGACACAGAATGCGTCACGGCCTAGCCGTGATGGCCATCACGGCCGTGACGCGTGTTTAACTCGGGTTTTTTTTAAGACGCGTCCTCCCCTCTGCTCAAACACACCCCTAACTCTCTTCATCTTCTCCATTTTCTCTCCACCTCCATAGCCACCAAACTCTCTCCCCTTCCTCCCAACTCCTCCTTTCCCTCACATCACACTCATCAATGCACCTTCCCCCTTAACCCAAACCCACCATCCTCCTCTTCACCCACTCTTCTTCTTCTTCTTCCTCTCACACCCTCCACCATAACCATTCACCCAAGAAGCTCGAAAAATCACCTCCCCATGACACCCATGCCCAACCAACTCTACTACCTTGCTCCCTAGACCTAACCCAACAAGACCCATAAGGCAAATCCTTCAATTTTGGGCAAACTCAAAAATTCCCAATTCTGTAACCCTAACCCCTAAAAGTCCGAATTTCAGAACCAGTGAAGAAGGGGATTGTGGATTTTGGGTGTTCTGAGATCATGGCAAGCAAACGTCAAAGGGCAACCGAAGCCTCACGCACTCACACCAGAGGAAGCAGGAACCCAGGTAACTACTCTGACTCTGACTCCTCTAACTCTGAGACTGATGAACATGGGTATGGGATTGTTTTCAAGGATAATGCTCAACAAGATAGATTCAATGCTTCGAAAAATAGGAAGATATTCCAAATGAAATATCTTGATGATGCATGTATAGACACCCTAGGCTTGACTGTTGACATCAATTGGATGTTAAAAAACATAGGGTGGAGCAAGTTTGCTCGCACTAGATACCCTGCATTTGCTGGCCCTACTCTGGAGTTATTAAGCTCTCTGAATGCAGAAATTCTCCAAGGGCCGCATTGCCAAGAGGGACGGATTACATTCCGGCTCTTCAACCAGGACTTTGTATTAACCCTAGATGAGTTTAATGAGATTTTTGGTTTACCAATAGGGGGTGACAGAAGATACCCCTTAGGGTTTAGTGCACATAGTTTCTGGTCGATAATTGACTATGAAGGCAGGAGTTTTGACCCTCGGACATCCAAGTCCCCAGCCTTTGCCAACCCAAGTATCAGATATATGCATAGGGTCATAGCCAATACCCTATTTGACCGTGGAGAGAGTGACAGATCCGTCCGCCAGGATGAGGTCTTTATACTATGGGTCATGCTCCACCCTGAGAGCAATGTGGACACATGATCGTTTTTGGCTAGGCACCTCTTAAAGGTCTCCAAGAGTTCGAGTGGCACTATTGTCATTGGTGGCTTGATCACCAAAATATGCCATCACTTCAACTTTGATCTGGATGGTTTTGAGGCCGCCCCTGGACGGACCCGTATCACCTTGCAGGCTTGTGAGGCCATGGGGATGATAATCCAGGAGGATGATATGTACTACCTGAAACACCCAAGGCGCAGGCACCCAATTCCTCTCCCTAACCCTGCACTTTTAGATGTAACAAATCCGGCAAATTAGAAAGTGCCGGCGGGAGAGGAGCCTCGGCCTATTAGGATAAAAAGGACGTTACGCCCGCTACCGCAGGCTAGGCCGTCTAGGCACCCATCTTCTTCCTCTGCAGGTTCGTCGTCCGATGATCCCTATGCGCAGTTCGCATCCACCTTTGACACTATCTTAGCGAACCAGGAGCGCATCATGGAGGAGAAGCATGAGCAGAGAGCCATGATCCAGCAGCTCTATGACTGGCATCTGAGCCAGCACCCACCACCTCAGTGAGTTATTTTTGTTTCCTTTTTATTTTATTTTATCCTCCCTTCGACTTAATTATTTACATTGGGGACAATGTAAGTTTTTAAGCTTGGGGTAAGGGTATTATTTTTGCATCCTTGCATGTTGCATTCATTTAGAGTTAGTTTTGCATATATCACATGATTAGATTGCCCCTTGCTTAGGGCATGCCTCCAATTGTGAAAAACTTTGTGCCAATTGAATTGAGACAGTGAATTTTTGAACCCAATTTTTGTATTCTTGTGATAGGCTAAAAATGAAAAATGCTTGAGATGATCTTTCAATAGTTAATAATTAGCATATGGTTCCTTAGATTTGGGTTTCTCATTAATTTTTAAACTACTAAATGTGAGCTTTTGAGCCTAAAAGGGGTACTCACTAAATCTCCCCCATTCCTTGTGATCGAGTGTTTTATTCCACTTGGATTGTATCCTCTAGAACTTGACTTAAAACCGTTTTGAAACTTAAAAATTTTTGAAAACATATTTGAAAATGATTGAGGCACTAGGTATTTTTCTGACCTTCTGAACTTTGACTGATTAAATGTTACCCCTTAGTTGCCCAATTTTGAGTCTAAAAGAATAAAATACTTTTCTTGGTACCTTGATCTATTTTAATGAACGATGCTTGGTATGACACCTTTTAAAGTATTGCAAAAGGGCAAAAAGGTAGTTTGAAGAATAACTTGTGGAATAAAAAGTTAGAAAAAAAAATATTTCTCTTAAGTAGAAAATCTCCCCTTCTCCAAACAAATAAAAATAAAAAATAAATAAAAAAAATGGAGAAGGGGATGAGAAAAAGACAGTGAGAAATAAAAAAGAAAGAAAGAAAGGTGAAAAACTGAACTAAGGCCCAGAAAGGAATTTTAGAAGGTGTCATGATTGGCATTGTTTGATATTTTGTTTAGCCTTCTTGATTTTTCCTTTTCTTGATTTCCCCACCTAACAATTAATCCCATGGCCCCATTACAACCAAAATAAAAGACCTCTTGATTCTTATGTGTTTTCATTAATAAAGTAGAGATTTGGTTGATAGTCAAGCTTATGGTAGGGTACCTTCCTTGAGGAAATTGAGCGAATTGTCACATACCCCCAAACATATGAGTGAGGTGAGAAGAGTGCCCGAATTGGTGAGAGATATGAATCTGGGGAACCTAAGCTTCTAATTGGACTTGAAATCGATTGTCTCTTGGTTTCTTATTGAATATGCCTGTTACTTGAATTCATTACTCGGGTTCTAGATTCATTGTCCATGCTTTGATTGATTATCTTTTCTGGCCTTAGTTATTGCTTGAGGACAAGTAAAATCTTAAGTTTGGGGTAGTTTGATGAGTGTGATTTCACCTCATATTTCCATGACATTTTGCATGCATTTTCATATAGTTTAGGCGTATTTTATTTGATTATTTGTTAGTTTTTACCTTGGAACGGGTAAGGTAGTTTTGTGGTGCTTGTGTGCAGGAATCGAAGATTAAATTGCTCAGGATCAGTTGTGTTGAAGCTGGCATGAAGATGGAGCTTGGAAGGCAAGAAAATGAGGTAAACAGAGCTGATCACGGCCTAGCCGTGATGGCTATCACGACCATGATCAAGTGGATCTGAAAAGAAAGAATAGAAAAGTCAGAGCTGATCACGGCCAGGCCGTGATATCCATCACGGCCAGGCCGTGATGTCCATCACGGCCGTGAAATGTCAACTGAGCCAGACCTTCACAGACAGAATTGATCACGGCCAGGCCGTGATGGTGGTCACGGCCGTGACAGACCAATCAGTGAGGCAACCTTCAAGGCAGAATCCATCACGTCAAGGCCGTGATGTCCATCACGGTCGTGACACCCAATCTATGGATCATTATAAACTGATTTGATCTGGTTTTTGTGTTGGCTTGGGATTCAAGTTACCCCATTTTATAAATAGCCCTCTAGGGCTCGAATCTGGGCACTTTTGGGACTGCTAACCTTAGGCAAAATTAGGATTCTTCTTCTTCTTTAACCTTAGGCAAAATTAGGATTCTTCATAGGTTTTTTCTCCAAATTAGGATTCTTCTTCTCCATCTCTTCTTTCCTCTTAGGTTTTTTCTCTTTATGTTATTTTTAATTAAGCTTGCTACAATCATGGCAATGCTTGAGTAGTAGTCTTGTTTCTAGGAATTGGGGCTATGCCCAAAACTTGTTTATGGTGATGAATTGATCTTTGATTTCTTGTTAATTTCAACTTTTGCTTCGATTTGATCCCTATCGTTTTAATTACTCGTAAATTCGGTGGCCACTTATTTGTGTGTCGTAGATACACTAAGGACGAACTTAGCGGTGAACTTAAGTATCGGATCTATAGGAATCAAACTCGGGACTTAAATCACGAGAGTTTGAAGCGGTCTTTCGATGGTTCACGAATTGTCACGAAACTTAAAGGGTTCGATTTAAATTCAATTACCATGAGAGTAGGGATTGATTTAATTGGGCATGATTTTTATAACCCGAGAGGGAGCATTAACTAATTTAGGATAAATCCGCCTTCAAAGCAAATTTTGGTAATTAACAAGGAGAGGAGTCGATTTAGTAGCATAAACAGTTTTGTGGTATCCCAATTCTTGGGAATCCCTTTTGAATTTGAAAAACCCCAATTTGAATTGCTTTCCTATTTTGTTCAACTGCAATTTTAAATTTGATTATTAATTGATTCCGATTTCAAAAACCAAATCTTATTCTAGTTCAGTGAAATCAATTTAACGACTAATTGTTATTTAAGATCACGGTCTCAGTGGTTCGATCTCTTTTTATTACTTGACGACGAAGCCGGTATACTTGCCGGAGTCCACACATCAGCTATGCGGTTAGTAAAGCCTGACCAATGGTTGATACATACCCAATGATCGAACTAGGGCAGAGCCCGACGATTCGTTATTAAATAGCAATACGTTAATCACTTGCATTCAACCACTTGATTTAAATATCAGCATTTGAAGTAAAGAAAGACTATAGCAAAAAAAACCAAGGGAAAAAAATTTAACCACATATAAATTCCATTCTTATTCGAATTACTATACATGAACTCCAAACATCTATCAGAAACCTTGTCGACGAAATCAAATCAAAATGACGTGAAAACAAGGATTTAATCATGAACGTTAAAGCCACTTTTGGCTTTGGTAAAAGTCAATAATATTGGCTAAATTATGGAAGTAGCTGGACGGTGGAAGTAAAACGGTTAGGGAGAAAGTAGTTGACAGTTGAAGCATTAAGTGAAAAGCTTGCAATCCTTCCTTATAAATAATGGCATCAGTTCTTCATTTTGTGAATCCCATAGTGCATTCAAGGCAAGAGAGAAAAAATATTGAGAGAGAGAAATAGTTTCTCCTGTGAGGTTTCTCCTTGTGTGTACTCTTTTATATTTAAGAGAGTGTATTATTGTTCTCTCCTTGTGTTTAGAGAGAGGTGTTGTAATTTCTTCCACTTAGTGAAAATCCTTTTATTGTTGCCCTGTGGTTTTTCCCTTATTTGTTGAGGGTTTTCCACGTAAATATTATGTGTTCGGTTCCTCTTTTCCCATCTCTTATTTTAGCTGTGTGATATTATTTCATCACTCTGGTACCCAACAGTGGTATCGGAGCCATTGGTTCGTGGTCACTATTCCGCTGCAGTAAATTGATAAGGTGTCGGGTTCATAAGAAAATTCTTTGTATGCTCTGTGGTTGCAGTATCATCTGATCTTCCACATCATAAAAGAATTATTCTTGTTGCTAGAAATAAAGTGTGGTAGTGTGATAGTGCATGTCTAGGAAAGTTCTGGGTAGGAAAGACTTGGTATTTAAGTGTGTCTATTAGTGACCCACCTCTCTTTCCTAAGAACTTACCCGGTGTATTATTTACGGACTATGGTCCCTGTTCGAGTATTCGGTACTGTTCACGGGAGTAATTTGGTGTAAAACCATGGCAACACAATTTGAGATTGAGAAGTTCAACGGGAGTAATTTCTCCCTTTGGAAATTAAGGATACGGGCAGTTCTGAGGAAGGATTATTGCCTAGACGTAATTGATGGTAGGCCCTCAAATATCACCGATCAAAAGTGGAAAGAGATGGATAATTTCAGGTGTAAGATCCATACTGAAGAGGAGATCTTAAATGTAGTGAAAGGCAATCTTGTGGTAATGAAAGCAGAGAAGATCACAAGTAATCTTTACATGCTTTTGGGAGATACGTTGCAAGAGGCAGATGCATCAGTTGCAGCAGCGAGCCAAGAAGAAACAACAATGATATGGCATCACAGACTAGGCCATATGCCGGAACGTGGCTTGAAAGTCCTTGCAGAATGCATATCCTGTCCGGGCTCAAGACGGTGAATTTACCTTTTTGTGAGCACTGTGTGATGAGTAAGCAGCATAGATTGAAGTTTGCTAAAATAACTACTAAAATAAAACACATACTGGACTTGATCCATTCTGATGTGTGGGAATCACCGGAAATATCTCCGGGAGGAGCAAAATATTTCGTGTCATTCATTGATGACTATTCCAGAAGATTATGGGTGTACCCAATCAAGAAGAAGAAAGTTGTGTTTCCAGTATTCAAGGAATTCAAAGCACAAGTAGAGCTTGAAACTGGGAAAAGAATTAAGTGCTTGAGGAAAGACAACGGAGGAGAATATGTAGATGGAGATTTTCTGGCATTTTGCAAACAAGAGGGTATTGTAAGACAATTTACAGTTGCACATACACCTCAACAAAATGGTGTAGCAGAGCGGATGAATAGAACTATGCTAGATAGAATAAGAGCCATGATGAGAACAATGGGAGTGGCCAAATCTTTCAGGGCAGAAGCAGTTAAAACTGCCTGTTACATGATAAATCAGTCACCAGCAACAACGATTGGTTTGAAGACACCAATGGAGATGTGGAAAGGAAAACCGGTTGATTATTCTTCTCTACATGTGTTCGGATGTCCTGTGTACGTGATGTACAACTCCCAAGAAAGAATGAAGTTGGATCCAAAACCCAGGAAATGTATATTCTTGGGATATGCTGACAAGGTTAAGGGGTATCGCCTGTGGGATCCCACTGCCCACAAGGTTGTTGTTAGCAGGGATGTAGACTTTGAAGAAAATGAGCTGCAAAGTGGGAGGAAAAATGACAGCACTATAAAAGAGACTACTACGGTCCAGATTGATGAGAAGTCTGGAGAAGATGATTCTTCTAAGGCAGAACCAGGGCATGAGGAACGAGTACCAGAAGAGGCCAATGATACAGAAGTTCGGCGATCGTCACGCCAAATCAGAACACCATCTTGGCACTCAGATTATGTTATGGCAATCCATAATGCATACTGTCTTCTAACTGAAGAAGGAGAACCGTCAACCTTTCAGGAGGCTTTGAGCAGTTCAGATGTTTCTCAATGGATGACAGCAATGCAGGAAGAAATGGAAGCCTTGCATAGGAACAATACATGGGAACTTGTTGAACTTCCAAAGGGTCGGAAAGCCATCAGGAAAAAATGGGTCTATAAGATCAAAAGTGATGGCAATGATCAAGTGGAACAATATCGTGCAAGACTGGTTGTCAAAAGATATGCTCAGAAAGAAGGTATAGACATCAACAAGATATTTTCTCTAGTTGCCAGACTTACCACATTCAGAGTAGTGTTGGCAATGTGTGCTGCATTTGATTTACATCTTGAACAGTTGGATGTAAAGACAGTTTTTTTTCATGGAGAACTTGAAGAAGAAATTTATATGCTCCAACCGTAAGGCTTTAAAGAACAAGGAAAAGAAAACTTGGTTTGTAGGTTGACCAAATCTCTATATGGTCTAAAGCAGGCGCCCAGATGTTGGTACAAGAGATTTGATTCCTTCATTATCAACCTCGGATATAACAAACTAAGTTCAGACCATTGTACATACTACAAGAGGTTTGATGATAATGATTTCATCATTTTGTTGTTGTATGTGGATGACATGTTGGTGGTAGGCCCCAACAAAGATCAAGTTCAAGAATTAAAGGCGCAGTTGGCTGGGGAGTTTTATATGAAGGACTTGGGACCCTCAAACAAGATTTTAGGGATGCAAATTCACTGAGACAAAAAAGATAGGAAGATTTGACTTTCTCAAAAGAATTATCCAAGGAAGGTCTTGCGACACTTCAACATGCAAGATTGTAAGCCAATTTCTACCCCACTTCCTGTCAGTTATAAATTATCCTCAAGTATGAGCCCTAGCAGTGAAGCGGAGAGGATGGAAATGTTTCGAGTACCGTATGCATCAGCAGTGGGAAGTCTTATGTATGCCATGATATGTACAAGACCAGACATTGCGCAAGCAGCGGGAGCGGTTAGTCGATTTATGGCATTTCCTGGTAGAGAGCATTGGAAGACTGTTAAGAGGATCCTGAGATACATCAAAGGAACCTCAGATTTTGCATTTTGTTTTGGAGGATCAGAGTTCATTGTCAAGGGTTATGTTGGTTCAGATTTTGCTTGTAATCTTGATAAGAGAAAATCTACCGGCTATGTGTTCACACATGCAGGAGGAGCGGTAAGCTGGTTGTCCAAGTTACAGACTGTTGTAGCTTTGTCTACTACAGAAGCTGAATACATGGTAGCTACGCAAGCTTGCAAGGAAGCTATATGGATTCAAAGGTTAATGGAAGAACTCAGGCACAAGCAGCAGCAAGTTACTATGTATTGTGACAGTCAGAGTACCTTGCACATTGTAAGGAATCCAGTCTTTCATTCCAGGACAAAGCACATAGGCGTTCTGTAATATCCTAAAATTTTAATATAGTCTTTTTAATAAAAGATTAAGCTATTAGGAGGTTTAGTATAGAAAAAGATTAATTTATTAGAGTTTATTAGTAATTAAAAGAATATAAAGTTAATAAAAAAAAAAGAAACTGAACATTTCCAAGGAGCTTGATAATTCATGTGATAAAGAATTCAACTTAGAATTCTTATATAAAAGAAAAGCAGCCCATTATAATTTGTTGATTTGAAATAATTAAATAAATAAAAAGAAGTGGCCCCAATGAACATTGAAAGATAAAATCCTCATTAGGTTAGTATGTATGGAGGTGCAGAGGTGTTTAGCGCCGCACCAACGCCAAGAAGCGCCAGATAGATATTTAGAGGATACTGACGAGATTGTTTGCGGTCTGAATAGAGAGAATCACGGATAAAAAATTATTGGTATAAAGAAACAAGATTTTTGGTGAAGCATCGATTTTGTTATGGATAATTTTTATAGTTTTTTGAGGTCTTCGAGAGATAAGTAAATATATTTTTTATTATACTTTCATGATATAAATTTTAAAGGATTTGAATGTGAAATTAAAGAGGAATTATTTGGGGTTTTATCTTTAAAATAAAATTAATGTTTTATTGTTGATTAATAATATGAAATTGAATATTTACATAATGGATAATATTATATGATTATTATTATTATTTGACATGTCTTTTTGTGAATGTAATGCCTTAATGTTGTTTTGATATAAATATTAATGAGATGATGTTATGTATACATGTTATTTTGGAATGACTGTACGGTATGGTAATATGTGCGTGTTTGGTTATCTTCCCTAGATAATCGTTTGAGATACCTCATTCGAGGAGATGACAAAGGGTCTAACTCGCAGCGATGATAGATTGGCCTAATGCGAGACAATGACAAAGGGCCTCCCTCGAGGAGAAGGCAATAATGACTATTGCAAGGGTAAGGGTACCTTTTTCGTAGAGATTGCAAAGGGCCTAACTCGTAGTGATGACAGATTAGCCTAATGCGAGGCGATGGCAAAGGGCCTCCTACATGGAGAAGGCAATGTAGGACATTGCAAGGTTGTGGTTGCTTCCTTCGTAGAGATGGCAAAGGACCTAACTCGTAGCGATGACAGATTGGTCTAATGCGAGGGAATGGCAGGGGGACTCCTACGAAGAGAAAGCAATGAGATGTCATTGCACTCATATGTTTATTGTATTGATATTGTTGTTGTATGTGTTGTGGTTTATTTATGTTATTATTTGGAATACTTTGAGATTATATTATTTTGAAAATGACGGATTACCATGGTTGTTTTTCTGATTACCGCGTCTGCTGAAAGTAACATCTTCTTTTTGAAAACATTTTAGAATTGTGTTTACTTACTGGGATTATAAATCTCATTAGTGGTGGGTGTTGTCTTTCAGAGTTTACAGGTGATGAGATAGATGATGCAACATCTTAAGAGAGTCTTGAAGATATTAGTTATAATTTATTTTTTTTATTTTGGGTTTATTAGACACCCGCGTTTTGAGGCAAAAACAATTGTAAAAGAGTTATGTGATTTTCATTAATTAATATTGATGAGGCTTTATTTTATTTGGATATAATGATTTATTTAGCACTATTACTTTATTTTTATTTTTTGAATATACGAGATAATTTCATACTTAAATTTATTGTGAAAAATTTTATAACTCGATTATTTAATTTAAATATTTTAAAGGTTAGTATAGAAAATTAATTTGGCCTACTAATGTAACGAATGACGTTACATGGTCAATATCACTTCGGTCGAGAAGTAGTAGAAGAAGGGAGTGTGGATATGCAAAAGATTCACACCAAAGACAACCTAATAGATGTTACGATGAAGCCAATCAATACTGACAGATTTATATGGTGTCGATCCTTCTACGAACTATCAGAAACGTTAGCTGGATGGTAGAAGTAAAATGGTCAGGGAGAAAGTAGTTGACAGCTGAAGCATTAAGTGAAAAGCTTGCAATCCTTCCTATAAATAGTGGCCTCAGTTCTTCATTTTGTGAATCCCAGAGTGCATTCAAGCCAAGAGAGAAAAAATATTTAGAGAGAGAAATAGTTTCTTCTATGAGGTTTTTTTTTTGTGTGTATTTTTCTATATTTAAGAGAGAATGTTATTGTTCTCTCCTTATATTTGGAGAGATGTGTTGTAATTTCTTTCATTTAGTAAAAATCCTTTTATTGTTGTCACGTGGTTTTTCCCTTATTTATTGAGGGTTTTACACGTAAATATTATGTGTTGAGTTCCTCTTTTTTCATATCTTATTTTAGTTATGTGATATTATTTTGTCACTCTAATACCCAACATTAATATTGTTATTTTTGGTGATCTAATATTTCCTTCTTTAGTCAAAGGGATTAGTATTTACTAAGAAAATATAAAACTATTCAATTGTAAAGTAATATGATAGTGACAATTTTTGTGACAAACCTGTTTGGAAAATAATTATCATACCCATATTTCCAACACTATCTGTACACCAAATCCACATAATCATTTATTTTTTCACGTCCTTAAATCCTTAAAAAATCCGTACCATCCTTTCTTAAGTTCTCAAAAATCAACACCACCACTTCCTAAACTTTAAAAAACTTCAAAAATTGATTCAATGGTGGCATAATGGAGAATGCGACAGCGACCCGTTCGAGCGCATGACGGATTATGTTTGTAACTTATGGCGAGTTAAATATTAACAGTATCAATTCTTTCAATCCGAATCAGTTCATATACTCAAAAGAACCCGATTATATATGGGTTGATTTATGATCAGATATAAATAGGATATGATCGAAATAATCCGAAATTAAATAGATTTTTTATAGACTAAAATTCCGAGAGTGAGAAAATTGTTATTTATAAGCCAAAATATTAACAAAATATGTTATCTAAAAAATACCAATTGATCTCGTATTATCAAATAGATCCAAAAATGGATGTAACAAAATATCAACAAATAGATATTTTTGCTGGATGCTCGTGTCACCAAAACCATATTGTTAAAAACAAGATACTTTCATCAAACTAGATTTTTTAAATGTTACAAAAGCCACAAAATATTTCCTAAAAGCAATCAATTAGAGCGGTGTGAAACGTGAGATATGTGAGAATAAAAATTTAGTAATTTTCTTCCGACTTCTTTCTTAGTGATCATGTGTGAAACATAAGCTAAGGAGGGATAAAAATAAAAGTATATTTTTATTATATGGATCTGACCGGGTAACTCGAAGGTCAATCTAGATTCTTCCCTGACCCGACATCACATCAGGTCACTAAATGAGATACGGATTTGTCCATTCTCTTCTATGAGTTAGGGTCACACACGATCTAAATATTATGGATTGGGATAGGTTCTAGGGACGGGTCTAGTTTCGCACACCCGTAATAATGATGATCAATTGGTGGTTGATAGCGATCAATTGACCAGGGATGGCTGCCGGAAAAGCGGTGGATGATAGTGGCCATTGCCACTATGCCTCTGATAACGTGGAATAATGTAATGTACATGGTTTGGAAAACACGGGGAAAATATTACTCCCTTCGATTCATATTATAAGTAAAAAAAATTTAAAATTTTTGGTTCAATATATAAATAAATTTTATTTTTCAATGACTTATTTAATGATATTATTCCTAGAATATCCTTCATTTAATACAAATTTTGTTTTTCAATGACTCATTTTATTCCCACCAACACAAGTAACTTTTTATTATCATAAAAGAATAATTTAGATAAAAAAAAGCTAAATTTTAAAAAACAAATTAAATAAGATCAATTAACCATCTTTATTTATTTATTTATTTATTTATATATATATATATATATATATATATATATATATATATATATATATATATATATATAGTATTAATTTTTTGTTTATAAAATGGTGCGGAGGGGTACCACTGAACATGTTTCAATTGAGAAAAATCTTATCGGTCAAATACTAATTAATGATTGACATTTATTTTTCTTCTTTAGAAATGGGAGTGTGGCTATGCATTATGCTTGTTAATTGAGTTAAAGAATTAGTAAAACACATAAAAGAATTTAAGAAAATATTAACGAGTGTTCTTGGGATACTCTTTAAGAAATTAATAAAAGAAAGTTTTTATGAGGAATTGATATATGTAATATTTGAAAAAATGAAATAATTAGTTTTCCAATAAAAACTTATTTTTCTTAATTCCTTAAAGAATGTCAACGTAACTCAAAAATTAAAATGCAGCTGGCATTCCTACTAGCATTAATATCATCTTTTTTTCCTCAAGTATATATATACAACCTGAGTGCAAGGCGTGAAGCGTTTTTGCGTTAATGGAACATTATTAGCAATCGAATTAATTAGTGAAAGGCAAAGCCATTATTCTTGGGGTATGATGGATTGATTAACAATATAATTAGTGGAGCAAAGTCAAATGATATTGCAAGACCAAGATTATATGCTAGGCATACATTCCGCCTTAATTGTGAATGGCACCTGAGTCATCAAGGCAGTGCTTTAATGCCTTCAGAAGAATTCTTTTATGGAAGTAAATTGCTTTCCACCTATTTGGTTACCTAAGTAAGAAGGATTAGCAATGAGCAAAGTAGTAGTACTCCTTTACATAAAATTATAAGCAAAAAAATACATATATTTTGTGACTCAAATATAATTAAAATTCAATCAACTTAACTCTATTTAATGTCAATATTCCAAAAATCAAGAAAATTAATCAATCCAATCAATTATTCTTTTATTTTTTCAAGAATATTACACACTCCCAAAATAATTAAATGATAGTTTAATAATATAACTATATATTTTTTACATAAATCAAAATAATTAAATTAAATTAACTAATTTCATAATAAGAATGAAATTAATTAATTATACTTATAATCGAATAGATATTGAGCATCACAAGGCAAATAGCAATTCTGTATTGGGAATTGTTCTCTCCATAATATACTGACATTCTGACGTATTTTTACAATTTTTAAATTGAAACTTTATATATCATATAATTTTGGGTCTACGCAAGAATACATTTTAATTTTTATGTATAGTTAGTGTAAAATATTTTTATACAAATATTTAATAATATTTTAATAAATCAACATCTTTATTATTTATTTTTGTTTATTTATTAAAATAAAAACACATATAAAAATATTAGTGGATGTTGAGTAAAACTTTTTGCCTCCACGATATAAAACTTTTTTATAGTGTCAACCAATAAGAAATTGACATATCAATAAAAATATTTGTCTCTTTATCTAACTATCTTAAAAGTCATTCATCTTTGATTTCTGATTGATTATGAATGTAATATCTTCGTACCAACTATACATAAAAATTCAACTCTTAAAAAAAACATAATCATTGAATTTGAAATCATATCACATCTCGATATATTAAATATATGTATATCAAAAAAATATTAAATATATTATTTTTAATAAATATCAATTTTTTAGATTCTTTAATTGATATCCTTAAAATATCACTTAATATTTGCCTATAATATAATATTTTAAAAGAGATTTTCAACATTAAGAAATTTTAAAAAATTAAAAAAGATTAAATTTAAATATAAAGTTTAATATACAATATTTTTATACATAAATTGTGTTATAAAAAAAGATTAAAGTAATATCTACTGTTAGTGTACAAAGTTTTGATGCCAACATCTACTAACATCTTGACATATGTATTTTTATTTTCATAACTAAGAGAGAAGAATAACAATAATATTGATTTGTCAATATATTATTGGATGTTAGTATACAAATCTTTTACACTGACGGTGCATAGAAATATAACAAATGATGCTCCTTGATTTTTTTGAGTATAGAGAAAACCTTGTTGAGAGGGGTTAGTCCTCAATGTCGTCAAATACCTCGAAGGATTAATATCCGTAATGACGTACGCACAGAGGATATCCTGTGAAACAAAAAAAAAAAAAAACTTGATTTCAAATAACAGAACTTCTAAAAATATCAATTATAGCTTTTGTTATAAAAATGTTACAGTAAAATAGTTGATTAATAAAGTAAATATTTATTTTTATAAAATTAGAGATGGGTAATTTTAAATATTTTTATAAATATGAGAAATAATTAAAAAACTATGGAAATTAAATTTAAAATAAAGATAAGAGTTTACTATGCCATGGTAAACTTTTAAATTAACCTAACAAAAGTATATAAGTTTTGAGGTTAGAAAAGACTATATATATATATATATATATATATATATATATATATATATATATAATGAGTAATGCATAAGCATGTAACATGACATGTCAAGCTTGAATTCTTCAAATTAGGGATGAAGATCATCTGTCTTAAAATATTATCACTTCCTATTTCATCAATGAAACAAGAAGTGACAGGTCATTTTGAGATAGACGATCTCCATCATCAACAAAGTCAAATTTTTTTATCCATGTAATATACGCGAAAGTATTCACCATTATTAACACTCGGTAATTTCGACAGGGGAAAATACCCATTTGACATGTCAAGCTTCAATTCCTCAACTCAACAAAATTCTTTTTTTATCCAATATATGAAAGGGGATAATCCACATTCTGGTCATGATAACTGTATAACTTGAGTTCAAATAGTGAACTTTTTTTTTATGGATCACGTCAACGAGTATCTTTTGGACACTCTTTAAAAAAATCAAGAAAAGCAAGTTTTTATTAAAAAACTAACTATTTCATATTTTCAAATATTAAATACATCAATTTCTCATGAAAACTTTCTTTTCATGATTCCTTAAAAAGTGTTCTAAGGACATAATATTAGTATTGATTTTTTTTATATAGCTAGTTTGTAACTCACCTTAAATATTTGTTAGAATCAATAATTTATTCCGTGCAACTTTAAAATTGAGAGAATCTTCCCTCCTCCTAGGCTCCTAATACGTTTTTATCATAAAAAAAAAAAAAAAACAGAGAAGTAAATATTTTAACAGGGAAAAGCAGGCTTTAAATCCTCTATTTATACATACCCATCCTTGTTGCATAAGACGCAGTAAATTAGTTTTGGTGTACCCGCATCCATCTATTCTATCTATCCACAAGTATTTGGCTTTGGCCTTTGGCCATCCCATTTTCAAAAAAACAGAGTGCTCTTTACGAGAGTATCTCTGCACTGCCACCCTCTTTCAGTTTCACAGTCCATAAAAACCAAACCATTCAACATCATATCATTCATTTATTTATTTCATCAACTTAATTTGTTACTAGTCCTTGATCTCATAATCTCATATATCAATCATCATCACTACTTACTTCATTATCCATCCCCTTCACTACACAATACTCAACCAATCAACATGATGTGCCAATCAAACACTACAACAACATTGTTGTTACCAGATTACACCTTCACTGACCCAGAAAAGCAAACTCATCAATCCCAAACTACTAACACATTCAATAACATAATCACAGAACTCAAATCCCTCTTCCTTCTTTCCTTTCCCATAGCCCTAACCGCTCTCATTTTCTACTCCCGTTCCATCGTCTCCATGCTCTTCCTCGGCCACCTCGGAGACATCGAACTCGCAGCTGGTTCCTTAGCCATTGCCTTCGCCAACATCACAGGCTACTCTGTCCTCTCAGGCTTATCACTCGGCATGGAACCCCTTTGCTCTCAAGCATTCGGAGCAAACCGTCCCAAACTCCTCTCCATCACACTCCACCGCTGCATCCTATTCCTCCTCTTCTGTTCCATCCCCATCACCCTCTTATGGCTCAACATGTCAAACATTCTCCTCTTCTTGCACCAGCAACAAAACCTCTCACTCATCTCACAAACCTACCTCCTCTTCTCTCTCCCTGACCTCATCACAAACTCCTTCATCCACCCAATACGCATTTACCTTCGCTCACAGAACATAACCCACCCTCTAACACTAGCATCACTCTTCGGCACCGTTTTGCACTTACCCTTCAACTATCTCCTCGTCAACCACCTCCGCCTCGGCGTCGCCGGAGTCTCCGCCGCCTCCGCCGCCTCCAACCTCTCCATCCTCATCTTCCTTATATCCTACGTCTACATAACCGGGTTGCACGCGCCAACGTGGACCAACCCGAGTCGAGACTGTTTCACCGGGTTGAAACCGCTTCTCCGCCTCGCCGCGCCCAGCTGCGTCTCCGTTTGCTTGGAATGGTGGTGGTACGAGATCATGATCGTTCTCTGTGGACTCCTCGTGGACCCCACCGCAACCGTGGCTTCCATGGGGGTGCTCATACAAACGACGTCGTTGATCTATGTGTTCCCGTCGTCGCTAGGGTTCGCCGTGTCGACGCGCGTCGGGAACGAGCTCGGGGCGAACCGGGCTTATAGAGCGAAGATGTCTTCCGTGGTGGCGGTGTTTATGGGGGCGGTTGTGGGATTCTCGGCGATGGTTTTCGCGACGGCGACGAGGGAGCGGTGGGGGAGGATGTTCACCGGAGATGAGGATATCCTGAGGCTGACGTCGGCGGCGCTGCCGATTTTGGGGCTTTGCGAGATCGGCAACTGCCCGCAGACGGTGGGGTGTGGGGTGGTGAGGGGGACGGCGAGGCCGAGCGTGGCCGCTAACGTTAACCTGAGCGCGTTTTACCTGGTGGGGATGCCGGTGGCGGTTGGGCTTGCGTTTTGGATGGACGTTGGGTTTTGTGGGCTCTGGTTGGGCTTGCTTTCGGCCCAGGTATGTTGCGCGGGGTTGATGTTGTATGTGATCGGGACTACGGATTGGGATTTTGAAGCCCGACGGGCCCAGCAATGGACGTTGGTTGATGAATCTGGCAGTGACGATGGAATAATGGTCGGCCAGAAACAGACGTTGACTGGCGTTGATGATAACCAAGTTCCCCTTATGGCGTAATATCTTATTGAAAAATGAAATTCTCGTGGTTTTTTTTTTATCACTATCTTTTTTTACACATAGTTGATAGTTTCATATCATTAATCATCTATCCCTCTAGAAATCAAAATGGATAGATAATTGATGATTATAAAATAGATGTAACAAGAAGTGTGGAGAAAAAGAAGTACGGGAGTTTCATAACATTTTATTTTGTAAGTTTCAAAAAGGAAAACAAAGTTAATTGCAATTTTTTTTTGGAGATCTTTATTTGTACAATATGGACTTTGACATTATACAGTCTCTATATTTTATATATATCTTGTGATAAAATAGAATGAGAGAGAAAAATATAATTAAGTATGTTGAAGTATAAAAATATAATATTCAAAAATATTATAAATCGTTTGGGAGCTGGACTGTATAAAGACACAGAGGATAATTAAAAGAAGATTGTTCTGTCTTTTTCAACGTACTACTAAATTTGTTGGGACCAAAAAATATAAATAGATAATAATGGATTTCTCTTTAAAATAAGCAAA
The DNA here is from genome assembly GCA_030762895.1 of Sophora flavescens. Classification (NCBI taxonomy): domain Eukaryota; kingdom Viridiplantae; phylum Streptophyta; class Magnoliopsida; order Fabales; family Fabaceae; genus Sophora; species Sophora flavescens. The sequence goes on along the minus strand of CM061064.1, from coordinate 217,309,786 downwards.
TAATGTGTTTGGAAGTGCGCTGCTTAAAGTGTGCTACTTGACACTAAAATTTAGTGTAAATTTTTTTACCCAAGATGAAAGCTATTTTTTATTGAATATATTTCCAACGTGAAACCAAACACAAATAGAATAGCTTCTTGCAAAACGTGCATTCATCTGCGTAAAGTCCTCGAGGAGTTGAAATGTGGTGTACCACAAGTGACAAAATGTGTGGCTCATTCATTTTGCCACTTAGGTTAATCAAAATGTCAAAAAGTGGGGATTTGAAAAATCAACTAATCCAAGTAATAAAATGAATGAACTAGATTGTGCCACTTAATTGGATGATACACTATAACCTTCACCCAGGGTGTCGTGGAAGCCATAAGACAAGTAAGGCACCTGCCTTAGGCCCCACGTTCAATTAGCTATTGACTCATTGTAATTTTATATATTATATAAAGGCTTAACAAATCTAACATGTAATAAATACATCAAAACATGAAAAAAGTCCAATAAAACATGTATGTGAGAGAGATTTTATTAAAACATCAAGTAGCAACATGACTTTTTAACCCAAGCTGACAACAAGTACTATAATTATATGACTCAATAATTTTAATACATTTTTTTGTTAAATAAGATGGTCTTAATATTTATGAGTGTGTATGAGTAATTATTCGGGAAAGTAAAAATTAATTGCAATTGAAACTTTCCTTTTGTCTAAGAAGATTATGTGGTGACATCGTTGAAAAGAAAAATCAATTGTGCATATATTTTTATTAATGACAATGAATTGAAATTAATAAAATAATAATTATTTTTTCTATATATACAATAAAATTTAAAAAAAATCCTTAAATAAATCTGCCTTAGGTACTAAAATATCTGAGATGACCTCCTTCGCCTCCTTATTCACTTGTAACTTGTTTATCCTTTTTTCAAAATCGCAGTTCTGAATAGTACCAAGATTTGAAAGCCTAGCTGAAGAATTACAACAAACTTGATGAATATGAGAGTTATGAGTTTTAAACTGTTTTAACAAATTTTTGTTTATCTATCGTTATTGAATGTTTCAATCCAATATTTAATGATTTATCAGTTCATCCTATTTTTTAATTAGTAACATAAGATTCGATGTCAATTAATTAAGAAGAAGCTGAGATCGGGCTACAAGAAAATGAGTAATTAATGCAGAAAGTCAGAAACTTTCTAACGGAGCTATGTTATTTGTATAATTTTTATAGACTTTTAGGTGATACTCATACTCACAATCCAATGTAATAAATTTTCATCCTACCTCCACTTACATTAATCTACAGTATCTGTACCGTATCTCATTTTAGGTGTCCAAAAAAACATTGTTCCTTCTAATGTTATGATCTATACTTGAGATGTCGCTGAGAAAGAGAGTATGCGTGGTCCTCCAATGTCCAAATAAAGAGGCGACACATGGCAATCAATTGGTACATCTAACCAAATGGGTCAATCTCGCAAAGAGCACAGAGAAGAGAAAGACATGTTTGTTGCATGGTACTGTGTAACTCCGGTTACGGAGCTGCCTCCAGTTAACCTTCATTTCATCTTATCGTTTGGCACTGCCAGCGACAATGACACATAGTTACTGTTGCATAATCTATCTCCTCCCACTGAAATACTTACTATACGAATCGAAATATATTATGCACTCATTTCAACTCATGATTTTTCTTTTTGCTAATAAAAAAGATGATTTAGTCTCCATTGTACTTAATTATAAACAAAAATATATATATTTTTTTTTGAACTCAAATATAACTAAAACACAATCAATTTAATTCTATTTAATGTCAGTATTTTAAAAATAAAGAAAATTAATTAATCCAATCAATTCTTCTTTTATCTTTTTAAGAGTACTCCATATTTCCTAGACAATTAAAGAATAGATTAGTAAGTGTAACTCATTTTTTTTACATAAATCAAGATAATTAAACTAAATTAACTAATTTCCTTAATAAGTATTATAATTGAGTCCGGCCGGATATGGAGTATGTTAATACGATATTTCTTCAATAATTAGCTATGCAATACTTAACACTATTTTGGCTTACTCTGTCTTTGTTGTAATTAAAGTTTCAACTGTACTTAACAATATGATTAGTGCTCAACCCTTGTCTTTAATTACCAACGTGCATGTTCTACATCTAGAATCTAGATCATGGATTGCCTTCATAGATAAGTCATTTGTAAGTATATCACTCAGCTTATTTAGCATGTTGTTTTTGTATAGGAGGACAAAAACAAAACAAGCTACTTGTGAATATAGGCGAGATAAATGTTATCAACACATTCTTTTTAATACACTTTTATTATTAGATGAATTTCATGTGCGACTCATACGTGCATTCTCAGAAGTTGGTGGTGGTATATATAATCTAATACATACTCAAAAGTTTAAACAAGTTAATTTACTTAATTTTGTCCATAGACAAAAAAAAAAGGAAAAGGGAAATGAAATATTTGGGCAGGACCCAAATTCCCATTTTGCATATAAAAAAAGTGTTGAAATATAATTCCAATATAAGCACAAGAAGAAGTGGTTGATTTGTGTCCCCATGAGCTAGATAATGAATCCCAGCAAGGAAGCAGAGGCTATAATGAGAAAGGGTCTGGTCAGAAGAGACCAATTGACGAAAGAGGAGCTATGGAAGGCAAACAAAAGAGGGTGTTGTCTGTTATTTGAGGAGCACTAGCTTTTTCTGCAGAGAGCGCACGAGGGGGGGGGACTGCATCAGTGACAGTCTATCAGACTCCTCGCATTTCAATGACCAGTGGCCACTTAATTTGTTCTTTTCAAACTCGCATCATGCATCTCTATTTCAATTCCATCCCTCTCCTCTACACTCTACGTACACTGTACCATACCTTTGACTCCTTATTCGTAATTTCAGCAACAGTTTTGTTAGTATTTGGATCACAATTCACTCACGTTTAATGTACATTTACATTCACAGTGTGTCTACCAACAAGGCTCGGTCGTGGGTTGATAAATAGTTGAGTTTCTTCATCGTTATGTCACGGGTTCAACTTATATGGAAAATTTATTTTTTTATATATAGACAAATATCAATATATTAATGTTAATATTTTTTTAGTAGGTGGGATTTAAATTCTCAAATTCCTTATCACTTCACTCCTTAATTCTCCTATCCAAACCACATTGACTACCTTATGACTCCATGGAAAAAACTTTGTTGAAAAAGATAAAATTCATTTCGATGATCTTTATGTCTCGAAAGGGATTAATTCTCTTACTATCTATTTCGAAAAATACCATTGGTACATCAAAAAAATTAAAAATATATAAGAGAACAAAAAAGAGAGCCACAAACGGAGGATATAAACACACGGGATCATATTTTATATATATATATATATATATATATATATATATATATATATATATATATATATATATATATATATATAATTTTTTCTTAAACGTTTTTGTGTCATTTCACAAATATTTTCTCACATTCCTCTTACTTTTATAACAATCAAACGATAGAAGAAAAAAATTAGTTTTTTTTTTTAATTTTCTTTCCTAACAAATAATTAAATAATCATTTAATTTTTTAATATATTTTTCTCTCTTTCCCGTGTCTTTCTTTCCACTATCTTTTTTTTTCCCATTTTATTCCTTCCATTTTCTTTCGTTAGACTAAACAAAGTGTAAATGTCTCACATATATATTATATTTGAAGTGTGTAAAAAGTATTTCTATTCATAATTAATTCCTTACACCAAAAGCAATCATCTTTAGAAGAGTTTTCATTATATTTCATGTTTATACTCTCATTTGTATGTGTATTAGTAGTAAAATGAAAATGTAAGTATATAAAAAAAAAAACGAGGTAGATTCAATTATAACTAAATGGTAAAAATTATATGTGCATAAAGTAATATTACAGTTCTCTTTAATGCATCTCCCATCACTTTCTGTCACTAAAATCTCCCTTTGTGTCTGCTTCACATGTGATGTGAAATAGCAAAGTGGACCGACCATTCAGCACTGACCCGTACTTACCTCTTGTGGGTTATTTTATCTCCATTATGCTATTGCTCTCTCAAATCTCAGATAGAATAGATCATATATCTAAGAGTGTTTGAATGAGATGGTACATATCTCTTCTAGTTTAATCGGAGGTTTGAGTTCGAATTCGAAGATCGGAATGCAAAGAACGTTAAAACTCTCGGAGGAGAGCTTTTCGTCGTCCTGTGATCCTACCAGCGCCGGCGGATTAGTCTTGCGATTATACAGGGATACCATGGGGACAAAAAAAAAAGACTAAATCGTATATATATATATATATATATATATATATATATATATATTAATATAAAGATTTGTCTAACTCATACTTATTCACGATTCTATCGATCTAATTCTAATGACAAAAAATAAAAGTAGAACTGTATAAGACTCTAAAATTGAAGCCACTTTGTAAAACGTTGTAAACTAAATATGAAACATATACATACGCAAGGGCCAAAGACTTATCTACCCCCTTTACCCACATAAAGCATTGGTATATAGATACCCACATATATATACGCATACATGTTGATTTTCATGAACACTAGTTACGAGGATAATGTTTAGTGAGGAATGTTATTTCACTTATTTGTACAGTAAGAGGGTGTTTGAGATAGTTTTTTTAAGGGGGCCGGAAAAGTTATTTTCCCTAAGAAAAACCATTTTGAAATTAATTTATATTTTGGCAAATTAATTTGAAGTATAATTTTTTTATAATTAAACTTTTAAATTTTAATAATGTGAAGTATAAACATATAAAAATCAAAATTATTTGAAAGTTGTTGAGAATATATGTTCACATAATTTTTTGGATGTTTAGTAATCCAAAAATCATATTATTTAGTAAAATATCAGGGTTTTGCGTACGTATACATTCTGTCTTTTTCATGTCATGTTTCAATTAATTTATTTTCCCTGTTAAAGTCATATATATATATATATATATATATATATATATATATATATATATGTGTGTGTGTGTGTGTAATTTTATATCAGATTTTTTTTATGTACAAATTAAATCTATATATTATCCAACAACTCTATATAGCACATCTCAATATATTTAGTTGCACTGTTCAAGTTCAAGGAGATTTAGACAAATTAGCATGGTTTTGTGAAAAGCATCGGGTCCTCTACTCTAGCTTGTAGAGGAGGGGCTATATCTGCAAATTAAAGTTGACCAAGCAAACGTAAGCTAACTTGGTGTTCGAGACTGCATCATTAATCAGCAAGCGAATCATTCCTTGGGAATTCATGCTTGATGATGCATGCAGCGTAAGTTGACATATGGTAATGACAGCAACTTTTAAATGTCGCATCGCAGTGCACTGGCTCCCGCAATTCATGAACCATCCCAATTTTAAGGTGAGTAAATGATATCTCGGTATAAATTAAAAAAATATTCGAATTCTATAAATAGTTATAAAGTAATTTACGTTTAACTCACCTTAATAAGATTTTTTCTTTATCAATAAATATATATTTCTAATTTTTTATGGTATAATGTGTTAGGAATTCCAAATGTGAGTAAAATGTAAATGAAAAAGTCATATATTGAAAAAAAAAAGTTGAAAAATTGAAGGATATATGATTGAAGAAGACTCATAGATTCGGTGCCTTAAGGTTTTATATCAATATGTTGTGTCAAGCTCACTTATATAATTCTTCAACTAGCCCATGAAAAAAGATATCCCAGTGTTGGCGCTCGCTTCCCCAATCCCAACAAGTGGTATCAGAGTCAATGATTTAGCAAGACGGCTATTGAAGAGAAGGCGACGATAGTCAGTGGAGCTTATGCAACGTATTCCATTGTGGATGATGGACAATGACAATAAAAGTATGAGAAGGGTGAACCTATGTAAGGACTCACACTTGGGAGGGAGGGAGGGAGGGAGGGTTGTTGGGAATTTCAAGTGTGAGCGAGATGTGGTTGAAGAAGTCTCACATTGAAAACAAGTTGACAAGTCGAAGGCTATATAAGTGGATAAAACCCATAGACTCGTTGCTTTAGGGCTTGTTTGGGAGGGGAAGGCTTTGAGGAGGAAGATAGGGGTAGTGGATGGTGGGAGGATGATAGTGTGATTTTACATGATATTTTCTGTATACTTTTGCATGCATTTTGCATATAGATTAGGCATTGTTTATTTGGTTTTTATTAAATTTTCCCTTGGAACGGATGAAGCGGTTTCTTGGTGTTGTTTTGCAGGAATTCAATGTAAAAATGATCAAAATCAGCCATGGTGGAGCTTGGATGAAATAGAGCTTGAAAAGTGAAGAATATGAGCCAAACAGAGCCCATCACGGCCTGGCCGTGATGACCATCACGGCCGTGATCAAGCGGAAGCGAGAAGGCAAAAGTCGAGATCTGTCACGGCCGCCCCGTAATAGACATCACGGCCGTGACCAACCAGAAAAATTAGGGTTTCGCGACGCGAAACCTAGCTTCGCCTCGCGAGACTTCATTTTGTGCAAACACGCCTTGGACGGAACGCGCGTCACGGCCTGCGTGATGGCCATCACGGCCGTGACGCGCAATGAGACCTATAAATAAGAACGCAGTGACAGTAATCGGGAGGTTTTTATGGTCCAGAGGGAGGCATTTGGAGGCACTGACTGGGTTAGGGTTTCAACCCTAGAAGGGAGCCAAGAGGGGTTGCTTTGAAGAAGAAGGAAAGCTCACATGGAGCCTCTTCTCTCCTCTTCCTTCCTATTTCTCTGGTTTGGTTTTCTTTGTTTATGAGTAGTTAAATCCCTGTGTTGGGATTAGATGTAATCAAACCTATGTTTATGTATTTATCTTGACGGATTATTCTATGTTCATGTCTTCATATTAGTGGTTATTTTTCTGTGCTTAATGCTTGTTATGGCTAGCACCCCCATGACTTGATTTGTGTTTTGGTATGCAATGGGAACGTTCGTATCATAACCGGAACTGAATTTAATCACCTAGTAAGCCTTGTATCTAGGAATGGAACTAGGTTTATTAGTAATCGCGTAATCCCTAATCTTAATGCAAATTCATTAATCTAGGCCACCTAAGGAATTAGGGTCTATTAGTGGATTTAGGCTCTTGCCATCCGAGGAATCGGGGTTTGAGTAGTTTAGTGGATTGATTTTAATATCTGAAGCATGAATGGGAGGTATCTAGTCCTGATAGTACATGAGTTAGAGGTTTGGTGAAGTCTAGTCCCAACATATCCTTTTGCACTCCAAGTGTTTGTTAAAAGTCCCCAAAAAGACAAAAAGATTTTATTTCTTTTCTTTTGTTTGTTTTACTTTCTCTTGATAAATAGTTTAGTCTAGATAGTTGCTGAGTTTGCGAATTGGTAGTTGACATCCAATCTCCGTGGATACGATAAACCGGTCTTACCACTGTATTACTTGCACGACTGGATATACTTGCCTATATTTCGGTCCAACAAGTTTTTGGCGCCGTTGCCGGGGATTGGTTTTGCCAATATCATTAGTAACAGAGGAGGCAACTAATTTAGACATTTTTATTTCTTTTATTTTCTGTATATATTTGATCTTTTTGTTTTGAGCTTTGGTAGTGCCAGGTGGACGAAATTCATGGAAAATTTTTATTATCCACCTGATGAGGAAGCCTCCAGTCGCGTTTTGGAAGACAACTGGTGTTTGGGAGACTGCATAGAGTTGATGGATCATGTTACTCCAGCACAAGTTGACTATAGGACGGGAAGGCTTATATATAACTTTTCCGAGGAGGATTGGGAAACCTTTTGTTCCTATTTGCCACCTCCACCACCATGTATGATTCCCATAGAGCCACAAGAATCAGCATTTGAGAAAAATCTGGTTGTGGGAATGGATCACAATGAAGATAAAGAGGTGGTGGTAGATGAACCACAAGAAGAGGGATTACCTTTCGCGCATCCTTGGAGAGAAACAAGTGAGAAGGCGGTGCATTTGGAAAGCACTCCCTCCACCATGCATGCTGAATTTTCTGCATTAAATAACTATGTTGGCTTGCATGCATGTGTGGACACTGGTAAGTTAGCCCCTTCCACTTGTATGTCACACTTCCTCTTGAAAATTCCACTTGACCCGAGAGGAAGTGAATTTATAATTGCAAAGGTCAATGGAATTTCCACCCAATGGCTGGGTGGAATTGAGAATAAAGTTATTTTACTGCTACAATCACCATCCCAATTTCCATTTGATCCGGGAGGAGGATCCAGGTGGATGCTTTTTAATAAGTCAAGCTAGTGACATTAAAGAAGCGCTTATTGGGAGGCAACCCAATTTTTCTTTTCCTTTTCCTTTTTCCTTTTTGTTTAGTTAGATTTTATTTTTGATTTTTAAACTCTTGAATAATTTGATAAGATCAAGAGTTTTCTTTTACTAATAAAATTGCCAAGTGATTCCAGGGTAAGAAGGAAGGAGGGAAGAGCAAGAAGACAAGAAAAAGCAACCCAACTTTCAAGCAGTTTCTGACTGAAATGAAAGTCAACACCTGCTACCGCCTCGGTAAGCCGTTCCAATTTTCTTTATTTTATTTTTCTCCTCGCTCCATCTTGATTGTTTACATTGGGGACAATGTAAATTTTTAAGCTTGGGGTAGGGGTATTTTGCATTTGCATTTTGCATGTTGCATTCATATAGTTTTGCATGATAGTTTTGCATGATCACACAATTAGATTGCCCTTGCTTAGATTTTGCATCCAATTGTGAGAACTAAGTGCCCAATAAATTGTGATAGTGAATTGTTGAACCCAATTTGTTATTCTTGTGATATGGCTGCAAATGAAAATGTTTGAGATAATCTTGGATAGTTGATAATTAGCATCTGGTTCTGTGGATTTGTGTTTTTCATTGATTCTGAACTAAAATGTGAGATTTTGAGCCAAAGGGGTACTCACAAAATTTTACCCCATTCTTTGTGTCAGAGTGATATTCCTCTTGGTTTGTTTTCTCTAGAACTTGACTTGAAACCATTTCAAAGCTTAAAAATTTTTGAAAACATTTTTGAAAATGATTGAGGCATTAGGTATTTTTCTGGCCTTCTGAGCTTGGAATGATGAAATGCTACCCCTTAGTTGCCCAATTTTGAGCCTACATGAAAAAAAAAATGCTTTTCTTGGTACCCTAGAATATGTTGATGAATGATGTTTGATAAGGGACCTTCTAAAGTATAACAAAAGGGTGAAAAAGGTAGTCGAAAAAGTTTGGGAAAAGAATCAGAAAAAATTAATTCTCTTGAGTTGGAAAAAAAAAAATCTCCCCTTCTCCAAATAAAAGAAAAACAAAAGAAAAAGAAAAATAAATAGAGAAGGGGATGACAAAAAGAAAAGTGAAAAATAAAAAGAAAAAGAAAGAAAAGAAAGGTGGAAAAAAATAAATTGAAAACCCAAGAAGGTATTTTAGAAGGTGCATGCTTTGCAAATGTTGATATTTTGTAACCTTTTGAAATGTCCTTTTCTTGTTATCCCCACCTAACGATTAATCCCATGGCCACGTTACAACCAAATAAAAGACCTCTTGATTCTTGATTGTTTTCATTAATAAAGTAGAGATTTGGTTGATAGTCAAGCCTATGGTAGGATTCATTCCTTGAGGAAATTTGAGTGAAATGTCTTATCCCTTAAACACTTGAGTGAGGTGAGAAAAGAGAACCAAGCAAATGAACAAGCTTGGGGTGAGCTTCATGTGAGAAAGAGTGCCCAAATCAGTGAGAACATGAGTCTAAGGAACCTAAGCCTCTAATTGGACTTGAATTGATTGTCTCATACTGAATTGTTTGAATTGCCTATTGCTTGGATTATATGCTCGGGTTCTTAGTTCACTATCAATGTTCTGTTTATTCTTCTGGCCTTAGTGATTGCTTGAGGACAAGCAATTGAATAAGCTTGGGGTGATTTGATAGTGTGATTTTACATGATATTTTCTGTATACTTTTGCATGCATTTTGCATATAGATTAGGCATTCTTTATTTGGTTTTTATTAAATTTTCCCTTGGAACGGGTGAAGCGGTTTCTTGGTGTTGTTTTGCAGGAATTCAATGTAAAAATGATCAAAATCAGTCATGGTGGAGCTTGGATGAAATAGAGCTTGAAAAGTGAAGAATATGAGCCAAACAGAGCCCATCACAGCCTGGCCGTGATGACCATCACACGCCGTGATCAAGCGGAAGCGTAAGGCAAAAGTCAGAGACTGTCACGGCCTGCCCGTAATAGACATCACGGTCGTGACCAACCAGAAAATTAGGGTTTCGCGACGCGAAACCTAGCTCGCCTCGCGAGACTTCATTTTGTGCAAACACGCCTTGGACAGAACGCGTCACGGCCTGCCCGTGATGGCCATCACGGCCGTGACGCGCAACAGACCTATAAATAAGAACGCAGCAGACAGAACTGGGAGGTTTTTAGGGTCCAGAGGGAGGCATTTGGAGGCTGCAGCTGGGCTAGGGTTTCAACCCTAGAAGGGAGCCAAGAGGGGTTGCTTTGAAGAAGAAGGAAAGCTCACATGGAGCCTCTTCTCTCCTCTTCCTTCCTATTTCTCTGGTTTGGTTTTCTTTGTTTATGAGTAGTTAAATCCCTGTGTTGGGATTAGATGTAATCAAACCTATGTTTATGTATTTATCTTGACGGATTATTCTATGTTCATGTCTTCATATTATTGGTTATTTTTCTGTGCTTGATGCTTGTTGTGGCTAGCACCCCCATGACTTGATTTGTGTTTTGGTATGCAATGGGAACGTTCGTATCATAACCGGAACTGGATTTAATCACCTAGTAAGCCTTGTATCTAGGAATGGAACTAGGTTTATTAGTAATCGCGTAATCCCTAATCTTAATGCAAATTCATTAATCTAGGCCACCTAAGGAATTAGGGTCTATTAGTGGATTTAGGCTCTTGCCATCCGAGGAATCGGGGTTTGAGTAGTTTAGTGGATTGATTTTAATATCTGAAGCATGAATGGGAGGTATCTAGTCCTGATAGTACATCAGTTAGAGGTTTGGTGAAGTCTAGTCCCAACATATCCTTTTGCACTCCAAGTGTTTGTTAAAAGTCCCCAAAAAGACAAAAAGATTTTATTTCTTTTCTTTTGTTTATTTTACTTTCTCTTGATAAATAGTTTAGTCTAGATAGTTGCTGAGTTTGTGAATTGGTAGTTGACATCCAATCTCCGTGGATACGATAAACCGGTCTTACCACCGTATTACTTGCACGACTGGATATACTTGCTTATATTTCGGTCCAACAGAGGATAATTCCCCATTTTGCATGGGTTTATTTTTTAACAAATGTATCAATACCCTCCAATTTGCACGAAATTAAAAAAAAAATTGATCTAGAGGAGGGTTTTGGAAGGTTTTAGATGACTATTCTCCCTTCCTCGTTTATTTTCCCCTCACTTTCTTATCAAACTTTTCTCCTCCCAATTCTCAAACATACCCTTATAAGGTAAGTATGGGGAGAATTGAACCTATCTGAAGGAGTCACACTTGAGAGGGAGATTGTTGGGAATTCCAAGTGTAAGTAAGATGTGGTTGAAGAAGTCACATTGAAAAGAAGTTGACAAGTGAATGCTATATAAGTGAAGAAAAACCCCATAAACTAATTGCCTTAGGACTTGTTTGTGAGTTTTGGATGAGAAATGAGGGAAAGGGAGGGGAAGACTTTGGGAAAAAGAATGGAGAAATGGGTGAGGGTGAGGGTGAGGGGGAGGGAATATAGCCCTCCAAAATCATCATCTAGTTCTTTTTTTTTAATTCCCCCAAATTGAAGGATTTTGATTCTTTTGTTAAAAAATAAACCCATACAAAATAGGAAATATCTTTCCCTTCCTCCTTCTTTCTCCCAAAACCCTCCCCACCCTTCCCATCAAAAACTCACAAACAATATAGGTCAAAATGTTGTATCAAGACTCATTATTCGTCTAGATATAAATAAATCAGTTTAATAGGGGAAGTAGATGGGCATTTTCAATTCGTTTGTTATTGATATTATTAATCCCCTAAGTATGATAGGCATGCATATAGAAAAGCCAAGTCCTCTTTAATTTCCAAGTTCTATGTACTAAGATTGAATTGATGTATAGTATAGAGTACATGTGATAAAAAAGGGTAGGCCGTAGCTAGTGTTCCTTTAGAGCTAGGGACAGTTTGGAAGGTGTTCAATTATTTCCACAATCACAGTTAAGTAAGAACTAAATTTGAATTTGATTGGAGCAGGGTCATGGTATTGATAGCTAGCTAGCTAGCTAGTAGTAGAAGCTAGCTACAAGATCTCTATAGTGCCAAAATTATTTTCGCTAGCTAGCTAGAGAGGGGCAAATTAAATGAAAAACAAAGCATACATACAAACTAAAAAGAAATTAAAGCAAATGAATGAACTGGCTATAGACAACATCATTCTGCACCATCATACTTCTCACATGGCTACCCTTTTGGGCAACCAACCCAATCCTCTCAATATCTCTTGAACCACTTTTCTTGTCCCCTTCTCTCTAAATTTTTTTTTTCTAATTTGTTTTTGGTGGCTGCTTGATTACATAATCTCAATTTATCATCAACAAAATAAATTGATTTTCTCCTAATATATGGATCATTAATTAGTTCAATACCAACCAAGAACCAACCCATCATGATCACCATCCGGACCCTCGCCATCATAGCTGTCTCTATTGGAAAGAAACCATAGCTATATCTTTGCCATGAAAGATACACACATTAGCTAGCCCATAAGGATGGTCTCTGTCCACCATGCAAGCAACAAAGCCACAAGCATGGAATATTCTCCTCACTCACTATATAGGCAGCTCAATCTTATCCAATCTAGCTATAGCAATATGATAGTATTATTATAAAGGGCTAGTTTTCCATGATTTGCTCAACAAACTATTTCCTTTTATTTCTCAAGTTGGCTTGACATGTCCCCCATGACCCTTCCACACATGGGCTTCAATTCCTTATGTGTGCCACCAATGCCTATCTTTTCATACATGTTTATAGGAAGGTTAGGGCTCACTTGCCACAGTACCCATCATTCTCTACCCCCTTTAAGGTCGACACTTGGCGGGACCACACCCCCTCCTCAGCTCATTGTGGATTTATATCTTTCATAACCATACAAGATCCAATATATATGCTATAAATGTAGATGGTAGTACTTGAAATTAAAAAGGGAACAACACTTGCATTCCCTTTCCTTTCAGTTCGATCTCTCCATTTCATATATATATATATGGATCTTTTCTTTTTCCTGTATATATAATTCTTTTTCATTTTTCTTATTTTATATATTTTAAAGAAATGGTTAAGAATATCTTTGAAATGATGGTGCACTGTAGATGTTTTCAATGTGTATGGATATGTTTTTTAAATACTGTTCCCTGCTGATATTTTCTTAGGGGCCAATCAATTGAAAATTTGGAGTGTAAAAGGTACCCCGGGTACCACGGTATTCCACCAAAGTTTTTTTTTTTTTTTTGCTTAGATAGTAAATTAATGAAAAATAAAACAAGGGGATATGGTCACATATAAGTTCGATTAACTCGCCTATACTCGATCAGCATAAAGTATTTTCATTTAATTTTTCCACATACATATGGTGTTTAAATTTTATTCCCTTGAAATCATGAACAACATGTAAATGTGTAATAGAATAAACAATGCAGATGGTTCTTAAAAACATATTAATTTTTTTTTTATAAGCCAAAAATATTATTAAGGGGTACCCAAACTCAAAAACAATACAAAAGAGAGCAACCACTAGACACTCAGAGAATAATAAACATAGCAAATCCAGCAAAAAGCTAAGAAAAGATAAAGCCAAAACCATCAGCGCAAATTAACCAAGCTCCCTTGCACCAAAGGTAAGGAACAAAAAACTAGCCAGCAGAATGACAACCAAGGAGAATGAAGAGGCTACTACAGACCAGTGATGTGAAGCAGCAACGCATAGAAGGTAGCAGCAACTAAAGATATAAATAGCCAGAAACCTCCAAAAATGATAAAGACGCAATTTGCACAAACCCCCACACCAACAGCATCTCAATGAACTCGCAGCATTAGAGAACATGTGTTAATTTAAAAGATGCTATATAACACTTTACCCTTAATTTCACAAAAATTGAAATATTAATTTCCTGACAGGTTTGAGCATGAAGAGGGATTTAGAATTAATCCACAATGAATATAGGTAATTAAATCCTGTAGCCTTGGCACTTACTGATATATTATTTTTATCAATCAAAGCACTAAATTGCAATGGAGTTCCAAGCTTGTAGCCTATCTTTTTTCTTCTCCTTTTTCTCTTCTACTCAACTTGTTTTGTTGAGAATTACAACTAATTACACCTCCTTTTTTTATTTTTCAGAATACTAATATCTTGGAGAGACTACTTGTTGAAACTAATTTTGGACAAAGGCCTCATCACAGTGGATTGTGCGACACCCTAAAACCCGACATCACATGGTTACCCATTGCGGAAAAGAAACTTATTTAAAACGTTGGTCGCCTTCGGAAAAATGACCATTTATATAAGGTTACTGAAAAATGGTACTCATTTTTTTTTTCTGTTAAAAGCAGTTAAAAAAAGGTGATGAACACTCAATCATGAAAATGAACATCATACATATAGATATAACTGTCCCACCCGGGATCTTAGGTTTGATTACAAAACAGGCCTTGTCGAACTGGCCAACATACACTGAAACAGCTACTGAGGAAATAGGTAAAAAGAAAACATCAAACTGGGAATAGGGAATTGGGTACAAGACTCAAAAGTTGACTCTAAAAGCCTAGGGACTATCGGGACAACTCCAAAAGCCGACAAACGATCTACCAATGCCTCCTGCATGCATAGTGACCACATACGTTACCCTCGGACGAGATATCAGTTGGCGGATCAATAACGTCACCGCCATCGTCGATAGGGACGTCGTCATTGCCGGGATCCTGCGGATGGTACTCTGGATCCTCCTCCTCCTCGTCCTCGACCTCTATCAACTCAAAAGGTTCTTCCTCAGGATCCTCTTCGGGATCCTCTCCCACTGGATCCTCCGCAAGCGGTTCAACTGGATCAAAATGCTTATGAAGGAGTCCGATGACTTGTAGCGTATGGAGGTAGTACCATGGAGGTGGAAGCGTCACAGTCCTCGTCTCGACGGTATGAATCCTTCGTACGGGCACTCTGTTAGCATTCGTTTCGGTGGTCGTGACTGGTCCCCGATATGTCGCGGTCGTCGCACCCTCGTGTATAGTCCAATTCCCTGCCGACCCAACGTGATCAAATACTTCGCTCCTCGAGCTCGTCTGTGCCAAGGGAACGTCTGGATCCATCTAAAAGCACGCGCATACCCGATACAAGAAGAAAAGAACAGAACATACAGTTGTGCAAGAGTGAGATACCGTCATAAGATATATCCCACAACAACCATATACATGATACATGCAACACATAATCAAGTCATCAGTTAAATCATGCATAATCATAATATAACCATGTTATATCAAGGGATCTCAAGCCCGCACAATCAATTTTTGAAGATATGCATGACACTTCAATATCAGGCTCTATCCTAATCTCATGAGATATCAACGCCGTTTTTCCACTGGAGAAGAATTAGAGTTGGTCAATCTCTAGCCCACTGGGCAGTTGCCTCCATACCCTCATGCATTTAAGGTCTCAGGACGAGCAACGTCACATGTGCCTCTGAACTCAGTTACATGGACAGACTCCCAGATACCATCTTGTATCTGATATATAAGAAAGCACGTCTGCCTGGGGAAATGCACATGAGAAAATATTTCATTTAAAAGGTTTTCTTTGTGTTCATTCTGTTTCGCCGTCGCAGCTCAAAGCTAACGACTTAATCATCATTTCCCCATCACTTGAAAACTTAAAAGCAAAGGACACACAGTCCGAATGCTCAATCACAACGCCCGAGACCGATGCCGCAATCAAGGGTTGTGGTCGTAGAAAACAACATTCACCTTTAACAATGTTCATCACAACGTGGTTAGGACACACAATCCACAACAACGTGATTAGGACACACAATCTACCACAACGAAATCAGAACGCACTGTCCTCAATTTCGAGAATTGGACCCTCAGTCCAGAACATCATGAATAGGACTCATGGCCCCGAATTAACACTGATCCAAGATCACGTGCGTATAACTGAATACTAGAGGCGACGTCTCGCATACTAGATTCTCTTTCTTAAGTACTTATTTTTCGTTCAGTGAAAAACAAATTCAAAACCGAATCCTCGATAACCTATCCAGGCTATCGGAAAGTTTCTAAAACATTTAGGAGAAAACCTTTTCTTTGAAAATCTTTTATAAAGCATCTTTGAAATACTTTTACCTTTGAAAATTCCTAATAGGATATTGCCAAATAATCTTGAAAGTTTTCACTTGAAGACACATAGTTCGAAAAGGATTTTTCCCTTGTATAACCATAGTTCACCAAAACCATTTCAACATTTAAAACAAGTACTTTAAGTTAATGAGCTTTTGGAAAAGAACATCAATCCCTTCCTCTTCAAAGCTTATTGAGGTTTTTAATCCTTATAACAGTTGAGCACAGACACAAGTCTGGCTTAGCAAACTTTCAATCAACATCAATATATATTCTCAGTTCAATGCTAATATCACAGTTGAAAGCAGTTCATCACATATATGCATTATAACATTTAGAACAAACACAGTTCAATTTCAGATAATAGCATAACAGTTCAAGTACATTAGATAACCAAGTAAGCTCAATCAACATATAAATATCCAGTTAAACACCTACATACATGCATACAGTTATTGAATATCTTTAGGAAATCCCCTCTTACCTCACGTCGGAGTTAAGAGTTTTGGATTTGAAAAGAAGGTTCACGAACGTCCTCGCTTCTCCGGCGATGGAAGTCTAAGGTTACCAACATAAAATCATGAGTTAAAAATCACTCGAGAACACTAACCACAAGGTATAGGTTCGATTCATACAATAAACTAGGATTAGGGGTTTCCGAAATTTATGCGACTCTTGGATTTATGATCCTTAAGTGCTAGAAGTTCATAAACAACAATCTTTTAACAAAGTTGAATTGAAAATCCCACTAAGTACTTGACTTAGGGTTTCGGCCAAGCATAGGTAAATAGGCTAGGAATTTCTAAACTTTCCAATCTCTTTAGGTTAGCATCCATACATCGTAAGGAGCTTGAAACCATGATCATTTTGGAAAACGGAAAAATCAAATGTCTTAGACCATGAACTCTTAGGTTCGGCCTTAACAAGTTTGTGAGGTTAGAGATCTTTAAATCATCCAATCTTTTGGACATAACATCCTTTAACATAAAGGAGCTTTAATCCATAATCATCTTGGAAAACAAAATAAAATAACACATCCTAGGTCAAATGTTACATTCGGCCATCATAGTAAAATAAAGCAAGAAAATATTTTAAACTTTCCAATCACTTAGACATAGCATCATTTAACATAAGGAGCTTTTTAGTCCATGATCACTTTGGAAAACAAAACTCAACATCTTTGCCATAACCATTGAAGGTTTCGGCCTTTTCAAGAAATAGGGGTTAGAAATCTTCAAACTTTCCAATCTCTTGGACCTAGCATCCTCCTATATCAAGGAGTCTTAATCCATGATCATTTTGGAAAACAAAACTTAAACACCATTGCCTTAAAACTCATTGGTTTTGGTCTTTACATAAAAATAGAGTAAAAATATTTAAACTTTCCAATCACTTAGACATAGCATCCTTTAACATAAAGGAGCCTTGGTCCATGATCATCTTGGAAATGAAAACTTAAATACAAACTCATACTTGTAAAAGTTGAAACAAGATCCATCTAAACCATATACATGGTTTCGGCCTCCTTAGAAAGAAGAGGTTAGGAAACTTTGTTTTACACAACCTTTTAGTATATGATAGTATGAGTAAATACAAGAATATAGAAAGTGGTTTCAACTCAAAAGGAGTTTTCTACCATTTTTGAGAGGTTTTAGAAGTTAAAAGCACATAAAGAACATATGAAGAAAACTTTGAAACAAAAAATGAAACTTGGAAGGAAAAAAAAGAACTACATAGAAGTATTACCATTAACAAGATGAGCAACTTTGATGAAGAACTTTAAGAGAAAAGCTTGATAAAAATGTAAACTTTGTAAGAGAGAAGAAGAAGAAGAAAGGTAGTAAAGTGAAAATGTGAGAAAATGGAGAAAAGTAATGAATGGTGGAAATGAAGAGTATTTATAGATAATGAGGGAGAGTGGCACAGTTTTGGAGAGGAAGAAGAGAAGAAAGAAGAAAAAAGAAGGTGGGTTGCTTATAGAGAGGATAAGGAGTTAAGGTGATGTGATGTGATTGGAGAAAGAAAGATGAAAAAGTGAGATTTTGAAATAAAGTCAAGATTCACTTTTTGAGGTGTGTCATAGCCTTCACATCAAGTCACTCCATGTCACTTCATTCTCTTGATGCTCTGCTCCATTGCGTATCAGATGACTTCCCCGATCGTATTTCCTGACGATTTCGCCCGAGAAATCCCTAAGATTTGGCCCCGAACAAGATTTTTCGAAAAACTCCAAACCCACTCAAAACATTATAAGAACACTAACCGTCTCATTCACGAATTAAAATTTTGTCTCTAGCTCAGTAAACTTGTACTGGCAGTGAGAACCCAGACCGATTTTCGTCTGAACTTTCGACCGAAAATTTTACTGTGACCTCATACGGGGTGTTACAGGTTTGAGACAAAATTGAAGCAAAAACATGTGGCCGAAACTCTTTATCTTTTTGTCTATATAATTATAGGCTCCCATTTGAGATAATAAGTTTAAAACGATGGTAATATTAATTTGTTCATTTGCTGAAGCAAAGAGGAGTTTGCAAGCCCCGGAATACGTAAGGCTTGGATATTGGTTATTGTTTCACTTTGTTGTTGTTGTTGGCAGAATGAAGCTGATCAAATTCAAACAAAAATGTTGCGAAGGAAGCATTCGTAGGCCCAAAAGTTTGTGTCACTCCCTCATACGTGTGAGAATTAGGCTGACCTGGCAACTGGTGACCCGGATACTCTGGCCCAGATTTGTATTGCATTCCACTATACAACATGAAGGAAGTGAAAAAAAAAAAAAAAAAGGACCCCAATGAATCAATGATGACCCAAAAATGGAATATGTAGGAAAATGAGATTTTCGGGACAGCAAACAAAATATAATCACGGATTTATAAATTATAAGATACTGTCTCTCTCTGAGTCCTGAGAGCTTAAATTGTCTAATTACTAGATATTGTACATGCACGGCCATAATCTAGTTGTTTACACTATTATTTGGATAATTATTTTTAAATGTAGAAAATAATAAATAAATTTTATGTAATATTTGAAATAAAAAATCATTGCATTAATATTTTGTGTTTGAGACTTCTAAATTTAAAAACACTGAAATAATTAAAATTAAAGGTTTATAAATTTTATATTGTGACTACCATTCAAGCTTCTAAATATGGAAAATATCCAAAAACAATCTTCAACAATCATTTATTTTAAAGATTGTTTGTGAAAACTCAGCACATCACCATTATGTAGCTCAGTGTAAGCGTACAAAATGAGAATCAAGGAAAGTTGAGCTAATCTGCATTACTCCGAGAATTACAAGCGAGAGAGCTATGCTATTTATAATGCAAAGTCTCTGAATGAATCACCTAGAGAACTCAATGCTAACTACAGTAACTGAACAACTAACTACTTAACAGAATAACTAAACTTACTACTTAACAGAATAACTAACAAGTCTAGCTGGAAATAACAAACTGATAGTACAGTCACTAACTAGTAGTACAATCTCAAAACTTTCAGTACAAGCTCTATCTGAACCGATTAGTGTAGACTTGACTTAGGCTGGTACTTGGGCTTGTTCTGTACATTTTGAACTGGACCTGATAGTTGTAATAGATCTCACATTTAAATTAATGATGAGAAACACGGCTAAAGAGTAGAAATCGTTATATTATAGTGTGAATTCTAACCAAACAAACTCAATGGCTCAGCACATTGAGAGAAGGAAAATAGTGAAACAAAACATACTTGATATAGATACAATTATACACTTGCAATAAGGTTATCTCATCTACAACCTGATAGGGTCAAGTCTTCCCTTTGTCTTAGAATGTTTGATGCTGGTGGAAGGGAGAACTCTCAGTGCATGTCCATGAAAAACTTGTCCACAATGTCCAAATAAACACGACTTGTAAGGTGAGAAAAGTAGTGAAGTGCCTCTTGTATGTCTAGCTCGTGATCAGCATCACCTGAATCCATCATCTCCAATTCCTTCATCTTTTGTGCTAAAACATTAGCCTCATTCAAGCTTTCTTAATCTAAATCTTCTTTTTTCTTCCAAGTTGTCAGTTTCCTTTGTTTTTCTTCTCTTTTACTCTCTATATCTTCAGGAATACTCTCTTGTCGGTTTTGGTTTGCAAAACTCACAAGGCTTCTAGTACCAAAGACGAAAACCCACAACTGAACAGATTAACAAATTTAACAAATACAAAGAAAACTATAAACATAAAAAAAAAAAGTACATTAGAAAGAAATGACATAATTAGTGCATAGTAAATTTTGAATTGAAACTATCTTAATTCATAAATGACATAAAAAGTAGACATAAAGCTCCATCTAAATTCCGTTGTGACATAAAATATGAAATGAGGAATGTACGCCCTTAGTGATCTGCGTCTGCATTTTATAGAAAATAAAGGTCAATGTAGGTCTCATATCTGAACAACAATTATAGTAGTAATAGTAATGGGCTTGTAAATCTTAAACAGTGGGGGCAAAGTCAAAGAAAATATATACACATTTTGTTAAAGATAAAATATTCTCTATTTACACTTAAATAATTAGTAGTTATTTGTATTTATTGTTGAATATATATACACATTTTGTTAAAGATAAAATATTCTCTATTTACACTTAAATAATTAGTAGTTATTTGTATTTATTGTTGAATATTATCATGTGTTGATAACAAAAAGTAACTTCATCATTATCAGCATTATCAATTATGTATTGAAACCAAAGTAGCAAATCAACTGTTTGCGGCAAGTGATAGCATGTGCAAAGATATATTTTTAACTTGTAAAATTATAGAAAGACAGATGACAATGGCTCTATATAAATAATTTCTTTTTTAAAAAAAACCTTATAGCGGCATGTGTGGCCACAAACTAAAACATAGGTCCTCCTTGGTAGTATACCTTTGATGCGTGTATTTTTAAGAATATAAATTAAAGGCAAGTGCACCTTGTCGCAATCAAGTAATACGGTGGTGAGACCGGTTATCGTATCCACAGGGATTGGTTGTCAATTACCAATTCGCAAATTCGACAACTATTTAGACTTAACTAAAGTGTGAGGGATTAAAACAGAAAATGAAGAAAGCAAAACAATATTTGGGAATTATATCGAACACTTGGAAGGCAAATAGGGATATGGCTAAGATTGTTAGGGTTAGACTACACTAATCCTCCCTTAATTGCAATGAAATGGTTATCAACACAAGTCCTAATTCAATTATGACAATCAAGCCTTTTCTAAAATACTCAAGCCTAATTCCTTAGGTGCATTGAGCCTAAAACCCCAAATTAAACCCTAATTCCTTAGGTGGATTAACCTGAGATTTTGCATTAAGTCAAGACTTATAAGATTGCAAGCATTCAACACCTATTCCTAGATTCTTGAACTACTTGGCATGTGATTCATGAGCATGCCTTAATACCAACCTTCCAGTCATTTATCAAAGCAACAAATCATTCCTATGGGTAGCTAATCCAAGGAAAGCATTAAACACAGAATCACATACTCATAACGAAATAGAAACTTGTATTAAAATACCAAATCAATTACAACAAGTTCATAAAAGTTACATCTAACCCCAACAATGGGGATTTAACTACTCATGATAAGGAAATACAAAAAGGAAAAAGAGAAGGGATGAAGAACACTCATAGACAAGCTTCCTCCAATCTTCTCTCCATCCAAGAGCAGAGAAAACGCCCCCCTTTTGGGTAGAAACCCTCTCCAACCACCGGCCTCACCTGCCTCCAAGTGCAGATTATTTTAGGTTAGAAGTTAGTCCCCTTTTCTCTCTTTGTGCTGTTATTTATAGGTCCGTCGCCCGTCACGGTAGTGATGATGGCCATCACGGCCAGGCCGTGATGGTCTCTGACTTGGGCGAATTTGCACAAAATGGTCACTCGCGAGGCGAGCCCTTTGTTCGCGACGCGAATCCTAAGTCACGGCCGTGATGGCCATCACGGCCAGGCCGTGACAGTCTCTGACTTTTGCCTTCTTCTCTGCTTGATCACGGCCGTGATGGTCATCACGGCCAGGCCGTGATAGGCTCTGTTTGGCTATATTCTTCACTTTGCTAGCTCTTTTTCATCCAAGCTCCACCAAGGCTGATTTACGGGCATTTTTCCACTAAATCCCGCAAAACAACACACGTAAACCACCTCATCCGTTCCAAAGGAAAACTATACAAAATCAACAATAATTTGGCCTAACTATATGCAAATGCATTCCGAAATGTACATGAAAAATGAGGTAAAATCACACTCATCAAATCACCCCAAGCTTAAGACTTTGCTTGTCCTCAAGCAAAAACTAAGGCCAGAAGAGATAAACAGTCAAAGCATGGATAGTGAACTAAGAACCCGAGTAAAATGATCCAAGCAATAGGCAATTCAAACAATTCAGCAAGAGACAATCAATTCAAGTCCAATTAGGGGCTTAAGTTTCCTAGACTCACATTCTCACTGATTCGGGCACTCTTGCTCACTTGAAGCTCACCCCAAGCTTGTTTATTTGCTTGGCTCTCTTTCTTGCCTCACTCACTCAAGTGTTCAAGTATATATAACAATTCGCTCCATTTTCCTCAAGGAATGATTCCTACCATATGCTTGACTATCAACCAAATCTCCACTTTATTTATGAAAAACACTTAAGAATCAAGAGGTCTTTTATTTGGTTGTAACGTGGCCATGGGATTAATCTTTAGGTGGGAATAACAAGAAAGGGATATTTCAAAAGGCTAGACTAAGTATCAAACATTTCAATACAGGACACCTTCTAAAATTCCTTCTTGGGTTTTCAAATTACTTTCCACCTTTCTTTTCTTTCTTTCTTTTTTTATTTCTCACTTTTATTTTTGTCGTCCCCTTCTCTATTTATTTTTAATTTTTTTCTTTTTATTTGGAGAAGGGGAGAATTTTTTATTTTATTTTTTTTTTTTTACTGATTCTTTCATCCCAAACTTTCAACTACCTTTTTCACCCTTTTTGTGATACTTTAGAAGGTCCCTTATCAAGTATATGTATCCAAATTTTTCAGGGTACCAAGAAAAGCATTTTATTCATTTTGGCTCAAAATTGGACAACTAAGGGTAGCATTTACACATTCAAAGCTCAGAAGGCCAGAAAAATACCTATTGCCTCAATCATTTTCAAAAATGTTTCCAAAAATTTTCTAAGCTTCAAAATGGTTTTAAGTCAAGTTCTAGAGAAAACAAACCAAGAGGAATAACACTCTACACAAAGAATGGGGGCAGATTTAGTGAGTACCCCGTAATGGCTCAAAAGCTCACATTTATCAGTTCAAGAACCAGTGAAGAACACAAGTCTAAAGAAACATATGCTAATCATCAACTATCCGAAATCATCTCAAGCATATTCATTTGCAGCCATATCACAAGAATAAACAGAATTGGGTTCAAAAATCCACTATCACAATTTAATTGGCACTTAGTTCTCACAATCATAAGCTTAATCTAAGCAAGGGTAATCAATTCATGTGATCATGCAAACTTAAGCCTATATGAATGCAATATTTACAATGCAAGCAAAAAGATTACCCCTACCCCAAGCTTAAAGATTTACATTGTCCCCAATGTAAACAATCAAGTTGGAGAGGGGAGAAAAGAAAAATAAAATAAAACAAATAATTGGAACGGCTTACCGAGGCGGTAGCGGGTGTTGGCTCACATGCTTTATGGCTCTGTTTCTCCCTGCTCTTTTTCTCCTTCCTTTATTCAAAATCTGAAGACACTTAACAAAATTATTAACAAACCTCTTGAGCTTCTCAAATTATTCAAGAGGTTAAAGCAAAAACAAAATTAACTAAAGAGAAGGGTTAAGAAAAGTTGGGTTGCCTCCCAATAAGCGCTTCTTTAACGTCACTAGCTTGACTTATTAAGAAGCATCCACCCGGATCCCATAACCTGTGGTATAAGGACCAAGGAATGCTAACCATGTAAGATCCTTCAATCGGATCCCACGATTTGCAGCAAAAATGTGGAAGTGAGCACTCGAAATTCATGCCGACTTCTTCAAATGGGAAGCGCTTTTCAATTCCACTCGGGTCAAAGATGACCCCTTTATCCATAAAATCTTCCCAATAAAAATGGGGTTCAACCTCAGGCAGAGGCATGAACTCCATTGTTGACTGCCTTAAAATGTGAGGTGGCAAACAAATCGAGAGGATCATTGGTGCTGTTAACGCTTCGTACCATCTTCACTCTCAGCATCACCAAATCTATCACCTTCCAAATATGCAGAAATCTCCGCACAAGCCACACAAGTGTTTCTCCCATCACATTCCACACATGCATAGGGGCCAATAGCATCATTTAATTTCACAAGTTCTTCATCATCCCCGAGCATGGTGACATAGCTATCCTCCAAATGCCTCTTCCTTTCGTGCTCTTTAGTCAAGGGTTCAATGGGGAGTGGTGCAACTATGTTCTCCAAAACAGGGTCTTCACTTCTTGACTCAGTTGCTCCCACTTCTTCTTCTTCCTCCTCATCCATCATTGCATCATCTTCATCATCATCCATCAAGTCCTCATTTGGCATTTTGGACAGAAGGTTAGAGAGTTCCTCAATACGCACCCGAGACTTCAAATGGCATCTTCTTGATTCTTTAATTCTTCCATTGTTGTTGCCATGAAGTTCTCCAAAACAGCCTCTAAGTGAGGTTGACTATCCGGATAGGTTGCTCAACCTCGACTGGGAATGCAGATTTGAAGTTCTCCCAAACAACTTCCAATGGGGATGGCTCATCATACCAAGGTGTGGAAGATTCCCAATGTTCCCCTTCATCCATCAAAGTGTTATTTGGAGGGTTCCCCCACCATGGAGTAGAAGTGTTGGGAAATTGATTTCCCATTCAGAACAACCTACCATTGGTGGAGGAGAGATTTGTGCCCTTGACAGCTCATTACTCACTTGTTGGATTTTTACGGCTAATTGCAAGATATCTACCCGCAGTGCAACTCGGATATCTCCACTCGCATCAGGTGGTTGATACCAATTGTAGTCCATGATCCTATCTAATCAATTTTTTCACCTCACAAACAATTAAGCCCAAGATCAAAGAAACACAAAAACAAATATATACAAAACTAACAAAAGAAAGATATCAAATATATACAGAAAAATAAAATAAAAAAAATGTCTAAACTAGTTGTCTCATTTGTTACTACTGATATTGACAAAACCAATCCCCGGCAACGGCGCCAAAAACTTGATGCGTGTATTTTTAAGAATATAAATTAAAGGCAAGTGCACCTTGTCGCAATCAAGTAATACGGTGGTGAGACCGGTTATCGTATCCACAGGGATTGGTTGTCAATTACCAATTCGCAAATTCGACAACTATTTAGACTTAACTAAAGTGTGAGGGATTAAAACAGAAAATGAAGAAAGCAAAACAATATTTGGGAATTATATCGAACACTTGGAAGGCAAATAGGGATATGGCTAAGATTGTTAGGGTTAGACTACACTAATCCTCCCTTAATTGCAATGAAATGGTTATCAACACAAGTCCTAATTCAATTATGACAATCAAGCCTTTTCTAAAATACTCAAGCCTAATTCCTTAGGTGCATTGAGCCTAAAACCCCAAATTAAACCCTAATTCCTTAGGTGGATTAACCTGAGATTTTGCATTAAGTCAAGACTTATAAGATTGCAAGCATTCAACACCTATTCCTAGATTCTTGAACTACTTGGCATGTGATTCATGAGCATGCCTTAATACCAACCTTCCAGTCATCTATCAAAGCAACAAATCATTCCTATGGGTAGCTAATCCAAGGAAAGCATTAAACACAGAATCACATACTCATAACGAAATAGAAACTTGTATTAAAATACCAAATCAATTACAACAAGTTCATAAAAGTTACATCTAACCCCAACAATGGGGATTTAACTACTCATGATAAGGAAATACAAAAAGGAAAAAGAGAAGGGATGAAGAACACTCATAGACAAGCTTCCTCCAATCTTCTCTCCATCCAAGAGCAGAGAAAACGCCCCCCTTTTTGGGTAGAAACCCTCTCCACCACCACCAGCCTCACCGCCTCCAAGTGCAGATTATTTTAGGTTAGAAGTTAGTCCCTTTTTCGTCTGTGTCTGCTGTTATTTATAGGTCCGTCGCCCGTCACGGCCAGTGATGGCCATCACGGCCAGGCCGTGATGGTCTCTCGACTTGGGCGAATTTGCACAAAATGGTCACTCGCGAGGCGAGCCCTTTGTTCGCGACGCGAATCCTAAGTCACGGCCGTGATGGCCATCACGGCCAGGCCGTGACAGTCTCTGACTTTTGCCTTCTTCTCTGCTTGATCACGGCCGTGATGGTCATCACGGCCAGGCCGTGATAGGCTCTGTTTGGCTATATTCTTCACTTTTCTAGCTCTTTTTCATCCAAGCTCCACCAAGGCTGATTTCTGGGCATTTTTCCACTAAATCCTGCAAAACAACACACAGAAACCACCTCATCCGTTCCAAAGGAAAACTATACTAAATCAACACTAATTTGGCCTAACTATATGCAAATGCATGCCGAAATGTACATGAAAAATGAGGTAAAATCACACTCATCAACCTTTCCAGAAATTTTGTGCATCTTACCAAGAACTGATGCAAGCAGAGAAGACTTTTCCAATCTTACAATCCAAACAATAGCTGTAATCTCCTCCTTATTGATCTCCATGTTAATATGTTTCAGGTTCTGTTGTTGGGTATCATCATCCCAGCTAAAGGCACCATCTTTAATCTCCACAATAGTTTGCCCACCACACTGTTGACTACGAAATCTAGGCAAGTATACCTAGTTGTACAAGTAATACGATGGTGAGACCGATATCGTTCCCACGAGGATCAGTTGCCAATCACCAATTCACAAATCAAACAACTATCTAGACGGCATGAAGAAAGATCAAACCATAAAATAAAGAAACAAAAGCAATAAAATATTTTTGGTCTTTTAGGGGAATTTTATCAAACACTTGGAATGCGGAAAGATGTGTTGGGATTAAACTTCACTAATCCTTAGCCTCATGCAATACCAAGACTACCAATCCAGTTTATGCTTCAATTATTAAAATCAACCCACGAAATTACTGAAGCCCTGATTCCTCAGATGATAAGAGCCTAAATCCACTAATAGACCATAATTCCTTAGGTGGCCTAGATTAATGAATTTGCATTAAGATTAAGGATTACGCGATTACTAATAAACCAAACCCCATTCCATTCCTAGATGCGAGGTTTACTAGGTGAATAATCCCAGATCAAGAATCGATAAAAACGTCCCCATTGCAAATCAAATCTCAAAATCATTTCATGGGTAGCTAAACCACAAAAAGCATTAAGCAAAGGAATTAAACACTAATAGAGAAAGCATAAACATAGATTGATAAATCAAGGCAATTACATAATATTCGGTTAAGCTACATCTAATCCCAACAAAAAAGGATTTAGCTACCCATAGTCAAAGAAACTACAAAAGAGAAAGAGAGAAGAAGAAAACTCCATGACGAATCCTTCAATCTTCTTCTTTTCTTGTGCGCCCTCTCTAGCTCTCTTTATAATGCAGCCGTGGCATTCTTCTTTTAATCCCAAATCAATTATCCATTGGATATGTTTCAATCAAAACCAAATCATGAATTGATCCCCTAATTAATGCTGACATTATCTCCTTGCATATGGTGATTGATATTCTTTAATGACTTCAAATCCTCTAAATTAGCTACCCAATCAATATTTTTATCTTCTATTTTTATGGTAAGTCATTAATATCCAAATCATCAAATCCATCGATTAGGCCTCTTACATTGCTGCTGGACTTTTGTCAATTGTCATTAAATATTTCCATTCCAAATTAAATTGGAGTCATCCAATATCTTGACTTTTCAAGCTCCAACTTAATCCAGGCTCCATCATGGCTCATTTTGAGCATTTTATCTTTAATTTCTGCAAAACAACACCACAACACCACCTTACCTGTTTTAAGGTAAAAACTAACTAAAATCAATTTAAATATGCCTAAACTATATGAAAATGCATGCAAAAATGTACATCAATTATGATGTGAAATCACACTATCACACACTTTTCTCTCTTTCACATAATCACATCAAGTCTGGTGACTGATAAATTGTTAAAGGGAAGAATCAAACATGCGAGTAACAGAGAGTTTTGGCAATTTTCATACAGCTCATTTGAAGAGACACGGTAAATAAAAATTAAAAGTCAGTTGATAGTTTTACTATGCAATAGAAAAAATGGTTGGCCTTTACCATGAGAAATGGCATGTTTTATATGTATGTGAAGTTACTGTGAGAATGCTTAAAATGCCAAAAAGAACATTGGAATTTTATGGCTTCAATATACCAGGAAGTGCTATGAATGCATCAACATGTTTGGCCATGATTGACTTCCTTTCATGCATATCTGTAACTGCTTTCACTTCTCCAAAACTTTCTCCGGATATCTAAATGCAAGCTTTGATTAGTGTCAGCCTTTAATTAAAACGTGTAGCTAAGAAATGCATAGCATGTGGCCACAAAAACTTCAAATAAAAAGAAGCATCAAACAATCAAGAATATTCCATTTTGATTGGTAGTTGATATACCACTTGAGAAACTCCAATGGCCCTATGAGCCTCAATCTGGAAAATAAGTCAAATTTAAAGGTAAAATAAAAATAGTATATGGTCATAGTATTGGAAAATCTCGAAAATAGTTGATAGCCATACTATTGGAAACAGACATAAAAGATGTACATAAAGACATGTTGGTGCTCATACACAAAAATGTTGATAGTGCCTATCATATATCCAGAATATGTGAATTAGAGAAGTATAATTTGTTTTTAAAATTTGATAGATTCTTGTTATGAAAAATGGAATGTATTAAATATTGCATTGAGAAGGAATAAAACAACAACAAAAATATTAAAAACTTGCTTGTCAAAGATCTAACATGAATCCAAAAAAAAAAAAAAAGGTATTTGACAAAAGCTAACCAAAATGGAAACAAATTCCAATTAGCACTCACTGAATAACTTAGGGCCTCTATTGTTTTGTTTCCGGTTTCCTGTTTTCAGAAATAATTATAATTACAAACTGCCACCTTGTTTTCATTCTGTTGCTGTGTTTTCAGAAATTTGTACAGGAAACAGTGAAAACAGAAAAAAGAAAGTTGTTTTTAGTGTTCCCGTACAAGGTGACAGTTTTGTAATTATTTCTAAAAAAGAAAATAAAAACAGGAAATCCGAAACAAAACAAATAGGTCTTAAGTTATTCAGTGAGTGCTAATTGGAATTTGTTTCCATTTTGGTTAGATTTTGTCAAATACTTTTTTTTTTTTGGATTCACTAAACAGACACGGAAAATTTGACATCATACGCGACACTGCTACAGTAGCGCTACTGTAGCAGCACTTTTTTTTTTAATTTTGACTTTTTAAAAAAATAAAAAATTTATTTCTAAAAAAACACGTTCACCAAATAATGAACTGAATTCACCAGATATTTATACCTGATTCACCATATATTTGCACATACTTAACCAAAATTTATTTCTCAAAAAAACTCATTCACCAGATAATGAACTGAATTCACCAGATATTTATACCTGATTCACCAGATATTTGCAAATATTTAACCAAAAAAATTATTTCTCAAAAAAACTCATTCACCAGATAATGAATTGAATTCACCAGATATTTGTACCCGATTCACCAGATATTTACACATACTTAACCAACAAAATTTATTTAAAAAAAAAACACATTCACCAGATAATGAACTGAATTCACCAGATATTTATACCTGATTCACCATATATTTGCACATATTTAACCACAATTTATTTCTAAAAAAAACTATTCACCAGATAATAAACCTATTCACCGGATAATGAACTAAATTCACCAGATATTTGTACCCGATTCACCAGATATTTACGCATACTTAACCAACAAAATTTATTTATAAAAAAAAAACACATTCACCAGATAATGAACTGAATTCACCAGATATTTATACCTGATTCACCATATATTTACACATACTTAAACCACAATTTTTTTCTCAAAAAAACATATTCACCAGATAATGAACCGAATTCACCAGATATTTATACCGGATTCACCATATATTTGCACATACTTAATCAAAAAAATTATTTCTCAAAAAAATCCATTCACCAGATAATGAACTTAATTCACCAGATATTTGTACCCGATTCACCAGATATTGACACATACTTAATCAAAAAAATTATTTATAAAAAAAAATTAAATTTAAAAAAAAATTGCTACAGTGTCATACTGTTCATACGATGTAACCGTATGATGTCCCAAAATGTGTGTCTGTTTAGCATTTTTTGTTGTTGTTTTATTCCTTCTCAATACAATATTTAGTATATTCTATTCTTCATAACATGAATTTACTAAAACAACGTGACAGTTTTATAATTATTTTTAAAAACAGGATTGGAAACAAAACAAACAGAAATTTAATAAACCATGTACCCTTCGTTAGTTACACACAAAATTTCAAATGAAATCATATGGTGTTGAGATAGCTTATCAGACTGCCTGCAAGAAAACTCACAATGACGAAGCTATGTGGTGGTAAAGTGACTGCACTCTTTCCAAAAAAACTACATATGAGGTCCCAGCCATTAATAGATTTACATCACAATTTCTGCATCAAATTCTGAAAATGCACCATTGCCATGATTAGGACATTCTATTTTCAAATGGATACTTATTTGTATTAAATTAAAATAGATCAACAATGAAATCTCTAGGAACCATCGACATCACGCCGCCACGGACTTCATGTTTTCCATCGTGGATCTCCGCCACCAATCGCGTTGTTTTCTTCCACAGCCCCTTCCAAGTTGCGTCGTTCTAAATCCGCAGCAAGGAACCAACTCCCCCACGATCTTCATTTTTTCCGGCGTCGATCTCCGCCATCAGCCGCTCACAGCCAGAAGTCGCGCCGTTCAACATCCGCAGCCCCTACCGCCGGCATGCCACGTGAAAAGCAACGATATGGAGGCCCCAGTTTGTAATCCCTCCTCTCGTTGAGTTTCCCACGTTACGTTACTCCAAAGTATCAGACACATTGTTATCTAAAATAGCACTAAATAACCAACTTAATTACCATTTTTGTTGAATCTTGTTAGGCTTAGTCTGTTTTTTCTGTTAGTCTATTAGTTTTTGCTTGGTTTAGTTAGTTAGTTAGTTTCTTATTGTTTTGTACTTGTTATATAAGAGCTTAGCCTCTCATTTCAATAACAAAGAAGTTTATTCATTTCATTAAGAGTTGATCGAAGCTTAACATTTTGGCATCAAAAGTGTTAGCAACAATGGCGAATGAAGGAAACTTTGTGCAACCTGCAATTCCTCGCTTCGATGGTCATTATGATCATTGGAGCATGCTAATGGAGAATTTCTTGCGTTCCAAGGAGTATTGGAGTCTAGTTGAGACAGGTATCACAGAAACAGCAAAGGGGCAAGTGATGAATGAGGCACAACAGAGGAGGTTTGATGAGTTAAAATTGAAAGATCTCAAGGTGAAGAATTATTTGTCTCAGGCGATTGACAGAACATTCTTGGAAACAATCTTGGAGAAGAACACCTCCAAGGAGATCTGGGACTCGATGAAAAGGAAGTATGAAGGCAATGCCGGGGTAAAAAGATCCATTCTTCAAGCTTTGAGGAAGGATTTTGAGGTTCTTGAAATGAAAACTGGAGAAACCATCACCGATTACTTCTCTAGAGTGATGTGTGTGGCAAACAAGATGAGGAGTCATGGTGAACAGATGAGAGATGGCACCATAGTTGAGAAGATCCTTAGATCCTTAGCTGACAAATTCAACTACATTGTTTGTTCAATTGAAGAATCTAAGGACACTGATGTGCTATCTGTTGACGAGCTGCAGAGTTCTTTAATAGTTCATGAACAGAAGTTTCACAAGAATAATGGAGAAGAGCAGACCTAGAAGATTAGCTCTGAAGAATGGGGTGATCTTGGAGGCAGAGGAAGGGGTGGCTATAGAGGAAGAGGTAGAGGCCGAGGGAGGCAAAGTAGAGCAACAATTGAGTGCTTCAAATGTCACAAGGTAGGGCATTACAAATATGAATGCCCTGAGTGGGATAAGGAGGTGAATTATGCAGAGTTCAACGAGGAGGAAGAGATGTTGTTGATGGCCTATGATGAGAAATGTGATGCACAGCAAGGAGATGCTTGGTTCTTGGACTCTGGCTGCTCAAACCACATGTGTGGGAAGAATGCCTGGTTCTGTGAATTAGATGAAAGTTTCAAACAACAAGTGAGGCTAGGAAACAACACCAGAATGGATGTGGATTTGGAAAAGGAAATGTGAAGTGAGCATAAATGGAGTTAAACATGTGATCCGTGATGTGTTCTTTGTGCCTCGAACTCAAGAATAACCTTTTCGTATTGGACAATTACAAGAAAGAGGCTTGACAGTTATGTTTCAAGCGAGAAAATGCAAGGTGTACCATTCTCGAGAAGGGGTTGATTTTGCAAACTATTATGACAAATAACCGAATGTTCATTCTCGTATGCTTGAGCCCCTGCCAAGAAAAATACATGTTTCCATACCAAAGGCACAAGATCTCACTCACTTGTGGCATAGTAGATATGGTCATCCGAGTCTTAAAGGTTTGAAAACCTTGCACAAAGAAAGGAATGGTTACGAGACTTCCTCGATTGACAAAGATCGAAATTGTATGTTCTGACTGTATGAAAGGAAAGCAGCATAGAGATCCAATACCAAAGAAGAGCAAGTGGAGAGCATCACAGAAATTGGAGCTTGTGCATGCAGATATTTGTGGTCCCATCACTCCAGCTTCTAACAGTCAAAAGAGGTATTTTCTATGCTTTATAGATGATTTTTCAAGAAAATCATGGATTTACTTCTTAGTAGAAAAGTCAGAAGCCTTTCATTACTTTAAATGTTTCAAGAATCTAGTGGAAAAAGAAACAGGATTGCCTATCAAATGTTTTAGAACAGATAGAGGTGGAGAATTTACTTCTAAAGAATTCAATGAGTTCTGTCAAAGGAATAGAATTAAGAGGCAATTAACCACAGCTTACACTCCCCAACAAAATGGGGTAGCTGAGAGGAAAAATAGAACTGTTATGAACATGGTTAGGTCACTGCTTTCAGAAAAGAAAATTCCCAAATGTTTCTGGCCTGAAGCAGTGAATTGGACTGCAAATGTTTTGAACAGATCACCAACCTTGGCTGTTGTTGTGATTCGCCGGCAAGTGTACCGGGTCGTCGCAAGTAATAAAATAAACACGGTAAGTAATTATCGAGGTCGAACTCAGGGATTGGGCGACCAATTCGACTAATCCGCGGGAAATCCGATACGTTTGGTCAAGTTACAGAAGGTGGTTGAGAGAGAGAGAGATTAATATCAAAAATTCAATTAACGAATCTAATAAAACTAAACTATTAAAGTCTGAAATTAAAATGTCCAAGGTCACAAATCCACCTACCCAACATGCATACCCAAGTGATGATGAATTCCTCCCTAAGTTCAATTACAATGTCAACCGGGACCCCTAAATTCTCCTAAATCCACTCTCGTGCTCATTAGGACGTATTCGACGATTGGATTAATTACTTACTAGGTCTCATAATCCTAATATCGAATTTGGTTAATTCTTGTTCCCTATATGGTTGCACTAATATCCTACTCACTGCCGTGCAATATTCAATTAGCGATCCCGATTCAAGTTCTAAAACGCGAATCGCCGTTCGGCCTCAAACACGTTTAACTGATTAATCACGCAATACATATGATCAAGCATTCAAATCAGAATCGGAAAACATCAATTAAAAGAAGGGGTGAAAGACATACATCACATGAACACTACACTGCCATGGGTGGCTTCATTGATCCCTCGGACGAGGGGATTAGTTCCTCATGATCATAGACAAACAATCGGAACTCATCCTAAGACTAAGAATAAGAGAAGAGAAGGGGAGACGCAGCTCCAGAATAAGGATTCTAAAAGATCTACAATCAGTTCTGATCCAAAAAGTCCTCCAATTCTGTTCTGCAGTGCCTTATTTATAGGGAGTCCACGCGTCACGGCCGTGATGGTCATCACGGCCAGGTCGTGACGGCTTCTGTTTCTGGCGCACTTCTGGAATTTAAACCCTCGCGACGCGAAGGATGTCTCGCGACGCGAGCCTTCTTTTCACGGCCCGTGATGTGAATCACGGCTAGGCCGTGATGGTCTCTGTCTTCCCGGGTCTTCAAACTCTCGCGAGGCGAGCTTCCTCTCGCGGGGCGAGAATCTCCAGAATGGCAATCTCCACGATTTCTTGACTTTCCTTAATTCTCAGAGCTTCACTTATTGACCTGAAAACAACAAAAGCAACCACAAGCGTAATTCTATCCAAAATAAACTAAAAACTACACAAAATACACCAAACGAGTCAAAGACTAACTTTGGAACGAAACAAGGCGAATTTGGGCCAAAACGAGATTGAACTCGACTAATTAGCACGTAAACCACCGTCTTACTAGTTATAAAACTAGATAAGCCAGAGGCTTATCAAACACCCCAAACTTAAACCTTGCTTGTCCCCAAGCAAGCTAAAACTCAAAAACGACTCAAGACTTGGCAAGCTTAAAGGAATCAATCGATTTCGCACAAATTTAATGCAATCAAAACAGTTTTTTTCCAATGATCTCCCCCCTACATCAATATAATCCCCACATTCATTTACTTTAAACCATTGAGAACTTCATCATTCATGCAATCATTAGTCTAAGTTGAGGATCAGGGTCACACACAAAAGGAAGATCACCAATTTCAAACAACTGCCTTCCTCACAAGGGTATGTAAAATTTCACTCATTCGCTCAAGTTCGTCTAGGCTTTCAACTTTTTCACTCAATTTCACTTATCAAGAGCACTTCCCATGAATTTGATTTTCATCTCAAAAGTAGTTCCCACGAAAACATGCATGCAACATCAGAAGGTCTTTTAAAGGTTGTAATGGGGCCTGGCTCAAGGTAGGATATTCAAGGATATTTAGGCTTAAGTCCCTAGGAACTAAGAGAGCATGAGCATTTTGACACTTTTTCCACTCAAATTCCTTTTTCCATTTTTCATTTGGGCTCGGGTGACTACATCCTTTTCCTTGCTAATCTTTTTGTTTTGCCCCTTTTCTTTTGGCAATTTTTTTTTTTTTGTTTTCTTCTTTTCTTTTCTTTTCTTTTTGCCTTGGGTCAACCTTTATTTTCTTTTTCTCATCCCAATATGACATATCACCTCGTAGCCACCCCAAACTTAGCTTCTCACAACTCTTTTCTCATTAAGCTTCCATGCTCTCCTAATCCTAAGATTGGGTTAACATGGTTTTTCAGATTTTGGCTCGTAATGTAGGGTCATCAAGAAACAATAGGTCAATTGGGCTCAATTTGGCTAACTAGGGAACATGCATTAGGGATGGTCCTTTTTAGGCCAAGTGGGTATTCAAAGAAAATTGCCTAAATCATTTGATGCAACACATAAACATGCAAACCATATAGAGATTCAAGCAAATTCGGGAAAGTGCAACTTAACAGTGATTCACACATTCAAAAACAGAGTTGGAGGCTCAAATTCCTCACCTGGACATTTTGCAAATTGTTTGACCGAGATACGATTCCTAGTGTGTGCACCCCCCTCACCCCAAACTTATCATAAATCAAGTAATCACAATAAAATTCTCAAAGTTCAGTTTTCAATTTTTTAAGTGGGGATAAACTTTTCTATTTTCAGAACCTAGGGGGAAATCATCGATGGTCAAAATAATACATGCAATCAATCTATGCTAAATTTAATCAAAATCCAACAAGCTTGCCGACACACTATTCATACATAAACTCTTGATCTTCTCAAATTATTCAAGAATGACAAACAAAAACAAAAACAATAACAAAACAAAACAAAAGTTAGGAAAAGAGAGGGATACCTAGCTTGGGTTGCCCCCCAAGTAGCGCTTGTTTAACGTCCCGAGCCTGACTTATTAAGAAGCATCCACCTAGATCCCATAGCCTGTGGTACAAGGGCCAAGAGACGCTCATCATATCAAATCCTCCACCCGGATCCCATGGTTTGTGAAGTGGCTTTTGTAGGAGCAATACGACTCCATCCATACTTCCACCAAGCCTGAGTGTGAAAACTCCATTGACCTCCGTACTGATGAACTCACTTCCTCTCGGGCCAAATGGTGTCTTCACGAGGAAGTGTGCCAGACAAGTGGGAGGGTCTATCTTACTGGTGTCCACACATGCATGCAAGCCAACATATTTATTTAACGCATCAAAATCAGGTTGCTTGGCAAGCATGGTGAAGTCCTCTACCACTTTATCTTCATTTTGCTCTCTACCCCCTTGCTCCTGTTCCTTGTCCCTTGCCAATTCCTCTTCCTCAGGGTGCTTTTCCTCAACATGTGGTTGTTCCGGGGCCATATCACTCGTCAATTCCTCTTCCTTAGGTAGCTCTTCCTCAACATGTGGTAGTTCTTCCTCAACTTTCTGAGAAATAGTTGCATCCCAGTCAGATTCCCACACCCTATCGCTTCTAGTTGTTGTGGCATCGCATTGGTTCTTAGGGTGGTTCTCGGTATCACCTGGGAAAATCTCTGGGGGACACTCATTTAGTTGCTTTGTGAGCTGGGCAATCTGCATCTCTAGATTCTGAAGTGTCATCCCTGTATGAATTGCCAACTTGTCAATGGCTGCGTTTGTATTGATTGACACTTTCTCAAGTGTCGCACTCAACTTCTCAAAAGCCAACTCCCAAGGTTGTCTTCCACCATTCTGTTGAGGTTGTTGTTGCCAATTTTGTTGAGGTTGTGGTTGCCAGGCTAGACCATCGTCAGCATTACTCCAAGCGAAATCCGGATGGTCTCTACTCATATCACCCCAATACTGATTCTGACTCTGATAGTTGTTCTGGGGCACGCTGTCATTATGCCATGGTTCCACATATACTTGAGGGAAGTAGAACGGACAACTCCAAGTGTCATGGTTCCCATTACATTATTCGCAACCCGGAAGCATTCCTTCGTGTACCTCGCATACAAAACAAGGCAAGACCAAGTGGAATCAAAGAAGTAGAGAGAGATAGTAGAAAATAAAAAGAAAATAATAAAAATAAAAATAAGAACAAAAATAACTTAACCAAATAATCAAACTTCCCTAAAATTAGGAAAATTGGTTGTGCCAATCCCCGGCAACGGCGCCAAAAACTTGTTGTGATTCGCCGGCAAGTGTACCGGGTCGTCGCAAGTAATAAAAGAAACACGGTAAGTAATTACCGAGGTCGAACTCAGGGATTGGGCGACCAATTCGACTAATCCGCGGGAAATCCGATACGTTTGGTCAAGTTACAGAAGGTGGTTGAGAGAGAGAGAGATTAATATCAAAAATTCAATTAACGAATCTAATAAAACTAAACTATTAAAGTCTGAAATTAAAATGTCCAAGGTCACAAATCCACCTACCCAACATGCATACCCAAGTGATGATGAATTCCTCCCTAAGTTCAATTACAATGTCAACCGGGACCCCTAAATTCTCCTAAATCCACCCTCGTGCTCATTACGACGTATTCGACGATTGGATTAATTACTTACTAGGTCTCATAATCCTAATATCTAATTTGGTTAATTCTTGTTCCCTATATGGTTGCACTAATATCCTACTCACTGCCGTGCAATATTCAATTAGCGATCCCGATTCAAGTTCTAAAACGCGAATCGCCGTTCGGCCTCAAACACGTTTAACTGATTAATCACGCAATACATATGATCAAGCATTCAAATCAGAATCGGAAAACATCAATTAAAAGAAGGGGAGAAAGACATACATCACATGAACACTACACTTCCATGGGTGGCTTCATTGATCCCTCGGACGAGGGGATTAGTTCCTCATGCTCATAGACAAACAATCGGAACTCATCCTAAGACTAAGAATAAGAGAAGAGAAGGGGAGACGCAGCTCCAGAATAAGGATTCTAAAAGATCTACAATCAGTTCTGATCCAAAAAGCCCTCCATTTCTGTTCCGCAGTGCCTTATTTATAGGGTGGCCACGCGTCACGGCCGTGATGGTCATCACGGCCTGGCCGTGACGGCTTCTGTTTCTGGCGCACTTCTGGAATTTAAACCCTCGCGACGCGAAGGATGTCTCGCGACGCGAGCCTTTTTTTCACGGCCCGTGATGTGAATCACGGCTAGGACGTGATGGTCTCTGTCTTCCCGGGTCTTCAAACTCTTGCGAGGCGAGCTTCCTCTCGCGGGGCGAGAATCTCCAGAATGGCAATCTCCACGATTTCTTGACTTTCCTTAATTCTCAGAGCTTCACTTATTGACCTGAAAACAACAAAAGCAACCACAAGCGTAATTCTATCCAAAATAACCTAAAAACTACACAAAATACACCAAACGAGTCAAAGACTAACTTTGGAACGAAACAAGGCGAATTTGGGTGAAAACGAGATTGAACTCGACTAATTAGCACGTAAACCACCGTCTTACTAGTTATAAAACTAGATAAGCCAGAGGCTTATCAGCTGTCAAGCATTAGACTCCAGAAGAGGGATGTAGTGGCAGAAAACCAGCAGTTGACCATTTCATGGTCTTTGGATGTTTGGCACATGTTCATGTTCCAAATGCCAAAAGAACCAAACTAGAGAACAAGAGTTGCAAATGTGTGCTTCTTGGCATGAGTGATGAATCAAAAGGATACAGGTTATATGATCCAATTACAAAAAGGATCATTGTAAGTAGAGATGTGATTTTTGAAGAAGAAACAACATGGAACTGGGAGATCAACTACAAAGAAGACTTGATAGTAGATATGGATTTTGGTGAATCAGAAACAGAAGGATGAACCGATGCTGACAGTAACTCAAATGAAGAAGCAGATGAGCCTGAGTTGCCTCTTAATACATCAACTGAAGCTGATAGTAACAGAGAAAGAAGAGATAGGCATCCCCCTGGATGGATGAGTGACTATGTCACAGGTGGAGAAATCACAGAAGAAGATGAAGATGCAGTGAACATGGCTTAGGTAGATTCAGCAGATCCTGAGACATTTGAAGCAGCAGTAAAAAGTGATAAGTGGAGGATAGCCATGGATGCAGAAATCAGTTCCATCATCAAGAATGGAACTTGGGAACTCACTAATCTTCCAAATAATGCAAAGAAGATATGATTAAAATGGATCTACAAGACTAAGTTGAATGAACTTGGTCGTGTGGATAAATATAAAGCTAGATTGGTGGCAAAGGGGTATTCTCAGCAGTATGGAGTGGATTACACTGAAGTATTTGCACCAGTGAGCAGAATGGACACAGTCGGGATGATAATTGCAGTTGCTGCACACAGGTTGGAAAGTGTATCAATTGGATGTCAAATCTGCCTTCCAATATGGAAAACTGAATGATGATGTATATGTTGAACAACCAAAGGGTTATGTGAAGCAGGGCAGTGAGCAAAAGGTCTACAAGTTGCACAAGGCCTTATATGACCTCAAACAAGCTCCAAGAGCTTGGTTTAGCCGCCTAGAGTCTTATTTCATCAGTAAAGGTTTCCAAAGGAGTAAGAATGAACAAACTCTGTTCTTAAAGCACAGTAAGGAGGGAAATGTTCTTATTGTTAGTGTTTATATGGATGATCTCATTTACACCAGCAATGATGAATGCTTAATGAATTCTTTCAGAAGTTCCATGCAACGGGAGTTTGAAATGACAGATTTAGGAGAGATGAGATTCTTTCTTGGCATTGAAGTTTTACAGAATGAGCATGGAATATACATATATCAAAAGAAATATGCTATGGAAGTCTTGCGCAGATTTGGCATGATAGAAAGCAACTCAGTGGGAATTCCTATAGTTCCAGGACAAAAATTGCACAAATATGAAGATGGAGAAAAGATAAATAAGACTTACTATAAGCAAATATTAGGAAGTCTCATCTACATCACTGCCACTAGACCAGATATGATGTTTGTTGTTAGCCTAATCAGCAGATACATGTGTAAGCCAACACAGTTACACTTTCAAGCTGTCAAAAAGGTTCTAAGGTACTTGCAAGGAACTGTGAATTTTGGGATTTTCTACAAGAAGGGAGGGAATAAAGAGTTGTTGACCTACACAGACAGTGATTATGCAGGTGACTTGGAGGATAGAAAGAGTACATCCAGATATGTTTTTCTGATAAGTGGTGGAGCACTAGCCTGGAATTCTAAAAAACAGTCTATTGTCACTCTTTCCACCACTGAAGCAGAATTTATAGCAGTTGCAGCATGTGCTTGTCAGGCTATTTGGATGAGGAGAATCCTACAGGAATTAGGCCATGTACAGGAAGGATGTACTACTCTCATGTGTGACAACAGCTCTGCCATAAAATTGTCCAGAAATCCAATCATGCATGGAAGAAGTAAGCACATTGATGTGCAGTTTCACTTCCTTAGAGATCTTACAAAAGAAGGAACTATTGAAATGGTTCATTGTGGAACAAAAGATCAGATTGCTGACTTGATGACCAAGCCACTGAAGCTAGACCTGTTTGTCAAACTTCGAGGGCTACTTGGTGTGTGTGAAATTCCCAAGATAAACTAGTTGCATCTCTTTCTTATATGCAATAGTTTAAGGGAGGGTTTGTTGAGTCTTGTTAGGCTTAGTCTGTTTTTTTTGTTTTTTCTGTTAGTCTGTTAGTTTTTGCTTGGTTTAGTTAGTTAGTTAGTTTCTTATTGTTTTGTACTTGCTATATAAGAGCTTAGCCTCTCATTTCAATAACAAAGAAGTTTATTCATTTCATTAAGAGTTGATCCAAGCTTAACAATTTTGCCCATATTTAAATAAACCAAGATAAGATAAACATACCAAAATACCCTAGATCACCCAATGATTTTACGTTACTGCCCCAACCACCACTTTTCTTTTATAGCAAATCAATAACTTTGCCATTCTCAAGTGATTTTATAAATATACCCCAATCACTTCCTTTCTTTTAATCCTTCCTTTTAATTTTAATAATAAATTCCTTTTAATGATTAAAATATTTGAAAATAGCCATTAAAGTTTTATTGTGAATTTTTTTTTTCAAATCAAAATTATAAGTTAACACCGGTCATTTCTTATCTCATTAGATTAGTATCGTACTTCTTGAACATTTAACAGTAAATACACATTTTCAAAGTAATTATACCTATTCAATCCGATTATAATAAAGTCAATAATTATTAAATAAAAAATGTTATATCTTGAAAACCATGATTATAAAAAATACATTTTTTTATAAAGGATTGTCTATTATTATTATTATTATTATTATTATAATAATAATAATAATAATAATAATAATAATAATAATAATAATAAATCTCGTCAACATAAATAAAATAATAATAATATTATAATTATTTTTCTTAATAAAATTCATATATGCATATTATATTTTCGAAAAATGTTACAAAGCAATTTATATCCCATGCCTGGGTAAATAATTAGATCGTGTGAAACTTGCACCAGATATATTAAATTTACACCTAATAATTTGGACCATTTTAAATTTGCACACTTTAATTAGTGGATTAATTTAAAAATTATTGTGATATGATATTATATGAAAATTTGTAATTTATAGATTTGTCTGGTAATTTCATATGATTTGGTTTTGTTCATATTTCAAATTCAAAATTTCAATTTCTAATTGATAGATTAGTTGTCTACTTAGAAAGGGAAAATGGTTTTGGGAAAAAAATTCATTGTAATTGCATCATTGATGTGAATTAAATGGTTGCTTTAATTGTAAAAGATTCTTCCTAATTAGAAGCTAGACATAAAAACCTTCCATAATTATGCAGAAAAATCGTGAGATGTAAAAATGTTTTCAACGAAATAATGCAATAAATATGAAATGCGAGAAGATGATATTTGGAAGAGCATATTTTGAGTTTGATTCATAAATGTATATAGTGTAGATTTTTCCTAATTAGAAGCTAGACATAAAAATCTTCCATAATTATATAGAAAAATCGTGAGATGCATAAATGTTTCTACTAAATAATGCAATAAATGTGAAATGAATGAGAAAATGACATTTGGAAGAGCATTTATTGAGTTTGATTCGTAAATGTACATAGTATAGATAGATAGTATAGATTCGTAAATGTATATGCTATAGATTCTTCCTAATCAGAAGCTAGACATAAAAACCTTTCAAAATTATGTAGAAAAATCGTGAGGTTCATAAATACTTTCAACGAAATAATACAATAAATGTGAAATGCATGAGAAGATGATATTTGGAAGAACATATTTTGAGTTCGATTCATAAATGTATATAGTATAGATTTTTCCTAATTAGAAGCTAGACATAAAAATATTCCATAATTATACAGAAAAATCGTGAGGTGCATAAATGCTTTCTACGAAATAATACAATAAATGTGAAATACGTCGACATTTGGAATAACATTTATTGAGTTTGATTCGTAAATGTACATAATATAGATACCACCGAAAAAAGTTAGGAATTCACCCAAAAAAAAATTTGGGGTCAAATTATAACACCAATTAGTCATTCATAATTTTAATATTAGTTCTGGGCCAGGAAACCACCCCCGCCCAACACCACGTGAGGCCTACTGGGTGCTCTCAACTTCTGTTAGGAATCCAACAGACCATTAGACGCATGACGGAACAGGCAAACATGAGTACATGACACATATACAGTTATACCTTTGGGAAACCACTTGTATCAACAATAAATCTTGTACTCTCACATGTTTATTGGACACAACCAACCAAAATTCAAATATAACTTTAAAATGATTTTAGTAAGGTCAATATTGTCTTTATAAATATTATTTCAGTGACTAACAAGAATTTGATTGGTTGTGTCCGATAGATACTATATCCATGAAAAACCTTCTCCTCATATCACATCTTTAGAAAAATCATTCATCATGTATCTTGAAGCCTAACCTATACAAGTGATTCTCTACATGTCCTCACATGGTGACTCATAGGGATGACTCTATAAATAATATAATAAGGCTAAAGGTAAGATATCTTCTTTGGCGTATGCACACACTACTTTTTCAACCGTTACGGATGTCTTTGCAGGTATCGCCTTCGCTCGTTGTCGGAAAAGGGTCATTGCCTTACTATCAACAGGAGGTGCCAAGTGCTTTAGGGCAGATTAATATCTAATAGACTTATACTTTTGTTTTACAAATAAATACTCAAACAATCATATGTCAAAGTTAATGATTGATTAATGTCTTCCATAAAGTAAGGACTTTAAATTTTCAATCCTAATTATTAATAAATAGCATGACTTAATATAGAATTCCTTTTGTCTCACATTTTTTTTTTGACAAGCCAAAAGTATATTGATAAGGGTAAAATGATACTCCAACCCATATACAACGAACCAAACAAAACAAAGAAGAGAGGACAAATGTAAGTGGAATGCTAGAAAACATCATCTCAGCATTGATATTACAAAGGAGCCAAATGCCAATGTTTATTCTTATCTTTTGTGGAATGATGCTTTTCCTTTTCTTTTCTTGTTTTTTTTCTTCCATTGATCTGATTGCTCGTTGCTTTTCTATTTCTTGTTTGGTCATCCGATTGCTTTTCCTTCCAAAGCCAAGATGGATATCACAAAGGCCACTTGTTTCTTTTTGGACCATAACTACAACGTCACTTGAAATTAATGGGCCTGCTCATTTATATGTGGACAAAC
Source organism: Sophora flavescens (assembly GCA_030762895.1). Classification (NCBI taxonomy): domain Eukaryota; kingdom Viridiplantae; phylum Streptophyta; class Magnoliopsida; order Fabales; family Fabaceae; genus Sophora; species Sophora flavescens. The sequence goes on along the minus strand of CM061064.1, from coordinate 217,265,585 downwards.
GCCCATAATCCCTGCTTTTTCCTATTCCAGAATCAATCCAAGGCTTACAATTTGCACACACTTTTATCTTTTATTTACAGTTAAAGAAGCATACAGGGGGTGTATATATAGCTTGACAGTCATAATCATTACCAAAGAAACTTACATTATTAGCCTAAAATATACACATAAAGAGGACAGAGGATATAGAAAAGCAGAATACACAAAGAGAGAAGGAAGGAATGTTTTAATGAGAACGAATATAGTGAGATGAAGACTGGTATGAAAATTTGGCTTATTGGCCCCCATTATTATTTATAAAAGGAAACGAAAAGGAAAACTATAATGGAAGTAGCTTCATAAGGGAAATGAGCTGTGGAATAAATAATGCATTAATGGAACGTGGATGGGAAAGACACTGGCATTTCTCTTTGATGGAAATATGGTTTAGGAATGGGGTAGGTGATTCACAAACCAAAGAATATAGTCCTAATTGTCATTGCCAAATGCCAAGGGTGTTTATGATGAGCAGCTTGCCATTCCTATACCTTGTCATCAATTCCCATGTGTGAACACCCATTTTGGTCCGTCTTCATTTTATTATCATGATTTTTTATATTTCAGGGAGACTAGAAAATAATGATAAAGAAAGAAGAAAAAGAAAATAATGAAAGGAGGAGGTTCATATCTAATTTGCTGTTGGACGGGGAGCTTCCGTCCATCGCATTGAATATGCTGTTGGACGGGGAGCTCTCGTCCATCGCATTGCATATTCTATTGGACGGGGAGGTCCCGTCCACTACATTGCATTTGCTGTTGGACGGGGTCTCATCCATTACATTGCATTTGCTGTTGGACGGCGATGTCCCGTCCATTGCATTGCATTTTCTATTGGACGGGGAGGTCCCGTCCATTACATTGCATTTGCTGTTGGATGGGGAGCTCCCGTCCATTGCATTGCATTTTCTATTGGACGGGGAGGTCTCGTCCATTACATTGCATTTCTTGTTGGAAGGCGAGGTCCAGTATATTCCATTGCATTTTTAACCTGTTGTTGGACGAGTAGGTCTTCTATTGCATTTTTAATTTTCTGTTGGACGAGGAGGTTTCATCCATTGCATATCTAAGTTTTTGTTGGACGAGTAGGTCTTCCATTACATTTTTAATTTTCTGTTGGACTAGGAGGTTCCGTCCATTGCATATCTAATTTTCTGTTGGACGAAGATGTCCGTCCAGTGCATACCTAATTTTACATATCTAAGTTTCTGTTGGACGAACAGGTTCCGTCCACTGCAATTTTATTTTCAGGCTGGAGGCTAAAGAATAAAGAAAGAAGAAGAATAAGATAATGAAGAAAGGACGAAGAAAAGAAGGAGAAAAGGACAATCAGCGAAAAGAAGAAAGGAGATTGAGTTACTTCTCCTAACCCTAAAAAACCCTATTTTACATATCAGACAAGACCTATTTTCCTCCTCCCGCTCTCCAACCGCCCTTGTGCCTCCTCTACCCATTGGTCCTTTTTCGTCCTCATCTCCTCCCTCATTTTAACCGAGCAGCCCCACTCCTAATCCTAAAAAACCTATCTTACACATCAGACAAAACCCCCACCTCCTTCTCTCTTCAAACATACAACCTTCACATCAAATCACCTCCTTTCCGCTGCTCGCGTCGCCCCCGTCTGGACACACATTAGTTCTGCTCAGAACCACCCAAGCCCCGGATTTCGTGAAGACCAACCTTGAAGCCGTTGGGTAAGAAGAAGCATGAAGCCCTCTCCTCCATCTATAAAAAGGGAGGAGAGATACAAAGAAAAAAAGAAAGAAAGGGGAGCAGAGAGAAGGGGAGACGGAGACAAAGGGAGAGAGAGATTTTTATCTGATATTTTCTTTGCGAAGAAAAGAGATTGGGGATTTGAGTTTTTTTTCTCTTCTCTGTCATTAAAGTGGTTCCAAATTTTCAGAAGAAGGAAGAGTTAAAAGAGTCAGTGAAATTGAAATGTAAGGGTTTTGGTCTTGAAATTTTACCACTGGGAGAAAACAAAATCATTGTTATTCTGCTCTCATTTGGTAATCCTTGTTCTCTTTGTTGATATTATTCATAAGTTTCTCTTGACATTCTTATTTTTGTATCTCTGTTTACTGAATAAGCTATTAAAAAGTTTCATTTCTACGTTTCATTTCTGTTCTATTTCCAAGAGGTAAAATTATTTATTTTACATAAAAATAGAAGATGATCACTTAATTAAAACAATCTTATTTCTTGGGCTGCCCTATGACAAGTGTCATGTTCAACCCTTTAGATTTTGAGGTTGTCCTGTGGACTTACGTGCCATGTTCAACTTCATTTAGGTTAAATAAAAAATTTCCCAACTAAAATGATTTATTTTTTTCCTTTTAATAAAAAATTTCACAACTAAAGATGTTTTTTTTAAAAACGATTTTCGGGGTAAAACAAATATTTTCAAAGTTATTAATAATTTACACAATTAATTTTGGGTAACCATTTTTATGGATGTTCTAGGGTGCCGTAGGGTTAAGTCTCCAAGCCTTCCCTAGACGTAATCGACTCCCGAACCCAAAGCTTTTTCTTAAAGGGTTTTCCAACTTTCCCGAAATTAAATAAAGTTGGTAGCGACTCCATGTTTTCTCTCTAAAAGGAAAAACAAGTAAGTTTTTCTTTTCTGTCGCGACTGATGGCAACTCCACTGGGGAGCTTTTAAGAGAGTCAAGCCCATAAAAATTGGTTTTGTAAATTTTTAGTAACTTGTAGCTTATTTGTTTTACCTTTTATTGCTATATATTGCTGTTTTTTTTTTTCCTTACAATAATTACATGAAAAAACTAAAAAATGTTTTTTACTTTTAGTTATGTTTGTTTGGATTATCCTTTTTTTGGGTTTCCCTTTTATTTAAATGAGAAAAATTAGTTGTACATACTTTTTAACATGTTATTCTTGTATATGTTTCACTAACAATGTTTTTGTTTCCTCCTCCTTTCTTTTCTTCTTTCCTAGATTTTAACAATAGGGTGGAGGGCTTATAACCATTTTTATATACCTATGTGTTTGTGTTTGCAGGTTTTTCTTGTCTTTTATTTTCTTTTTATTTTTAAGTGTTACAGGTTTGTATGCCTCCTTCACACACATCACTATCACATATTGCACACACTCTTAGCTCTATACCCGAGCTTGCTCAAAAACCCAAGGATTAGGCGGTGCTCCGACATTGTCATTGAAGAGGTCTTGTACCTCCCTGATACTTGTCGGTTCACCACTCAGATTGTACATGAGATCATGGAATAGTCATATTAAGAGGGTTTATCCCTACTTGTGGCTAGATTCATGAATCATATCCTCATGAGGGCAATCTGGGGACCATGACTTTTAGAGGTCTAGACCCATCCCAATTTTCACTAATAGAGCAAACCTAGTGACCGACTTGTTTAGAGTCCTGACTTAGGGTGTGTCCGTCCTTAGGTTTTACCTGGCTTAGGACAAAAGGGGCGTACTTTTCTCTCTATCATCATAAACATAAATTGTCATGCATGTTCATTGTGAATATTAACAAAACTAGGGGCGTCACATTGCCGCCTCAAACCTGAATGACATATTCGAATATTATTGCACATCTAATAGGCGCTATGTCATAATGAAGGTGATGCATTGGCAGCATGCCCATTCGGGTTTTCAACCCTATTGGGTCTCATACAACATGAATCATACAAGATATATTTGCTTCACTATACTCATTTTTTTTAATTTTTTTTCGCTTGTGCCTCTTTGTTGGAAGACTTTGGTATTCACCTTGTAGCAAGAAAATGGAAAAGTTTGGTTCCGAAAAGAATACTAGCAATACGAGCTGTTCCAAGAAAAGTATCAAGATCGATGTGACACTTAATGACTTGAAGAGTTTATGTGAACTCAGCCAGCAAATGTCAGAAAAAGCATGCTCAGACTTTCTCAGCGAGTACGGTAGAATATTGGACCTATTGCGTGTTCCAGTCGAAGCCCCCGCTCTGAGTGCGTTGGCCTAATATTGGAATTCAACTTTGAGGTGTTTTGAATTGCCTGACTTAGACATCACTCCGGCCACAGAAGAGTATGCTTATATGCTAAGACTGCCAATTCAAAAGAAGACCCGCGTGTACATGTATTATGGCCAATATGTAACAGATTGGAAGATAGCAAGTCTATTGGATCTTCAATCAGAACAGATAGAGAAAGCAGAAAAGGGAACCACCAAAGGGTTGAAGAGGTGGTTTTTGGAAGTGTATCTCAACAAGATGGCCCAGCAATAATGATGGGTTACTTTCAACAAAGTACTAGCCCTCATGATATATGGGTTGGTGCTCTTTCCTTTTGTACCAGATCTGATTGATCAGTCAGCCATGGATGTTTTCTATAGGGTCGAAGAATATGGTGTGAACCCGGTCCTTGCTATCTTAGCTGAAACTTTCCTCTCCCTACCGGTTTGTCATCAGAATCAATGTAACATCCCCGGCTGCTCTATGGATTGACGATTGTCCCCACAGACCAACACACGTCTTTTCAGCATGCTTTGTCTTCACTCACACGCTTCCTGGAAAACTTCCCAGGAGGTCACCCATCCCAGAATTGCTCCAAGTCAAGCACGCTTAACTGTGAAGTTCTTAAGTGATGGGCTACCAGAAAGAAGATGCATCTTATTGGTATAGGTAGTACCAACAATTCATATAAGCCATCCTCAACTGTATAGTCCTATACCTACACAGTCTCAGGATCCCTCTCGTTCGGGTGTGTAATCGGTTCGTTCATGTGTCCCTCCGCCTAGAAGCCTGCCAGGAGCCGCTCCTTGTCCGTGCCTTCTTACACCGGCGATCACTCCCTGCCCTCATCGGCACCCGGGTGTTACATGCCCACCAGCTTCCGCTTGGTTCGTCCCCGAACCACACCATACTGGGAGAGGTGCCGCTCTGATACCATTTGTAATATCCCTGACTTCTTTATGGATTGATGACTGTCCCCACAAACCAGCACGGGTCTTTTCAGCGTGCTCTGTCCTCACTCACATGCCTCCTGGGAAGTTTTCCCAGGAAGCGTGTGAGTGAGGACAGAGTACGCTGAAAAGACCCGTGTTGGTTTGTGAGGACAATCATCAATTCATAAAGTAGTCAGGGATATTACAATCAACAAGGGAAACTGCAATGTTGTGCATCAATATTGTATGTTTGGATCATGACTCACTTGTACGCTCGTGATAAAATTGATAGAACAGATGACCCGCTGAAAGGATTCGCTCGCATGAAACTAAAGCCACGTAAGCTATATGAATGGAAACAAGAGTTTGATCAGATCGACCCACGGTCATTTAGTTGGATGTGTCCATGGTACAATGGAGATTCGGTTGTATTCAGCTATGGAAGTTTTTCAAATGTTCCATTGATGGGTCCCAGAGGTTGTGTATCATATTCACCGGCTTTGGTGATGCGTTAGCTCAAGTGGACACAGGATGAACCGCCCGAAGAGCTACTCGATGGGATATTCTTCCTATACCAAGAAAGTGAAGGCATCAAGAGTCAAACAATAGCAGTAAGGTCAGCATGGAACGATGTTCATATAAAAGGACCAGAGGAATTAGGAAGGCGAATCATCACTCACACAAAAAGATATGAAGTATGGAGAGAAGCAAGAAGGGGTTTCCCTCCAAGACTTGCATCCCCTCTCCATAGGGAAAATAATCCTCTTACCGAAGATCAAATGTTGAAAGAGGTCGAAATTTTAAAAGCTCAATTGAGGGTTTTGGATGAGAAGAACCAAGATGCCGAAGTAACTATTGTCACGCTCCGAAGCCAAGTGCAGAAGCTGAGTTTACAGATTGAGCATTTGAAATATGCATGCGCCGATGCCTACGAAGCCCTGAGTCGCGCAAAAAGGGCAAGAAAAGACAAAGAAGTAGAAATCCAAGAGTTTCTGGCAAAGATAGAATATCAAGAGAAGATGCTTGTCAAACTTCAAGGGAATAAAAAAGAGCTCGAGATAAATGTAGGGGTTCATGTTGAAACAATACATATACTAGAAGAGAGAGTTGAATCCCTACAAGAATACTTGGCCCAAATAGAAGTGTACTCTGATCGAGGATGGAACGAAGCAGCCAAGTATCGCGAGCTACTAGCGGAAGCCAACATGAGAGAAAATTGGCTCAGAACCAAGATAAAAGACTCTGAAAGAGTTGAAGCTCAACGTCACGCAGAATGGGTAAAGGGATGGAAATTGGTAGTGAAGGGTGTAATGAATGAAAAGGAAGCATGGAAAAGAAAATACGAGGACATGATGGATAAGCTCCAATATCACACTTCCCAGCTGGTGGAGCGATTTGAAGAGGCACCCATCCACATTCGTATGAACCATTTCCTTCAGCTACCACCAAAGGTGGCCGAGTTCTTCAATCATTTTGGGAAACTCGCCAAAGGGTTCAGGAAAAAGAAGATGGGACTCTTAACATAGTACTTTGTAGACCTCGGAGAAAGATGGAAACTATCAATGTACTTCTTTTATTTTGATCAAAGACTCATGATTTGTATTGAAATATTTATAATGGAATGGAAGTTTTCATCAATGTCTGTCGAGCGTTTTGAGATGATATCTATCAAGGAGTGCATTCTCCCTTAGATACGTCATCAACTATATTTTTACCCTAAAAACGATGTGTTTTCAGCGTAAAAATAAGGACGTTGCTAGTATGAGTGTGGTCTATCGAGGAGTGGATTCTCCCTTGGACTTGACACCAACTGTATTCAAGCTAGAGGGAACCATACCACTAGATTGGATTGTAAGATGAGTTTTCTTGCTATAGGTGTATACGACAGTCTTCCGAAGAGTACTCTCGCGATCAAACAAAGGTTGTTAACTTACACATGCATACATACACACAAAAAAAAAAAGGGGGTTTAATAATGAGATTCTTAAATGTTTTACAGAGTCACATACTTCTGAGAATCCGGGAACCATTGCGCGACCTAGGAAAGGTAACACCAATCAAACCCGAGTTCACAATACCAGATCTCAGACCAGGATGGCTGCCAATGCGTCTGAGGAAGGAAGAAACTTAAGATCTGAGATAGATAAGTGAAATGACTGAAACCCAAGCAAGATTAGAAGCCATACTAAAGGATATGAGGGAATCTCTCAGCATGCTTAGTGCGAACAGAGATATAATTGAACCTGGTAGGTAATGGATTTCTTCTGTGGTAACAGCATCGGTGTTTTCAAACATTAGCACGGGTCTAATTCAGGGAATATCTAACCCCGACCAGACACATCACACGACACCAATAACACTTCCCATTGGAGAAGGATATCCCCCTTTTGAAAATGCTTATCATGAAGTCCCGGGCTATACCGCACTGACATGGGAACAACCACATGTATCTACTCACAGTCAGTTAGCGGGAGTTCAGGCTGGTAAGGATAAGATGAGAGATGAATGGATGGAGAAAATGGAAGAACAGATAAAAGCAATAAAAGGTCCAAATACCTACGACCCTCTCCAGATAGAAGAACTCTGTCCTGCCACAGATGTCGTGATCCCCAAGGACTTTAAGATTCATGATTTTTCCAAATATGATGGAAGTGGGAACCCACGATTTCACCTCATTAGTTATGCCACCAAGATGGCAATTTGGTCCAAGGTTGAAAAATTCCTTATCAGCTTTTTCCACGAAAGTTTGAGTGGCCTCGCCTTAGAATGGTACCTCCAATTGGACCATTCCAAGATCTCGCGATGGACGGAATTGACCGAATTATTCATGGACCAATACAAATTCAACTTGGATGCAGCTGAGTCGTGAACAGTTGACTACAATGCAGAAAATAAGTGAGGAGCCCTTCAAGCAATATGCCCAAAGGTGTAGGAGTTTGGCTGCACAAGTTCAACCCCCGTTGACTTTATCTGAAATGTGCTCATACTTTTTAGGAACCCTCGGAGCACCTTTTACAGGGGCCATGGCTGGGGCAGCCTATAAAGATTTCTCCGACTTGCTCCCCGCCGGTGAAAGGATTGAATTTTTGGCAAGAGCTGGAAAGCTCCCCATGAATGATGGTGAAGGAAATGCATCCCGGAAAGGATTTCAACCAAAGAAGAAAGAAGTTGAGGCGAATTATGTACAACGCCAACTAAACTTTAATCCTCAGTACCAAGCACCATATAACCCTAACCCACATATTCCATACCAGACACAAACCCCGCTTTACCCGTTACAATCATCCTCACAAACCAACTCTTACCCGCAAAACCAAATCAGAAATATTCCTACCCCTCAACCATATAACCTTGCCCGCCCATCATACACCCGTTACCCGTCTGCACCCCCACAAAACCTCCCAAACTATCCTCCGCCTCGCCCACATTTCCAAAACCAAGGATGTTTCCAAAATCCAATTCTGCCACCATTCCCGAAATTGTCCATCTCTAATGCGGATTTATTCCAACAATTATTTGACCGCCACTTGATTGCGGGAAACCCTATACGTCCCCTAGAACCACCATTTCTTGCTTGGTACAATCCAAATCAGACTTGCAAGTATCACATGGATGTCACAGGACATTCTATTGAGGATTGCGAAGCTTTTAAGACTGTAGTGAGAAAGTTGATTGCTTGTGGGAAGCTAGGGTTCGAAGAAGAGGTCGGGCCTAATATCGTTAAGAATCCAATCCCGAATCATAATGATGGAAATCGAGTGAACAATTTGGAGGTAAGAGGGTCCCCAATCAGGAAGGTACTGGAACTACGAGTGCCAATGCAAAAGATCTTCGAAGAACTAAAGAAGGCGGGATACAACATTGTTGCACCAGTAAGAATCCCAAGAGAAGAAAGGAGGTACGCCAATGATATAAGGTGTGACTATCATCATGGGCAAGTGGGGCACGACATCGAAACTTGTTGGGATTTCAAAGTCCGGGTTTAGAGATTACTCACCTTGGGGGTGATTCAAGTTAGACGAGATGCTGCCGAGGGAGTCAATGTAGTTGAAAAAGTTGTACTTCGAGTACCACCCGTGAACAAACCTTCAGCCCCATAAAGAGTCATCGTAAGGGTGAAGAAACCAACTCCTTTTGCTTATGTTGATACACATGTCGTACCATGGAATTATGAACAGAAGGTTGAACTAGCTGGAGTTGTGGGAGAGACCTCAAAGGCCCAAGTTTCTAATATTGTGAGAATTGGAGGCATTACAAGGAGCGGGCGATGCTACAACCCTGTTGAAGAAAAATGATGAAGGAAGCCAAAGAAGAGGAAACTATGGATGAAGGAAAAGGGAAAAAAGAAGAAAAGTTTCTGAAGATCATGAAGCAAAGTGAATATGATGTGATAGAACAGTTAAAGAAAACTCCGGCAAGGGTATCACTTTTATCGCTTGTCTTGACATCAGAGTCGCATCGTAATGCATTATTGAAGGTATTGAATGAAGCGTATGTCAAGCCTGACGTCACTCCGGATAATGTGGTAAATATGGTGGACCCAATAAGTCATGTCAACATGATTACTTTCTCGGAAGATGAAGTGGCCTCGAAATCCCGCAGTAGCACCAAAGCCTTACACATTACCCTAAAGTGTAAAGGGTTTGTGATTGCAAAGGTGCTTATAGATGGTGGTTCGTCGTTGAATGTGGTTCCAATGTCCACTCTCCAGCAACTAAATATAAGCATGGCGGATTTGACACCACAAGAAATGATTGTAAGAGCCTTTGATGGGACAGCAAGAGGAATCTTAGGGGAGATAACTCTGTCCCTTGAAATAGGGCCTAGTTGTTTTTCTGTCCTCTTTCAGGACATGGAAATCCAACCAGCTTATACTATGCTTCTGGGAAGGCCTTGGATTCATGAAGCAGGGGTTGTTCCATCGACTCTGCATCAGTGTTTGAAGTATATCCAAGATGGGTCTGTGATTACTGTCCATGGTGAAGAGGAAATTATGATGACAAAGCCCGCCACAATACCTTATGTAGAAAGTACAGAGCAAATGGAGGATGATTCGCTGCGTAGTTTTGAGGTATTGAAGTCAGAGAACAAGAAAAGGGAGCCCCAAATGAAGAATGTGAATGAAGTAGCAATCCACATCATGGAAAAGAATGTGTATCAAAGAGAAAAAGGCCTGGGGCCTCAGCTGCAAGGGATCTCTCAACCAATTGAAGCAGCTATGAGAGAAGGAAGGCATGGATTGGGGTATCAACCCTACTTGACAGAAAAGATGAAATTCATGACTCTTGAGAACAAAGAAGGAGAAGATGATGAGAGAAAGTATCTTCCCCTTCTGACTGAGACTTTCCCAATAGCTGCTGAAGTTATCAGTCCAGAAAAGTCATTTTCCCCTCACTTCACTATCAGTACACTTGAAGAGGAGCTGGACGAGAACCATGTCATCTATCTCCCTGCTAGTAATGAAGTTCTCAATAATTGGCGATCTGAACCGTTTGTTGATGTTATTTCCATGAAGTAATTATCTTATTGTGCTAATTATGAACCGATGTTTACAATTTGTTTGAGACATGAATGAGAATGTAGCACTTTGTCTGGTGTTTTCCTTTTGATTCCATCGTTTCTTTTCTCTCTCTTTCATTTATTTATTTTGTTTAAGCTTTTCTGTCATAAATAAGACTGTTGCCTATACTTCTCCTATTCCCGACTTTTTCTTCCAGGAATAATTCTTCCACTAAAGATCTACCTCAGGAGAGGGGTTTTGAAAACTCATTTATTGATTCCCTCGCGGCCGTTCATGAATACAACCTTGAATCCGATGAGGAAGAAGAAGACATTGAAGAATTCTTAAAGATGGCGAAACGGTCAGAAGAAGGGATTTGCTCGAATGATTAGGTTGCAGATATGATCAATATGGGAACCAAGGAAGACAAGAAGAAGTTGAACATAGTGGATAACCCAGAGCGTGAAGAAATGGTTGCACTATTCAAAGAGTATATGGATGTTTTTGCATGGTCCTACAGAGATATGCCAGGTTTAGATCCTGAGATAGCATCGCATAAAATTCCCTTATACCCATATGTGGTTCCAAAGAAGCAAAAATTAAGGACGATGCATCCTGAGATGTCGCTGAAGATCAAGGAAGAAGTGACCAAGCAGTTAGAGGCTGTCTTTCTGGAAGTAGCTAAACACCCGGAATGGGTAGATAATATTGTTCTAGTACCAAAGAAGGATGGAAGGGTCAGAATGTGCATGGACTACCGAGATCTGAATAAAGCCAGTCCAAAGGATGATTTCCCCTACCTTATATTGATGTCCTTGTAGACAGTACAACCAGAAGTCATAGGTTTTCTTTCATGGACGGGTATTCTGGGTACAATCAGATCCTCATGGATGATGACGATAAAGAAAAGACAACTTTTATCACTCCTTTGGGAACTTTTTGTTACAAAGTGATGCCTTTTGGATTAAAGAATACTGGGGCCACTTACCAACGTGCTATGGTAGCATTGTTCCATGATATGATGCATAAGGAGGTAGGGGTATATGTTAATGACATAATGGCTAAGTCTAGGGAAGAAGAAAGCCATGTAGCAGTTTTACGAAAGTTGTTCGAGCGGCTAAGGAAGTACAGGCTGCGGCTCAACCCTGCAAAATGTGCTTTTGGTGCATCCGTAGGGAATTTACTTGGCTTTGTTGTGAGTAGAGAAGGAAAAAAGGTGGACCCTAACAAGGTAAAAGCAATATGTGACATGCCAGCACCTAAGAACGAGCGAGAAGTAAGGGGTTTTCTTGGAAGGTTGAACTATAATGCGCGCTTCATTGCAAATCTGACTAGCACATGCGAGTCAATCTTCAAACTCCTCAGGAAGAATAATCCAGGAAGATGGGATGATGACTGTCAAGAAGCCTTTGACAAGATAAATGCATATTTACTGAATCCCCCAGTGTTGGTACCACCTACCCAACGTCATCCATTGTTACTCTATCTTACCATATTGCCAACCTCAATGGGGGCAATGCTGGGACAATATGATGAATCTGGCAGGAAGGAGCAGGCAATTTACTATCTGAGTAAGAAGTTTAACGCCTGTGAGGCTCGTTATATGGCAATCGAGAAGACTTATTGTGTGCTAGTGTGGACCTCCAGAAGACTCAGACAGTACATGTTATATCACACCACTTGGCTAATTTCTCGAATAGATCCTTTGAAGTATATCTTCGAAAGTTCTCATATATCCTTAAGAGATTTGAAGTGGCAAGTGATATTGTCAGAATTTGACATCAAATATGTGACTCAAAAGTCCATCAAAGGAAGTGCGATTACTGACCATTTAGCAGAGAATCCTCTAAAGGATGGATGGCCTGTCAATTCCGAGTTCCCAGATGGAGAGATAATGTCCCTCGAGGAAGATGAAGAACAGGAAGATGTGTGGAAAATGTATTTTGATGGAGCAGTCAATATGCATGGTAGTGGTATAGGAGCAGTGGTTATCTCACCAAATGGCAAGCAATACCCGGTGGCCGTAAAACTAAAATTTGAATGTATGAATAATATTGCAGAATACGAGGCATATGCTGGCGGATTACAAATGGCACTTGAACTTGGTATAAAGCAGTTGAAAGTCTTCAGGGATTCAGCTCTAATCATTTACCAAGTCAATGGTGAATGGCAAACCAAAGACCCCAAGTTGATTCCGTATCAGAAATACTTGACTCGGTTGATTGCAAAGTTCGACGAGATTACTTTCTCGCATTTAACTCGGGACAAGAATCAGTTTGTTGATGCTTTAGCCACACTAACTGCCATGACCAAGCTGGATATCCATACCAATGTCCAACCCATCCAAGTTAGAGTGCAAGATGAACCGGCATACTGTGCCCATGTGGAAGGAGAACCTAATGGTAAGCCTTGGTATCATGATATCAAGCAATATATTCAGAACAAGGAATACCCGACAGAAGCGAGCAAAGCAAATAGAAAGACCATCCGAAGACTGGCTATGACCTTTTTCTTAAGCAAGGAAGTCCTGTATAAAAGAGGATATGATGGTACCCTACTCAGATGTGTGGATGCTCACGAAGCTAAATTGATCATGATCGAAGTTCATGAAGGAATCTGTGGGACTCATGCCAATGGCCACATGATGGCTAGGAAAATCTTGAGAAGCGGTTATTATTGGTCTACTATGGAGTCAGATTGTATAGAGCATGTTCGTAAATGCCAAAAATGTCAGATGTATGCAGACCGGGTTAATGCATCTCCATTTCCACTACACAATTTAGCATCCCCATGACATTTTTCGATGTGGGGAATAGATGCCATCGGTCCCATTAATCCTAAGGCTTCCAATGGTCATCGTTTCATTTTGGTGGCGATAGACTATTTCACTAACTAAGTAGAAGCTGCTTTATATGCCAGTATAACTCAAAAGGTGTTTCTCAAGTTCCTCAAGAAGGACATCGTCTATAGATACGGGATCCTAGAGAAGATAATCACAGATAATGCTGCTAATCTTAATGGTGCCGAGATTCAAAAGTTTTGTGATGGTTTCAAAATCAAACACCACAATTCAACTCCTTATAGACCTCAAACGAATGGTGCAGTTGAGGCATCAAACAAAAATATCAAGAAGATCGTTGCCAAAATGGTTGTAAATTATAAAGACTGGCACGAAATGCTGTCATATTCTCTACATGCTTATCGGACTAATATACGATCAAGCACTGGGGCAACCCCTTTCTCTTTGGTATACGGGATGGAGGTTGTCTCACCTATCGAAGTAGAACTCCCTTCGCTAAGAGTCTTGACGAAAGCAGAATAGAAGAATCTGAGTGGGTGAAAACTCGATATGAGCAGTTGAACATGATAGAAGAGGAAAGATTGGCAGCTATCCGTCACGGGCAATTGTATCAAAGCAGAATGGCAGGAGCTTTCAATAAAAAGGTTCGTCCTAGAGAATTTTGCGCGGGAGACCTGGTTTTAAAGAAAATCCTCCCTAGTCAGGAGGATGCCCGAGGAAAATGGGCGCCGAATTATGAAGGTCCTTATATTGTCAAACAAGCATTCTCAGGAGGAGCTTTGATTCTGCAAAACATGGATGGGGAAGAGTTACCAAGGCCGGTAAACTCTGATGCTGTGAAAAAGTTCTATGCTTGATGGCCCGCTAGGTTGAAAACCTGAAAGGGCAACCTAGGCAAAAGTTAGGGCAAAGAACAATGAAAACAAAAGAAAAGAAAAGGCTCGCTAGCTTGAAAACCCGAAAGGGCGACCTAGGAAAAATTTAGGGCAAAGAACAATGAAAACAAAAGAAAAGTAAAGGCCCACTAGGTTGAAAACCCGAAAGGGCAACCTAGGCAAAAGTTAGGGTAAAGAAACCTTAGGATGAAAACACGTAAAGGCGGCCTAGGAGGAGGATATGGTCCAACATTTCTGCAAGCACTCACTGTTGTGGCGTAAGTCAACGCGCGCGTGCGAATCCGGCAAGTGTACCGGACTGCCGTCAAGTAATAAAAGATATCGAACCCACAGAGACTGTGTTCTCGAATCGCAATCGGCTTTCGAATCGATTAGTTCTGGACAGTTTTAAAAAGGGTTTTGAAAAAGATTCGAATTTGAAATTTAAAAGATAGACGAGCAGAAAACAAATGTTTTTGGGGTTTTCGATTTAAATGGATTCCTAGGGATTTGGGTTACCTTTGAGGTTGTTTATGTTGCTAATCTGATTTACCTTTGTTGATTACCGAAATTGCCTTGAAGGCGAGTTTATCCTCTGATAGCTTAAGCTCCCTCTCGGGTTACAAAAGCCGTGCCCAATTGACCCGACCCCTACTCTCGTGGTAGTCGATCCCAGATTGGACCCTTTGCGTTCCGTGACAACTCGTTGCTCCTCGAGGGACGGCTTCTAACTCTCGTGATTTCAGTCCCAAGTCTGACTTCTATAGGTCCGACACCCAAGTTCACCGCTAGGTTCCTCCTTGAAATGTCTCAGTCATGCAAACAACCTAAGTTCACCGCTAGGTTCCTCCTTGGATCATTCACATCTCACAAACCAGTGGCTGCCGGGCTTTATGAGTGAATCACCCTAGAAATCCTAAGTTCACCGCTAGGTTCCTCCTTAGAACGTCTATGTCACGCAAATAACGGTTGCCGAAATTTATGAGTAATTTACACACTAGAAATCAGATCTAAAGCAAATCGTAATTAACAAAGAGTTTACATCAAATTTACATCATAAACAAACTTGGGCAGAGCCCTAATCCCTAGAAACTAACTACTACTCCAGTCTTGCCATGGAGATGACAAGCTGGGTTGACAACATAGTGAAAATCAGAAAAAGAGAAAAGAGGAGAAGAAGAGAAGAGATCTATAATCTATGCCTAGAGTGGTAGAAACAATGTGTGATCCCATCCCCTGTTTCTGATGCCTTGGTCCATATTTATAGAAATGGGGAAGTTAGAGTCCCAAACCAACTCAAAATCTGATCTATTTCGGTTTCTTCAGGTCCAAGTAATGCGCGTCACGGCCGTGATGGCCATCACGGCCAGGCCGTGATGGTCTCTGCCTCTGCAAATCTGGAAAATTCAATTTCTCGCGACGCGAGATGCTGCTCGCGACGCGAGCCTTCCTTTCATGGCCCGTGATGAATTTCACGACTGGGCCGTGATGTGCTCTGACTTGTGGTGGTTTTGGGTCACGGCCGTGAAGGCAATCACGGCCAGGCCGTGACAGACTCTGACTTCAGCCTTTCTTCTTTTTCAGTTTTGCTCGATCATGGCCGTGATGGGCATCACGGCTAGGCCGTGATGGGCTCTGTTTGGCTCATTTTCTTCAGTTTTAAAGCTCCATCTTCATCCAAACTTCATCATGGTTGATCTTGAGCAATTTACCCTTTATATCTGCAAAACAACACACGAAAACCGCCTTACCCGTTCCAAAGGAAAATTAACCTAAAATCTAATAAAAATATGCCTAAACTACATGAAAATGCATGCAAAATGATGGACAAAGATGAGGTGGAATCACACTCATCAAATCACCCCAAGCTTAAAACTTTGCTTGTCCTCAAGCAATTACTCAGGCCATAAGATAAAAATCATTCAAAGCATGGATAGTGAACCAAGAACCCTAGAAGCTAATCCAAGTAATAGGCATTTTTAATAAGCATTCAAGAGATAATCAAGTTCTAGTCCAATTAGAAGCTTAGGTTTTTTCAAGTTCATGTCCTCACTGATTTGGGCACTCATCTCACCTCACTCAAGTGTTTTAGGGTTTATGACAATTCACTCCATTTCCTCAAGTAAAGTATTTTACCATAGGCTTGACTATTAACCAAATCTCTACTTTATTTATGAAAACACTTAAGAATCAAGAGGTCTTTTCCTTTGGTTGTAATGTGGCCATGGGATTTATGTTTAGGTGGGAAAATCAAAGAAAGGGAGTTTCAAGAAGGCTAGACAGATTATCAAACATTACAAAGTATGACACCTTCTAAAATACCTTTTGAGGGCTTTGATTTACTTTTTCCACCTTTCTTCTTTTTTTTCTTTTTTTTTTCTTTCTTTTCTTTTCATTTCTCACTTTCTTTGTCATCCCCTTCTCCATTTTTTTTTTCTGTTTATTTCATTTTTATTTGTTTGGAGAAGGGGAGATTTAGCTCAAGAGAAATATTTTCATCCCATTCTTTTTCCAACTACCATTTTGCCCCTTTTCGTAATACTTTAAAAGGTGCCATACCAAGCATTATTTATCAAATTAATTCATGGTACCAAGAAAAGTATTTTATCTTTAGGCTCAAAATTGGGCAACTAAGGGGTAGCATTTATCATTCAAAGCTCGGGAGGCCAGAAAAATACCTAGTGCCTCAATCATTTCCAAAAATGTTTTCAGAAATTTTTAAGTTTTGAAATGGTTTCAAGTCAAGTTCTAGAAAATACAGTCCATGAGGAATTAAATCACTCTATCACAAGAAATGGGGTAGATTTAGTGAATACCCCTATTTGGCTCAAAATCTTACATTTAGTAGTTCAAAAATCAGTGAGGTACACAAGTGTAAGGAACCATATGCTAATTATCAACTATCAAATGACTATCTCAAGAAATTTCATTTTTAGCCATATCACAAGAATAATGAAAAATTGGGTTCAAAATTCACTATCTCAATTCATTTGGCTCCAAGTTCTCACAATCGGATGCATGTTCTAAGTGAGAGGCAATCTAGAGAATGTGATCATACCAATCTATGCCTATGTGAATGCAATATGAATGCAACAATGCAAATGCAAAAATAAATACCCCTACCCCAAGCTTGATTACTTACATTGTCTCCAATGTAAATAATCAAGTCGGAGAGAGGAGAAAAATGGAACAACTTACCGAGTCGGTAGCGGGTGTTGGCTTCACATTCCAGTCAAAACTTGGGTAGAAATTTTATCACGGCCGTGAGGCTCTTCACGGGCAGGCCGTGATCGTTTCTGGTCCTCAGGAGTTGCCCTGTCATGGCCGTGATCTACATCACGGCTAGGCCGTGATGCTCTCTGGCCTTGGCATCCTACTCATCACGCCCGTGATGGTTGTCACGGCTAGGCCGTGATCCTTTCTGTGTTTTTTGTTTAGCTTATCACGGCCGTGACCACTGTCACGGCCAGGGCGTGATGGCCTCTGACTCTATCTTTTTTTATGCTCTTCTTCTCTTTCTCAACCTGAAAACACTAGACAAACCTATTAATGATATTTTTGCCTCTTGATCTTCTCAAATTATTCAAGAGGTTAAATCAAAAACAAAAGGAAAAAGGGAAAGAAAACTTGGGTTGCCTCCCAAGAAGCGCTTATTTATGGTCTTAAGCTTGACCATACTTCCTTCAATCAACCGGGGTCGGCTGGGCGTAGAAGTGCAGGCACACTTCTCTTCCAAGGAGCTCCTTCAAAAAGCCGTTTCTGCTCATACGGCCAATAATGCTTCCGCTTCGCTCTTTTCTCTCGGAGCTTCCTAGCCTTCCTTTCTTCCGGCGGAAGTTTTGTTTCCGCATGGACAGCAATTCCAACTTCACCACTAGGTGCATCTTCAACCATGCATATCTTTGGTGTTGCTTCCATGCTAAGTTCTTTCTCTACCGCTGGAGACGTTACATCAATTCTGCACACATGGCTCTCAAAAGGAGGGTTGTTACAAGAGTTAGTCAACTGAAAATTTACCCTACCTTCCTCTACATTTAGAGAGAGTTTGCCATTCCTTACGTCTATTACTGCTCCAGCGGTTGCCAAGAATGGCCTTCCTAAAATGATGGGGAATTCAGAATTCCCTTTCATATCCAATACCAGGAAGTCGGTAGGGATGAAGAATTTCCCTACCTTCACAGGGACATTCTCTAGTATGCCTAGAGGAGTCCTAGTTGAGCCGTCCGCAAATTGTAAGGAGAATTTGAACGGTCTCAACTCTTTACTTTCCAACCTTTCCATGATAGTGAGGGGCATCAAGCTTGCACTAGCCCCTAAGTCACACAAGGCTTGGTCAATGTGCACTTGTTCAATTGAGCAAGCGATGGAGAAACTACCTGGGTCTTTCAGTTTAGTAGGCATTTTAGTCTCTACATCTACTTGCTTTTTCCTGACCAACCTCTGTGGGAAAGGTATCGGGGGTTGGTACGGTGGTGGAGGGACGTACTTCGGTTCTGGCTCTTCCTTTTCGCTCTTGTCCTCCTCCGGTTCCACGTCCATTCCAGCTACCCCCACCCCAAGCTTATCATCCCTCAAGTGTATGACATTGCAATGCTCATTGGGATTTGCTTCGGGTTGCCCCGGGAATGTATCCTTAGGTCTCGAGTACGTGCCGGCTTGTTAGGCAATCTGGGTTTCTAGCATCTTGCTATGAGTGGCTAAGTGGTCTACCTTAGATGCTAGCTCCTTTATTGCCTCATTCTGCTGAGCTTGAGTGGCAACAAAGTTTTCCATGAGAGACTCGAGCTTAGATTTTTGAACTTGAGGATACCCCGGTGCTGCTCTCTTATTACCTTGACCCTCTTGGAACTCATGATTAAGTGTGTTGCTGTAGTTGCCGTAGGAGAGGTAAGGGTTGTTCCTTCTTTGGTTGTAGGGATTTGGGGGAGCATAGTTGGGCAGCTTCGGGTTCGTATCATAGTAGTTGTTACAAGAGTTCACTTGCTCACCCGAAGAGCCGGATCCATGTGGGCATCCCATCATGTCATGTCCCTGCATTCCACAAATCTCACAAACAAGGTTAGTAGCACCTATTGCACTCACATTAGCTCTTTCAATCTTATCTAATCTTTTATTTAGTGAGTCAAATTTGGACATAATCAGATCAATGCTACTTACTTCAAACTTACCCCCCGAAATCTTGTTCGGGTTATTACCTCTTTCGGATCCCCATTGGTGGTAGTTGGTGGCGACATTCTCGATGATGTTGAATGCCTCAGTGAGAGGCCTATTCATAAACGCTCCACCGGCTGCAGAATCTAGTGACACCTTCGAAGAGTAGTCTAATCCGTTATAGAAGGTGTGCACTATTAACCACCTCTCGAGTCCGTGATGTGGGCACGACTCCAGCAGTCCCTTGTATCGATCCCAAGCTTCCGATAATGATTCTCCGTCTTTTTGGAAGAAGCCGGTGATCTGGGTCCTTATGTAGGCCGTCTTGGATGGAGGGAAGAATTTCTCCAAGAACGCCTGCTCCAGTTGGTCCCAAGTAGTCAAGGTGTTAGCGGGGATTTGCTTAAGCCAGGCCTTCGCCTTTCCAGTGAGAGATGAGGGGAACAGTCTCAAACGTACAACATCGACTGAGGCTCCATTAATCCGGATTGCATCGGTGAACTCTAAAAATGTCTCTATGTGATCGGTCGGGTCCTCCGAAGGCAATCCTCCGAATTGATGTTGCCTAATCATGTTGATTAGCATGGGCGGTATGGTATAGTTTTCCGCCTCAATCTCTGGCCTTGCAATCCCAGTTCGCAAGCCTCTCGCATTTGGGGCTGCGTAGTCCTTCAAAGGCTTTGTATCCGGTTGATTCGCCATGAGTGGAATGGGACTCAACCTTTCTCCCTCTCTTTGTAGTCTTCTACGTCTGTGGAAGGTCCTCTCGATCTCCGGATCAATCTCACTAAGGCTCCCAAGACTTAGAGATCTTTGCATATAACACACAGAGAGATGGATACAATAGAAGGAAAAGAATGTTTTTGATTTATTTATTTTTTTAAAATTTCAGAAATAAAAATCAAACAAAAAGAAAAGGTCCAGAAAAATCAATTCAAAATTTGAATTGAGATTCGAAAAGGCACAGTCCCCGGCAACGGCGCCAAAAACTTGTTGTGGCGTAAGTCAACGCGCGCGTGCGAATCCGGCAAGTGTACCGGACTGCCGTCAAGTAATAAAAGATATCGAACCCACAGAGACTGTGTTCTCGAATCGCAATCGGCTTTCGAATCGATTAATTCTGGACAGTTTTAAAAAGGGTTTTGAAAAAGATTCGAATTTGAAATTTAAAAGATAGACGAGCAGAAAACAAATGTTTTTGGGGTTTTCGATTTAAATGGATTCCTAGGGATTTGGGTTACCTTTGAGGTTGTTTATGTTGCTAATCTGATTTACCTTTGTTGATTACCGAAATTGCCTTGAAGGCGAGTTTATCCTCTGATAGCTTAAGCTCCCTCTCGAGTTACAAAAGCCGTGCCCAATTGACCCGACCCCTACTCTCGTGGTAGTCGATCCCAGATTGGACCCTTTGCGTTCCGTGACAACTCGTTGCTCCTCGAGGGACGGCTTCTAACTCTCGTGATTTCAGTCCCAAGTCTGACTTCTATAGGTCCGACACCCAAGTTCACCGCTAGGTTCCTCCTTGAAATGTCTCAGTCATGCAAACAACCTAAGTTCACCGCTAGGTTCCTCCTTGGATCATTCACATCTCACAAACCAGTGGCTGCCGGGCTTTACGAGTGAATCACCCTAGAAATCCTAAGTTCACCGCTAGGTTCCTCCTTAGAACGTCTATGTCACGCAAATAACGGTTGCCGAAATTTATGAGTAATTTACACACTAGAAATCAGATCTAAAGCAAATCGTAATTAACAAAGAGTTTACATCAAATTTACATCATAAACAAACTTGGGCAGAGCCCTAATCCCTAGAAACTAACTACTACTCCAGTCTTGCCATGGAGATGACAAGCTGGGTTGACAACATAGTGAAAATCAGAAAAAGAGAAAAGAGGAGAAGAAGAGAAGAGATCTATAATCTATGCCTAGAGTGGTAGAAACAATGTGTGATCCCATCCCCTGTTTCTGATGCCTTGGTCCATATTTATAGAAATGGGGAAGTTAGAGTCCCAAACCAACTCAAAATCTGATCTATTTCGGTTTCTTCAGGTCCAAGTAATGCGCGTCACGGTCGTGATGGCCATCACGGCCAGGCCGTGATGGTCTCTGCCTCTGCAAATCTGGAAAATTCAATTTCTCGCGACGCGAGATGCTGCTCGCGACGCGAGCCTTCCTTTCATGGCCCGTGATGAATTTCACGACTGGGCCGTGATGTGCTCTGACTTGTGGTGGTTTTGGGTCACGGCCGTGATGGCTATCACGGCCGGGCGTGATGACTCGACTTGACCTTTCTTCTTTTTCAGTTTTGCTCGATCATGGCCATGATGGGCATCACGGCTAGGCCGTGATGGGCTCTGTTTGGCTCATTTTCTTCAGTTTTAAAGCTCCATCTTCATCCAAACTTCATCATGGTTGATCTTGAGCAATTTACCCTTTATATCTGCAAAACAACACACGAAAACCGCCTTACCCGTTCCAAAGGAAAATTAACCTAAAATCTAATAAAAATATGCCTAAACTACATGAAAATGCATGCAAAATGATGAACAAAGATGAGGTGGAATCACACTCATCACTCACCACACTAGGGCAATTTTATCCGACTGAGTATACCGGGGCAAAATTGTTAAGGGATGAATGAAGAAGGTGTGTTTGAGGAATCGGAAACAGAAGCCAAGATCTTTGCTTATCTTTGCTTTTAATCTCCTTGATCCCTTTGTAATTTTGTTCTCATATTGTTATTTTCTCTTAACGAACTAAATTCTTGTATTAAGGCAAGAGGCTTTTCTTTCACACTCTCCTGTTGTGTTCACTCTCATCATGGTCATGTCTCAATAAAAGTAAATATAAGTTTAATGGTATGATTTGATAATTCTAATGGTAGCACCAATGAATGGTTTGAGCCAAAAGGACTCAATATTTCAAATACAATGGAAGAGATAGCATGCAGTGGAGGACAAAAGAGTGATGCAAATAGGCTTGGGAGAATAAATATAACATCCACCTCATATGTTATCATATCCTTGGGTGACCCATGTTAAAAGAATGAATGATGCCTCGTCCCAGAGTGGTCGGTGAACAAGGGTTTGGTTGGTGGAAGTTTTCATGGAGCATTTGGTCCCGCTGTCCTCAAAAGGAAGGGATTCTCATTTGTTTCAGATTACTGATTGAATAATTTCGAGCTCTGAGTCTCACTGCAATTTTATTCTCGAGCTGAGCCTCACAACAAGTTTATTTTCGAGTTTTGAGGCTCACTGCATTTTTATTTTCGAGCTCTGAGGCTCACTGCATTTTTATTTTCGAGCTCTAAGGCTCACTGTAATTTTGTTTTCGAGCTCTATGGCTCACTGCAATTTTATTTTTGAGCTCTAAGGCTCGCTGCATATTTACTTTCCTGTTGGACGAGGGGGTTTCGTCCACTGCAATTTTATTTTCGAGCTCTGAGGCTCACTGCATTTGTATTTTCGAGCTCTGAGGCTCACTGCAAGTTTATTTTCTAGCTCTAAGGCTCACTGTAATTTTATTTTCGAGCTCTAAGGCTCGCTGCATATTTACTTTCCTGTTGGACGAGGGGGTTCCGTCCACTGCAATTTTAATTTTCGAGCTCTGAGGCTCACTGCAATTTTATTTTCGAGCTCTGAGGCTCACTGCAATTTAATTTTCGAGCTCTGAGACTCATTGCAAGTTCATTTTTGAGCTCTGAGGCTCGCTGCATATTTACTTTCTTGTTGGACGAGGAGGTTCCGTCCACTGCAATTTAATTTTCAAGCTCTGAGGCTCACTGTAAGTTCATTTTCGAGCTCTGAGGCTCGCTGAATATTTACTTTATTGTTGGTCGAGGAGGTTCCGTCCACTACAATTTTGTTTTCGAGCTCTGAGGCTCACTGCAAGTTTATTTTCGAGCTCTGAGGCTCGCTGCATATTTACTTTCTTGTTGGACGAGGAGGTTCCGTCCACTGCAATTTTGTTTTTGAGCTCTGAGGCTCACTGCAATTTTATTTTCGAGCTCTGAGGCTCATTGCAAGTTTATTTTTCGAGCTCCGAGGCTCGCTGCATATTTACTTTTCTGTTGGACGAGGAGGTGCCGTGCATTGCATATTTACTTTCCAGTTGGACGAGAAGGTTCCGTCCACTGCATTTTTATTTTCGAGTTGAGGTTCACTGCAATTTTGTTTTCGAGCTCTGAGGCTCACTGCAATTTTATTTTCAAGCTGTGAGGCTCACCGTAATTTCATTTTCAAACTGTGAGGTTTTCTTTTGAGCTCTTCACGTTTTGACGGACAAAATACGTGTTCATTTTCTTTACTTGTTCATCACTACAATACATGAAAAGTCACGACTAATCATGTATTCTAGTATGCAACAAGTAAAGAGGGGCAACTGTGAACACCCATTTTTGTCCGTCTTCATTTTATTATCATGATTTTTTATATATCAGGGAGACTAGAAAATAATGCGAAAGAAAGAAAGAAAGAAGAAAAAGAAAATAATGAAGAAAGGAGGAGGTTCATATCTAATTTGTTGTTGGACGGGGAGCTCCCGTCCATTTCATTGCATTTTCTATTGAATGGGGAGGTCTCGTCCATTATATTGCATTTGCTGTTGGACGACGAGGTCCCGTCCATTGCATTGCATTTGCTGTTGGACGGTGAGCTCCCGTCCATCGCATTGCATTTTCTATTGGACGGGGAGGTCTCGTATATTACATTGCATTTGCTGTTGGACGCCGAGGTCCCGTCCATTGCATTGCATTTGCTGTTGGACGGGAAGCTCCCGTCCATCGCATTGCATTTTCTATTGGACGGGGTGGTCCCGTCCACTACATTGCATTTGCTGTTGGACGGGGAGCTCCCATCCATTGCATTGCATTTTCTATTGGACGGGGAGGTCTCGTCCATTACATTGCATTTGTTGTTGGATGGCGAGGTCCCGTCCATTGCATTGCATTTGCTGTTGGACGGGGAGCTCCCGTCCATCGCATTGCATTTTCTATTGGACGGGGAGGTCCCGTCCATTACATTGCATTTGTTGTTGGACGGGAAGGTCCCGTCCACTACATTGCATTTATTGTTGGACGGGGATCTCCCGTCCATTGCATTGCATTTTCTATTGGACGGGGAGGTCTCATCCATTACATTGCATTTGTTGTTGGGCGGGGAGGTCCCATCCACTACATTGCATTTGCTGTTAGACGGGGAGGTCCCGTCCATTGCATTGCATTTTCTATTGGACGGGGAGGTCTCGTCCATTACATTGTATTTGCTGTTGGACGGCGAGGTCCAGTCCATTCCATTACATTTTTAACCCGCTGTTGGACGAGTAAGTCTTCCATTGCATTTTTTATTTTCTGTTGGACGAGGAGGTTCCGTCCATTGCATATCTAGGTTTCTGTTGGACGAGTAGGTCTTCCATTGCATTTTTAATTTTCTGTTGGACGATGAGGTTCCGTCCATTGCATATCTAATTTTCTGTTGGACGAGGAGTTTCCATCCATTGCATGTTTAAACTTCTGTTGGACAATGAGGTCCGTCCAGTGCATACCTAATTTTACATATCTAAGTTTCTGTTGGACGAAGAGGTTCCGTCCACTGCAATTTTATTTTCAGGCTGGAGGCTAAAGAATAAAGAAAGAAGAATAAGATAATGAAGAAAGGACGAAGAAAAGAAGGAGAAAAGGACAATCAGCGAAAAGAAGAAAGGTGATTGAGTTACTTCTCCTAACCCTAAAAAAATCTTATTTTAAATATCTGACAAGACCTCTTTTCCTCCTCCCACTCTCCAACCGCCCTTGCGCCTCCTCTACCCATTGGTCCTTTTTCTTCCTCATCTCCTCCCTCATTTTAACCGAGCAGCCCCACTCCTAATCCTAAAAAACCCATCTTACACATCAGACAAAACCCCCACCTCCTTCTCTCTTCAAACACACAACATTCACATCAAATCACCTCCTTTCCGCTGCTCGTGCCGCCCCCGTCTGGACACACGTTATTTCTGCTCAGAACCACCCAAGCCCCGGATTTCGTGAAGACCAACCTTGAAGCTGTTGGGTAAGAAGAAGCACGAAACCCTCTCCTCCATCTATAAAAAGGGAGGAGTGATACGAAGAAAAAAAAAAGAAAGGGGGGCAGAGAGAAGGGGAGACAGATACAGAGGGAGAGATAGATTTTTATCTGATATTTTCTTTGTGAAGAAAAGAGATTAGGGATTTGAGTTTTTTTTCTCTTCTCTGTCATTACAGTGGTTCAAAATTTTCAGAAGAAGGAAGAGTTAAAAGAGTCAGTGAAATTGAAATGTAATGGTTTTGGTCTTGAAATCTTACCACTGGGAGAAAACAAAATCATTGTTATTCTGCTTTCATTTGGTAATCATTGTTCTCTTTGTTGATATTATTCATAAGTTTCCGTTGACATTCTTATTTTTGTGTCTCTGTTTACTGAATAAGCTAGTAAAACGTTTCATTTCTACGTTTCATTTCTGTTCTATTTCCAAGAGGTAAAATTATTTATTTTACATAAAAATAGAAGATGATCACTTAATTAAAACAATCTTATTTCTTGGGCTGTCCTATGACAAGTGTCATGTTCAACCCTTTAGATTTTGAGGTTGCCCTGTGGACTTACGTGCCATGTTCAACTTCATTTAGGTTAAATAAAAAATTTCCCAACTAAAATGATTTACTTTTTTCCTTTTAATAAAAAATTTCACAACTAAAGATGTTTTTTTTAAAACGATTTTCGAGGTAAAACAAATATTTTCAAAGTTATTAATAATTTACACAACTAATTTTGGGTAACTATTTTTATGGATGTTTTAGGGTGCCTTGAGGTTAAGTCTCCATGCCTTCCCTAGACGTAATCGACTTCCGAATGCAAAGTTTTTTCTTAGAGGGTATTCCAACTTTCTTGAAATTAAATAAAGTTGATAACGACTCCATATTTTCTCTCTAAAAAAACAAATAAGTTTTTCTTTTGTGTCGCGACACCATATGATGGGCAAGCCGGTTTTTGACCTGTGAATTGTTGAATGAACCAATCAATTATTCGGTTTGATTCACAGTTTGGATTGGTTAAGCAACAAATTGGACGTGATCTGATTTCAGTTTATATAAAATGATTCAGATCAAACAGGCCATGCAATTTCGTTTATTAAAAAAGCATTAAATGATATCATTTTGATATTAATTTAAAAAGGTTGGAAATTTGCAACCTCAGCATATGAGCCTCCACCTCTGCAGTTTCAACCGTCGCCTTTACATATGACACGCTCTCACCCTCATCCTCACAAGAAGTTTAGTCATGTCCATGTGTTTAGTTTACTGTCTAAGTTGAGAAGACCGGAGTCGCTTGTGTATTGCTCTTAATCACACGCTTCACCTAGTTTATGGATGCGTTCCCGGTAATAGCACAAAAATAATTGTTCAACATTTGATTTAAAAAATATCAAGGAATTGTATAAATTTGAAACCCACCAAACCTTCTATGCAACTTTTTGTCATTTGTCTAGAAAAAATAAAAGGACAAAATTATTCCACTCTTTTACTTTTCATTTTCCAACTATGATAAGTATCTCCTTCTCTTCTGAACGGAACCTCACCAATGCACTTCTCT
Organism: Sophora flavescens; assembly: GCA_030762895.1. Classification (NCBI taxonomy): domain Eukaryota; kingdom Viridiplantae; phylum Streptophyta; class Magnoliopsida; order Fabales; family Fabaceae; genus Sophora; species Sophora flavescens. The sequence continues at coordinate 217,238,720 of CM061064.1, read as the reverse complement.
CTCTCCCTCCCCTGCGAGTGTCATTCTCATTTTCTTCCACCAGGTACGTGCCTATTTGTTTAGCATTTCCAACCTTCGTTAAACACCCAAACCCCAGTTGCTACGGTAATTGGGTGTTTGGGTACGAAACTCGGTTGAAAATAATTGATTCATGGTGGGTAAAACTGAGTTTTGTAGAAGCAAAAATTTCTAGTTTTTTCGTGGAATATAATTGATTCTAGATATAGGACCCACAAAATTCTACATATTTACACCTCAAAAATGATTTTACTTTATCATTCAAACAAAATCAATTCTTTTAAACCTACTTTTAAAATATTATTACCAAACACAAATCAATTTTTTTAATCTTGATTTTTTCAAAATCAATTATACCAAAATCAATTCTATCAGAATTTAAAACAACCAAATGAAAACGAAAAGGAAGTAGTCAGATAGCTAGAAATTCGAAATTCGAAATAAAAAATAAAATAAGAGAAATATTGGAATAAGATATATTCGAATTCTACTTGTCATTGGTTACACTCTTGAGAAGTAACCTGGAAAGAAAGAGAAGTGACACACTTACACGTTCCAAGACATAAATTAATAAATACACATTTTAATTATAATAAATATGTCTTGTAAACAACTAAAATTTGGAATTTGAAATAAAATTAAAAATTTAAAATAAAAGAGTGAAAAGGAAGAGTCATGGGATGGGGTGAAAGATAATTGATCATGTTTTGAAAAGAGAAATATCATATGAAAATCTACAAAATTTGTATTGAAATTATATGATTGATTAATGAACCATTAAACTCTAAATAAAATGTCTTGAAAACAATTGAAATTTTGAAATTTGAAGTTTATATCATATGCGCAATTAATAAAATGTCTTGAAAATCACTAACAAAATTGAAAATCAAAATTTTAATTAAAAGTTAAAATTTAAAATAAAATAATGAGTTGTTATTAGCTGTCGAAACATTCCTCCTGAATGAGTTGTAAATATATATAGTTAAAATTCGAGTTTCAAAATAAAAATAATAAAAAATTATTAGAATAAGAAATATTGGAATTCTTCTTATCATTAATTACACTCTTGGGAAATAACCCGGAGAGAAAAAGAAATGTTACACTTACACATTCATAAACTAATTAATACACATTTTAATTATAATAAATATGTCTTGGAAACAAATAAAATTTGAAATTTGAAATAAAAATTGAATTAAAATTAAAATTAAAAGAATGAAAAGGAGAGTCATGGGGTGGGGTGAAAGATAACTGATCATGCTTTGAAAGGAGAAATATCATGTGAGAATCTTCAAAGTTTGTATTGAAATTATATGATCAATTAATGAACAATTAAACTCTAAACAAAATATCTTGAAAACAATCGAAAATTTGAATTTCGAAATTTATATCATATGAGCAATTAATAAAACGTCTTGACAATCACTAACAAAATTGAAAATCAAAATTTTAATTAAAATTTAAAATAAAAGAATGAGTTGTTATTAGCTGTCAAAATATTCATTCGGAATAAGTTGTAAATATATATAGTTAAAAATTCGAATTTCGAAATAAAAATTTTAAAAAAGAAATATTTGAATAAGAAATATTTGAATTCTACTTGTCATTAATTACACTATTGAGAAGTAACTTGGAAAGAAAGAGAAATTGCACACTTACACATTCCAAGACATAAACTAATAAATACACATTTTAATTATAATAAATATGTCTTGGAAACAACTAAAATTCGAAATTTGAAATAAAATCTGAATTAAAATTTAAAATAAAAGAATGAAAAGGAAGAGTTGTGGGGTGGGGTGAAAGATAATTGATCATGCTTTGAAAGGAGAAATATCATGTAAAAATCTACAAAGTTTGTATTGGAATTATATGAGCAATTAACGAATAATTAAACTCTTAATAAAATGTCTCGAAAACAATTGAAAATTTGATTTTCGAAATTTATATCATATGAGAAATTAATAAAATGTCTAGAAAATCACGAACAAAATTGAAAATCAAAATTTTAATTAAAATTTAAAATTTAAAATAGAACAAAAAGTTGTTATTAGCTGACAAAACATTCATCCAGAATGAATTGTAAATATATATAGTTAGAAATTCGAATTTCGAAATAAAAATTAAAATAAAAGAAATCTTAGAATAAGAAATATTCGAAGATAGAACCCTATTATAACAAAAAAAAAAAGTAATGAGAACAGGAGATTGAAAACTCACCAGAAGCAAATACAAATTGATTGAAACTAAGGAATTGATTGCCTATTGAACTAAAAAATAACAGGGTCATGAAAATAAGGAGGAACAAATGAATAATAATAGAAAAGAGAGGACAATCTAAATTAGAAAGGTATTTTAAAAAGATTAGGATCTCTACCTCGTCGGCAAGCTATAGAAGCTTAAGGTTTGCTGAAAGCTGAAATGTAAATGTTGGTTTTGAAATGCAAAGGAACTAACAAATGAGAGAGAGATACATGACCGGTTAAAAAAGAAGAAGAAATGAGATAAAAAATAAAGACAAAACAAAAAAAATTAAAAAAATGAGATAAACACCTGTTGTGTGGGTAAGAGAATGTGTCAGCAACAACTCCGGTCAAGGGCGGCAACGACGGTTGGACTCGATGGTGGAGGAGGTGCTAGACGCGCAGATGGAGGCTGCAGCCGGGGGGCAATTGAGGAGGTCGAGCAGCTAGTACAACATTGGAGGAAAAGAGTGAAGAGAGAATCTGAGAAATAAAATTGTGGACAGGGAGAGGTGAACGAGTTATCTGGTGAAAGGGCAAATTTGAAATGAGAAAGAGTAAGAAAGGTTTGCATTGAAAATTAGCAGGCATGCATTACCATTTAATGATGCATTACCATTTAAAACTTTCTTGATATATGTTTAAAAAGAATAATTATGTTTTCGAAAATAACAAATAAAATAAAACCAAGAATCAAAAAACTAAATAATAGATGTCATCCACTATCTCTTGAAATCTATTGAAAACTTTCCTATAATAGAAAGGGAAAAGAAGAGTATCCTAGAAGCCATTGCACTAGAGAGTGACACATGTCCAAACTTTCCTTAGGACGAGGAAAGAATTGTATTTTAACTAGGTTTGAACCCGTGCAATGCACGGGCCATATTTTCTTACAAAATAAATATATATATATATATATATATATATATATATATATATATATATATATTATAATATAATTATAAGATATATCAAAAAATAATTTTTGAATTTTTTTATTTGACGGGTGTAAGGTTAACAATTTTTAGAAAATATATTTATCTATCATATTATTATATTTCTTCTCTCTTTAAAATCTATTTGATTTATTTCTCCTTCTATCCTCGTGCTTGTTAACCATTTTTAGGAAAAAATTTAATCCATCATATTAATTTTCTTATTCTTTTTTAAAAATCTATTTGATTTATTTATTCTTTTTGCCCGGTGCAAGTTAATCATTTTTAAAAATTAAATTTATCTATCTGACTCATGCAACTCTCAAGGTTATGTGTGACTTTTTGAAGTTAGATGAGTTGTCAATAGACTTTTATCTAAGATAGTTAAAGTTATCATATTAATAGGAAGTGATTTTTTTTTATTGTATAAATTTGTTCATGAGCTATATTTTGTTACGTAAAATATAAAAACATCTTATAAGTTTAAGTATAAGTTTTTTTTTTTGGGTCACAGACAATAAGGTTTTTTTTTAACCTATTTGATTTATAAACTATCTCTATTTAAAAAAGATTATTATTATTATTGGACTAATATGTAATACGATTTAATTGATATACACTAACAACGTAAAATAATATTTACATTGTCAAACAATAAAAAATGATATATTATTAAAAAAATTGACTTTTATCTTAACTATATTAAAAGTCACTTATACCATGAATTCTGATTAGTTAATAGTATAAAAAAAATTCACTGACAATGTGTACCAAATAAACTGTATATAATATATATATATATATATATATATATATATATATATATATTAGAACAAAAAAATAAAAGAGGAACTAAATTGAAATATAAAATAAAGCTGAGGAACCAAATAATAATTTAGCCTTATAAATAAAAGTAAGTCATGATTAAAAAAAAATCATGAGTAATGAGTTTAAGAATAAAATTTTGGAGGTATAATTGGTTGGTCATAAAGTCTTCATTGTTCGTTCTCACAATCTTCAAACACACTGCCACTTACTCTTAGTTAACCTAGTTGGGTTTTCATTACTTTCATCTCATTGGTTGCAAATAATTCAAGGAGACCACTGCCACAAAGGTAACCATGGCCACCACATACTTTATGGCATTCTGCAATTCCATCCTCCAAAAGCAAATTTTACTTCAATTTAGTGTTCACTTTAGTTATATTATTAGTTCAAATGAATCACAATTGTTTCAAATAATATATAATATATAATATATTATTTAATGGCAACTCAACTTAAACTCATATTCTGTGTTGTGAAGGACAATAGAATTATTTTAATTTTACTAAATAAGTACATGTTTTTCAAATAATTATTTTAAAGATCTGTGCAGAAATTTGGGGTTACAAAATGAAACAACAAATGGTGCATACTTATAATTAACCCCATATTTTCCTCCATGTTTGCAGCCTATTTTGAGCCATCCCATATTATGGCATATATTATCATTGGCTTTCATGGATGAATAGGATGATATTTGGTACTAGGTATGAATTCCCTCACTGGAATATTCCCTCCAAAACTTACAAAATCCAAATATCTTTAATTGGATCACCTATTAATGAAACAAATTCATTCTTTGGATTTGCTTTAAATGCTAGAGTCTTCCTAAGCATTGTCAAAGGATTAGAATCATACGTTCCCAAAAGATTAGAAAATTTTCTACCGTCATCTGCCTCTTAAGCCATCTCTTGAAGTCATCTACCACTTTTGCCTTTTGGGCCATCTCTTCAAATCATCTACCTTTCCACTCCTTGTCCATGTCAAGCTTTTGTTTCAATTCCTTCTTCTTCTCATCCATCTGAACTAATGACAAAAACCAAATATAGAATAAATGCATATCAACGAAGATAGTAGAATCAACAACATTGCCATGAGAAGAAAAAACTATCATACAGCATCAAATATAATCATATGGTTTGATTAAATTGACATAGAAATCAACTTGTATACCACATAGTACCATTTTTGGATGAAAAAAGAGCCACCCCAACTCATTCTCATGCACCATTATAAAACACAACTCTGACATTTGTCAGATGATTTTATACCATGCATGACATGTAGCAAGTGCTAAGCATGCCAATGTGCTAAATGGTAAAGCTTGGTTATTTTGTCTAGGTTTTCTAGGTTCACTGTAATGATGCTTCCCCTTTCAAATGGTAACTATCTGGATCAATGAACTCACTCTTCATTTTAGATTAACATGGATTTCACTATCATGCTAAAATTTACTTTCTAAAACATAGTCAGTGCAAAAAAAAAAATATGTTCTAGAGCAGAGATTGAGATATGAGAGTATGAGAGAGAAAATTCATTCAAAAATTAACAAATGATTGGAGAGCATAAAGGTTAAAACATTTGAAGAACAAAAAATCTGAAACAATTGAAGAACAAAAAAGAACATGTGCCTCAGTTTTGATAGCCCCCTTTGACAGCTCTAATCCTTGAAAGTGTCCCCAAGCAAAAGTAAGGTGCAGGTTATTAGATAACTTTACACTTCAACATTTGGCTTCAGCACAAACAAAAACTACATCATGGATAGCAAAAAGCTAAATTGCTTAGGGAAAAAATAATCAGAGGGTAAATTTGGGCAGGATGAAGAAGAATACATATAAGGAGATGACCAACAATTATGCAGGACATTATTCAGTAAAAACAAATCAAATATGTTATAAATTTAGTAATAGTCAAAAACAAACCACTTACATCAACTTCATTTCATAAAAAATCCAACTTCTGCATTCCTTCACCTAAATCCATCCTCTAATCAAACACATAAGGACAACCTCCCCACAGAGCAGTAAGTTAAAAACTCCCCGTACAACATTCATGCAAAAAGGCAATGTCATATATTATAGAATAGAGTATAATATAAGCAGCAGTCTAAAGGATAACATCTTTCAATTATCTGCAAGTATAATGCATGCATTAACTTGAGAAATTTTTAAAGGCATAATAACAACTAACGCAAACTCACGATTACAATTTTAAAGGAAACCTCTTTATTATTGGTATATTGAAGGAAACCTCTTTACTACCCATCCAATTCTTGTTTGATTGAACATGAATAGTCTTCTAAGTAGGTCATTCATAAAAAAATACAGACAATGAATACCAATTTCATGTGTTGCAACCAACTGCAGAAGATTTATAGGGATTTTACTAAAAAAAACATAGGAGATCACGTCCCTCCCTCCTAAGGATCAGATGCAATAGGAATATGAGCATAACATATAAAAGCCAGTAAATCATTTGAGTTAATATGCTTCACCCAACAATTAAAAACAAATGACACATTTTTAAAGAATAAGTGGTAACAGAAATCCTTCACACATCAATGCATAAGGCATCCAAAAATAATTAAATTAAAAAATCAAGCAAATGAGTTTTATTATGGTACAGAACCTGCATATACTTATAAAAATATTCATTAACATATTTTGATGAGCCACCCCCAAATGATTCATAGCCATTGAATCTTGTCATCAAGTTGAGGAGATGCACTAAGGTGAAGAAATGGTAATAGCCCTCCCGAGTTGGACCTAGAACCAGAAGTAGAACCATGATCAACCAAACTTAACTACTCATAAACCATTTGCTAGTTATCCTTACCACATTGATATTAGGAAATTCAATTCTAGAATACTCAACTGGGTTCAACATAGCTTTCGAGATTTTTCAGTCGAGCAAACCAACTTCTGAAGATATTCAAGCAATAAATAAAACTTAGTCAGTGCCCAAACTTCCACAGGTGCATCAAAAAACAATATTAGAAGATACTTGAAATATTGGGGATATCAAACTTCCACTAAGGACTTTCGTCAAATATGTGTTGTGCTAGAAAAATAACCTTGCAACCCTCGTTTTGACAACATCTAAAGCATTGATTATGAGACAACCTTTTTTCCAAAAAAATAGAATGATACATAAAATTGTATTCTATCTTTATTACAATCTTAGATAAGTACTATTACTCCTTAATTGGGTTTAGCTCTAAATAAAAAATCCTTCAACTTATGTAGTAGTAGTACTTTCAAAATGAAAATCAAATTTTATGCACCAATTGGAAGGCATGAAATAGGGCAATGATTAAAGAATAAGAGGAAACACTTGATAAAAAGGAAAATACATACCATTTTCAATCAAAAGCTCATTTCTACATTCAAGACATTAATCAATAAAAGTAAATTATGAGATGCCATATAATGACTATTAACCATTGATAAGCCTCTGGCTCATCTAGTTTTATGACTAGTATGACCGTGGTTTTGTGCCAATTATATCTCGTTTTCATCCAAATTAGGCTTGATTGTCCTCAAGCAAGGTTTTGAGTCCCTTAAGTAGTTTTAGGGTTATTTAGCCAGTTTTTGAGTCAAATAAAGCACTTATGGCTATTTCATGTTTTCAGGTTGACTTAGAGTCCAAGGAATGAAGGAAACAATGGAAATTGCAATCTGGAAACACTCGCCATGCGATCAGATACTCGCCCCGCGAGAGTGAGGTCCAACCTGTGCCAAAAAAGTCATGTTCTCTGCCTCGCCCCGCGAGCTATAGCTCGCCTTGGGAGCCTGGAAGTCAGCAAGCATCACGGTCATCCCGTGATACCCATCACGGGGGTGAAGAGAAACCCCTGGAAGACAGAGACCATCACGGCCTAGCCGTGATGAAGATCACGGCCTAGCCGTGATGAAGATCACGGCCTAGCCGTGATGAAGATCACGGCCATGACAGATAAGCACCCAAAGTCAGAAGTAATCACGGCCTGGCCGTGATAGGCATCACGGCTGTGACAACCCAGATTTTGAAGACTCGCCTCGCGAGAATTCCACTCGCCTCGCGAGAACACAAATTCAAACTGGCGCCATTTTAATATTCGCCTCGCGAGAGGCCACTCGCCTCGCGAGAATGCGCAGTTTCTGAAAGTTATAAATAGCTGTTTAGGGCAGAACAGAAGGATCTTTTGCTAATCCTTGTTTTCGAATTTCTCTGGTTGTTTTGCGTTTTTGATGGAGAACTAATCTCCCTAGGTTGATCTGCTGTAATCGGCTTCCACCAACACTTGAGGTCTTGTAATCCCCGATTTAATTTTCTTCTCTCTTTCAATGCTATTCGTTATTCTCTGTTTGCTTAATTCAGTTTGTACCGAATTAGTGTTGATTTATTTTCGATGATTTTATGTTCCTAAACTCAATCGCGTTTGCTTAATTCGCGTGCGTTCAATTCGTGTTTGCTTAATTCACGAAGGGCTTCATCCGTTTGCTTAATTCGGAATTAGGAATATATGTCCCGTAGCGTCGGTTTCGCTTGTTAATCGATGCTACAATCGAAAAGGGATTAGAATCCGCTTAGGGCATGGAATTACATGAACCGATGATAGTGGGAAAACGAAACAGCAGATTGATCGTCTATATGCTGAAGGTTAAACTCTTGGAACAGGGGAAAAAAAATTCAATTACCATAAGATAAGGACTTCCTTCCTTCAGATGCAACCATTTTGTCCCCAATAGGTTGATGTTGCTGTTTTAAGTCTTGTCCTCTGTTCACCCACAACTTGAGAATGAGAATCATGCAGGAATCGATCAACAGAAATGGAGAATGTTCTACACTAAGCAAATAATACCCACAACTTTTGACTTACTTCTTAGGTTCTTGTGAAGACAAATCAACTGCATCAGAGGATGAAAGAAGACATTGGTAAAATGGAATTACTAACATAAAATTAAATTCAGAAGGAGGGGTGACGAATTTAACAATATTGCTAGAAGACCGGGTCTTAGGAGTTATGACCTCCCTTGTAAGTTGCAACCAAAAAACAATATAGACAAAACAAAACATGAAATGAAAATATCCAACATCACAGAAAAAAAAAAACAATGGAACATGGTTATCAAGAAAAGAAGAATCATGCAACTAAATATAAGCATGATTCATGAAGTTCCAGCAGGAAATTGTGGCAAGTGGTATTGACTAACTTTCAGATGCTAACGTGGCAAGAAATGCATCTGACAGCTCAAGCTTTTTTAAACTCTAAGATTCATCGAGTCTGTAGAAAATTAAGAGACACAAAAAAGCTTTTTATTATAATACACCAACAAAAAATTGATCAATGACTCATTCAAGAAGGAAAGTGACAGAAAACTCAGTTTCTTGCATAAGCTTAGCATGGGTCTAGAACATGACAAAAAAAGAATCATATACACAAATGATATATATCAGTAAGCTATGAGAGTCAATTGGCCACGATAGAAGCTACTTACAATCTAGCTGAGTTTTGTCAATGTACAAATCTTCAACCCTGTTATCATAAATATGAAAGTTTATTAAAGATCATTCAAAGTCAAAACAACAACTTTCCAATACCCCATGAAGTCTCAAAGTCAAAAACAGCAGCACTGTTGCTCATCATATTTATCCATTTACATGTGAAAAAACTAAAAGAGAATGAAGAAATATAGCCAACCTCATAAAATTCGGGTGCCTTCTTGAACTTGTTGAAGTGCAACAATACATCTCTATCATAACCTTAAAACCTGCAAGGTATTTTACAATAACCCATTTAGCACTAACAACTGCAACATAGTCCTTATATTAGATCAAATAGTATAATGGTAGCTTCAACAATACATTAATTAAAGTCAGGAAAGAAAATTATGATAAATTTATAATTAATTAAAACAAAGAAGGACTTTCAGGGGATTCAAACCAGTAAGGACTTTCATCAAATATGTGTTGTGCTAGAAAAAAAAGTATTGAAACCCTCTTTATGACAACATTGAAAGCTGCTCTAACAGAAAAAGGAAGAAAATGCTACCTTCAGCTTGAATAGAATTAAATGTAAACATGTAATATATCCAAAAGAAAAATGCTACCTTCAGCAGCTTAACAAATCCATGGTGCTTGCATATAAATGAAATGGTAGGTCACAGTGAACTCCCTGAGAAAAACACATTCTTCCCATTTGAGTGGATCGAACTCAATTGCGAGGTCCCTTGTCGTACTGATAGAAATGATATAAATAATAGATTATGAAGAGATAGAATCGAGATTTTAAGTAACAATTATGGAAAACCTTCCTTTAAATGCGTGTGTGTGTAAAATATCAATTGTACACAACAAATTTAAGCTTAAATTTACTTGGTAGTCGCACATTCCCTTCAAGTAGTTTCAGAGAGAGGTTCAACTCTTCGAAGGTGGCCGTCGTCTCGCCCGATGATGAAGCAACAACAAAGAATAACTTCCTATTTCCGTTCTCGTTGCTGATGAGCTGAAAGAGTTTCTGAAAAAAGCTTTTGTGAGAAGCTTCAAGAAGGAGAAAAAGCTTGAAGGAAAGAGAATCCGTGGAGGGTTTGAAAAAAATGAAGAGGAAGAAGAAGAGATTATTGAAGCATTCCGAAGAGAGAAAAAGAGAGAGGATGTGAAATTTGAAAATCAGAAATCAACTAGGCCTCCAAAACAGCCTCATCATTGGCCCAATCCGTCCCAAAAGCTCCCAACACCCAAAACAGTGACCAAGAAATTATTGAAATTTGAATTTTGAAATTCAAAAACTCTCCAAATGGGCTCCAAATTTCCAATTTTCCAATTTTCCAATTTTGGCAAATAAATCAAGTTGTCCTCTCCAAGCAAGCTCCCAGAAGTTGACACGTGTAAAAACTTTCCCAAATGATGACTTCCAATTGTATATTGTTATGATATAGATATAGATTATGAATGCAAACGAAATTTCACAATTTCCAATACACTTTATTTGAAAGCTCAAGCACCAAACACCCGACTTTCACTCAACGCCATTTGAAACGCCAATTTGTGCCGGTGTAACTATAAAACAAATAGGCACATTGTCAACATTTCTTTATAGGCTCTGTTTGGCATGTCCAATAAGCTAGTTTATAACTTATTTGACTAGCTTATATGCTTGTTTGACTGAAGTAGATGTGTTTGGTAAACAAGCTTATCCCAAGCGTTTCTTTATAAGCTAATTTATTTAGCTTATGGCTAATAGCTTATAGCTTGTTGTTTTTTCTCTCGTTTTTTCCCACATTCATTTAATGAAATTATCACTTTACCATGTCTATCATAAATATGTCATTTTATGTCCTTTTATATTTATAAGTTAGTTCAACCACTAATTTTACCAAACACTTCAAATTCAATCGGCTGGATTTTCAGTTATTCGCTATATATAGGCTATCAGCTAAAAATTAACTTATCAGTTATCAGTTATTTTTATCAAACAGAACCATAATATTTTTTTTTCTTAACTTTTTCACCCATCCCAATAAAAATACACTTCCATGATACGGTGGTTATTCGGTGTCTAAAATAACTTTTCCGCTAGCACATGCACTTATATGCACATTAATTACCTCATATTATCTAATTTTTAACATAAGTTATAATCGATCTCATTTTTTTATTTATATATTTATATTTTGATTTTGGCATAAAAATAAATGTATAATAAATATGTGTAATTCTGATATGTCACTAGCATTTTTCCAAATATAAATATATCATAACTTCACTTTCAGGCATGGTTATGCAAATAACAGGACCTATAAATTGGGTTCCAACAAAAATAGTCAAAGCCGTATATGAGTAGCATTTTCCGTAAATGATCCAATTTTTTCATGACCTCAACATGGATTCTCCCTTTGAATGGTCCAGATTCTCTCCCGCTTTGTCAGAGCGTCCAGAAAAGATTTCAAAACCTTTAGTCTATGCACAAAACACAAAGTAAGATTTTCAAGAATACAAGATTTCAGTAAAAGATTCAGTAAAAAAAAAAAAAAAAAGATTGCAGTAAAAGAAAACATCATTGTATTCGATATTTTGAATGTCTTTTTTCACGTTATAATAGATATTTTATATTATTTAATTATGAGTTTAATTATTATATATTATCAGTATAAAGTTTTTTACACTGTCAATCAATCAGAATTTATGACATAAATGATTTTTAAGTAGGGATGACAATCGGTAGGATCTGGATAGGGTACTATAATACCCGTCCCCATACACGTGTTTGAAAAAATTACCCGTACCCGAATGGGTAGTAACTTTAATTCCCTTACCCGTACCCTCTGGATACTTAAGTACCCGTACCCGCACCCGTTACCCACACTTTAACTGTGAAAAACAATAAATAACAAAAGAAACATTCTAACAATTAAAAAATGATTCAAAGGTCTTTTAAATCTACTCATAAAATATTACAAATCAAAATATTTAAATAAATAAAACATCCAAAAAGGAATTATAGATACAATTAGGTTTAGAAAGTTAAGAATTTTTAGATTAATTTTGGTTTTAAAATTTGTATTATAGTTAAAATTATATATGTCAGTAATATAAACAAATGAATAAATAATTATATATAGATGTACATATGTGCGAGGGCGGGGCGGGGTGGGGTGGGTATCATAGTACCCGTACCCGTTGAAATTTACGGGTAATTACCCAGACCCTTACCCATTATGCAAGTAATTATCCATCGTGGGTGATTTCTGCGGGTACCCAATGGGTAGGGTACAAATTGTCATCCCTACTTTTAAGGTGTTTAGGATGCGAGTCAAAGATTTTTAATGATTTATCAAATTCTGATTAATTGACGGTGTAAAAAATCTTTACACTGTCAGTGCATATCAATTAAATCTTTTAATTATAATATGTTATCACTGTTAAAAAAATTAAATTATCAATCATGTATTAACACATTATTAAAAACATTTGGCTCATATAATGACTACCTTAAAAAATCACATAAGAAATGATATATGATTATGAATAGTTGACTATAAAAAAAATAAACTTTTTTTTTTGGTTCATCGGAAGCATGCTTAGGCCTAGGGCTGGCAAAACAATTCATTTATCCATGATCCATCCAATTCATCCATAAGAAAATCCATCTAATCCATCTATTTAATAAATAAATAAATAAATGGATTGGATGAATTGGTTTGTTTTTTTGGTGGATGGTTTATAATCCATCCATCTTTTTAAAAATATCCATTGGACCAACAACCAAAAATTAGTGGATCGGTTTTTTATCCACTCCAAAATCATTTTGTTTTTGTGAAATCAGAACTTCAACCTCAGCTTTACCAAACTTTTGTCCTTTGATCCAACCAGATTGTTTTCAATAATTATTTTCAATTCATCCTTTACTAATTACTACCTTGATTCTCTGCAATTTCGGTGATGTTTAATTTGAAACTTTCACGTCGTGATTTTTCAAACGAGCCACAACGCAACGTATGGAACCGTCAAAGCTGGAAAGTGGAAGCGAACCCCAACTTGTGTGACACCCTAAACCCGGCGTCACATGATTACCCAATTGCGGAAATATTTCTGATTTACAATACTGATTACTTTATGAAAGTATCATTTTCTCGATGGATGAGTACACTAAAAACGGTAGTTAATTTTTTTTTGAGATGAAGGAAGATAAAGATGATGAACACTTAGAACATGAATTGAAGACAACATATATATATATAACATGTCCCAATGAAAGCCAAGTTTCAGTACATAAGATAGGGCCTTATCAATGGCCATTGCAATAGATGTAGACATCTAGGAGTTACAACTTAAAAGAGAGTAAGTAAGACACATGGAAAGAGGGTCCGGAACCACATCCAAAAGATAACTCTAAAAGTCAGATGACGGAAGATTATCCACAAAATGCTCCAAACTGGTTACTGACACTGGCTACAAGCAAGGTCTCCACAAGGGCTCCCACGAGACGAGACCTCAGGTAATGGATCTATAACGCCGCCGCCCTCATCAACAGAATCGTCGTCATCGTCATGATCCATAACGTGATCCTCTGGCTCATCTTCCTCCATGACCTCATCAAAGTCCTCCTCAGGGTCCTCCTCAGAATCCTCCTCAGGGTCCTCCTCAGGGTCCTCCTCAATCGGTGCTGCCAGCTCTACGTCTAGAGGTGGTAGCTCGTGTAGCAGTCCGTGAGCTCGCAGTGTGTGAAGGTAATACCAAATCGGAGGCAGAGCTACCCTCCTAGTTTCCACAGTGTGGCTTCTACGGATTGGGTCTCCGTCAACATTTAGATCGGTCGTGGTGATGGCTCAGTGGTATGTGGCAAATGTCGCCCCTGAGTGTATCTGCCATGCCCCAGCATCCCCTGCGTCATCGAAGACCTCAGTCTTCGATGTTGTCGGCACCAGTGGGATATTGGGATCCATCTGGACTCATGTACATACGGCGATACCAAAAGGAAGAGAGAATAACAAGTAGAAATGAAAGAGTGAGATACCGACACTGAATATATCGCACAACAACCATACACATGATACATACAACACCTTGACATATTAACATTTTAAACATTACTCATAGGTAAACAATAAGTATTATCTCAGTGGGTCTCATACCCGAATCAATCAATTTTATAAAGATAATGCATGACACTTCAATCATCAGGCTCTCATCTTAATCTCATGAGATACCATCACCGTTTTATCATTAAGAAAGAAAGAGTTGATCAGGCTCATACACCCCGTTTGGCAAGTTGTCTCCGTCACCTCATGCACCCGGATAAACATCATCACGAATCCCTTATAACGGCCATTCAGATGTATACCTCGTCGAATACCACATTTTAAGCGGGTATTCGGATAACTCAAGCACGTCTGCCAAGGGGAAATGCATATTTTTGTGCCTCCCGGACGGGATGTCGGACGGGAGGCGCGAAACATATGAATAAAAGACTTTTTATTGACGAGACTTTTCTTTGTGTTCTCTCTTTTCCGTTTGTCGAAGCCCAAAACTAACGACTATTCACAATTTCCATCACTTAAAAATTAATAACACAGGACGCATAGTTCGAGTGTTCAATCACAACACCTTAGACCGCGGCCGCGGTCCAAGGTTGTGGTCGTAGAAACAATTATAATTTTATCCATGTTTTATTTCAACATGATAATGACTCCTAGTCCATAACATTACAAAATTAGGACTCCTAGCCCATAATATCACGATTAGGACCCTTGGTCCATAATTCTTGACACGGATCCCAGATCACGTGCATAAACTGAATACTAGAGGCGACGTCTCGCGAACTAGTATTCTCTTTCACATGTGCTTACTTTTCGCTCAGTGAAAATCAAAAACCCAAACAAAACCTCGGTCACTTATCCAAGTAACCGGAACATTTCTAAATCATTTAGGAGAAAATCTTTTCCTTTACAAATTCTTTTATAAAACATTTAGGAAATTCGTTTGCTTTTGAAATCCTTGATGAAATAAAGTCAACTATTTTCAAAGGGGTTTTCCTTCATAAAACACATAGTTCGAAAAATGTTTTCTCTCGTACCAATCATAAAAAGGTAATTTCTATTGTCTTAAAAACACTTCAACGTTTCTTTTCAAAACAAGAATCTCATTTTCTTGAAGTAAGCGTTTTAAACAAGGAACTTTTATAACTGAAACCAATACTTTCAAAGTTCTATTCAAGGATTATTAAGGCTTTTAATCCTTTATAATCATTGTGCACAGACTCAAGTCCGACTTCTCAAACTTCAATCAACAGTAATATATTCTCAACAATCATATCACAGTTAACGACAGTTCATCACATATATAGATAATTCATAACACTTTAAAGCAAGCAATGTTCAACTTCAAGTAATAACCACAATAGTTCAAGTAAACAAGTTATTCAAGTATTGACTCCATATCACAATAATATTCAAATCACTCAAGTAAACACATACACACATGCATATAGTCATTGAATATCCCTAGGCAATCCCCCCTTACTTTCTGTGAAGGCAAGAAGATTAGATGCTCGACGAGGTAGGTCACGAACGTTCTCGTTCCCTCCGTGATGGAAGTCTAAGGTTATGAACACAAAATCACAAGTTAAAATCAAAACAAGAACACTAAACCATAAGGTATAGGTTCGGCCAAGACTAGTTCTTAGGGTTAGAGATTTCCAAAAATTATACAACTCAGAGATTTATGATCCTTAAGTATTAGGAGTTCATAAACAATGATCTTTTAACAAAGTTGAATTAATATTCCACTAAGTTAAAAACATAGGGCATTCGACCAAGGCTAGTAAAATAGGCTAGCATTCACTAAACTTTCCAATCTCTTGGGTTTAGCATCCATATATGTTAAGGAGCTCAAAACCATGATCATTTTGGAATAATAAAAATAACACATACTAGCTTTAATAACATAAAATAAACAAGTTATAAATCCTTAACTTTCCAATCTCTTAGACTTAGCATCCAAATATCTTATGGAGCTCAAGTCCATGATCATCTTAGAAAAATGAAAGTAACACATACTAGCTTTAACAACATAAAATAAACAAGTTATAACTCCTTAAACTTTCCAATCTCTTAGACTTAGCATCCAAATATCTTATCGAGCTCAAGTCCATGATCATCTTGGAAAAATGAAAGTAACACATACTAGCTTTAACAACATAAAATAAATAAGTTATAACTCCTTAAACTTTCCAATCTCTTAGACTTAGCATCCAAATATCTTATGGAGCTAAAGTCCATGATCATCTTGGAAAAATGAAAGTAACACATACTAGCTTTAACAACATAAAATAAATAAGTTATAACTCCTTAAACTTTCCAATCTCTTAGACTTAGCATCCAAATATCTTATGGAGCTAAAGTCCATGACCATCTTGGAAAAATGAAAGTAACACATACTAGCTTTAACAACATAAAATAAACAAGTTATAAATCCTTAAACTTTCCAATCTCTTAGACTTAGCATCCAAATATCTTATGGAGCTCAAGTTCATGATCATCTTGGGAAAATGAAAGTAACACATACTAGCTTTAACAACATAAAATAAACAAGTTATTAAGAGTTACTAAATCCATGATCAATACTTGAAAAGTTGAAACATAGTATCCTAGGCCTACTTATTCATATTTTTCGGCCATCATAGGAACAAGCTATCAAAACTTCCAAGATTTATAGATTCAAGATCAAGGGATAGTTAGAAACTCAAACACATGATCATATTCCAAAAGTTGAAACAAAAACTTCCTAGGTCACAAATGCAAGCATTCAGCCTTCATTGGAAGAGATGGATGGAGATTTTTGTTTTACACAACCTCTTAGTATGTGAAAATATAAGTTGATACAAGACTATAGAAAGTGACTTCAACTCAAAAGGAGTTTTCTACCATTTTAGAAAGATTTTAGAAGTTTAAAGCATATAAAGAACACATAAAGTAAACTAAGAAATAAAAGATGAAACTTGCAAAAAGATTTATATGAGAGCATTACCCTTAGTATAAGGAAGAAATTTAATGAAGAGCTTAAGTAGAAAAGATGAATAAAAACTAAAGCTTTAAGACCTTGAACTTTAAGAAGAAAGGAAGAAGATGAACTTTAATGGAGGTTGAAGGAGGAAGATGATGAAGTGAAAATGAAAGGGGTATATATAGGGAGAGGGAGGGGAGTTCACGGCTAAGTGGAGTGAGAGGGAGAGCTTGTTGAGCAAGCTTGATGGTTTAATGCTTGATTGGATGGAAGAAGAGAGAGAAAAGACTTTTGGATTAGAATAATATTATAATTTGAAAAGTGTGATGATGATACTTTTAGAGTGTGTCACAGCCTTTTCCATCATGTCTCCTTACTTCTTTTATGGTCCATAATCTGCTCCATTTGATACCCGGTTGTATTTCCGATCGTAATTTTTCCGACATTTCACCCGAATAAAATATTATATTTTATTTTTTTGCACGAAATTTTTTGAGATAATCAAGGTTGAAGGAAACATAATAAAAACACTAATTGTTTCGTTCACGGGTCAAAATTAGGTTTTCTGCACAGTAAACTTGTATCGGCAGTGAAAACGCAGACCAGCTTCCGTCTGAATTTTCAACTGAAAATTTTACCGTGACTTCATATGATATAACAACACAATAAAATGATTTTAGTTTAATTAAAATCATCCTCTAAGTTTAATCTAAAATAAACACATTTAAATATATTTTTACTGCTACAGAAAACGTAGGGAAAACAAGGTGTTACAATTTGCATGTCCCAATCATATTGTGGTGCTTGTTTTTGTGATCAGAGACATAAAGTGGGGGAAAGTTTTATATAATATATATATATATATATATATATATATATATATATATATATATATATATATATATATTATTTAAAAATTTATAAAACTATTTAATTTTTAAAATATTTTTTTTGGATAGATAAGAGATACTATTTCAAAATAGTCATGCAAATTATTTAATTTTTTAGAATACTTTCAGTGGATGGATTGGATATCCATCCATAAAAAAGTTGTTAATGGATGGATTGAATTTTTTTTAATAAATATTTGATGGATCATAATGGATTAAAGGATTGTTTCTAATCCATCCATTATAATCCGAACAAAAATTTATCCAATCCATCTATTTGCCAGTCCTACTTAGGCCTTATAGAGGAAGGGGGAAATTGGAGGTACCGCGAAATTGAACCCACAACCTTACCGACACCAAATATCCCTGAGCTTTATCACTTGAGCTATACTAGTGGGACAAAAATTTACTTTTAAAGTGCATTAAAATTGAACTCTATTTTATAACGAATGAGATTATATTTTCTTATCTTATGCTAGGAAGTTTGATTTACTATATAGTATGAAAACTTAATTGTTTAATATATTTATTAAGATGAGTAAAAAAAAAATTTATTAAGATCAATTAGAATCTCTTACTAATCCGTCAAGCTCAGTTTAATTCGTTTGTAGTAAGCAGTCATATACTTTACCCAATCTCGCCTTTGACCCTGTATCGCTTGAGTATCTATATCTATATCTATATTATATACGTTTTTCAGTCATTGTTGGAGGATTTTCTTACACGTGGCAATCAAACACTAATCCCCCAAAAACATCAATTCAAATTTTTGCCATATGTAGAAAAGGGCAGGCCCGACTACAATTTCATCGGCCCAATACATGCAGCTGAGTGCATTCAAACCCTATCCTATAGTCTCGGGCAAAACCTCACCGTTTTCGACATAAACATTCCTAAATATTGCTAATTCTCATACCCATCTTTCAAAATCTCAAACAAATTAGACATTAAATGTCAAAACCATGTAAATTTCCAATCCCACGAAAACCAACAAAGTTTAATTTCTGTTCATCTCTCCCCCCTCTCTCTCACGAATTCACCCAAACCCTCACTGAAAACCTCACCCTACTTTCTCCCTATTCTGAACAAATCTTGCTAAATGTTGCTAAATACCAGAGGAATCTCGATAAATCTCAGCTATATCAGTAACAAATTGTCACAAACATATAAACTCTCTATCCTACGAAAACCAACAAATTTTTAAATTTGTGTCTCTCTCTTGTGTTACCCACCAATTCAACGATGGAGGAAAGCTTTATGCGCTCATGACCACTTTCTTTGTGCAAGTTTGTCCTCTCCATGTAGTGTTGTGGTGTTTCCTAGGTGGTTGTGTTTCTCCCTTATAGAAGGTTTTGGACCATGGACCCATGTGTTCGCTGACACATTGGGACTCTCACAGCTTGCTTGGTCAGGTGGGTTTGTGTTTGGTCAAATGAGATTTGAATTCCTGCTTTACTTTTTAATTTAATATTTTCGTTTAATGTTTGTGTTCCTATTCCATCCTCTATAAATTGACCCATTCAGTTTCATGGAGCTGCACAACACTCACATTAAAAAACACGAATTATTTGCTGAGAAATATGTGTACCAAGTTTGATTTAGTTTTTAAGATTTCTCCTAAGAAGGAGACTTGGACCATCAAGGCTAGGGTGGCTCGCTTATGGCTGGCGGCTGACTTCAGTAAGCAAAAAAATACCATTTTCGATGGAGTTGGTGCTCATAGATGACAAGGTTCATGTTTGAAGATTTCTTCCTCTTCATTTTTAATATACCTTCACACACACACACACACACATGTTGTTGATATATTTCCTTTTGTTGATATATGTATGTATGTATGTATGTAATTCAATTCTTATGCCAAAAGAAAAAAAAAATAGTAAGTGACTCAAATTCAACTACAATAGGTACAATTTTAAACACTTATATTTTCATTTTTTTTTTCAAAATCATAGGATATATACAGTTGTATATATCGAAAAAGAAATTGATAAAAAATGGATTAAAGTAGTGTAAATTATCGGTGTAAAAGATTTTACACTAAAATTTTGACATGTATACTTTTATTTTAATAACTAAGAGAGAAGTAATAATAATTTGTCAAAATATTATTGGATGTCAGTGTAAAAATTACACTGATGGTGCATAGAAATTAAACTATAAAAAAGAAATCACATATAATAATAGATTATTTTTACTCCATAAAAAGTGTTGTGCAGTTAAAGAAATGAAGGTCGTTTTAGGTATATACCAAAGTTGACTATAAATCTATTTGAGTAATTTATATTTTATTAAGTTGTTAACCATATATCAAATATGTATCATACAATTTGCTTTTATATATTAATTAATTTTTTGCTACAATTTTATGTTATTTAAATTAGATATTGGCCCCCTTCATTTTGATTTTCTGGCTCCGCCCCTGACTATTATTGTCATTTGTTTGTAATTTGTAATAGGCATAGGATTGAATACACTCTCTTTGGATCCTATGTTGATGAATTGAATACCTTCATTGTTGCTGGAGATGTACAAAATGTTGTTGTCATTGTCTAACTCCAGAAAGTGAAAACTTTCAAAGATATCATGTTGCCCTATTTATAAATCTTTCAAAGGAGCCTATGCATTATTTATTATGTATTATGTATTATTTCTCAACTCATGTTACCCTGATAAATTATATTTTTTTTAATAGAGAAACGGGTTATATGGTTTTAAAAAGTTTTGAATGTGATTTTTGTTCAATATTTTGTGTCATAAGTATATAAGTAAATATGATAATTAATTTTGTTTAATTGTTTGTTGAATAACGTTGAATGAAACTATGGAATCTCCCACACAAGGGTTGAGTCAGCTCATTGAAACTCCATCTGTTGGTCTCTTAGAGGACTTTCTTCAACATACCTCAAGAAGGACTATTGAGGGTCTAAAAGATTACAAAGAGGTTAACAATTGTATTTCATTTTGTCAATTTTGTCTATTTGATATTGTATACTCTCTTATGGTCTTTTTTATGTTCTAAATTATACTATATTCTTAACAAATTTTATAAATGCATCCAGGACTCTTGCTGTGTTGTCCATGCTACTGTGAAACACATTGTTAATGATGACGATTGGTGGTATCCTGCTTGCATTTGCGGTAAGTCAGTATATCATATCCAGATCATAAGACGTTCTTTTGTGAAAAATGCAACAAACATGTGATGAAGGTTTTTCTAAGGTATTGTATCAAGGTTCGTGTCATTGATGAGACTGGTTCTGCAACCTTAGTGATATTTGATCGTGATGCTATGACTCTTTTCAACAACAAAACATGTGCAGACATGTTTGAGGCCCATGACAAAGTCTGCATGTTTTATGCCTTTTATTTTTTAAGTTCCTATTTATTATCTATTGATATAGCTGGTAGTAAACATTTATCATATAGTGCTAATTTCTTTGTTTATTATGTAGGGTTCTGGTCATGGTACAGTTCCTTAGGAAATTTATGGTTTGGTGGATAAGACCTTCCTTTTCAAAGTGGAGTGTAGGAATGAATGCAGTTCAAAGTTTGAGCGGTCTTTTAGGGTCAAAAAGGTCTGCACTGATCCTTTCATCCTGAACAAATTCATTGATCTTTACATGAAAACTGTGGTAATTGTTTTGTTAATAGTCCTTATCTATTATTTGTACATATATGAAATAGTTGTTATTTTTTTATGATAACTGGTTTGCAATGTTTTCTATTAGGATGTCAACTCTGAGAATGGTTATTTGACTGGTGGGAAGCATTTGATTGCTGAGGGTCCTGACATTGGTCTTAAACAGGTATTCTCAAAACATCTGTTGTTATTTTTCAGTGACTGATGCTTATAAAGATTGTGCCTTATTATTTTTTTGTTTTTGTTTTTGCTGTTTGTAGAATCTGATGCTCCAATTTTCATGTGCTGGTGGTGAGAATGAGACCCAAACTGATGAGGATTGTGATCTGTCTAGAGATTCACCAGAGTTAACTCCACTCAAGAGGGACAATGCAACTGATCATCGCTTATCAGACCTTGAACTGCCACTCAAGTTGTTGGAGAAGAACATCAAGATTGAGAAGGAGTAGAATGCTAAGGGAGCATTGTACGGTTTGGGTGTTACATGTCTTTTCAGCAGCCAATATTATGTATTTTGTTGTTGTTACTGCTTTGTTATTTGATGTAATACCCGATTTTTTTTAGCAGTTGTTATTAGGTAGTTTTCGCTGACTGTTGTAGGACTACTTTTATGTAGGTAAGAGGTATTAAGTTATTCCCCTGCTTTGTTATTCTGTTCCCAAACTTGGTTATTTTGAATGCAACTTCAATGGAAATTGCTGCATATACCAGTAGACTATGTTTATCTTATTTTTCTTTGATCATGAGTGATTATTTTCATTTTCATTTAATTAAATATTGAACAGCTCCTGTGGTCATTAAAACTGTATTTGGTATTGTTTTTGTTTTTTTTATGCAACTGATGCTACTTTTTTGATAAAGCAGCCGCAACACATGATGTAAAAAAATTATGTAAATGCCAAAGCAGTGTTACTAATACCGTTGATGTTATTTGATGGAACATTTTGATTCATCACTTGGAATTTACTTCTTTGACATATTGGTGTTAAAAGTAGCATCATAAGTTGTTCAACAAGGAATTTATGTAAATGTTTATCATAAACCTCTTAAAATGTTAATAAACATGATAAGTTTGTGACTTATTTCTATTTTATGCAGCAAGTATTTGATGCACCAACTTAATTACTTCCGCCGTTCCGTATCTTTGATGTTTTAAGGTTTCTATACAAAAATTAAGAAATCATTAATTTGTATATATTTGTATCAAAATACCCTTATTTCTACCATTAATTGTTTACAAATTCCAACTGCATTTACTAATCTGAATAAATACTCCATACTCCACCAGGCCAATCAAGGAAAATCAACATTTATGATTGAATTTAAGTATGGATAGTTTGTGTATTTTCAAGGTAAATCAACTTAGTTCTATATAAGAGTATACATGGAAAAAATTGGTAAATTATACCTTGGGTTTATTAAACACCCATTGTTTTAAACAAAAACAAATAGCTAAAAACACCTAAAATAAGGAACGGAGGGAGTAGCAATCAAGAATTAGAAAACTGTAAGGGTCTTGATATACATTCAGGCTTGTTAGTTGTATCTCAAAATCATTTACAAGTAATCAATCTTTCAAAAGTTAGTTAGAGTCAGTTATTTCGGTTGCAACTTAACTGATGCAGCGGGTTTTTTGGAAGGAGCACGTGCAGGGTTTGTAGCTGATGTCTATATATACTTGCGTAGGTGAATAGGCTAAAGGATGAGAGAAAAAACAACTCATTGTATAGCTGAGATAAAATTCTATAGTTGGAATTCTCTTTGTACTCTAGGTGTGAGGGAAAGAAAGATCAAGAGAGTGTGAGAATAGTAGAGAAAATAGGCTTGGGTTACTGCTGTATGTTGTACAGGGTTTAGCAAAGAGTCAATGGAATCTCTATCTTGTTCATAGCTTGATCTTGTACTCATCTTAATCATAGTGGAATATGCTTTGCTCTCTCCCCGTGGATGTAAGCCCCACCGACTGAACCACGTTAATTATTGGTGTTAATTTCTTCTCCCTTAATCTTGTTTTACATTTAGTTTGTGTTTTTTATTAGTGCATTGTTCTTGGCCAGTTTTGCTCTGGTTGTGTTTGTTCAATTGTTTCAGTGAAATCCCAACAATTGGCACCGTCTGTGGGAAGCACGAAGCAAAAACTGTGAGAGCAAAGGGGGCAAGAACCAGAGAGGTTGTAATCGATTCTCCACAATCGATTATGAAGCGAATCAATAATAGAAATCGAATCGTAGAAGGAAAGAAAGGGATACGAGAAGAAGGAAATTGTAGAGCAGGAACGTCGTTCTGTTTATTGCACAAAAGGGTGCATTACATTTCTGCAATTTCTGTTCTTTTTTCTTGCGATTTGTTTTTCCTGTTCAGTTCTAGGTTGCTGTGTTTGTTTTTTGTTGCAACAGGAACAAGAAGATCAGTTCTTGGGAAGCACAGAGCACGTTGTGGAAGAAAAGGGAAGAACAAGATTGACGAGAAAGGAGACCGCAAGAACCAGAAGTGGTGTGCTGTGTTTGGCAAGTTTGTTGAAGGGATGGAACGGAACGAAGTCGTTTGGAAAGGATGGAGTCATGGACTGACAATGTTTTATGGAGAGGTCAACACCAAACATGCAATACCAAGCTTGGCGTCATGATCCCGAGACTGGT
This sequence comes from Sophora flavescens, assembly GCA_030762895.1. NCBI lineage: Eukaryota > Viridiplantae > Streptophyta > Magnoliopsida > Fabales > Fabaceae > Sophora > Sophora flavescens. The sequence continues at coordinate 217,214,042 of CM061064.1, read as the reverse complement.
CCTACAGTTTACCGTAGTAGAACTGTCCAGAAAGAGAAAGAAAGAGAAAGAAAGTCTCAAGACAGCGGAGATGATGCAATTGCAATGGAAGTGGATGGATACGAGAGTGCAGGTGTTTTTGGTGGTTTCAAACACTAAAATTGAAAATGATTGGGTCATGGATTCGGGCTGCTCTTACCATATGTGTCCTAGGAAAGACTACTTTGAAACATTGGAGCTAAAAGAATGTGGAATAGTGCTCTTGGGAAACAACAAATCATACAAGGTTCAAGGCATGGGATCAATAAGGCTAAAGATGTTTAATGATCAAGAAACCTTGTAACAAGGTGTCAGGTATGTACCTGAATTAAAAGGAAATCTTTTATCAATAAGAATGTTTGATAACTTAGGGTATGCAACTAAAATTGAACATGGCATGTAAAAGATTTCAAATGGAAACTTAGTAATTGCAAAAGGAATGAAAAGAAATGGTTTATACATTCTTGAAGGATCAACTGTAATTGCACAGACTGTTGTGGCCAGCCAATCACACTATGATAAAACAAGACTATGGCACATGAGACTAGGTCACATTAATGAAAAAGGTCTTATAGAATTTTCTAAACAAAACCTGTCGTGTGGTGATGAAATAGGAAAATTATAATTTTGTGATCAATGCATTCTAGGAAAGACACAAAGGGTTAAATTCTGATCTGGTATGCATATCTCAAAAGGTCTTTTTTTTTTTGAATATGCACACTTAGACCTTTGGGGTCCATCTAGGGTCATGACACATGGTGGAGGATCTTATTTTCTCACTATCATAGATGATTTCTCTAGGAAAGTGTGGATTTACATTCTCAAAACAAAATGATACCTTTCAAAAATTTAGAGAATGACACACTTTAATGGCCTGGAGTTTGTGTCAGAGCAATTCAATGAGTTTTACAGGAAATTAGGTATCAAGAGGCATAGAACAATGGCTGCAACTCCTTAACAGAATGGTCTTGCAGAGAGGATGAATAGAACAATTCTAGAACGAGTGAGATGCATGCTCCTTAGTGCAGGTCTCCCTAAGGCATTTTGGGGAGAGGCTGCCACAACTGCTGTCTATCTAATTAATAGGTGTCCCTCATCAGCAACTGGATTCAAAACACCTATTGAACTATGGAATGGATATAAGCTATGGAAGCTGGAATCTGGTGAGCAGAAGTGCATAATCAGCAGGGATGTTACTTTTGATGAAACAAGAATGGGAATGATGACCAAGGATCAGGAAGAAATCAGAACTGCAGAAACTGAGACATAAATTTCAGCTTGAGGTGGAGCTGCCAAGGAATCAGAACACTACACAAGACACTCATCCTGAAATTGAAGAGCCTCAACCAATTCAGCAATTTGATCACAGTGACTATCATCTTTCCAGGGACAGGGTGAGAAGAAACATAGTACCTCCAAGAAGGTTTGGCTATGCAGATCTTAATTGCTATGCACTAAATGTAGCAAATGAGATGCTAGCGTCAGATCCTAGAAACTACAATGAAGTAATTGAAAGTAAAGATGCTCAAAACTGGTTGAAGGCAATGCAAGAGGAAATGAAGTCCTTGGAAAAGAACAAGTCCTGGATACTGGTGGATCTACCTAAAGGCCAAAGAGTTGTAGGGTGTGATGGATCTTCAGAAGAAAGGCAAAGGATGAGCACAGTACCATATGCAAATGGTGTAGGCAGCATCATGTATGGAATGGAGTGCTTTGCAGCCGATTTGGCATATCTTTGTGAATGCTGTAAGTAGGTTCATGGCAGACCCTGTACAACCACATTAGGAAGCATTGGAGTGGATATTTGTAACATCCCTGGCTGTTTTATGGATTGACAACTGTCCCCACAGACCAACATGGGTCTTTTCAGCGTGCTCTTTATGGATTGACGACTGTCCCCACAAACCAACATGGGTCTTTTCAGCGTGCTTTGTCCTCACTCACACGCTTTCCCGGGAAAACTTCCCAGGAGGTTACCCATCCCAGAATCGCTCCAAGTCAAGCTAGCTTAACTGTGGAGTTCTTAAGTGATGGGCTACCGAAAAGAAGATGCATCTTGTTAGTATAGGTAGTACCAAGCAATTCATATAAGCCTTCCTCAATCAGTATAGTCCCATACCTACACGAGTCTCGTGGATCCCTCTCATTCGGGTGTGTAATCGGTTCATTCATGTGTCCCTCCTCCTATAAGTCTGCCAGGAGCCGCTCCTTGTCCATGTCTTCTTGCACCGGCGACCACTCCCCGCCCTCGTCGGTTCCCGGGTGTTAGATGCCCACCAGCTTCCGCTTGGTTCGTCCCCGAACCACACCGTCATCGGGAGAGGTGTCGCTCTGATACCATTTGTAACATCCCTGGCTGCTTTATGGATTGATGACTGTCCCCACGGACCAACATGGGTCTTTTCAGCGTGCTTTGTCCTCACTCACACGCTTCCCGGGAAAACTTCCCAGGAGGTCACCCATCCCAGAATTGCTCCAAGTCAAGCTCGCTTAATCTGTGGAGTTCTTAAGTAATGGGCTACCGAAAAGAAGATGCATCTTGTTGGTATAGGTAGTACCAATCAATTCATATAAGCCTTCCTCAACAGTATAGTCCCATAGCTACACAGTCTCAGGATCCCTCTCATTCGGGTGTGTAATCTGTTCATTCATGTGCCCCTCCGCCTAGAAGCCCGCCAGGAGCCGCTCCTTGTCTGTGCCTTCTTGCACCGACGACCACTCCCCGCCCTCGTCGGCACCCGGGTGTTACAATATTAAGATACTTGAATGGAACCTTGGCATCCGGTCTTCTCTTCAAAAGAAAGTTACAAGCAAGGGAAATAATTCAAAGCTTTGTATACTCTGACTATGCTGGCAACATTGACACTCGAAATTCACTCTCAGGTTATGTTTTCATTGTCTATGGTACTGTAGTCAGTTGGAGATCAATACTACAGTCTCTAGTAGCTTTATCAACACTCAAGCAGAATTTATAGCTCTCACAGAAGGTGTGAAGGAAGCAATATGGCTAGGGGGAATTATTGGGGAACTTGGCCTAACTCAAAACTGCGTAACCGTTTTCTGTGATAGCCAAAGTGCTATCCATCTTTCTAAGCACCAAGTCTACCATGAAAAGTCCAAACATATTGATATTAAACTTCATTTCATTAGGGATGTAATTGAAGCAAAGGAAATCCTTGTTGAGAAGGTTTCAACCGAGGACAATCCAGCTGACGCTTTAACTAAGTCCCTACCCTTTGACAAGTTCAAGCATAGCTTGGACTTGCTTGGATTTCTGTGAAACTCCTGAAGACTAGTGAGAGGGCAAAGTATGTGAAGATATGGTTAAGTTGATTTAGAGACAAGATGGAGAATTGTTAGTTGTATCTCAAAATCATTTACAAGTAATCAAGCTTTCAAAAGTTAGTTAGAGTCAGTTATTTCGGTTGCAACCTAACTGATGCAGCGGGTTTTTTGGAAGGAGCACGTGTAGGGTTTGTAGCTGATGTCTATATATACTTGCGTAGGTGAATAGGCTAAAGGATGAGAGAAAAAACAACTCATTGTATAGCTGAGATAAAATTTTATAGTTGGAATTCTCTTTGTACTCTAGGTGTGAGGGAAAGAAGGATCAAGAGAGTGTGAGAATAGTAGAGAAAATAGGTTTGGGTTGCTGTTGTATGTTGTACAGGGTTTAGTAAGGAGCCAATGGAATCTCTATCTTGTTCATAGCTTGATCTTGTACTCATCTTAATCATAGTGGAACATGCTTTGCTCTCTCCCCGTGGATGTAAGCCCCACCGGCTGAACCATGTTAATTATTGGTGTTAATTTCTTCTCTCTTAATCTTGTTTTACATTTAGTTTGTGTTTTGTATTAGTGCATTGTTCTTGGCCAGTTTTACTCTGTTTGTATTTGTTCAATTGTTTCAGTGAAATCCCAACAAGGCTAACGAGTATATGTAGTTGAAGCCTTGAAGGTATGTCAGCAAATTCACGATGATATACTACTCTATTATGTTTTTAATAACAAGTCTAATTAGCTGAACAAGGTTAAATTATTCTTCCATTATTAATATCATAAATCTTCCTTTGTTATATATATTTGTTTTGAAATATATTATAATAGCAAACCTCTTAGGTAACCCATGGATTGCACAGGTATCTCTACTAGTTTATATGGTTACTAGGTTACAAAATTGCCCTGTAATCTTAAATAGCGACGTGTTCAGAGAAATTTTGTTTTCATCTGCTTCATCCGTACCAGTCAGCAAATTATTAGTACAGCCTGATGCGTTAAAGTCGGTATTCTGTGCACCCAAAGGCTAATAATTATTTGGTTAATATTTGAAGTCATGGTAATCAAATATCAAATATGCACTTAATTATAATTTATCAGGGTGATCTTTAAGGTGTATCACCCACCATGATGTAATGATATATTACCTAACACTATGTTTGGTTGGAGGGGAATGGAGGGGAGGGGAGGGGAGGGAATATTTTAAATTTTATATGTTTGGTTCAAATTTTGGGAGGGGAGGGGAGGGGAGCAAAATCCCTCCTAGATGCATTTTGACTCCCCTCCAATATTGGGGGGATTTGGAGGGGAGGGGAGGTAACTTTAAAATATTTTAATTGATATGACGAAATTAACCTTAATAAAATTTAAAAATCCAAAATTACCCTTATTGTATATTAGGTTGTGATGGTTCATTTTTTCCTTGTGTCATTGTCTTCTCTCCACGCCGCAAGTCTCTGGAAGGTACGTTCTCTGCATCAATTTGATTACTATGCATCTTATGTTCTCTGACCAACAGTGATGAGTTGTGCTATTGTTTGTATATGGTTTGATTATTATGCATCCCAATGTGTTCCCTACTTCTATTTTATATTGTTTTATATTGTATCCCACACAAAGATGGTTTGACTAGTTCTATGCATGTGTAGTTCCTCCTTTACACGGCAACACTTTCTAAAAGCACAAAAAAATAATATTCTTGCAAAGTTGAATAAACAACAATTGAGACATACAGAGAGAGAGATTTGGTTAAAAATTGAAACTTGAAGCATTACTCGAGAGTATAGATTCTAAGGAAAGCAGCAGAGTCAAGGCCAGCATGATTAATAATCTCAGTCTCACTCATTTTGAGTGCCTGTGGCATCCAATTAAGGAAAGTAAGGTAAGTCCTGAAATTGAGGTTCACAAATTTGCCCACAAAATTCCCAGTACTCCTTAGGCTTGTTCTTCCACCACTGATATACCATTTGGGAAAGTAGACCCTGTCATTGATTGGTTGGATTCCCGAGCAGAGCAAAAGCCGGCAAAAAAGCAAAAGCGGTGAGTATGTTTATCACATTTGAGACCCCAATATCGCCCAAGGTTGCCATTTTTGAAACAAACTCACAAACACAGAGAGAAAAGAGAGAGAAAAAGAAGATAGGGGAATGAAGAGTGAGAATGAATGAAAATATGAAATGAAATAGAAGGAAGATGGTGTTTAAGTCAAAGAAAAGAAGTAATCGGCCTAGAATGAAGACATCTCTCGAAAATCTTGGAAAAATTGGAACATAATACTCTAATGTCTACCTGTGAAAGTAATGAGCCTCATCTTCGGAATTTCGTGAAAATAATATGTTACATGCACATGGCTAGTGAGAATAAAAATTACAAGCAAACATTCAATTTAATTTTTCTTTACATGGTCAATTTTTTTTCATGTATTTGTTTTAATGTATTTTAATTTTATGAATATTCTATTGTGTTAGATGGATCATCAAGAGTGGAAAATGAAAGTCACTAGATGGTTTGATTTATGCGTGAAAAGCTATAGCACAACTCATATGTGCTATTGTTTATTACTATGTTAATCAGATGTCCCGTAAGAGAAAAATTAGCTATAGTATGAGCTCCGAGAGGGAGAGGGTGCGGGAAGAAATAATGGGTCGAATTAGTAGTAGTGAAACCAGTAGAAATATAATAAGAATGGGTCCTCAAGCTTTCTTAGCATTGTGTGGTATGTTAGAAAGAGAGGGTGGCTTATCTCCCACACGATGGTCAAGTGTGGAAGAACAAGTTGCAAAAACAATTTACATATTAACACACAATGCTAAAAATCGTGAAGTAAACTTTTGGTTTTGTCGTTCTGGTGAGACGATCAGTCGTCATCTCCATCATGTCTTGAGAGCTATCCTCGAATTGGAAGAAAAGTTCTTTGTACAACCTGATGGCTCAACAGTCCCTCCTGAAATAAATGGTGAGACGACCAGTAGTCATCTCCATCATGACTTGATTTTTGAAATCTGTTTGAACCGTTTATGGAATCTGTTTAGGTTTGAACTGTGTTATGATTTGGTTTTTGGTCTGTTACTAGCATCTTATTCTGTATGTTAATTTCTTTTACTAGTATGTGTTTTATATTGCTCCACCACCACCTCTCAAGATAGGAACATTCTCATGTGGGGTGGTGACCATGAGTTGTGATATATGTAACATTCTTTTACTAGTGTGTGTTGTTCGTATTCATAACATAACTTTCTTTAATTTGAACCAAACAAGAAAAGAATTATTTCCCCTCCCCTCCCCTCCTCCCAACCAAACACAATATCTAATTAAAACCCCTCCCCTCCCCTCCCCTCCCCTCCCCTCCCCTCCCCTTCGTTGAACCAAACACACCCTAAATGATAAAATTTGAATCAATTAAATTATCACTAGGAATGATTGACCTGTCAATCATGGTCAAAAAGTCAAAGGTCATAATAGGTATTACATTAAGTATTTACATACAATGGTATTAAGTATTTACGTACAATGTATTATACTGAAAAATAGAAATACATCTCTGTAAAAAACAAAAATACATATGGTTTAGGATTCTCCCATCACGCAGCGACCCAGGTCCACCGCCCCCGTCCGGCATCTTCGTCGCAAGTTGCAGAGCCTGTCACCCACCGCCGTACCACCACTACAGGATCGAGCACCACCTACGCATCGTCGACCCGGACCCGGACCTCCCCTTCACCAGTGCCTCTTTCTCGAAAAACAGTTCCAGATACGCTTCCTCCGCCTCCATCTCAGTCGCTTCATCCTCCGCCGCCGTCCGGTTTCCTCAACGGGCCACAACCAGATCCAGAAGCCATGGTTCGGCCTCCTCAACAAACCAGATCAAGAAGCCACCGTTCGCCGCCAAATAGATCCGGCCTCCTCCGCACGCAGCCGCGCAAACCCTGCAGCATCATCGTCGCTCGTCCCTCTCCAGCGAAGGTGCACACGATCGCTGCATTGATCCACTCCTCCCTGCCCTTATTATGGTCGAGCATGGGGGAGCTTGGGCGGCCTGACACATCGATTCGACGGCGCGGAGGCTGTGAGGAGCTCGCGGCAGATCTGCTGGGCATGTGGTCATGAGTGTTCATCGGAGAACAGCGACATTGGGCAGTGCTGGTGAGGGTTGACGGTGGTGGGAGTAATTTAGGGATTTCAAGTTTTTTTAATTTTTTTATAAAAAATACTGATTGTATTTCCTTTTGATACACTTTACCGTTTCTTATAATACCCGTTGTAACCTTCACTATTTTACCAAGCTTGAAAAGTTAATCATTTCGAACGACAATTTGATTGGTTTAAATTTAATCGCTTGAATGATATACTATTATATCATTTTAATGAATGATATATTATAATCTTTACCAATATACCATTAGTATAAAAATCTTTTGAATTATCAATCAAATATATATTGTTTCATCATCAAACATAAAAATGTTTTATCGTATGGTGTAAAAAACTTTCCACGTTACCACAAAATTAATTAAACTAACAGTTTAAATGTCAAACAATTATTATCAGCTGGTTCTGTAACGGTACATTAGTAGAGTGAGGACCCTATGTAAGTATGTATCATCATCATATTAGAAGCCATGATTTCAAAGTTGCAGAAAAAGTACAACAATAATAAATAGAGAACTCTTAGTAATACATTATTTTCAACACATCCATCATCTCATTGACTGGATTTCATATACGATATATTAGATGAATTCACTTTTTATTTGATAAGTCCCATATGAAGTGAGTAAAAAGAGTATAATGACAGAATTGCTCAAACAGATAATTATCGTTGCAAGTATAGTTTTGGGTCCAAAAGTATATTTTGCAACTTTTCAATTGTAATCCAAAGGTTTAACTATTGAGTTCATCCATAAATTATTTGTGAAATTTTAAATAGGTCTTTAAATTTAAAAAAATTAATTGAGTATCCGAATTTATATAAAATTTTCAATTGAATTTCTGAACTAAAAATATTTTTAATTAGGTCTTTAAACTTATATTAAATTTTCAATTGGTCCTTAAAATAAAAAAAATTGTTAGGAATTTGATAAATTATACGAAATATTACTGATTCATCCAAGTTGAAGACTCAAATCAGACATCTATGAATGATTTGGATGAGAGGATGAACATTGAGACATTATCCCAACAAGATGCAATAAAATAAAGTGAGTTGCAGTAAGTTGTAAATAGTAGAGCTATTTTGGATGAAGGTATTTCGAGAGGATATACAGCCGTGAAAAAGATATCGATGAGAGAAGGGGTTGTTTGTTCAGATGAGGGAAAAGCAAACACAAGTCACGTTTTGGTCTTCTGGTCCAGTGTTTTGGTCTTTTGGTCTCTTATAACCTTAAATGCATTAAAAAAATTCTAGATCGCGTTCTATATCGGCAAACTTAACGACCTCTTCACAAAATCCTATCCCAAGGACCCAACTGAAAATTTTATATATATGTTCAGGGGCCCAATTAAAATTTTTTTAGTTTAAGGTCAAAATTAAAAATCTTATATAAATTGAAAGACTCGATTAGAAATATTTTTAATTGAAGAATGTATTTAAAAATTCCTAAATAATACATCTGAGTAAGTCAATGGTTAACTCTAAACATAAACCGAGCATGTACTTATAATTAGTACACTAATAATGGAGGAAACAGTTAAACAGAAGAATGAAAGTGAAAGGTAAAACAAAAGAAGAAAGAGAAGAAGGGTTGCAGTGCAGAAAGTAGCATAGGTAGTAGCTATTGGGCGAGAAAAAGAACAAACATTAATTCAACTAAAAGCTATCTTTTATTGGTTCTGTTATAATGCTGAAAAGCACAGCTACATGCAGAAGAAGGATGATGCATTATTCGGTTTCTTTTTAAAAGTCAAGAACCTATTCAGATCAAGGTGGCGTTTGGAAGAGCTTATTTAAGCTTCTTTTGACTTATCTGATGACATAAACTCTTATGCAGTGTGTTTGACAGAGCTTATAAAAATAACTTATGTCATCCCATAAGGAGTTTTTGACTTATTTTCATAAGTCATTTGGGGAGAAAACATGGAATTATCATAAGAGCTTATGCACTAAACACCCTCTCTGTGTTTTTCACTGTTCGAATCCTCTCATGTCCTTTCTTTCTTTTTCTTTCTTTAAGCGCTTATGGCATAAGCTCTCATGCGATAAGGTCTTATGTGATAAGCTCTTAATTAAGTTGTTTACCCAAACGAACCCCAATTTTGTTTGGTTTGGGAACTTGGAAGGTAAAGAGAGAAGCAGTGCAGCTGAAAAAAATAGAATAGAATGATAGAGCAAAGGAGGGAGTGGAGAGAGTAAGACAGTTGCAGAAGAACAGAGGAAGTTGATCAGTGATAGAAAGGAAGCTTGGTATAAAAAAGGAATGCTTCACGAGTGTGTCAGACATTTTTGAACACTGAGGTATCTTTCTTTTTTAGGACACGTCGCTCCAGAAAGCAACAGGAGAGAGGGGACAGATGAAGATAGAGATTTCCCTGTAGGGACCCCCATTGGAGAAGTGGAATTTTTTTGGGGAGTTTCCACTTTCTTTCCATTTCCTTTTTTTCAACTTTTAAACTGTTTTTCCTTTCGAGAATTTGATTCTACCAAGGTTGGTTTACCCCTTCTCTCTGACGTGGCTATTCTACTATAATTCCATTGTTTAATCCCCCACAATTTAACTTTTTTTATTCTAGATTTCATTATTTTAGTGTTGTTTGATTTTGCATTCCATACTATTACCACTCCCTCTGCATGTTCCAGGGCCAGAGGCATGTTTTTGTCATGTAATGCAAATGTATTCACACTTGCATATTTTCTCGTCTCTTAAAAAACTGTGACTTGGTTTTTGTAGGTTTCACACTTGCACTATTCCCCCAAGACCCTTTTTGTTTCAGTAGCATTTTTCCCTCACTGAGTCAATGGGGAGAGCCACAAGGTGGTTGAAGAACTTGTTTGGGATAAAGAGAGACAGAGAGCACAAGGGAAATTCAAATTCCAGCATGAAATGGTCTCCTCCTTCTCACACGGACACAGATTGCAGAGGTTTGTGTCATAATCCAGCTACCATACCACCCAACATTTCTCCCTCAGAGGCTGCTTGGCTTCAATCCTTCTACTCACAAACAGAGAAGGAACAGAACAAGCATGCAATTGCGGTAGCTGCTGCCACGGCAGCAGCAGCCGACGCTGCCGTGGCTGCAGCTCAGGCTGCCGTGGCAGTAGTTAGGCTAACCAGCCATGGCAGAGACACCATGTTTGGTGGTGGACATGAGAGGTTGGCTGCTGTCAAGATTCAAACCGTGTTTAGGGGATACTTGGTAAGCTTGTCTTTTCTTTCATTGAGTCCAAATACATGGACAAAACAGAACCAGGTTTTGGTTAAATTGAACTCCAACTAGTCAAATGCACAATGCAAATTCTAGGCTTTTAATTAAGCTTGAGTTATATGTAACGTATTCAGATTAAAAGGAACTTTAGATGTAAATAGTCTTCCTAAAGATTTAATTTAGGATAGAACACAAAAGTGACAAATTGTCAATTGATCTATAAAGCTTATTTCACTTATTGAGAAATGACTTTGCTTTGATGTATGGTGCTCTACCTGTTTGCTGATCTATTGTATTCTTCTTGCATTGTGATAATATCAAAAAGTTGACATTTTGGATTGTAAATAGGCAAGGAAGGCATTGAGAGCCTTAAAAGGTTTGGTGAAGCTACAGGCACTTGTGAGAGGGTATTTAGTGAGGAAACAAGCAACAGCAACCCTGCATGGTATGCAGGCTCTTATTAGAGCTCAAGCAACAGTTCGGTCTCAGAAATCTCGTGGCCTCGCGACCACAAAGATTGAAGCACACAGGTTTCAAACTCAAGCACGTAGATCCATGGTACAGATCTCCCATTCTAGAATTTTGGTGAATTCAATGTTCAGAGTTCCAATCCTGAAGTCGTCACTTTAAGAAGTGATGTATCTAACCCTTGCATGGGACCAAAATTGCTTAACAAAAAAGAATTCCCATTGTGTTAACCTGCATTATGTTTACACCTGTTGTGATTGTTGGTGCAGGAGAGGTTTGATGACAGTAGGAGTGAGTACACAGCTTCCATCCACAGCAGAAGACTATCATCTTCTTTTGATGCCACAATGAATAACACAACCAACAGTGTTGATGGGAGCCCAAAAATAGTGGAAGTGGACACTGGCAGTGGCAGGCCTAAGTCAAGGTCTCGCAGGACCAACACCTCAATGTCAGATTTTGGCGATGACCCATCATTTCAGGCACTTCCCTCTCCCCTCCCAATCCCATTTCACAGAAATTTCCATGACTCGGATTGGGGATTAACAGGTGAAGAATGCAGATTCTCTACAGCACAAAGCACTCCACGCTTCACCAACTCTTGTAGTTGTGGTTCTGTTGCCCCTATAACACCTAAAAGTGTTTGTACTGAAAACTTGTTCCTTGGGCAACAAGGCAGTTTTCCGAATTACATGGCCAGCACTCAGTCTTTCAAGGCCAAGTTGAGGTCTCATAGTGCTCCAAAGCAACGGCCAGAACCAGGTCCAAAGAGGAGGCTTTCCCTGTATGAGATGATGGAGTCAAGGAGTAGTTTAAGTGGGGTAAGAATGCAGAGGTCTTGTTCACAGATTCAAGAAGCCATTAATTTTAAGAATGCTGTGATGAGTAAGCTTGAGAAGTCTACAGAATTTGGTAGAGAAACTACTTCAATCAGAGGAAGTGGTGATTGGTGTTGGAGTTAGCTCTCTATTGCCTTTTCACATTGTTAGTGATAGTTCTACCTCTATCACTTCCAGGTCTTTATGCTCCCCATGATTGCCAATTTGCAAACGTATAGTGGGTAGGAGATAGGAGAGTGAAGACAAAATAGAAGGAGAAAAAATGAGAAGGTCTTCATTGTTACTTGCAAAAAGTTTGGTCATGGAATTATCTTCATATATTGTCATTAACTATAATCAAATGCAAGAGTAATTTGTGTGTAAACACCCTGCATCTTTTCCTTGATTATTTTAGTTGAGCTTGTTTTCTTTTGTTACATTAAATAAAACCTCAATTCAATTGTAGGCTTGTAACTGAATAAAGCTATCCACAAGCAAGGTCTATACATCATTATCTACGAGAAAAAGAGATAATAAAAGGTCTGAAAACATTGATGTTGCAACAATATGTGGCTCAAAACTAATATTTTCTCTTGTTCTGTAATCTGGAAACAAAACTTTACACTTTTCCTTTTTTTCTTTTATTGAGAGGTGTAAGCTAAAGCTTGTTATGTTTGGGGGCTGTAAACAAAAAATGGACTGTGTACCTCTAAAAGGTGTGAAGTAACATCATTATTATATTATAAGGTTTCTGATTTATTTATCTATTAAAATTTGTTGTCAAATAATGGAGAGCACGAATGCCTTACATCAAAGCTACCTACGTTGATTGTTCTCCGACCATTTGAGTTACACAAAATCAGTTATTAGTTTAGCCTATTCAATTCCCAAATCAGTTATCAGTTATAATGTGTTTTAAAAGATTGTTTACCTTTCATGTGCAGCAATCACTCATTGAAGGTGAATGGGTTCTCTACCTGAGTTTCAGGTTTGGACTCTGGGTCGGGTATCCGGTTCTCTAGATAAAGTTATTTGTACTTGCACCGGGAATATTGCTGATGTTGAAAAATAAAATTATTAATTGAACGGGAGGGGTATGGGTACATTTTTGTTTTTTAATTGCTTTTTGATGCCATGTCCCTTGGATAATTCCAAAAATTGTGCTGTTATTTTCAAGGAATTTTTAAAAATCTTTTTAAACCTCTTGGCTGGAACCTTGGTTTAAACTTCAGCTAAATTGGGTTTAATCAAATTTTTTAGGCAGCGATGATAACTTATCGATTAACTGTAGTCTGTAGGTTGTAGCAGAAAAGTTGCATGCATTCATTAGCAACATAGAAATGCAGATGCATATGGTAGTAGCATTGAGGTGTGACAATACTATTATCTGTTCCATTTCATAATCATATTTCCTATGTTTTTTTTTAAGCAATCATCTCTTCTGTGTTGTTGATTGATCGGAGTTTTTTATTCACTCAAAAGCGAATTTTTAGATAACAATCATAAAAGTTCCTTCTGAAGCAAAAAGTTCAATTCGGATGGTAGAAAATAATATTTGGTAAAGCTGGTTGTTCTACGGCATTTTACAACCCAAAGTTGCCGTGAGTGATGTTTGTTCCTATCAGTGTGTGTTTGTTTTCATATTGGAAATATTTAGAATTAATTCCGTACTCTGACAAATGTGACTTTATTAAAAATAAACTGTTTGGTTACTATCAGGTAAAATTGATTTTGCCTCCCGAAACGATTTTGACTAAAAGCTACAAAACGCAGCTTTTAAGTTGAGTAAAAAAATTTACACTAAATTTTACATCAAACTTGCTTTCAAAATAAAAACATTCAAACATAAACTACTTGACTTCAAACCCAACTCTAACAAAATCAATTTTACAAAATCAATTACATTCAAAATCACTTTTGTTAAACACCCATCCAAACACACTTAATTTTAGGCAAACATGATTTAGTACGTTTCACCGTCGAGTATGACCAGAATCACTAGACTTCAAACTCAATTATAACACAACCAATTTTATAAAATCAATTACATTTAAAATCACTTTTATCAAATGGGTTTAATTATTGAGTTGGTCCCTGAACTATTTAGGAATTTTCAATTAGGTCCCTAAACTAAAAAAAATTCTAATTAGGTCCCTAAACTTATATAAAATTTTCAATTGAGTCCCTGAACTAAAAAATTTCTAATCGGGTCCCTGAACTTATATAAAATTTTCAATTAGGTCCCCAAAGTAAAAAGGTGAATATATAAAATAAAAAAATGACAAATGATGAAATTTAGGGAAAAAATATTGTTTGACATAATAATAAAATGACAAAAGATGAATATGAGAGAAAAACTCACTATTTAAAATAATAATAATAATAAATTAAAAATAAAACTTACTGAGAAAACTTATTGTTTATCATAATAATTAAATAAAAATAGATAAATAGATAAATTTGGGAGACAAAGTTAGTTCTTGAAATAATAATAACAAAATAATGAAACGTGAAATTGTTCTAGAAAATCCATGTTTAATAACAAAATATTATGATATTAAACTGGTAAACCTCAATTAAAAAAAAATATAAATAAAATAAACATCAATTAAAAACAAAGTTATTATTTGAAATAATAAAGAATCTAGTTAAGTAAATATCACATATTAGTTTGATAGTCAATTTTATTTTGAGTTACTTAATTTATTTTATTATTTATTATGTTATTTTATATTTTAATTGTGGTTTTTCTTAAATTATTTTTATAATTCTTAAATGATATTTTTGCTTGCTATATCTATTGTTATTATTTTAATGTTTTTTTAAATATTAAATATTTGACTCAGTTTAGTAACTTAATATTTTGTTATAAAACATGAATTTTTTAATACAATTTCATATTTCATTATTATAATTTTAAGAACTAATTTTTGTCTCTCAAATTTATTTATTTTTATTTAATTGTTATGCTAAAAATTAGTTTTTCTCACTAAGTTTTTTTTTTAATTTAAGTAGTAGTTTTTTCTCTCATATTCATCTTTTGTCATTTTATTATTACGTCAAACAATATTATTTTTTTTAAATTTCACCATTTATCATTTTTTTATTTTATATATTCACCTTTTTACTTTGGGGACCTAATTGAAATTTTTATATAAGTTCAGGGACCCGATTAGAAATTTTTTAGTTCAGGGACCCAATTGAAAATTTTATATAAGTTTAGGGACCTAATTAAAAAAAATTTTAGTTTAGGGACCTAATTAAAAATTCCCAAATAATTTAGGGACCAACTCAATAATTAAACCTATCAAATATTCATCCAAACACACTTAATTTTAGGCAAACGTGATTTTGTACGTTTTACCGCCGAGTATGACCAGAAAATTTTGGGTCCGTTTGTTTTAGATTTTGATAGAATTGATTTTGGAAGAATTGATTTTGAAAAAATCAAGGTTAAAAAAATTGATTGTGTTTGGTAACAATATTTTAAAAGTGGGTTTAGAAGAATTGATTTTGTTTGGATGATAAAGTAAAATCACTTTTGAAGTGTAAATATGTAGAATTTTGTGGGTCCTACATCTAGAATCAATTATTTTCAACGGAAAAGCTAGAAATTTTTGCTTCCACAAAACTCAGTTTTTACCCACCAGGAATCAATTATTTCCAACGGAATTTCGTAAACAAACGCATAAAATTACTGTAACAACTGGGTTTGGAAACCCAAACGGAGTTTTGTTACCTCCCAAATATAAAACAAAGAGGCACTTTGTCGTCATAAAATTACAAATACTCACATATATTTACATTACAAACTTGAAGCATCCTTTTTTTTTTAATGAATAACTTGAAGCATCTTTTTTCTATGAATACTTGAAGCATTTTTATTCAACCTTATTTTAACAAATTTCGATCTTATAAAATTATTTTTAGAATGCATTCTCAAATATAAAATAATATTTAATTAATAATATATTAGATAAAATAATGACAATAATATGTTTTTTTTTAAAACATACACAGAGAATCTTTGGGCCAGTGTTGTTGAGAGATCAGGCTCCTCGCATTAGTGGGCCGAACCTCTATCAATTTCAAGCCCATATTAAGTATTAACAGATCTTTTCATCTTTTGATCCCACTCTAACGGAGACCCAACACCTTAGAAAATGTTATTTACCTGGATTTTTTTTTTGTTAAACAGATTTTAATTATTTTATCACTGTAGGTTATATTGATTCTATAATTTATACTATGAAATAAAATTTTCATATGGCAATGACACGAAATGTTACCTGAAGATTTAGATACGCTGGACAAAATGTTTTTTCTATTCTTTTCTAAACGAAAGGGAAATATATAAGCTTAAGAACTAGAGCATTGTCTTCCATAGATTCTCAACAAAGTCATCTGATAAAGATAAATTTGCCCTTTGCAGGACGGTCCAAGATAAGATGAAGTCTAAAATTAGGTAGGGCTTAAAAATGAATAAATCATGAGATGAAGCTTATCTCTATAACTTCTATTGGATATCAGTTATTTTTTTGTTAGTGAGCTATGTATGAGGCTAAGTGAGTTGGAGGCCTAAAATAAGAGATTTTTTTTTTATCTTACTTTTGGTTTTGCCCCGAGCCATATATATTCTCAACAAATTCATCTAATAAAGATAAATCTGTCCTTGCAAATTGTCTAAGACAAGGTGAGACATAAAATTAGGTGCAACTTTAAAATGAACAAATCATGAGATATTTCATATGTACAATTTTTGTTAGATACAAGACAATTTTTTATAATGGTTTTATGTATGGGGTGGGGTTGGGGTTGGGGTTGGGGTGGGGTGGGGACCTAGAATAAGGGCTTGTTCGATCTTATTGAGCCGACCCCAAGCCCCTGTATGGATACTCCAAAAGAGAAATTACTCAACCTATGTTTAAAAATACTTTAATACACGGTATTTAAATACATATGGTAGACTGTGCTACTTCCAAAACCATATACATATACAGATCATGCAAGGCAACAGAAGGATTAGCAAGGTAATTTACACCCCATACTCCTATCCTCTAGAGTAACTTCCTAAAATTAATGTAATGTATAGCCTAATAGGAAGTGAATATAGTTCTTAGGCACTGGTTGTAACTCTCTTACAAATCTGTAAAATATTAAGGCGTGAGGTACTTGAGAACTGCTAAGTTAGTGTGTGTCTGATTTTCAGATGGGAAGCTCCAAATGGGTGTTTTATTCTTTCTCATTGGAAAACCAAACACATCATTAGATAAGTTGTGATTTTAAATCAAGCAACAGAGATTAATTAAGGACTGTGAAAGGCACCAGAGAAATTCAAGCTAATTTTCTCTTAATCAAAAAATATTTTTGATCCATTCAGAACCATCAATATAGCTAAGTGTAATAAATGGTTTAGCTTCCTCATCAGTGAGCTCCCTTGACCATGATACTCTCCCTGCAAACATTGCTCCTGGTCCTGTGCATTTGTATTGTCCATAGAATACAGTCCTGGTGGTGGTGGTGGACCCAATAGAGCACAAAAACATGAGAACAAATTAGAAAACGCACCCACATACGCATGTCAATATATCTATTGCTACATAGCAAATAAAAATATAGCATAGATCAAGCTGTGGGATTAGGTGGCTGAGGTCTGAGGCACTTTTCAGACCCTATGCGCATGTTGCTATGCCATTTCTATACAAGCAAATAGAGACATGCAATTCGGTAGAAGGACTCTCCTTGTATGATATCTAGTTACCCCTTTCTCTTGTGAGTGCTACAAAATTCTTATTCTTCAGAAGGTTCATTTTTTTTATTTCTCTCTGTGTATTAGAAGTGTTGGTCAAAGAAGACTGCTTCAACAATTACTGCAGTCATTGTTGGTCAAAGAAGGCTGTTTCAACAATTGCTGCAGTCAAAGTTGGGGGCTGCTTCAACAATTGTTGAAGCAGCCTTCTTTGACCAACAAGAAGGTGCATGAGTATATCACACGTAGATTTAGCACCATACATAAATAATGATGTTGCTAGAGGGAGTGGACATCCATATAATGTTGACTCTCTTCTCTTCCTGGCACATTACTGTAACTAGATACCCTATATGCCTTTTATTCTATCATGAGAATAGACTCATTTATTATTCTGATATATATATATATATATAGTATGATAGAGACTCAGACTGATATATAATAGAGGCTCACTCTATGTGAGTATGCTTGTCACTTATCATAAAAGCTAATGGTGATTGCGTGAGTCTGCTTATGATTTGTGAAATGTAAACTTCTTTAATTACATAAAGGTTGTCTAAGAGATTAAGGAAAGTAGCAACGCCCCATTGTCCTCCTACTAGTGCAAAAGGGGTTATAGTTCAAAGAATGTAATTCAGAAGTAGCAAATTGCCCTTTCCGTCAGTGAGTAGACACTGCATCATTTTGAGGAAAATACTCTTAACCATACGTTTTTCGTAATTTATAAGTTATGGAGTGTAATTGTAAACTACCTTTAAAACATAGACTACTTGTACTCAACATTTTCACACATTGCTATTTACCAAGGGCCAAGGACCATGGTTGTTTCCATGCAGTCTATTGATTACATGTAGGGGGGATATAGTAGTATACCACTATAGCTAACACCCAGCAGCTTCATTGACATTAGTGGCATCACTGGCATGTGTGTGAAAATTTTCTCTGGCAAGTATTTTTCCATGACAATGTATTGACACTGTTTTTAGCTAAACAGAGTAATTAAATGGTTCTATTTTTGGGTTTGCATAAACATAATAAAACTACCAAAATCATGTTATTGCAATCTCAGCTTAACTAACTCTATACATTACACTTATTTTTAATTTGGTTTTTATACGACTATTTTTAATTTCCTTATTTTTTTCATTTTTTTGCCGTTTGTATTATGGTAAAATTATGGACCAATTTGAAAATAAGTATCAGAATATGTATGTTAAATATTTTTGTAATCCATCTGCATGACATCATTTTTACAATAATTTGATTGTGAGAGACCAAATTGAATGTAGGATTTTTTCCTACATGACTAGCTTAAAAAAGAAAATGGTATATATTTTAATAGAAAGAATAAAAAGAGAGATGAACTTACATTTCACGGTTAGGGTCGCCCCAGTTATACCAGCCTTTGGGAATGATGATATTGTCCATATAAGTGTAAGCAAACACCACGCGAGAAAAGGGACCCCAAGCCCTTCCAAGGTATAGTGCCCCTGAGCCCGTGACCTTACAGTGAACAAACGAGAAACCCGTGTCCTCTAATAGACTGCCCCTTCCTTGTGCTGTTAGTGCCCCTATATTTTGTGCTATGGCATGCACGTGACATCCCTAATAGTAAGTGTTGCCAATGTCATTAGAAAACAGGTTTTAGTTAGGTGCATTTTCATTTCAACGTGTGTACAACAAATGCATAACACCAAGGTCAAGGTATGATTAATTATTAATCAAACCATTATCTTGTTAATTTGTGTACCAAACACAAATTAGATTCGATTTAAGTAAATGTGTTGATCATATGGGACAAAATTGGTTAGGCTATGCTGCCATGGCCTAAATTAAAATTAGGATACAGTTACAAAGTCTAAGATTATTTAACAGCAATTATTCAAGATTACAGCTGTAAATCTAACCTCAAACAGAGAGAGAGCATTGCCAAATATGAAATCAACAGAGCCTTCAATATAACAATCCTTGTAGTAATGCCTCCCCACATGATCATAGAGTGTGTCCTGTGCTCCCAAGAATTTGCAGCCTAGGAATACTGCTGTATCTGCTGAAATTCTTAATGCCACTGCTTGCTTTCCAACTGCTCCTGGTTTTGGAACTGGGGTAGTGTTCTGCATGCACAGTATTTTTTGCTTGTAAAAAACACAGGTGGAGCAAAATTTAGATAGAAAAAAGAGGAAGGGGCTTGTTACTTACTTTGAATGTGATGTTCTTGGCAATGAAATAAGGTGAATTCACTGCAAAAGTTGCAGAACCATAGGTTCCTAGTGGCTGGCCTTTTGGCCCTGGTGTTTGAGCTGTGTCACCCCATTGAACAATAGTTTTATCTGCTCCTGCTCCTTGTATGGTTATGAAGGATTTAAAAGGAGGAATGTTGACTTTCTCCCTGTACATAAAAAATGTAAAAGCACAAAGGCAAGGAGCAAATTAGAGATTTTCAGCCAAATGCAATTCACAATTAGTTACATGAATAAGAATTAAAAAAAAATGCTAACCATTCAGAACTTTTTTGGCAGAACAATTTGGTAACATTTTTTTGCTGTGTACAATTAAGAAGAAAATTTGCAAAATGTGAAATGAAGATAAAAATAATAACAGAGAGGACACAGCTATGAAAGGACAGTTCACTAGCTGCAAAGTATTCTTTAGTCAAAGATCAATTCTGAGAACATTTGAATGAGAAGGAAAAAGACATGAAATTATTATCAGTATCCTATATCACTGAAAACAGAAACAACAAAACAAATAGCATAAATAGTGAATGTAGACAACACAAACACCAAAATCCACGTTTTACAAGAACAAAGAGCCAAGGCCATACATAAACTAATTGGCACAAAGCAAAAGGAGCAGAATGTGGCATCATTCATTCAAGTGGAAATAATTAAAGAAATATAATACTATTACTTACGTGTAAACCCCTGCATGGACCTTAATGACCACTCTAACTAAATTGATGAATGGAAGGGAATCAATGGCTGCTTGAATTGAAGAAAAATCTCCTTTAGATGGATTCTTAGAAACTTGCAAAGTGAATGAAGGAAAAAGCTTATTTTTGGCTGCCCCAAAGACACTATGTTTGAGACCACCTACAAACCTCACCCATTTCATGAACTGTTGTTCTGAAAATTGGACTCTGGTCATATTGGTGGTTAGTCCACTCCCTGCTGAACGCCCCGGTCTAATTCCCTTGGTATGGCATTGTATTGCACTTGGATTTTGCAGAAGAAGAAGAAGAAGGAGAGGTACTAAAACATAGAAAATAGAATGCAAATTTGACATTCTCAAAGAGAATATGGCGGGGAATGCTGTTTGAGACTAGTACTACTAGTGCTATGTGAATTGGCTTGTGCCATGGTTTATACTTTATATGCAAGTTAGGACTTGATTATAGGTGGAAAAGTGAAGCTGAATCAGAAAATCAATGACAGAATGAGAGGTCACGGGTGGTTCTACTGACATCCATGAAGAACAATAAAGCGCTACGTGTACACACTTACACATTCTTTATCTTAGTTTACACATTTTTCATCATCTTACTATAACCTGTCCATGTCATGTTGTGTCCTATTATGGATTCTGACAACTAAGGAGATTATGAGAATTGAGAAATATAAGTGAAAAAAGTGACTTCTAATTAACATTTTTTCAATAAAGAAAGAGAGGAAGAGAGAGATGAACATTGAACAATCGAAGCCATAGGACAGGTTGCACTTTTTGTGTATATAAATAAATAAAAACGTTGTCCTTGAGTTTTTTTTTTTTTTTTTGGTTTGTTTGGCTACTATTCCTTTGTTGTTGTTTGTTTGGTGCTGCCCGTGAGCCCCTCTCTTTCTGTTTCTGTGTGATCGTGAAAATATTCTTGTTGAGATAATGGGTTGGGTCGTGTTCCTATTAATAACATATAGCATGTAAAAAGTATATATTTCTCTAACACAGAACGAGTGTTGGACACCATGTAAACATATGAGTTTTAATCGGGTCCGCTAACATTTATTGTGCCCGGTATCAAAAAACATCATTCAGCTACGTGATGCGGTGTTTGCATTTGTTGTTAAATTTTTTTCATGTTACTCATTTTTGGTGTTGTTCTCACCTAAAGTCGAAGACTAATCCTCTTGATACGTAGATATCACCGAAATAAGTGTTCTCTTTTTCAACAAAACCTTTTTCAAATATAAATCATGAATCAAATCCCTAACAGACAACATGCTTAAGGAACCATCTACCAAAAATGAAGTATAGATGCAACTAGGTTTTGAAAGTTAAGAATTTTTAGATTAATTTTGGTTTTAAAATTTGTATTATAGTTAAAATTATATATATTGGTAATATAAATAAATAATTAATTATATATACATATACATATGAGCGGGTATGGGGCGGGGTGTGTATCAAAGTACCCGTACCCGTACCCATTCAAATTTACGGGTAATTACCCGGACCCTTACCCATTGTGCGGGCAATTACCCTACCCATTGTGGGTAATTTTTGTGGGTACCCAATGGGTAGGGTACAAATTGTCATCCCTAACCAGAAGGTTTTGCAGAACCAGGCAAGGAACACCTAGTGTGTCATTTGAAGAAAAGTCTCCACGGTCTGAAGCAAGCTCCAAGACAATGGTACAAGAAGTTTGATCTCTTCATGACCCAGCGCAATTTCAAGAAGACCTCCGCAGACCATTGTGTGTTTCAAGAAGGCATTGAGCAAGTCTTATGCCATGAAAGATCTGGGTGCAGTGAAGAAGATTCTTGGAAAGAAGATTACTAGAGATCGTTCTAGAAGAATGTTGTGGATGTCACAAGAAGACTATATCAAGAAAGTTCTTGAAAGGTTCTACATGCATAATGCCAAACCTGTGCATGTTCCATTACCTGGTCATCTCAAACTGAGTAAGACGCAATGTCCATGGAATAAAGAAGAAAAAGAAGAAATGAGCAAGGCACCCTATTCTTTAGCAGTGGGTAGTCTTATGTATGCAATGATTTGTACAAGATCAGACATTGCTTATGCTGTGGGAGTTGTGAGCAGATTCCTATCGAATCCAGGAAAGGAGCATTGGAATGCAGTGAAATGGATACTACGGTATCTGAGAGGAACTGCCAAAAGCTGCTTGCGTTTTGGCAATGGAAATTTAATGCTTCTTGGATATTCAGATGCAGATATGGCAGGAGATATGGATTCAAGAAAGTCAACATCAGGATACTTGATTACTTTTGCAGGGGGAGCTATCTCATAACAGTCAAGACTACAAAAGTGTATTGCTTTAAGCACGACAGAAGCATAATTCATCGCAATCATTGAAGGTTGCAAGGAGATCTTGTGGATGAAGAAGTTCTTACAAGAGTTAGGCCAGAATCAGGAAAGTTATGTTCTCTATTGCGACAGTCAGAACGCAATCCATCTCAGCAAGAACTCGACATTTCATTCAAGGTTGAAACACGTCGATGTAAGGTATCATTGGATACGTAATGTGTTGGAAAGTAAACTGTTGGAGATTGAGAAAATACACAAAAAAAATAATGGGGCAGATATGATGACAAAAGCTTTACCAAGAGAGAAGTTAGACGTCTGTAAAGATATTGCAGGCTTAGCATCAACCCCAAACTGATCCAATGATATTTTCCCTTTGGCTAGAGGGGGAGAATTGTTGAAAATCCATCCAAAGCCAAATGTCTTTCTTAAATGCAATTGTTGAAAGGTTTTCAACCTCCAACCGCTTACTTATTCGGTGCACACTTTTTGCTTCTATAAATAGAAGCATTTGAGATGAAGGAAGACACATCAGAGCCTCACAAGAGAAAGAGAGTGAGAGAAAATAGAGAGAGAGCCTTAGAGAGAGTTTTTCTAAGAGAGAAAAATAATGAGCCGATTTGTGAGAGTGTTATCCACAAATTGAGGATACAATATTCTTGTATTCCCATTACTTTCATAGTGGAAGTGTAAATGGCCTACGGGTCCCGTTATTTTTTCCCTTGCTCACATTGAGGAGGTTTTTCTACGCTAAAAATTGTTTGATGTTATTACACTTATTTTACGCTTCCGCTTAGTACCTATTTTTTTTAGTTCATAAAGGAGATAATACCTGCCTTCATGACTGTCCAATAGTTGGACCCTCATATATATAATTACATTCTTGTTGTTTAGTTGATTACTTGTATTTGAACACTTTGAATGGCTGAGATTGATTCCCAATTCTAAATTCCAAGTTGTTGGTGAATCAGAGGACTGTGTTGGACTTGGCAGAAGTAACAAAACAATAATGGTGAGGCCAAAGTAATAACTTCAATGATGTGAAAGATCTTGTACAAAGGGATAAATAACTACTATTTGTTTGCGTTTGGGAGGAATATCAATCTCCCTCTTCTTGCAATTTCTTTTTGTTCTTTTGTTGTAAAGAGGTACTTGTGTTTTCTTTTTGGTAGATTCTTGAGTTAGTTTACTTTATCCTCCCACTATCACCATGAGTGGCTTCTCTTGCTGGATCATTTCCGGTTCACTTTAAAAAAGATTTATGCACTTTCATCAACTCTTACCAAACATATATTAAATACTGTATCACGCACTCTTCATTTATGATATATAGGATGGTGACTGTTGCGTATAATATGTACAAGAGTATGTAAAATTGAAATTCAAATGCTACTTTGTTATTATTATTCATAAAATTACAGAGATTAGAGAATATGAGGGGAAAATGCATTAATTATTATGCGTCCGAAAAGCAAATTATTTTCGTACTACTACTCGCAGTACCTTCGTAGTTCATTCTTCAATAGATGCCAATAGCAACAAAATAGAAAAACTATTTAAATATTAATGCAGTGCCAAGTTTATGAAAACTTTCATAGGATCTGAAACTTGATCATAAGTTTTAGAAAGGAAAGTGGTTGAGTCAAAGTGGTTAAGGCACTGTTTCTTAAAAACGAATCGTTTGGATTCTATCCGAGTTCGATCATTAGGTATGCAACAACTCTTGATCAGGCTTTACTAATCGTGCGACCGACTTAAATATTAGTTCATAGCAGGTCCAAATGATTTAAACCGTATGGATACTTCGATGACTCATTCAATTTCAAGGACTAATTAGGATGAATATCAAATAAGAAAAACGTTTCAGAAATGAAAAAGTAACTGATGTGTTGAATTGTGATTGAAGGACCACCTCCTATAACGAGACAGCCAATATGATGATCCGTGAATGCATTATGCATCAGCCCAAACAATTCCAATCACAAGGTCAATATATTGCCACCAAACTATCAATGTTGATTCCGATCAAACTCCCAATAGGGATCGAACTTGTTAAAACCATATCCAACAGTGAACCAACCAAACTTCACATTCAATTCTAACTAGGTGTAATTTACTAAAAAAAAAATTTAATTGCAGTTTTGATCCCTCTATTATTGATTATGTACGATATTAGTTTCTATGATTTTTTTAGGATATTTGATCCCTATTTTTTCAATATTGTAAATTCAGTCCTCTTGTCCAATGTCCGTCAATTTTGTTCAATGATGAACAAAGAGAAATCATTTCTCTAAGCGTAGAAGCTTATATCTCCTTTTGTCTCTCATGATTCAATGAATCCTCTATGTCATTTATTGGTTTCGTCCCTCCTTTTCGGGATCGCATTTTTTCCATCATGGGGTCCTTTATCACAGAAGTATTCAATTAGAGGTTCTATTCGCTTAAAGCAACAATTCCTCTCTATGGATCATTGAAAAGTTGACAAACTTTGGATGGAAGGACCGGATTTGCAACATTTAAAAAATAGGGAGACCAAATGTCCTAAAAAAATATAGGGATCAAAATCACATATGACTAGTAGTAAAATTGAATTCAAACAACTTTGTTACAAAGAGTTTAATTTTGATAAAGTTTTTTTCACGATGAGCCACTCACAAATGATTTTTAAGATAGTTTTGATGAGATTCGAACATTATTAATGATATGATAATTTATGATTAGTTGACAATATAAAAATATGTTTACATTAATAGTGTATATTAATTAAATCGTATATTTAGTTTTTAAATTTAAATTTATTCTTTATTTCTTAATCAATATTCTTACAATACTAATTAGCAAGACACAAATAATTAGTGAAAAGTTTAATTGTTATACACCGTCAGTGTAAAGTTTCTTATAATGACAAACAATCATAAATCATGATATGAGTGACTTTTAAGATAACTAGGATGAAAGTCAAACATTTTTAATGGTGTGACAATATATGATTTGTTGATAATGTAAAAAATCTTTGCATTGATAGAACATATCAATTAAATTCTTAAAGATATATATAAATGCCATTGAGGGTAAAAATTTCAGGATATAAATTTTATTTTATATAGAAATAACTTTTTTTTTTTATAAAAGTCAAATTATGGCAATTCATTCATAATAGTGTTAACAATACAACTAGGAGCAATGTAAAAACAACAGGAGCTAGCATACAACAAAGACGCCCTAGTCAAAGAGTGAGTCACTTTGTTTGCTTGCCTCCTACTAAACTTTGTTGAAAAGTTTGTAAAGTAAGACCCTTGCAACCATTGACAATGATACCAAACTCAGTAATATTTTCCTTTGATGAAGATAACTCATCCACCACCCCTTTACTATCAACTTCAAAGTGGACGTTGGTGAAACCCAGCTCAATGCACCATTTAATGGCAAACAAGAGACCCATTGCTTCCCCCACCTTCACTTCCAACTTTGATTCTACCCATATTGTTTTAGCTTGAACAAACTTGCCCTCATGATCACGGATGCACATGCCAAACCCGGATAAATTTATGGCCTCAAAGAAAGCTGCGTCAACATTGCATTTCAAAGACCCAAAAGGAGGAGGTGACCATCTAGCTCGGGTAATGCCAGGGCCAACAGCCACCCAAGGGGGTTTCCTTTTCCTAGCTAAAATCCAACTGGACAACATCTCTTTTGAACAGCTGATGACTTGAGTTCCAGTCATATCCTCATTGTTCCACAATTTTTGGTTCCTGGCCTTCCATATGCACCACAATATCATCACAAAATTCGCCCTTTTATTTGAGTCAATAACACCACTGACCAAGAAATATAACTCAAAGAGTTCACCTGGTTAAGAAAAGGATCAATGATGTGCCAATACCCAGCTTGAATCAAAATATCTCTACTCTTGTCACACTGCAGTAATGCATGACACTGAGATTCAAGACTAGTTTCGCATCTCACACACGAACTTGTGCAAGCCACCGCACGCCTCTACAGGTTTATTCTAGTGGGAAGAACCTCCCTGCATGCGCGCCAAATGAAGGACTTCACTTTGGGGGGCACTTCCAAGTTCCAAATACTTCGCCAATCTCCATCTTGTTTCAGATGAGCCGTGTTCAATAAGGATTCGATACACAGTCTATAAGATGAACGAACTGTATAAAAGCCATCCTTACTATATTTTCATATGCGCATGTCCTCCCCTACTTCATCAACTAAGGGCGTGGCTAGTATAGTAGCAGCATCATAAGGAGTAAAAAACTGATGCACGAAATCTTCATTCCATCTTCTGGTACTAGGCATAATAAAATCACTGACCACCCAATTATGAGCCATTTGGGTTAAGTTAAAATGGTGATTCAGCCATTGACCATTTGCAATCCAAGGCTCATTTAGGATTGGAATATTGTGTCCATTGCTAATTCTCCATCTAGAGCCCTCATTCAACAAGACCCGAGAATTCCAGATGCTACGCCAAATAAAACTTGGATTATGACCCAGAATCGAATCCAAGAACTGACCTCTAGGATAATATTTAGCTTTGAAAATCCTTGAGACCATAGCTTCTGGGTTAGAAACAAATTTCCAACCTTGCTTCCCTAGCATCGCCAAATTAAAAGCTCCCAGATTTCTGAAGCCGAGGCCACCAAATTCCTTCCTCATAGATAGCTTATCCCATTTCAACCAATTAATGCCACGCGTATCACCCTTCTTGGATCCCCACCAAAAAGATTTCATCATTCTTTCAATCTCTTCTGCCAACGAAGGAGGTAGTAAGAAGACACTCATGCAATAAGCTGGAATCGCTTGGAGCACAGACTTCACCAGAACCTCCCTACCAGCCTTGGAAAGATGTCTGCCTCTCCAAGAATTAATTTTCTTCCACACCCTGTCCTTCAGATAATTAAATGTAGCTTTCTTTTTTCTACCAATTAATGAGGGAAGCCCCAAATATTTTCTTGACCAAAGACAGGTCTGGACTCCCAAGATATTAGATAAAGCCAATCGAGTACTATCATCCACATTCTTACTATAAAAAATCTCAGATTTACTGAAATTAACTGATTGACCAGATGCTGTTTCAAAAGTAGCAAGAATTGACTTCATCACATTACATTCACGCTCACGAGCTCTAAAGAACAGAAAACTACCATCTGCAAAAAGAAGGTGACTAACAGAAGGAGCACCCCCGACAAATTTGAATACCATGAATGTCACCCCTCCCCTCAGCTCTTTTGATTAGGCAAGTAAGGCCCCGAGCATAGATAAGAAAGAGATAAGGGGAGAGAGGGTCACCTTGCCTTAAGCCTCTGCCTGAAACAATTGGTCTAACAGAATCATCATTAATCAAAACCGAGTAGCTAACAGAGGAAACACACAGCATAATCCATTTGACCCATCTATCACAGAAACCCATCTTCTCTATCATAGCACGGAGAAAACCCCAGTTCACTCTATCATAAATTTTGCTGATATCTATTTTCAAAGCCACTTCACCTCTAACTCCATTTGTTTTGCATTTAATATGGTGGATAATTTCAAAAGCAATGAGCACATTATCCAAGATAGATCTTCCTTCTACAAAAGCAGACTGCTCTTCTGAGATACACTTTGGCAATAATTTTTTCAACCTATTAGCTAAGACTTTTGCCACTATTTTATATAGAACATTACACAAGGATATAGGTCTCAAGTCTCTCATAGAAGAAGGGCTATCAACTTTAGGAAATAAAACAATATTTGTATCATTAAGAGTTGATGGAAAGTTACCAGTCTCCAACCAGTAGAAACAAGCCGTGAAAATATCATTGCCACAAATATCCCAAAAATGTTGGTAAAAAACAGGATTTAAACCATTCGGCCCCGGAGATTTATCTGGGTGCATCTGGAAAATAGCTGCTCTGAATTCCTCTTCAGTGAAGGAAAGTTCCAACCCTTGATTATCTTCCACCGAGACAATAGGAGACACTGCCTCAATAACCGGAGAATAAATGTTCTGCTGTTCTAGAAACAGGTTTCCAAAATAGTCATTTGCAAGCTCACAAAAACTCAGTTGACCACCTACCCATTCATTGTTATCATTTTTTAGCTTGTCAATAATTTTCCTTCTCTTCCTGGTAGTAGCAGTCAAATGAAATTTTTTTGTATTTGCATCTCCATCTCTAAGCCAAAAGGCCTTGCCTCTTTGCTTCCAATAGATCTCCTCTTGAGCCAAAATTGATGCAAGCCTTTCTCGCTGTCTCTCATAAATCGAGGCATCCTCTGGATCATGAGAAATTCTAGCAGCCTCCAAAAGCCTTTTACACTGATTTACTTTTTTGCGGAAATTCTCATTAAGTTTCTTACTCCAAATCTCTAGGTCCTCACTACACTGCTTTAGTTTAGAAATAACATCATCATGTACCATTCTCCCAGCTAGACCGCACCACATCACCCACCTCGAAATCTTCAAGCCAACGATTCTCAAAGCGAAACTTTCTCTGGTGCATCTGAGCAGGGCGCTGATCAATACAAAGTAAGAGTGGTGAATGATTCCAGACAGGAGCTAAAAGATTTGATAATTATGCATTCGGAAATAAATTCAACCACACCTCAGAAGCCAAAAACTCTATCAAGACGTTCTTCCACTACACTGTCAGAATCACGACGGTTTGCCCAAGTAAACTGATACCCATTAAGAGGAAGATCAATTAGATTACATTCTCGGACAGTGTCACGAAAACCATTTATTGGCCAGTTCGGATGATCGACTCTTCCCCTCTTGTCCTCAGCCATTAACAAGTCATTGAAGTCCCCAACAATGCACCAAGGAAGCAATGACATTGTAGCTAAGTTTCTTAATAAATTCCAAGAACCACGTCTTCTGGCCCTCTCAGTATAGCCATAGAACCTAGTCAACCTCCATAAATCTCTGTCATTATCAGACACCTCCACATTAATAAAATTCATTGAGTAATTGATAATGTGACATTTAAAGGATTGTTTCCAAATAATCGCAATACCTCCACTACGTCCCTCCCTATCAACAGAAAAGGAAAAATCAAATCCTAACTTTACACGAATTTCCTCTATTTTATTTGAGTGACATAAAGTTTTAAAAAGCAAAATAACGTCCGGTTTGTTGTCCCGAACGAGGTCCCTCAACGACGAAACTGCACACAGGTTGCCCAGGCCTCAACAGTTCCAACTTAGTATACTCATAGTCCCCGGCAACCCTGGTTGCCAGGGTCTGCCGCTAAATTTTTTTTTGGAATCACACTATCAAAACCAATTTCCATGCAGTCCATGTTCTTTGACTCCCCCTGCACGTGATCTCCTTCACCCACCAACTCTGTTAACTTTCTTTTCTTATCCCACTCGAACTCTCTCTCCTCATGATTGTCCTCATGATTGCCCTCATGATTGCCTTCTTTCATTTCCGTATCCATTCCTCTCTCTCCAATAACTTTATCCTTAATTTTAAGAAAGAGAATATTTGGGTTTCTAAATATGTCAACAACTGAAACCAAAATTTGCTCCTTGATTTTTGCGTCATTTACTGCCCCAGTAATCACCTCCTTAGGATCCGCATCTGCATTAACTGCAGATTTGAATTTCAAAACTTTCTACAGATTTGGTGCTTCCCAACTCTCAGCTCCTTCCTCCCTCAACCACCCCTCACCATCATCCCCCTGGCTCCTCCGCTGCTCAACCCGTAACTCCGGTCCCCACAATCGGCTACCATCATCATCATCTAGCAGAAATAATTTCTCACAGCAATCCTCTATGTGACCTAGCATTCCACACAGATAGCAAAAAGGCCCCAACCTTTCATATTTGAACTGAACCTCCTTTGCCTGCCCTCCTGGTTTCTTCACTCTCTTCAGTGGCTTGCACACATCAACGAGCACTCGGAATCTCATACAGGTCTTAAGGAAATTTGAATTGTTTTTTGCATCATACTCTATGAATTCACTCAGAAAGTTTGCCATGTGCTTCCCCACCGCTTCTGTCATAAACCGTACAGGGATCTTATGAATTCTGACCCTCCTGCATCATTCCAGTATCAACAAATGTCCGTCGAAAGACCACGGTCCACCCCTCAGTACCCGTTGGACATCCACCTTATGGAAGAACTGGAACAGAAATATGCCTCCCTCTGCCTCCTTCACGTTTACGCCCCTTCCTGGCTTCCAAACAACCATCATTTTCCTCATCATGTGAAACCTGATTGACCTCGTTGTCAGGAATCTCCCAACCAGGCACATGGCCGGGTCTCCATCCAGTACTCGTCGAAACTCTTCCACCGGGACCTCCAAATCCGCCTCCTCATCCTCTAACGTTAACTGAGCAAAGATAGAAGACGCCATTGATAGATATCTCACACACAACTCACACTCTTAACGCACCAAGGAAGCAATGACATTGTAGTTAAGTTTCAAAATAAATTCCATTGCAAAATCATCAATGGTTGGCTAATGACCTTAACTTTAGGTTTATTATACATTTAACTCATGTGTAACGTTTTAATAAAATATGGAAGGTACATACATAAGTGTTAAGAGATTTTTACATTAATTCAACAAAAAAAAAGAGAGTTTTATATAAATTTTAAAAATGAAGAGGGACATATTTAAAATCAAGCAAATAAAAGAGAGATTACAGTATTTTATTCAAATGAAAACAAATCAGAAGGACCAAGTTCTTTCAACCCAAATAATAAATATATAAATATAAAAAAAAAATGAACAAACAATAAGAAAAGTAAGAAATAAAGTATGACATCCTTCACCAAAAAAGAAAAAAGAAAAAGAAAGAAGTATGACATCAATTTGGGCCGCGCAATTTATGCGAGCTGGGCCAGATGTTAGTTTTGTCAAGCCCAAAATGGCCGAAACAAGCCTGAGTTTGTCCAATTATAAACAGGGTCTCGTTAGCAAAATCACGATAAATTTAGAACCCTTGTAGCAAAACATTAAATTTATCCAATGTAATGTAATGTAATTTCGGGATTGGTAAGCAAAAAGCAAAAGAAACGCAGACAAAACGGCGAAACAGAGAACTAAAAACGACAAAGGTTACTGTTGTGTGCTCGCTAGCGTCAGAATTCAGAAGCAGCAGAACAGTGTACCGCTTTCTCCTTCAATTGATTTTCTCACTTTCCCTCACTCTTCTCCGTCTTTTTATTTTCAAGTTTTGATAACAGATCCCTGTTTCTTCAATTCCTTGCTGCTTCATTATCATTGGTAAAGGTATTTGAGTTTTTTTATTTTATTTTAAAATATTTTTTTTGGGGGTGGGGGGGAGGTATTTATAGATTGCTTACTGCTGTTTGTTTTATGATGGGTTTTATCATAATTTCAAAAATTTATTTATTTTAATCATTTTCATGCATTTTTCATAGTGATTATTTTTAGATACTTTACTATATTATTTTTGGTAAATTTATAGTCACTGTGGTGGAATTAGAGTCCTCTTTGTATATTTTTAATGTTGAGTGCATTTAGAGGAGCTTGAGCTTAGGAGAATAGCTTGTAAAAAGAAACTTACGCAAATAGTTTACGAAAATAGTTTATGGTTTCATAGAAGTTTGTGAAATAAGTTGTTTTTGTTGAATAAGCATTTAATTAAGTTGTTTTTGTAAAAGCATAAGTATATATAATGATAAAGCTACTGTTTACTTGTCAATCAAGTTTACTTGTCAATCAAGTTTCCTTTTGTTATCAAAAGGGTATGCTAATGGTACACAAGTTATATTTTCTTTCATGTATATTATTTCAAGGTTTTCCATTTCTGGTAAATTAACATATCATTTATTGACTTTGCCTTTCGTGCTGCATCTCTAACAAAACACAAGACAGGTATATTGAATGTAGTTGTTGTTTACACAGGTTTATTAAAGGTTGTCACTGAGAGACTAGCTTTATCAGCAACTAAGACACAATACTTATCAAACATGGCACTGGCAGTTGTAAGTTAATTCAGCTCCCCCTCCAAAATATATCATCTATCTATCTTCAAAACTGGTTTATTCACTTTGTTGCTGTACCTTGCAACTGAGTTGCAAGGACATGCATGCTAACAAGATAGGCACTAGTTCTGTAACATCTTCAGCTGTTCTTTTATATTTTTGGATACAGGGTGAAGATAATGTGGGAAATGTCAAGAGACAGTTAGCACAGTTGTTTGGAGTATCTTTGAAGGCAACAGTACCTGATGAACCCGATATAGTGCCGTTAGTCGAGGCGTGTACTGCAAAAGTTGGTGTAAAATTTGGTGATTATCAATGGTGGGTTAAACCTTTTTCCCGGCCAACATATATGTGAATTTAAGGTTGTGATTACATTGTTTATCGGCACGATTGATTGCAAGTAGGAATACTTTCAATTGAATGTGTTCAGTATTCTTTTCAAAGCTAACCAAGGAATTTTTTTATGGTGCAGTAATAATGCAATGAGTCTATGGTCGAAGATAAAAGGAAAGAAGACAGGATTTAGGGGTCCCCCATCTGTTGGACAGGTATAACCAGCGATTTTTAATTTACTTTTCTTTCCACTCTTGTATATTTTTTCAATAACCCTTTTACTTTTGATTTTTGGAATTAGATTTTGATTTGTAAGTGTCGGATGATTATCTGTATGTTTTTGTTTGGTTAGGCCATCATGGCCAATCTTCCTCCATCTGAAATGATAGAATCATGCTCTGTAGCTGGGCCCGGATTTGTGAATGTTGTCTTATCAAAGAATTGGATAGCACAGGTGATGCATTTTCTAATCTTCTAATTTAAAATTGGAAATAGTATGCAGCTAGTGTCTGAGGCTTTTTCTTTTTTTGGGGGAGCCGGGGGACTGCCATGCACTTTTTTGGATTATGCGATCTTTCAAGTTTTGTTAGTACTTAAGAGAAAAATTTCCTCGTGCAGAATTTACAGAGGATGCTAATTGATGGTATTGATACTTGGGCACCACGACTTCCACTCAAGAGGGCAGTAGTCGATTTTTCCTCACCTAATATAGCAAAGGAAATGCATGTTGGCCACCTGAGATCTACCATTATTGGGGACACATTAGCTCGTATGCTTGAATTTTCGCATGTTGAAGTCCTCCGCAGAAATCATGTTGGTGACTGGGGAACACAGGTAGACTTAATCTCTAATTTTATGCAGCTTATGCTATTTTTGTGCCATAACATTTGAAATAGTTTGTGTTATCTATCTATAAAGAAAGTAATAGGCTGGCTTTGTGCATCTTAGATATTGAATATTTCAATTAGTGAGTAGTGACTAAATTAGTCGTGCCCGTGGTTTTGTAAAATGGATATCCTTATGGCATATTTGCATGAATTATAAAACATTCCACAATGAAAATTCTCCTTTTTGATATCGATACCAGATGGCTTAAAGTTCATGCAATCCATTTTGCAGTTTGGAATGCTGATTGAATACCTCTTTGAAAAATTCCCAAATCCTGAAGATGTAAATGAAACAGCCATTGGAGACCTCCAGGTGAAGATATATTAAACATTAAATTTATTTCACTTATTCTTATTTAGGTGTTTACAGATGTGGTTTTGTTGGGATTTATTCATTCACATATGATAAACATTGTTTTTAGATCATTCACTTGATGCACATTCTAATTGAATTTCTCATGCATGGAAGTCAAAACTATTCTTTCAAGTTCTCTAGAAGTTAATTCACTATAAATGGCATTAAGCTTTTTACATTAAATCAAAGGCCAAAAGAAAGCACCTAGCTTTCTCTGCATGTAGTGCTGCAAATAAATGTTTTATGCTTTGCTGGTAAGAAACTCTTATGCCTAATGGACAGCTGCTGTTTAAGATCGGTTCTATTGTCATTCCAGAGGTTAAGGAGTGAGGTCAGACGTTATTGTTTGGATATATGCTTTAGTATGGATTTTGTTTTTGCCAATTTCCACAGAATGAACCTTGAATCGTGAAATGGCAATATTTATAGGTCCTGAGGGATGACGTTTTCATTAATTGTCATTATTTCTCTTCACACATATATCTTTGATTTTTTCATGATGAAGCATTTGCATGACACTGGAAATTTGAATTATTATTAGTGATATCTAATACTCCTGTGAGTTGGTACATTTTTAGGCATTCTATAAGGCCTCAAAACAGAGATTCGATAGTGATCCTGAATTTAAGCAGAGGGCACAACAGGCTGTGGTCCGGCTGCAGGTAAATTATATGTTATGAGTTAATATTTTCCACTTTTTTATTCTACATGTGAGATCTTGGTGAACTGGGTTTTGCGTTTTACGTATGGATTAATTTTGATTTCAGGGTGGTGAAATCAGGTATCACAAGGCATGGACACAAATTTGTGAAATTAGTAGGACTGAGTTCCACAGGGTCTATCAACGCCTTGGAGTTTATTTGGAGGAAAAGGTAACAGGTTCTTGTTTCCTTTCTTATTGACTCTCTGAATGGGCAATCATGAGTTGTATGTTTTTGTACCGTCCAGAAAGAATATCTGAGCTGTTTTGTTTCAAAGCATTCTTATAGTACTACTTAGAATTCCAACTATGCTTATTATTTGTTGGTTAGCTAGGAAATCTAGCAGTTGCTATGCTTATTATTCAATTTGTGATGTGTCTTAGGTTCTGCCTTATAACTAGATCCACCATATTCTGTCCACTAAATAATTTTTCTTTCTTTACCTTGAAAAGTAAATGTCTCCTTTCTTGTTCTATTTTGTTCAAAAGTTTCATATTTTTGCTCATGTATGAAGAGCCTGCATAATTTCTCTCCCATCCAGAAGATGTTTCATTTTCTGTAGGAATCATATACTCATCTAAGATTGAAATAAGGTCTTTCATATGAAACGGGACTTCTCTAGATGCTTGATTGGTTTCCAAGCTTTAGCATTAGCATAAAAAATTATGGTAATTGCAAATTTGCAATTGAAGGGGCATTGGTTATGAGCTAACTGTGCAATTTATGTGCATACCATGTGCTACAGATGGACTGAATATATTGAATTTATGTTGCAATAATTGCAGATATTTTTTTTTACATAAATCAATATTCATGACATTTAGAGGGTGAGCCTTGGCACAATAGCAAGGTTACTGCCTTATGACCTGAAGGTCATGGGTTCAAATCCTGAAAACAACCTCTCCGCTTGCGAGGGTAAGGTTGCACACATCTACCCTCCCCATACCCCACTAGGTGGGAGCCTCATGCATTCAGCTGCTCTTTTGATCAATATTCATGACATTTTCTACTGTGTGCGAAGTGATGTTTATATTTCGTCACAGGGAGAGAGCTTCTATAATACATATATCCCTGGGGTTTTGGAGGAACTGAATAATAAAGGACTGATTCAAGAAGACAATGGTGCTCGTGTGATATTTCTTGAGGATGTAAACATACCACTTATTGTTGTGAAGAGTGATGGTGGCTACAACTATGCTTCAACTGATCTAGCAGCACTTTGGTTAGTTCCTTTCCTTTTTCCTTTCAGTTTTTCAGGCGTATTCTCCAAAGTCGCTCGGAGTGCCTGCCTAGCATATCTATAATAATCTAATTTTATTAATTATTGTCAATTATTATGTCAAAATTCATTTATCTTGGATGTCTGTATACTCTGCTTTTCATGTAAAATTTGGGATAATTCCATCAATAGTTGGCCATCTATCTTTTTGCATACGTGTCAAACTGTTCTGTCCATCTATGGATGGTGGCTCTTTTTTTTGTTTCAGTTTTCTAGAGTATTTAATATCGGTACATATTTTTTCATCTTCCACCCACATGTCACATGTGTGTATCTGTTTATCTATTTGTTTTCATTTTTATCTGAGTACCAAACAGGACATATATTGACTGAGGAAAAGCTAACTGATTTGATTATCCTTGCTACTTAACATGTAGGTATAGGCTGAACGAAGAAAAAGCTGAGTGGATTATATATCTTACAGATGTTGGGCAACAGCAACACTTTGAAATGTTCTTTAAGGTATCTTATGGTTCCTGCATTTCATTGCTGTTACAAGATCCATTTTCTACATGCTTTTGCAGTAGTGAGCTATTCTTATTTATTGATTTGTCTGTGTTTTCCTGAGAGAATCCTTAAATATTTGTTTTGACCAAATGCTTTTCTTTGTTGTATTAAATAATAATCGGTTCATTTTTTTTTCAATTTAAAAAACAAAAGCCATGGATTATGGCATATTGCTACTTTCAATATTCCAATGAGGTTAAAATGTCATGCATCTCCTTCCATGTTCTTTTCAGGCTGCTAAGCATGCAGGTTGGCTGCCAACCGACCATAGTTTGTACCCCAAAGTTACCCATGTTGGTTTTGGTCTTGTTCTTGGGGAAGATGGAAAACGATTTCGGACTCGCAGCACTGAGGTTGTTCGATTGGTTGATTTGCTCGATGAAGCTAAGAGTCGTAGTAAAACTGCCCTTATTGAGCGTGGTAAAATACCAGTTGCCTACTTTATGACTTGCTGTAGATGTGATTTTTACTACTTCGTTCGTTATCTGAATGCAAGCATATTCGACATGAAATTTCTTCTAGATTATGAATTATGATCTATGAATGCACGTGACTATTTTAATCTTATTTCGTGAGGTTCTAGACACCAGACAGTTAACCTTCCAAATCTTCATGTTCTTGTAGATACAACTAAAGATTGGCCTGAGGAGGAGGTTGAGCAAACAGCAGCGGCAGTTGGTTATGGTGCGGTTAAGTAAGCTCCCTTTACCATTAATGTTATTTTCATGTTTATCTAATTAGTGCTACTATAACAATGGCAGAAGACATCTAATTTTAACTAAATGAAATTCACTGACTTTTTTTGCCTATTTTTGAGCAAAATCAACATTTTGTTCTGAAATACTGAGTAAAATTTGCTTATCTATAGCCATATTTCTCATGTTAATCAGTTAATGTGGTCGTGGAGATAGATGTATTAACTAGCAAAATCCTGTAGTCCGAATTGTTAAATTGTCAAATACAGGGTGCTTTAAATTTTGAGCTAATGCACTGAGTTCTGTCAATATATATTATTTTTCTACCCAGGTTTCTGATTATATGTGCTAAGTAAAATAAATAATGAAAAAAGAAAATAATCACAAGGTCCTTAGGTTGTTACCTTTTTGTGATTTATGCTTTTAGACTCCCAACCCAGCGGTATATTTCTATACCACGGTTCTGAATATTGGTTTTGCTTTGACTTGATTAAATCTTTTACTTGCTTTTAGCTTATATCAATGATCGGAATGCCAAACGAATTGTAGTTATATTGGTTTCTTTAATTTGTGTTTATAGGTATGCTGACTTGAAGAACAACAGATCAACAAGTTATACATTCAACTTTGATCAGATGCTTAATGATAAGGTGCATTCACAATATTATGCATATTTGAAGTGTATGCTTATGAATTTACAGTGAAGAGTCTAGTAGATTTGATGACCATTATTTACGGGCCCCTTCTTTTTATTTTTCATTAATAAAGATCCTCTGAACTCTGAACTGTAAAATACTCGTTAGAGAGTAAAGTGTAGAGTTGATACCATTGATGGAAAATTCAATGGTTTAGATTTTAATAAAATACAAGCCCACGGATAACAAACCATAGATTTATGAGAATCCATTCTATTTTCTATTGCTGGTTATTACTCGCACTCTACTCTCTAAAGTGCACCTTGCACTTTAGGGGAGCTAGAGCCCCTTTTCCACTGCCACTATAGTTATTTGCTCCTTTTTTATTTAATTGTTGGCACTTGGCCCTAATTATATTTATGAAACTTCTGTTAGCTATTGTCATATTCTTTCTTCATTCCCAACTAAACTAACTCTTCTAAAGTTATCTATGACTTACCTTCCTGTGCTTGTTGTGAAATAGGGCAATACTGCTGTTTATTTGCTATACGCACATGCTAGGATTTGTTCCATCATCAGGAAATCTGGTAAAGACATAGAAGAAGTAAAGAAAGTAAGTTACTTTTTCTTCCTAGGGTGGTGGTGCCTTGACTATTAATTTAATAATTACGTTTAGTTGTTCTTGTTGTTGTAATTATTATTACCACTACTACTACTACTATCATCATCATCTTGTTTATCACCTAGTGGAATAATAATGCTTGGTTGTTGTTTTAGTTTATATAGGAGATTATACCTTGGTTTGTACTCTGCCATGGTTGACACTTGATACAATTCTATTCAACACTCACATATAATAATTATGATGTGATTGGAAAAGTTAACCATTTGATATTTATATGATCATCTGAATTTTCAAATATTGTTTTAATCCAGACTGTTAAACAATGATACAAAATTTGTGGCAAATCACCCACCTCCCGTGATAAACTACTTTGTCATGTGAAATATTCTATTGTGTTTCTATATAGTCAGCCAGTGAATATCAACTTGTGTGCATTTGTTATTTGAT
Organism: Sophora flavescens; assembly: GCA_030762895.1. Classification (NCBI taxonomy): domain Eukaryota; kingdom Viridiplantae; phylum Streptophyta; class Magnoliopsida; order Fabales; family Fabaceae; genus Sophora; species Sophora flavescens. The sequence goes on along the minus strand of CM061064.1, from coordinate 217,174,676 downwards.
ATTTATGGACTTATGTGACAGATTGGAAAAATAGTGTTGGAACATGAAGGTGAGCGTACATTGGGACTTCATTTGCTGCAGTTTTCTGAGGTAGGATATGGGAAAGTAAACGCTGGCTGTGAGGCTTGAGCTTCAGACCATTGCATATAATATAATACTTGTAATTTTTATATCTTTTTATTAATGGAACTCCATTTTTATAATATAATAAAACGCTTCTGGTTATTCATGCATATTAATCAATAATCCAAAAGTTGCTTACATTCATGTGTGAGCTTTTGTACTGTCTTATTTTTCAGGTTGTAGAGGAGGCATGCACTAATTTATTGCCCAGTGTGTTGTGTGAATACCTCTATAATTTGTCAGATATCTTTACGAAAAAATTCTATTCTAATTGTCAGGTATACTTCTAAAGCTTCAAATTATGCTTTATATTTAAATTTTTATATGCATCCTGTAACTAGTGATGAGGTATTCCTAAAGCTACCTGTTAAAGATGGGATACAATATATTTTTGTAGTTGTAATTTTTGAGAAGTGCCTATTAGTGGGTTATCAGGTGCTGCAATAAGTCATTTCCTCAGAATTTCCTCCTAAGGGGTGTCATACAAAATGTAGAGTCTCGAGTATGATGCAGTGGAAGAATAATATTTAGATTGAAGCCATCTTATTCAATTTCTTGATCTGGACAGGTTGTAGGGTCGGCTGAGGAAACAAGTAGACTGTTGCTATGTGAAGCAACAGCAATTGTGATGAGAAAGTGCTTTCATCTTCTAGGAATTACACCCGTTTACAAGATATGACTCATCTGAAGAAGGGGTTCAAAAGCAGATTTTTGCAAGTGCCGTTTTTTAATACACAAGTGTTAGGAAATTACAAGAAATTGCGCGTTAAGGATTGGAGTCTAAAAAAAATGCAACGTTACGGAGTCATTGTGCAAACTCAACAACAACAATCAAGCCTTATCCCACTAGGTGGGGTCGACTATATGGATCAAACGACATCAGAATGTTCTATCATGAATCTGTCATTGTGCAAACTCAGTCTCTAAAAAATTAAAAGGACTATTTGAGCTGTGTTTCTTTCTTTGTTTATTTGTTTCCTCCTTCCTGTTTTGTTTTTGGTTATCCTCTTGTCTCGTGATAGAAAGAAAAATTACTATTCGATCCAACTTAGTAGTCATTTTATTACTTTTTACTGCCTTTTGCTATGGCACCCCGTGTGTCTGAAGAGTGAAGAGGTGACCAAAAGTCTAACACATAACAAAATGGATAGAGCATAGGATCAGTGTTTTTCCAAGACTTCACTTCTTGGCTTGTGATAAACATTGCTTCATAGCTGAGTTGGGGCGGTGGGAAGGTGATGAGTGGAGGTGGTGTTGGTGTTGGAGAATGAATTTTTTTCAATGGGTAGAGTTGTTTCGGATTTTTTCGGATACAATGATGGGCGCGTACATTTGTAAGGAGAAGGAGGATAGGTGGGTGTGGAAGGCGAGAGCTTTTAAAGAATTTACGGTTAGGGAGACTTACAACTTCTTGTTGTCTAGCTCTCCTTTATTCTCTTTACCTTATTTGGAGGATAATGCGTTTCAAAACTTTTGGAAGTGCTATGCTCCAAATAAGCTTACAACTTCTTGTTGTCTAGCTCTCCTTTATTCTCTTTACCTTATTTGGAGGATAATGCGTTTCAAAACTTTTGGAAGTGCTATGCTCCAAATAAGGTCCTTGTTTTTTCTTGGAAACTTTTATTGGATCGCCTCCCGACTCCCCTGAATCTTTTACATAGGAGTGTGATTACTGTCACTAATAACAGTAACTGTGCCTTATGTGAAGGTATTTCTGAATCTGCTAATCACTTGTTCCTCCATTGTTCTTTTATGGCTGAGGTGTGGAGATTTATCTATAGATGGCTTGGCTACCCGATTGCCTTACCTGCTGATAACATCGGCCATTATCTTCTTCACGGTGGACTTTTCAAAGGTAGGAAGCTAAAGAAAGCAAAGTGTTTATTTTGGCATACTACGTTTTGGACAATTTGGTTGCTTAGGAATCAGGTAATTTTTAAAAATGAAAGTGCAGATTTTATGACTACTGTTGAGTTGATAAGGTTAAGGTCCTGGTCCTGGTTCTAAACATATTACGGTGCTTAGTTATAATTATGCAGATTGGTGTCTATGTCCCATTACACCCATGTGATTTTCTGGTCTGTTTCTGTATGTTTTCCCCTGTTGTGCCTTTTACCTTTGATTTGTATCCTTTGGGCGTGATTAAGTGCTTCTTAAGCTTCTGTGAAGGATTGCCCTTCAGATTGGGGGCTGCAGCTTTCGATCAGTTGTCCTTTTTGGCCCGTGTTCAGTTTGTGATGCCTTATAAAGAAGATCTTGAGTCTCCTTGCGGCATTGATTGGATCTTTTTGGGGTGGTTCATATTTTTGCATCTTTTTGGGGTGGTTCATATTTTTGCATCAGTTTTATCAAAGGTGGTGTACTTGTATCATAGATAGTTGTTGTTGTGGCAGGGGCTATTGTTCGGTTGTCTCCTTTGGTGCTCTTTATTTGTACAAAGTTTTTGTTCATAGGTTCACTTTACTTATCTTTTGTATACAGCTGGGAGTGTTTTGTTATCATCCTTAGTGTTATCATGTATATGGGTTTTGGTACCCCAATACCTCTTTAATACAATTTTACTTATAAAAAAAGAACATGATATAGGTATGACGAGAGAAAACATTTTCAAGTGAAATCCACACAATGTGGAAGGAATACGGAATATCAAAACAAGAAAAGGACGTATCCCTTGACAGAGTAATGATAGGTGAACATCCAAATAAGACATATATTTGGGACACTATTTGGTTATTTCATTATATGGTTAATCACATACACATATTTGGTTAATTCATGATTAACCAGGATTGCCAAATGAATGTCACATCTGGGTGTTCACCTATCATTACTCCATAATACAAGGGCAACATGAAATAATCCACACGTATTCAGTCAGATAATTGAGTCCGAGTCACGAGAGTGAGTATAAATGTCTGCTTGAAATAAATAAATAAACAGATATACCAGGGATGAGAGTTATACTAACTTCTGGTTTAATTATATTGAATTACATCCTTCATATTTGTATTTGCATCTTATGTTTTAAGACATGGCAGGCTCCTCCATAATTATATGGACAAAACATACGTGTTATTCCTTAGTTGCTGATTTGCTTATGGTATTGTTTTCCAATAAGAACGAAACATGTATAATAATTATTATATGTGTTATATTTTCATGAGCTATTCTATTTAGTACGACAACGAAAAGCACAACACTTACAATCAATGAAAAAAATTGAAACTTCCAAAACAGGATGAGAGAAAAATTGAAACAGTGAGGATGAAAGACCAATCAGAATCTTTCGTGCATAAAGTACGTAAAAAAACCAAAGTTTTTTTCTATTTATATTTCCTTTTGCGATGAGATACCGTAAGAGCTATTTGAAGTGCACCTGTTACTTAGTTATTGGCTCAGCTGGTTATGTTAATTTTCAATAATGCTACGTTCTTGCTTCAGTTTTATCGTATGTATCCTTGCATGATATATATACTTGGAAGTGAGCACAATTAATTAATAAAGCTTGAATATAATATCGGCTCAAACCCTTGGATCCAGTTTCCATTCAACCTCGCTTTCTCAATTATCACGAATCATGATTACCTAAAAGGCCCTGGCATGTATATGCTAATTAGCACTCATGGGGTCATATGCTAGTAGTTATAAAACACAGATGGAACGTACTAATGAATCATATATACAATTTTGTTTTTATTTTGTTTTTGTGAGACCTTACCAAGGGTATCTCAAAGACTCGGCCCATTTGAATTGTGGTATGTTTGGGTAAAGGATTTTGGAGATAAAGTAAAGAGAAAGTTTTATAAAAATGAATGAATAAATGGTAATCGAAAGGTTATATCATCATTTATCATTTGTCATTTTATCCTTTCATTTTTATTTAAAATCTTAAATGTAAATCCACATGAGTTAGAAAGAATAAACTTTCTTTTCATTTTTCCTCCAAAATTTGACTCCGCAAACTGAAATTCTCATTTGATCGTGGGAGTGTAGACTATGCAGTTTCCTCACGAAAGCTGCTTCTCCTGATATTGGAACTTGTGCATCATCATCCCGAATTAAGGAGTCGAGGTTGATTCCACTTCATCCTACTTTATTCTTTGTTTGGTTGAGAGAACAAAATATGAAGAGAAAAAGAGGTGAGATAGAGTATGAGAAGAGAGAAAATATTGAGAAATAAAATAGATTTGATGTGTTGTTTGGTATAAGAGAAAAATGAAAGAAACATAGAAGAAAGAAATGTTAATTGTATTTGAAAGTACGAGAATGTCTCTAATTAAAAAAAATTTGCAATTAAAACAAGGTTATACATATAATTTCACATAATAACTCTCTTCATTTTCTATTTTCTTCTCATCTAAGAAGAGAAATATTTTTTAGGTGGGTCCCACCAAATTTATTCGCTCTTCTTTATTTCTCTCATTTACCAAACAAAAGAAAACTATGTTTTCTCCTTCTTTTCTTTTTCTCATGTTCTCTTCTACGTACCAAACAAAGTCTTGGAGCATCTTCAATGACAAATGGTAACTAATTTAATAATATTAAAGTATCTCAGAAATATCTAAAGCCTGAAGGTGTGAGATTCAAAACTTTGCTGAATTTTGTGCATGAAATAATAAGCAAGCTCTAACAAGGTTGCATTTCAAAAGTTCTTTTGTACAGCAATGGAAGGTGATCTAGACCCTCTAAGGACACTCCCTTTTTTAGTTAGTAAAGATACAAAAGATCCTCTTGAAGCTTTCTTTGATATTATAGCCTTTGGAGTATATGATATTCTATGGCTATCCAAGCCTCCCCCATAGCTTTTGCATGACTTCATTTTCTTTCTGTAGGGTGTGTCTTTCTTAGGAAGATCTTCTATGCTCTGAACCCGAGCTAAAGAAGTGAATGACTGAGCCTTCCCTTGATAAAACATGGACAAGCCTCTCCTGCACATGTGATGATGAACTATTTAACACACCAACTTACACTAAAGTCATAACATTTTCTTTTCATAAAAAAGAAAGTCACAACATTTCCATCATTCGTGACATGTATGCATGTGTGTGTAAAATAAAAGGAATGTTTGATTCATCTTAAAATCAATTGATACTAAATGAAGTTATCCAACAACCCGCACTCTAGGATTTTGAGATAACATGCGATAAACGAACTATGGAAATGAGTTATATCAGATTCCATCCTAAAACCAATTGACATCGAGTGAAATTGCCTGATATATATTTAAACCACATCCAGGATTTTGAGGCAACTACGTGAGACTTTCAACAAGAAAATTAAATAAAAATTCAAAAGGGCATGCAGGAAATTGCTTGCTTACTTCAAAGGGAGACTATTCATGAGCTCTGATAATTCATATAAAGGGCCGTTTGAATGTGTTGATGAAGATGAGGTTGACAGATAAGATGTTGAGGAGGATGCCTCCTCCTCAGCTAACTCTGAAGAAGAAGATGAACACACAGAGTTCATTGAATCTTCTGAGATGGATCCAATGGATATTGAATCACAGATATCATCATTGAAGTTTTCCTTAACAACACAATTGGTGTTCCCAGCTCCAGTATCATCCATAACTCCCCTCACATTCATTTCTTGAAAGATTTGCTTTGCCTTCTCCCCACGTTATGTGTCAAGAAGAAGAAGAAAAAGACAGAGAGGATCTTACTTTCTCTGCTTTATGAAATGAAACAGGCTTTTCATTCATGAAGCTTAATATCTGTATATATCCCACAAACTTGATCACATATGATGCAAAATGTATGGAGCAGTTAACATATGATATAAAATATTGGGTGGTCTTATATATAAGATTATCATTGAATAATTGGATAACAACATTATTTTTTCTATTGTTTATTAGATATATAAATTATAAGGTATATCCTAAATCTTTGTCATCGTCAGATCAGTTATGGTGTAAAATAAATGTAGTTAAACACGTTCTCTCACACTTACTAGGATAATGGATAAGGACTAAATTTGAAGACATCCATATCCTGAGTTACCGTCTTAACTTCTTTTTATTTTAGGAATGAAATTGAGGCCCCACATGTCACCAACATTGCTTCATAAAGCCATGACAGATAGGTAAATTCCCCCCTTTTAATGCATAATAATTAATCACACCCATGTGTGCTTATACATATGTCTATTGCAATTTTAATCGTAAAATTAGTGAAGAGTTTAATTGATATATATTTTTAGGGTAAAGATTTTTTATATTCACAATTAATTATAAATTGTTATATTATTAAAAATCTTTAATTCTTATTATAATCATAAAAATAATCAATATCATAATATGTGATTGATTGATAATATAAAAAATTTTATATTAATAATATATAACAATTAAACTCGTTACTAAAAAAATAAAGATGGTCGGCAAAAATGTGAACCATGCTGAGTTTCACTACCTTGTTGAATTTTTCACCATCTCTATCTTAATGGGAGAATACTAGAATCGTTTCATTTTTGCACTTTACAAGTGGAAATTCTTTGACCGTTGGTGCAAATTGTACACGATAAACATCACTTTTTCCACTTTTTTAGCCTCAAATTAATTAATATGCTCTGATGAACACGTCAAAAAAAGATAACTGATGAAATGACAAATTCTTCAAGTTCTCTTTTGGCCGGTTTCTTGTCACATGCAGCTTACTTGCCCCCCAAAATTAATTCCTTTTACTCAGTTTTCTCAGCAAACTAGTCAACCCACGTGTTGCGTGATTCTTATAAGTACACATTGGCATAATCCAATATTCCAATTGGTTGAACGTTTTCCCCGCATCACGCAAACATTTTTTTTTCCTGTTACAAAAATTGAGGGTGAGGAGATATATTGCTTTATTTTAAGTCAGCTGAAAATCTTCAGATTCTATAATCATTTATAAATAAATTTATAATTATCTAACTTCAAAGAGAATAGTGGATACTTCAATGTGTGACATGTTATTTTGTCTGATATAAGATCATATCATATTTCACTAGACCAGCACTTCATCAATTTATAGTAGGAGAATGAGAGTGCGCATCACGCAAACATTAATCATGCACTTTGGCCTATTAAATCAAGTCATCACCAGTATTGGTCATGTAAATGACCTATTCTACATAACGAACATATTCTTTTAATTTTTTTCTTGAAACAAATAAATGTAGTCATTTCTAGATACAGACATCATAAAAAAAATTTAAGTAGAATAAACCACAAATTTAGACCACGAAATATATTTTCAAACAATATGTTTCTTTTTTTATTAAAAAAATATTTCATTCATTCAAACTGGTAAAATATATCGAAAATAATACAAACTCAACATTGCTAAAAATCGAAAATGATGGATTTGCGAACAAACTCACAGCATGCAGGTTAATAGCATAACACGGAAAAATATCTACAAATGTGACAAAATCAAAGTGACCGAAATACCCATACCTCCGAGTCTGTAACGTTGATGCCTAAGTCTTGTTTGAATCTGTAATGGATCGAAGCTGATCTGCAAATCTGAACCAAACGAATATTGCAACAAGACTGGAAACCAAACGACGCCACAACAAGATAACGAACAAAAAACCGTCGCACGCGGACGATGAAAACACGAAAGAAAAACCAAATCTATGTGGAAAAACCACTTATTTAAATAAAATGAGAGAAAAAACGATATAAAGGGGTGATTCCAGGCCAAAAGATAGCCCAAAACCACCCCTTTCTGGTGGATGAAGAAGAAGGAAAAGAGGAGTAGAGGAAAGGTTGAGAGAGAGAGGCAGCTAGGATAATCTTTATATATAAAAGAGTATTCACTGCACATTTTTTTCCCTCCGAAACTAGGGTTAACTTTGTAATTTTACTAACTAATTTAATATATAAAGATTTGTTATAATAATTTCAAGCTATTATCTATATGGATTCCAGGGTCATCTACTCATGATAAATAACACATTTCCACTTTGTAATGATTTTCAAAATTCAAATTTCAATATCTATCCATTTAACAGTACTTAATGTATATTGTCAGGTTGCTATCTTTTTGATACTTTGTTATTTTTTTATTTCTTATTTTTTATTTATTTAAAAGTTTAGTGCAAAATATATTAAAATTATTTCTCCTGTTTTCGAAATAATCTTTATATATAAAAGAGTATTTGTTGGGCATTTTTTCCCTCCGAAACTAGGGTTAACTTTGTAATTTCACTAACTAATTTAATATATAAAGATTGAGTTTAATTGATATACACTGTCAGTGTAAAAGTTTTTTTACATAGTCAACCAATCATAAATTGTCACATCATTAAAAATCTTTGAGTCTTATTCTGAACACCTTAAAAGTCATCCATATCTTGATTCGTGATTGATTGTCAATGTAAAAAACTTTATACTGACAATACATAATAATTAAACTCATAAAGATTTGTTATAATAATTTCAAGCTATTATCTATATGGATTCCAGGATCACTTACTCATCATAAATAGCACATTTCCACTTTACAATATTTTCAAAATTCAAATTTCAATATCTATCCATTTAATAGTAGTTAATGTATATTGTCAGGTTTACCTTTTCATACTTTATTGTTTTTTTATTTCTTATTTTTTATTTGTTTAAAAGTTTAGTGTAAAATATATTAAAATTATTTCTCCTATTTTCGAAATAATTTGTGAAATTGAAATAATTAAAAGTTTAAATTTCAATTTAAATAAACTTTTGCACTAAACTTTAAAAGTTTAAGATTATTTCACCAGTTTTCAATATCTTTAAATTATTTGTTTAAATTAAATTTAATAGTGCATAATATTTATATATAAAAAAAGTATTTGCTGGCTATTTATTAACATGTAGTTTGATTTCAAATCATATTTAAATTAATATCTGGACATATAAAAATATCACATATCTAATTATATGTTTTAATAATAGCATCATGTTAGAATTAATTAAGATTAATATAGATTATATGTTAAAATAAGTTAGATTTTGGTTTTATTGATATGACTGATTTGATTATGGTAAATTAATATTCATGGATTTAAAATTTATTATTCTTTGCAGAATGGCACCCTGCATATTTATTATGTTGGAAGCTATTTCTCCCGGAAAGATTACACTACAAAAAAAAAATATATTTAGCGATCGAAGATTTCGGTCACTAAACATGATAATTCGATTGTTATATTGTGTAGCGACCGAATTAAAGGGGTAGCAGAAACCCTGGTGGCTAAATGTTTAGCGATCGAATTTGTATTTCGGTCGCAAATTTGCGACCGATATTTCGGTCACAAAATTATATATTTCGGTCGCCGTATAGTTGGTCGCAACCGAATTTGGTGATTGATATTTGGTCGCTATTTCAGTCGCAAATTTTGATTTTTTTTTTATAAAAATTTTCCTGTAACTTAATCCTACCGACCAAATTTTCCTGTAACTTAATTCTGATATAAACAAAATACACCAATATTTTTTTTGAATAAATAGAAAACGTAAATATGATGTACTAACGATCCAAAACACCACAGTCAATATGATCAAGAAAACACATACATTAATTAACGCAAGTTTAATAATTGTTTATAAAAAAAGTTTAATAATGTACTAATTAACGATCAAAACATAAAAACACACCACAGTCAATAAGTATTAATCAAAATATCAAAACTCATCAATCTTCCAAATGGATGAACATGTAGAAGCGAGAACCCCAAGGCACTTAAACTTTGCCAATGCACCAGTGGACAAAAAATACAACTCCCTGATACCATTTGTATCTGTTGCAAAATATGGGCGATCGTCGTGGATTACTATATTCCCATTGAACAGATTTCCACATTTGTCTTCAATAGTCACAACACGCGGTATTTCTTATCCCCTACGACGGTAGAATGATCGCGGGATTGAAATCAAATCCTGCAAATATACAAGAACAATTTAGTAATGATTAGTTTATGCCTTAACCATCATTACGTGAATCCGATCGTTATTCTTAAGTTGATGAGATATTGTACCTGGTCTAAATGGATGGCTGTCTCAAAACATTTAGTCGGATCCATTTTCTGATAAAATCATATGTCTAAACTTCATCAAGTGATAATAAGAAAAGATGGAAAGATCCATGTAGCATACTAGCATGTTAAAATAGAACACAGAAATGCAACTTCACATGCATCTTTACAGATTAGCAAACATAGTAGTTTTCAAGAAAGCAGATGCTTTTACGTCGTTTTGAATGATGGTCATAGAGAGGACTTTTCCTACTGGAAATGCCTAGATAACCTAGTAAGGATGGTCATCAACAACTATTTCTGGAAAGCTCCATTGCCTAGTGAAACAAATGAGTAGAAAACCAGAGTTGCTTTCATAATATTGTGTACAGAGCTGCTTTCTAATGTGAATAATGTTTGAATGATGACGGCACGTCATGTGCCTGGCAAATTGTGCCCCACCCTTCATTTTATCTAACCCTGTACTTAATACTTCATTATCTAATTTCATCATTCATACGTAAGTAGATATACCTCATTATCCTCAATATGACCCAGTGGGTGTCATTGTCATTGCACACTATATTTTACCAAGTCAGATCAGCACTACAAATGAAAGAAATACACAAATGCATCTGCCAAAAGAAAAGAAATACAAAAAAGATAGCTTTCCACCTGCCGGCAATAAGACAACCCCTTTATTGTTGTTCAATTGTAATGCACCCAATTTACCCACTCACCTCAAGCATTCCCTAGCAACACCCAAGCAATTCATGCAACATTTCCAAATACATAGTATTCAAAACCACCAAAGTCACTTTCATTCCAATCCTCATTCTTTGGATGTGTTTTAATTCGTGGTGAAACATAGTTGCAAAATAAGTCAAGTAGTTGGGAACATGCAGAAATTATGGCAAAGGAAAATTACTTTTCTCAAGTATGCTTAGTAAAGATGTATTTGGATTCACTATCCTAATCATCTCACAGTTGAAACAACAATGTACTTGAGTAATCTAAATAAGAGAAACAAGGATGAACAAGCCTTAAAAAATATATATTACAGGACATAGATGGACTCAAGTTGTATTGCAGGGTGTAACATAATCATTTTCAAGGGACCTTGACCTTGGAATCCAACGGTTCAAGAAGTTTGAAAACAAATGTTTCCTCCCACCATCCCTCACTTACCAATCTCCATCGAAAAAAAAAAGAATCTCAAAGGCCAGCCATTAATCAGCCATCAAATTTTTATCAAACCTCCATACATTCATATACCCAAAGAACAAATATAAAGTGTTCAACTCAACAATGAAAATTTACAAAATTTACAAGTTGGGGTTAGGACCCTTGCCTCTACATTGACTTGGTCTTCAAACTCATATTAAAATAGTCTTCCTTATGTCTAATACAATGTGCCTGTAATTTACTAATTACATTCTTGGCTTCATATTTGCTTATTTTATGCAGGGATGGCCATGAAACTTATAGTAGTCCTAGCTACTTCCAAGCATTACAGTCGAAGAGATAGTGAATCAAGAGGAAGCTAACTTATACTATTTATCCAATAAGTTATTTAAATCAATATACCCTACTGTCAAAATTTCTCTACTCTGGATTTCACTAGAACAACATCAATGATTAATTTGACAGCATAAATACCCATACTGACAAAACTTCCCTAAACCCTAACTTGAGACAGAACTGATCAGAGGAGACTGTGGGGGTGGTGGTTGCGCAAACAGAACCCCTTGAGATGGTGGTGGTAGCTGGAGGAGGAAGTGACAACACCTGAGAAAGACATTGAGAGAAACTGAGACAAAGAGAACCGAGCAAGAGAGAGAGAGAGCGAGATACAGAGAGAGAGAGAAGAGGAGACCTTACCAAAGAAGGAGGTCACGGTGCTACAGTGGTGGTCGTGGTGGCGGTGGTGACACGGTGCTGCTGGGAGGAGGAAGAGAGAGTGAGAGGCAGAGAAGGAGAAACACAAAATGAGAAGGATAAGGGGAGAACCTTACCAAGTGGTGGCCAGAGGAGGACGAGACGGTGAGAGGTGGTGAAGCGCGGCCGAAACAGGGACGAGGCGGAGCAGAGCAGCTGCGCGAGAGAGAGTAGAAGAAAAGAGAGAAATGGGGGAAGAGAGAAAGGAAATCGCGATTTAGGGATTTCATTTTTAGCGATCGATTTAAATCGGTCGCTAAATCGGTCGCTAAATGGGTTAATTTGAAATTTGAATTCATAAATTTAGCGACGGATTTTTAAATCGGTCGCTAACACGTGCTATTTTAATTTTTTTACGTGTCGTTTAGCGACCGAATTAATATCGATCACGAATATAAATGAAGTTTAACCGTTGCATTTAAATCGGTCGGCAGTTCGGTCGCTAAAAAGTCATAAATTTCTGACTTTTACTTTCCTTTATTTAGCGACCGATAACTCTGCTACGCTCTATTTCGGTTGCAGTATCAACTCTAATCAGTGTTTCATGTAGATCCTATAATCGGTCGCCATTTCGGTCGCAAAAAGCAACCAAAAAATTCGGTCACTATTTTCGGTCACTAAATAACTTTTTTTTGTAGTGTTAATTGGGAAATCAGGGTGAGGGTTCTTCGACTTTGGAAAATTCCAGATTAAAAGAATCCAGATGAATCAAACAATATGGAAATGGTGCTACTAGATGAAAAGGTACCAAGTTGATATAGTTCATGTGGGTACGAAGTTTACACTGTACTTTTTTTTTGTTAGTGTGGAAGGATATATGTAACTGTGAAGAAAGGTCTGATTTCTAAATTCGAACAAAAACTAGAGGAAGGTTCTTCATATCTCATAAAGACTTTGGTGGTCTTGTTAACATATGAATGATAAATTGTTCAACTAACTAACTAACTAAGCAAATAAAATGTACTACTTACTTTCATTGTTTAATAAACTGTACATCAATAAACATCAATTTATTATATGACCAATTTAAGTGCTTTGTGTAATCAATTAATTTTCAGCCTTTCGAATTATTTGATATGTATTCCGATAACTATTTCATTTAATACTTATATTTCAATTTTTTTATAATGAATGAAATTTGAATTTTTTTAATAAAAAACAACCATTTCATTAAATAATTTTTAAAATATAAATGTTTTCATTTTTTAACCATAATTTTTTATAATAAAAAAAACCATAACTTAAAATAAAAATTTTAACTAACACAATTCTTATTTATAACCCGTACATCCCACGGGTCAAAATACTAGTTTAAACAATATGCTTTTTAAAATGTTATCAAATTGAATGGGTCATCGATCAAGTACTAATAATCGTCCCGCAGCATCAATTTTGTTCTAATAAACGATAATGTTGGAACTATTTTGATACCAAAAAGGCTAAAATCAAATTTGTACAATAATCTTTTGAAAAATGTATTAATATTTTGAGGACTTCGAATTTACCCAATTAAAGTATTTAGAATCCTGTATTTTATTTATGTGCACTAAAGCTAAATACACACATTCTACCAAGAAAAAAAAGAAAGCTAAATACACACATTTACACATATATTATCTTATATATGCATAATCTTATCATGTGATTATATATGACTAAATTTATCTGATTTCTTTTATACTTGAGCATAAAAAAATATATGAGATAAACTTGTACTTAGCATTTTTCATTTATATGTACCGTGAAAATAATCGTTTTGTTAATTGGAAGATGAGGTGGATCGGTAGGAGAAAGATATGACATGTGAGGAGATAAATGAGGATAAGAATGTTGACTTGGGTACCAACAAGTGATGATGATGTGTTATTTGCTATTTGGATGGGCAATCAAATTGCCACCACACGCTAATATGTTATATGTTTATAATGTATTGGAGCTGGCAATGGTGAGTAGGCCTCACATATCATGTTTAATTGAACAAAATAATTTGACGCTTTTGCAAAATCTTATCCGTTCCCACCACTGATTGGATTACATGACCCTTATCTTATTTTTTAATATTCAATGATTTCAACTTCAACGATCAAGGCTCTTTGATTCAATGGATGCACCGTTCGTCACTTGTCGCCCTTGACACCATCCATTCTCGTTCCCTCCCCTCCCCCCACATTAGACATGATAATCCTTAAAACGTACACATACACTATAAAGAATGTAATCACCTGGAATTTGCTATCAATCTGCAGCGATCAATAATTTTCTTTATGCATTACTTGTGGGCCAAGTAATGTACATCTTTCATTTTATTTTATTTTATTTGGAAACTGTGTGCTGATGGATAAGAATAAGATTTGATGGACTCATGGAATTAATTGTGTTTTTCTTTCTCCTCTAGTAATAAGATTTTCCTGATTTTTGAAGTAAAAGGATGTGATCTAAATCCAACAAATTAATTTTGTCCCAGTTTGGTTTGATAGAAATAACAAGCCTGCCATGTGTTAAAATACATTGTCATGAACCAAATGGTTTGTTCAAATGGTAACCTACTCGAACCCCTAAGTGGTGGGAGCTCTTGTGTAGGGGAAAAATTGGGAGATATGTGTACTGGCCGAAGAGTGAAACCCGACCACCAAGCTTAAATACCCAGCCCAATCCGAAAGTTAAGGATAATAAGTTAAAAATCACCTAATTAAGGGATATGATATTGATATCCTTAATTAAATCCTGATATTATCTGAAATAACTGTATCCGGTTAAAAGAGATAATATCCCCTAAATTAAGGGATAGGATGTCGATATCATCCTTAAATAATCCTGATATTATCTGAAATAACCTTATCCGGTTAAAAAAGATAATATCCCTTAAATTAAGGAAATCACATCTCAAAGAAGATTTAAGAGATAAAAGGAGATAAATCCAGATCTCTAAAAGATAGAGATATCCTATTATAAAAGGAGGCCCAATAGAGAAGAACACTTTTCACTGAAACCCGGTGACTCTCTCTTAAGCGTATTAGAAAAACTAGCTCGACCAAGAGACTATTGAAGAGTCCTTGCTCGCTGGTATTCGTCAGATACAAAATTAAGAGATCGAGATCACTACGGCCAAGGGTTGAACCAAGAACTACGTCTGGCTTTGATTCCCATTGGGATACGTAGGACCGGGATATTACATTTTGTCAAGCCATAATCTAAAACAACCTCCACTGTTCTCCCTTGGTTCAACGTTCTACGGCGAGATTCCGGTCAACCGGATCTCGGAAGGAACATTTGGCGCCCACCGTGGGGCCGAGGAAAAGCCTTCCCCGGTTCCACAAGACAGCTTGATGGTGACCACACGGAATGGTCCGCGAGGAGGGGCGAGCAGCATGAATCATGAAGACCATGAGGCCTCGAACGCCCAAAACCACGGGAATCATCTTTCCTCCCCCGTCAATGAAGACAACCCCCGGCTGGAAGAAATTATGGAATAGCTTAAGCAGTTGCGGAAAGAGAACGAGGAGATACGCGCGCAAAATCAGAAGCTTTTAAGAACTCAGAAAAGAGAAAGGTCCCTGACACCTTCCGACGAAGAGCAATCCTCACCCGAGGCTGGCCAAAAGGATCCTCCAGTGCACTCTCCTCGGGGAACTAACCGAGCATCCAAAACCAAACCTCCCCCGGGGGCTTCAGAAGTTAAGTCTCACGCAGAAAGGACTAGCCAAAAAGGGAGGACATTGGACCGGCGTCCGAGGTTACTGTTCACTGATGACATTGATGAGGTAATCGTGCCTAGCCATTTTAAGCCCCTTAACATCGACAAATTCAATGGCACCACTGACCCAACCGAGCATGTGGAGTCCTTTATTTCCTCTGTTTACTTGGTGACTAATTCGGAGGCCGTCATGTGCAAAGTTTTTCCAACCACTTTTCAAGGCCCAGTTCTAACCTAGCTAACGAATCTACCACCTCGGTCGATTGATTCTTTTGATGTGCTTATAACTAAGTTCACCGCACAATTTGCAGCAAGTCGAAGGCATAAAAGGCACTCGGTCTCGCTGGTAAATTTCAAACAGGAAAGGAATGAATCACTCAGAGATTACATGGCTCGTTTCAATGCTAAGCAGATATTGATTCCCAACATGAGCTCGGAACTCTGCCTCCACACCGTCATGGGCGGTTTGAAGCCAGGGTCATTCTTCGAGTACTTATCTCGGAAACCACCGAGAGATTTTGAAGAGTTGCAGGAAAAGGCTACAGGTTTCATGAACTCGGAAGAGATGTTGGAATTCAAAAGGAGAGAAAGAGGTTTCGAGGACAAGAGGTCGGCCTCGAACAAAGAAAGAAACAGGGGGTCTGACTCACAAAGGGCCCAAAAGACCAACGAAAGGGAATTCTCAGAGAGGCATCCCAGGTACCAATCTTATACTCCGTTAAACCGATCTCGGGCAGCCATCCTTCAGGAGGTGTGCAGTGCCGAGTTACTTACCTTACCTCGACCTTCCAAAACACCGGACAATGCTGACAGAAGCAAAGAGTGCATGTGGCATCAAAACTATGGACACTCCACTGAAGAGTGCATGACAACCCAGAAAAAGATTGAGGATTTGGTACAAGCAGGCCGTCTTGATCGTTTCGTTCGCCGAGATGACAATGGAGGCGGACGACCTGGTCGAAGAAGACGGAGACACGGTTACGACAATCGAAACCGAGATGCAAACCTGCAAGGAAACAATCAGGGAGGAGACCAATTGAATAACCAAAGGACTCCTAATGAAGAATCGGAAGGAGGATTCAGAGGGATCATCAATACAATCTCGGGAGGCTTCGCAGGAGGAGGAACGATGAGCTCAGCTCGTCGACGTCATGTAAAAGCCCTCAGATCCATTAACACAGTGTCTGGAAAGCCTCCAAGAGAAAGACCCCACCATAACATTCACAGATGATGATTTCCAAGGGGTAGATCCAAATCAAGATGACCCAATGGTGATAACGGTCGAGCTGGCAAACTTTTCGGTCAGACGAACGCTTATTGACCAGGGGAGCTCGACCGATATTCTGTACCTGGCAACCTTCAAGAAGCTCGGAATTCCAGAAAAGCTGATAAAGGAGCAGGAAGACAAGCTAGTAGGGTTTACCGGGGAGCAAGTCAAGATCCGAGGTTACATAGACCTCTTAACAACGTTTGGAGAACGAAGACTCTCCAAATCCATATCAGTCAGGTACGTTATTGTAGATGCCAGCACGTCATACAATATTCTTATTGGAAGACCGACGTTGAATGAACTCGGAGCGATTGTCTCTACCCCACACCTGACAATGAAATTCCCCGCCGACTCTGGAGAGATAATCGCAGTCCGGGCTGACCAAAAGCTGGCCAGGCAATGCTATGTAGACAGCCTAAAGGTTACCCTCCACCAGGACACCCCAAAGAATGTCGAGGATGGTAAAGCTGAGGTGGTGAGCTCGGTCAGTTCAGTAACTTCAGCCATCTCGGTCAGCATGTTTGAACTGGACCCAAGAACGGAGATGTACGAGTCTAGGGCCGAGCCGACAGAGTCTTTAGAAAGGTTCCAATTGGGAGCCCAACCTGAACAATGCACCTAAGTAGGTAGTCATCTTGACCCTTCACTTAAACAGAGGCTTCACGCGGTCCTAAGAAAGAATGCCGACCTGTTTGCTTGGAAGACGTCGGATATGCCGGGTATAGACCCAAATTTTATGTGCCATAAGCTGTCCATATGTCCCGAAGCCAGGCCTGTAGCTCAAAGAAAAAGAAAACTTGACGGAGAAAGGCGTCGAGCAGTAAGCGAGGAGACTTCCAAACTGGTCAGAGCAAATTTCATCCGAGAGGTGAAATACACTACTTGGCTAGCCAACGTGGTGTTAGTTAAAAAGGCCAACGGTAAATGGCGAATGTGCACTGACTATACCGATCTTAACAAGGCATGGCCAAAAGATTCCTATTCTCTTCCCAACATTGATAGACTGGTGGATGGGGCCTCAGGTTACAAAATTTTGTCCTTTTTGGATGCATATTCAGGCTATAACCAGATCAGGATGTATCCACCCGATGAGGAAAAAACAGCATTTATGACTGAGGGGGCAAACTACTGTTATCGGGTAATGCCCTTCGGCTTAAAGAATGTTGGTGCAACATATCAGAGGCTTATGGACAAGGTTTTCGTCAACCAAATCGGAAAGAACTTAGAAGTATATGTTAATGATATGTTGGTAAAATCCGAGGACCCAAGCCAACACCCAGCAGACCTCGAAGAAATCTTCGGCCAGCTCAGAAAGTACAATATGAGGCTAAATCCAGAAAAATGCTCCTTTGGTGTACAAGAAGGAAAGTTCTTGGGATATATGCTAACAGACCGGGGGATCGAAGCTAATCCGGATAAGTGCAAAACCGTCATGGAAATGCAAAGTCTTCGGAATGTGAAAGAAATTCAGAGGCTAGCCGGCCGATTAGCCTCCCTATCCCACTTTCTCCCGAAGTTTGCAGAGAAGGCAAGACCTTTCTTCCAGCTCTTGAAAAAACCAAAGGATTTCATTTGGACTGAAGAGTGTGAGAAGGTCTTTGAAGATCTGAAACTCTTCCTAGCATCTCCCCCAATCCTCACTCGGACTCAGCTTGGCAAAGATCTGTACTTGTACCTCTCTGTCAACGATTGTGCAATCAGTGCAGTGATCATCCAGGAAGAAGAGGAGCAACAGATGCCGGTGTACTATGTCAGTAGGATCCTGAAAGACGTGGAAACGCGATATCAAGTAATTGAAAAACTGGCCCTCGCCTTAGTTATGGCAGCTCGGAGGTTACGACCCTATTTCCAGTCGCACCAAGTCATAGTCAAGACTGATCATCCAATAAAGCAGGTACTCAGGAAACCTGATCTAGCCGGACGAATGATAGCTTGGTCAGTAGAATTGTCAGAATTCGGTCTACAGTATGAACCGAGGGGGCCAATGAAAGCACAATGCCTCTCTGACTTCATTGCCGAGCTCTCTTCAAAACCGAGGTCGCAGTCTTTCAACTGGCTCCTATATGTTGACGGATCATCTAACTTGAAGGGAAGCGGGGCTGGAATAATTCTCGAGGGGCCTGATGATCTAATCCTCGGGCAATCTTTAAAGTTTGGGTTCACTGCTTCAAACAACCAAGCAGAATATGAAGCCCTTATTGCAGGACTAATGTTAGCTAAAGAAGTTGGGGTCCGGGAACTAAAATGCCGAAGTGACTCACAGCTTGCAACAGGACAAGTCTCGGGTAATTATCAGACAAAGGATCCCCAACTAACCAGATATCTCTGCATGGTTAGTAGCCTCATTTCTGAATTTGATCATTTCTCCATTGAGCATATACCTCGGGAAGAAAATTCCAGGGCAGATCTGTTGTCCAAATTGGCTAGCACCAAGAGGGCTAGCCAACTAAGAACCTTCATTCAAGAAAACCTTCTCGAGCCGAGCATAAAAAGTGCTGAAGTGACAATGACCGAGCACTATGTTCGGGGCTGGATGACACCGATTTGGGAGTATTTAACCTCGGACAAATTAACTACCTGATGACCAAAGGAGGCGAGACGAATCCGTTTGAAATCTTGCCACTACACCGTCCTAGACAGTGAGCTGTACAAAAGAGGATTCTCCAGGCCATTACTGAAGTGCCTCATAAAGGAGCAGTCCGAGTACGTAATGGATGAGATGCACCGAGGAATCTGTGGAATGCATTCAGGTGGCCGATCTCTGGCAGCTCGGGTCCTACGAGCAGGGTTTTACTGGCCAACCATGAGACCGGATTGTTCTACTTGGACCAATAAGTGTGAGCCCTGTCAAAGGTTCGCCAGCGTAACTCGTGCTCCAAGAGAAGAGCTCCACTCCATGTTCTCTCCGTGGCCCTTTACTATGTGGGGGATGGATATAGTCGGTCCTTTCCCAGTTGCCAAAGGTCAAGTCAAGTTCCTCCTGGTAGGTGTAGACTACTTCACCAATTGGATTGAAGCATAACCATTGGCTACGATAACTGCCAAAAAGGTTCAGAGTTTTGTATGGAAAAACATCATTTGCAGGCACGACCTTCCTTATGCAGTTGTCACAGACAATGGAAAGCAATTCACCGATAAAGAGCTTGGAGAGTTTTACTCCAACCTCGGAATTAAACATAAAGTGACCTCGGTTGAGCATCCACAAACAAATGGCCAGGCAGAGGCAGCCAACAAAGTCATCTTAAACGAGCTCAAAAGAAGGTTAGGCCATTCTAAAGGGGCTTGGGTTGAACAATTACCAAGCATCCTATGGGCTTACCATTACTCACCACAGTCTTCAACGGGTGAAACACCGTTCAAACTAAGCTATGGAACCGATGCAATGATTCCCGTTGAGCTCGGTGAGCTCTCTTTCCGAAGGCAGCACCACGATCAAAGCAAAAATGAAGAAGAACTCCGAATTGAGCTTGACATGGTTGAAGAAGTCCGAGATGCTGCAAAAATCAGAGACGAGTTGTGCAAGCAAAAAGCAACTCGGAAATACAACTCGAGGTTGTGGCCAAGGGAATTCGTGCATGGTGACTTAGTGCTGAGACTGCAAAACGACGCGAGAAAAGACCCCAGAGAAGGTAAGCTCGCAGCAAACTGGTCTGGCCCATTGAGGATAATTGAAAATCTGGGAAATGGTGCCTACGGGCTGGAAGAATTGTCAGGAAAGACCGTCCCAAGAACATGGAACACTTCCCACCTTAAGTTTTATTTTATTTAGGGTTATAGGTGATGCACTCTTTTTCCTATCTCGGTCTTTTTTCCCATGAGGTTTTGGCCGAGAAGGTTTTAATGAGGCACACCCGGAAAATAAATAAATAGAGTTATTTTTAATTGTGCTATTAAGCAAAAATACTGTGTTAATTAAAACAGCAAAAAACATAAAGAGGCTGACCAAGCTAAAGTCGACCGATCCAGGGTCGAAATGCCGAGCCTATAAAGGTATATAAAAAACCTAAAGAGGCTGACCAAGCTAAAATCGACCGATCCAGGGTCGAAGTGCCGAGCCTATAAAGGTATATAAAAAACCTAAAGAGGCTGACCGAGCTAAAATTGACCGATCCGAGGTCGAAGTACCGAGCCTATAAAGGTATATAAAAAACCTAAAGAGGCTGACCGAGCTAAAATCAACCGATCCAGGGTCGAAGTGACAAGCCTATAAAGGTATATAAAAAAAACCTAAAGAGGCTGATTGAGCTAAAATCGACTGACCCGAGGTCGAAATGCCGAGCCTAAAAAGGTGTACGCAACCTGACAAGGCTGGCCAAGATAAAATCAACCAAACCAAGGAGAACAGGCTAAAGTCAACCGATGCCTAAAAAGGTAAGTAAAACACCTACAGGTATCCTGAGTTCCAAAAACACGAGTCAACCGAGTAACAAACTCAAGCTCCAAAAAGTAGAAAAGGCATTAGAAAATTTTCTAAGTGCAAATAGATTCACAAGTAAGCAAGCGATTTCATTAAATAAAAAGGGCAAAGCCCAGAATACATAAGAGTTCAAAATAAAAGGGGCATCGCCCCAAGAACATGTTTTCCTACTGATAAGCCGCTGGCTCATCTAGTTTTATGGCTAGTATGACCGTGGTTTTGTGCTAATTATATATCATTTTCGCCCAAATTAGACTTGATTGTCTTTAAGCAGCATTTTGAGTCTCTAGAGTATTTTTAGGTTAATTTAGCTGGTTTAGAGTCAAATAAAGTACTTACTGTTAATCCTTGTTTTCAGGTAATAAAAAGAAGCAGTTCTGGAGTTCTTCGCCCTGCGAGAAGGCTTTCGCTTCGCGAACCTGAAGCGTGACCGTGCCAGAATTTGCAAACCTTTCTGTGTCGCCCCACGAAACATGACTCGCCTCGCGAGTAATCCAACCCTGAAGACCAGAAGTCAGCACGGCTTATCCATGTTGAAGGTCACGGGCGTTACAGTTTGGAATTTGAAGACTCTCGCCTCGCGAATGATAAGCTCGCCTCGCGAGAGAACCAAAAGCTGAAGACTGTTCGCATTATTCGCCTCGCGAAGGTGTGCTCGCCTCGCGAGCTCGTGGAATTCAGAAACTGTATTTAAGCCTGCTTGAAGGCAGAATTGAGGAGTTTTAGTCTTCTAATCTTTTGTTTTCTCTTTAGTTTAGATGGCAGTAGAATTAGGTTTAATGCTTTGTTTTTCTTTTGTAATGGAGAACTAGTCTCCTTTGATTAATCTACTGCGATTGGTTTCCATTGACACTTGAGGTTATGTAATTCCTGTTTTTTTTGCTTTTCCCTTTTCAATGCTATGCTATATATTTCTGTTTGTTTAATTCAGGAGTGTATAGTATTGTGTTGATTTATTTCGGTGATGTTATGTTCCTATATTGAATCGCGTTTGTTTAATTCGCGTGTGTTCGTTCATGTTCGTTTAGTTCATGAGGGCTTAACCCCGTTTGTTTAATTCGGGAATATGAACATATATCTGTAGTAGTGATTTCGTTTGTTAATTGTTGCTACAACCGAAAGGGGATTAGAATCTGCTTAGGGCTTGGAATTTACATGAACCGATGATAGGGGGAAACCGAGAACAGTAGGTTAATCGCTTTAGTTTATTTGATAATCTCTTATTTTGCTTTGTTTTTATTGCTTTGTTTTCTTACTCTGTTTCTGTTCTGTTTTCTTTATTTCATTTCATATCCAAACCCCCCAAAACTGATTTTGTGTTAATAACAACAACCTAAGAGTCCTTGTGAGACGATATCCGAGTTGTCGCTTCCTAAACTACATTTTTACAAACCGCTCGCTTTTTGGCGCGTGCGCGACAGCGCGACCAAAAATTGGCGCGGTTGTCGGGGACTCTTGTTGTTATTAACAATTAAAAAAAAAAATCTCTTTGCTGAATTAGTTTTGGCTGCTTTGTCTGATTATGAATCTTAGTACTGATTTGGATAATTTACTGTTTGGTGATATGCCTAATGTTTATTATGAGCCACCACCATGCATATATTATCCTGAATTTAGTAAACCACCACCATGCACAAATTATCCTAATTTTGATGGGAATTATGAGTTTAGCAGTGGTTTTGACATGATTGGTGTGAATGAGGTCTATAGCTCTTCTTCTATCCAGACCCTTGAGAATAGAATGGATAGGCTCAGTTATTTGAAGCAATTGTTTCAGCAGACAAGGTTTTGTGGCATGTGCGGCTCTCCTGAGCACCTGTTTGAGGCATGCCCCATTCTGACAGAAGTTACTGATTTACCTCGATGCTATACATTCCATCCTTACAATCAAGGCAATAAACTTGAGGATAATGAAGAACCTTTGAAATTAGATGCATGTGTTGAAGTTGATGGGGTGGATGAACTTTGTGCTGAATCTCCAGACATTCGAGCCTTTTCTGATTCTGATTTTCCAATTGTTTCTGGCTTTGATGATATTTATACATGTACTAACTGTACTGACACTAACCCGTGTGCTGTTTGTGCTGAGTTTCTTGATTCTACTTTGCAAGGTGATAGTGTGAGTGAAGCTATTTGTTCAGCCGAAGTTCTTGACATCATGGCTACTCCAAATACACCATCCATTGAGCAGCCACCCTCCTTAGAGCTCAAGCCACTTCCAGACATTCAGACCTTTACTGATTCAGTTTATTGTACCATATCTACTGATTGTACTAACTCTAACCTTTCTGTGGTGTGTGCTGAGAATTCTGCAGGTTTAACAGGTGATGGATTTATCAGTGCAGTGAATGAAGATCATGCAGAAGTTGAAGCAGCACCAGTAATACTCTCTACCTGTTTGTCACCTCCCACTGTGGAACAACCGGTGATGGAGTTCAAGCCTCTGGATTTTACACCATGGCCAGTCCAAGAGGTTGAACCCCACTTCTATTGGGAGGATTTTATTGACAAGGTTGACAAGGAGGTCAACTGTGACCTAAGAGGGAGTGAGAAGTCCGCCACACTTGGCGGAGTTACCATGATTATCAGGCGCCCGCTCTCATATTTATGCTGTAGGCCATGGGATCCGGGAGGATCATACCGCAATAAGGGCATTCCGTGGCCACTGTATCACAGACAGTGGGATCCCGATGGAACCACCTCCATGAGTTTTATCTGAACCTTACTCTTTTTAATTGCTTTGCCTTGCTTTGTTTTTGTTTTGTTTTCTTTTAGCTCCTGAATAATTTGAGAAGATCAAGAGTATTTGTGTGTTGAGTCTTGTGTCGGCAAGTTTGCTGGGTTTGACTGAATTTTGAATAGATGGATAGCATGTTATGTGTTGACTGTTGATGATTTCCCCCTAGGTTTTGAATTTGAAAATTGATCCCCACTTGAAAAATTGAAAACTGAACTTTGAGATATTTTGTTGTGATTGCATGATTTATGATAAGTTTGGGGTGATGGGGTGCACACACTAGGGATAGAATCTCTGTCAAACAATGTGCAAAAATGTCCAGGTGAGGATTTGAGCCTCCAACATGTTTTTAATTGTGAGAATCACTTTTTAAGCCGCACTTTCCCGAATTTGCTTGAATCTCTTTATGGTTTGCATGTTTATGTGTTTGCTTCAAATGATTTAGGCATTTTCTTTGTAAATAACCACTTGGCCTAAAATAACCAGCCCTAATGCATGTTCCTTAGTTAGCCCCTTTGAGCATAATTAGCCTGTTATTCTTGATAACCTTATGTTATGAGCCTAAAAGCTGAAAAACCATGTTAACCCGATCTTAGGATTAGGAGAGCATGGAATCTTAGTAAGAGATTGGTTGCAAGAAACTAAGTTTGGGGTGGCTACAAGGTGTGATGTGTTGTTTGGGATTGAAAAAAAAAAGGGAAAAAAAAAGAAGAAAAAGAAAAAAAGAGGAAAAAAGAAAAGTGTAAAAATGTTAAAAATAAAAGTATTCGAATAAAAAGGCTGTAGTCACCCAAGGCAAATGAAAAATGAAAAAAGGAACTTGAGTGGAAATTCAAAGTGTAAAAAGCTCATGCTCTCTTAGTTCCTAGGATCTTCAGCCTAGTACCCTTATATATCCTACCCTTAGCCAGGCCCCATTACAACCATAAAAGACCTTTTGATGTTGCATGCATGTTTTTTGTGGGAATCATTTGGAGATGAAAATCAAATTTATGGGAAGTGCTTCTGAAAGGTGAATTGAGTGAAATGTTGTTAGCCTAGACAAATTGAGCGATTGAGTGAAACACTAAATGCCCTTGTGAGGAAGGCGATTGTTTGAATTTGGTGATCTCCCTTTTGTGTGTAACTTGGATCCCTTGCTTAGATTAATGATTGTTTGAATGATGAAATTCTCAATCGTTTAGAGTGAATGCATGTGGGGATTACTTTGTTTGAAAGGGGGGAATATTGAGGAAAAATTGTTTTGATGAATTGCTTGAAATTTGTGCAAAGTTGATTAAATCTTTTAAGCTTGCCATGTCTTGAGTCTTTTTAAGTTTTTGAGTTTTAGTTTACTTGGGGACAAGCAAAGTTTAAGTTTGGGGTATTTTGATAAGCCGCTGGCTCATCTAGTTTTATGGCTAGTATGACCGTGGTTTTGTGCTAATTATATATCATTTTCGCCCAAATTAGACTTGATTGTCTTTAAGCAGCATTTTGAGTCTCTAGAGTATTTTTAGGTTAATTTAGCTGATTTAGAGTCAAATAAAGTACTTACTGTTAATCCTTGTTTTCAGGTAATAAAAAGAAGCAGTTCTGGAGTTCTTCGCCCTGCGAGAAGGCTTTCGCCTCGCGAACCTGAAGCGTGACCGTGCCAGAATTTGCAAACCTTTCTGTGTCGCCCCATGAAACATGACTCGCCTCGCGAGTAATCCAACCCTGAAGACCAGAAGTCAGCACGACTTATCCATGTTGAAGGTCACGGGCGTTACAGTTTGGAATTTGAAGAGTCTCGCCTCTCGAATGATAAGCTCGCCTCGCGAGAGAACCAAAAGCTGAAGACTGTTCGCATTATTCGCCTCGCGAAGGTGTGCTCGCCTCGTGTTGATGTCACCGGCAAGTGTACCGGGTCGTCGCAAGTAATAAAATAAACACGGTAAATAATTACCGAGGTCGAACTCAGGGATTGGGCTACCAATTCGACTAATCCGTGGGAAATTAGATACGTTGGTCAAGTGACAGAAAGTGGTTGAGAGAGAGAGAGATTATTATCGCAATTCAATAACAAATCAAATAAAGCTAAGGTTTTAAAATCAGAAATTAAAATATCCAAGGTCTCAAATCCACCTACCCAATCATGTATAGTACCCAAGTGATGATGAATTCCTCCCTAAGTTCAATTACAATGTCAACCGGGACCCCCAATTTCTCCTATATCCACTGTCGTGCTCAATAGGACGTATTCGACGATTGGATTAATTACTTACTAGGTCTCATAATCCTAATCTCGAATTCTATTAATTCTTGTTCCATATAAGGTTGCACTAATCTCCTAAATCCACTGTCGTGCTCATTATTCAATTAGTGTTTCCAATCCAAGTTCTAAAACGCGAATTGCCGATCGGCCTTAACACGTTTAACTAGTCAATCACGCAACACATATGATCAACGCATTCAAATCAGAATTGGAAAACATTCATTGAGAGAAGGGGAGAAAAACATACATCACATGAACACTATACCGCCATGGGCGGCTTCATTGATCCCTCGGACGAGGGGATTAGTTCCTCATGCTCGTGACGACGCACAAACAATCCGACATAATCTCCATAATAAAATAAGAAAAGAAAAGGGAAGGGAGACGCAACTCCAGAAACAAGGATTCGTAACTAAACTGATCTAAACAAGTGGAAAAACTTCCATCCCCTAATCTGATCTGAAACAGCCTATAAATAGGGATTCTGGTTCTCGGCCGCTCGCGGGGCGAACCATCTTTCGCGAGGCGAACATTAGTTTTGGCGCGCTTTCAATTTTGGATTCTCGCGAGGCGAGAGTGTATTCGTGGGGCGAGCCTTCCAACTTCAATCTGTTACAGCCGTGACCTTCATCACGGCTAGGCCGTGATGGTCTCTGTCTTCCAGGGTCTTCAAACACTCGCGGGGCGAGCATACACTCGCGGGGCGAGCATCTGCAGAATGGCAATTTCCACTATTTCTTGACTTTCCTTGACTCCCGGAGCTTCACTTCTAACCTGAAACAATAAAAAGACACAAAAAGCGTAATTCTATTCAAAATAGACTAAAAACTACTAAAAATGCCTAGAACGAGTAAAAGTCTACTTAGGAACAAAACAAGGCCAAATTTGGGCGAAAACGAGATTGAACTCGAATAATTTGCACAAAAACCACAGTCCATCTAGTTATAAAACTAGATAAGCCAAAGGCTTATCAAAACACCCCAAACTTAAACCTTGCTTGTCCCCAAGCAAGCTAAAACTCAAAAAGGACTCAGGACTTGGCAAGCCTAGGGGATCAATCGATTTCGCACAAATTTCATGCAATCTTAACAAAACAGTTTTTCTCCAATGATTTCCCCCTACATCAACGTAATCCCCACATTCATTTACTTTAAACAATTGAGAACTTCATCATTCATGCAATCATTACTCTAAGTTGAGGATAAGAGTCACACACAAAAGGAAGATCACCAATTTCAAACAATTGCCTTCCTCACAAGCGTATGTAAAATTTCACTCATTCGCTCAAATTCGTCTAGGCTATCAACTTTTCCCTCAATTTCACATATCAAGAGCACTTCCCATGAATTTGATTTTCATCTCAAAAATAGTTCCCACGAAAATATGTATGCAACATCAGAAGGTCTTTTAAAGGTTGAAATGGGGCTTGGCTGAGGGTAGGATATTCAAGGATACTAGGCTTAAGTCCCTAGGAACTAAGAGAGCATGAGCATTAAACACATTTTCCACTCAAATTCCTTTTTCTATTTTTCTTTTTGCCTCGGGTGACTACAACCTTTTCCTTGCTATTTTTTTTTCCTGTTTTGCCCCTTTTCTTTTGGCAATTTTTTTTTTAAATCAACCTTTATTTTTCTTTTTCTCACCCCTAATATGACACATCACCTTGTAGCCACCCCAAACTTAGTTCTTCACAACCATTCTTTCTATGCTTCCATGCTCTCCTAATCATAAGATTGGGTTAACATGGTTTTTCAGATTTTGGCTTATAATATAGGGTCGTCAAGAAACAATAGGCTAATTAGGCTCAACGGGGCTAACTAGGGAACATGCATTAGGGATGGTTCTCTTTAGGCCAGGTAGTTATTTCAAAGAAAATTGCCTAAATCATTTGATGCAACACATAAACATGCAAACCATGAAGAGATTCAAGCAAATTCGGGAAAGTGCAACTTAAAAGTGATTCACACAATCAAAAACAAAGTTGGAGGCTCAAATCCTCACCTGGACATTTTGCAAATTGTTTGACCGAGATACAATTCCTAGTGTGTGCACCCCCCTCACCCCAAACTTATCATAAATCAAGTAATCACAATAAAATTCTCAACGTTCAATTTTCAATTTTTCACATGGGGATCAACTTTTCTAATTTCAGAACCTAGGGGGAAATCATCGATGGTCAAAATAATTCCTGCAATCAATCTATGCTCAATTTAATTGAAATCTAACAAGCTTGCCGACACACACATTCATACAAAAACTCTTGATCTTCTCAAATTATTCAAGAGCGACGAACAAAAACAAAACAAAAACAAAAATAAAAGTGAGGAGAGGAGAAGGTGCTCCCTGATCAAGTTTCCATGGTTGCCTCCTCATCCAATTGGTCTCACGGACTCCCTTCTGTTGCATAGCATCCTGGAAGAACTCCTGCAAATTAAAACCTTAAGTGCAGATTCGCGAGGCAAGAGACAACTCGCGAGGCGAATCTGGAAAATTGTTATTCACACTTTCCAGAATAGCGAGGCGAGTAGTATCTCGCAAGGCAAATCTGGAATTCCAACAGATGCTGATGCCCAGAATCGCGAGGCGAAAGTAGACCTCGCGGCGCGAGACAGAAACGTGAGTGGGCCTCTGAGATTCAGGGCCTCTGTCTCGCGGGGCCATTGTGGATTCGCGTGGCGAATCAAGCTCTTTTTTTATTTATAATATAAATGAAAATGACAGAAACTAAAAATAAAGGATACCTATCTTGGGTTGCCTCCCAAGTCGCGCTTGTTTAACGTCACTAGCTTGACTTATTAAGAAGCATCCACCTGGATCCCATAGCCTGTGAAACAAGGGCCAAGAGACGCTCATCATGTGAGATCCTCCACCCGGATCCCATGGTTTGTGAAGTGGCCCTTGTAGGAGCAATATGACTCTATCCATACTTCCATCTAGTCTGAGTGTGAAAACTTCTTTGACCTCCGCAATGATGAACTCACTTCCTCTCGGGTCAAATGATGTTTTCTCGAGGAAGTGTGCCAGACAAGTGGGAGGGTCTAACTTACCAATGTCCACACATGCATGTAAGCCAACATAGTTATCTAATGCAGTAATTTCAGGTTGCTTGGCAAGCATGGTGAAATCCTCTACCACTTTATCTGCATTTTGATCTCTACCCCCTTGCTCCGGTGCCTTGTCACTTGTCAACTCCTCTTCCTCAGGTTGCTCTTCCTCAACATGTGGTGGTTCTTCCTCAACTTCCTGAGAACTAGTTGCATCCCAATCAGATCCCAACACCCTACCGCTTCTAGTTGTTATGGCTTCGCATTGGTTCTTAGGGTTGTTCTCGGTATCACCTGGGAGAGTGTCTGGGAGAGGCTCATTTAGTTGCTTTGCAAGCTGGGCAATCTGCATCTCTAGATTCTGAAGTGCCAACCCTGTATGAGTTGCCAACTTGTCAACTTTCGTATTCACCTTCTCTGTGTTGATTACCATCTTTTCCATTGCCGCATTCATCTTCTCCAGAGCCAACTCCCAAGGTTGTGGTTGCCAATTCTGTTGAGGTTGTGGTTGCCAGGCTAGACCACCGCCATCATTACTCCAAACGAAATCCGGATGGTCTCTACTCATATAACCCCAATACCGATTCTGACTCTGATAGTTGTCCTGGGGTACGCTGTCATAGAAATTATGGCATGAGTCCACATATTCTTGAGAGGAGTAGAAAGGACAGCTCCAAGTGTCATGGTCTCCATTACAATATTCGCAACCCGGAAGCATTCCCTCGTGTACCTCGCATACAAAACAAGGCAAGACCAAGTGGAATCAAAGAAGTAGAGAGAGATAATAAGGAAATAACAGAAAAATAAAAATAAAAATAAAATCAACTTAACCAATCAATCAAATTTCCTAAAAATTAAGAAAATTGGTTGTGCCAATCCCCGGCAACAGCGCCAAAAACTTGTTGATGTCACCGGCAAGTGTACCGGGTCGTCGCAAGTAATAAAATAAACACGGTAAGTAATTACCGAGGTCGAACTCAGGGATTGGGCTACCAATTCGACTAATCCGTGGGAAATTAGATACGTTGGTCAAGTGACAGAAAGTGGTTGAGAGAGAGAGAGATTATTATCGCAATTCAATAACAAATCAAATAAATCTAAGGTTTTAAAATCAGAAATTAAAATATCCAAGGTCTCAAATCCACCTACCTAATCATGTATAGTACCCAAGTGATGATGAATTCCTCCCTAAGTTCAATTACAATGTCAACCGGGACCCCCAATTTCTCCTATATCCACTGTCGTGCTCAATAGGACGTATTCGACGATTGGATTAATTACTTACTAGGTCTCATAATCCTAATCTCGAATTCTATTAATTCTTGTTCCCTATAAGGTTGCACTAATCTCCTAAATCCACTGTCGTGCTCATTATTCAATTAGTGTTTCCAATCCAAGTTCTAAAACACGAATTGTCGATTGGCCTTAACACGTTTAACTAGTCAATCACGCAACATATATGATCAACGCATTCAAATCAGAATTGGAAAACATTCATTGAGAGAAGGGGAGAAAAACATACATCACATGAACACTATACCGCCATGGGCGGCTTCATTGATCCCTCGGACGAGGGGATTAGTTCCTCATGCCCGTGACGACGCACAAACAATCCGACATAATCTCCATAATAAAATAAGAAAAGAAAAGGGAAGGGAGACGCAACTCCAGAAACAAGGATTCGTAACTAAACAGATCTAAACAAGTGGAAAAACTTCCATCCCCTAATCTGATCTGAAACAGCCTATAAATAGGGATTCTGGTTCTCGGCCGCTCGCGGGGCGAACCATCTTTCGCGAGGTGAACATTAGTTTTGGCGTGCTTTCAATTTTGGATTCTCGCGAGGCGAGAGTGTATTCGCGGGGCGAGCCTTCCCACTTCAATCTGTTACAGCCGTGACCTTCATCACGGCTAGGCCGTGATGGTCTCTGTCTTCCAGGGTCTTCAAACACTCGCGGGGAGAGCATACACTCGCGGGGCGAGCATCTCCAGAATGGCAATTTCCACTATTTCTTGACTTTCCTTGACTCCCGGAGCTTCACTTCTAACCTGAAACAATAAAAAGACACAAAAAGCGTAATTCTATTCAAAATAGACTAAAAACTACTAAAAATGCCTAGAACGAGTAAAAGTCTACTTTGGAACAAAACAAGGCCAAATTTGGGCGAAAACGAGATTGAACTCGAATAATTTGCACAAAAACCACAGTCCATCTAGTTATAAAACTAGATAAGCCAAATGCTTATCACCTCACGAGCTCGTGGAATTCAGAAACTGTATTTAAGCCTGTTTGAAGGCAGAACTGAGGAGTTTTGGTCTTCTAATCTTTTGTTTTCTCTTTAGTTTAGATGGCAGTAGAATTAGGTTTAATGCTTTGTTTGTTTTTTGTAATGGAGAACTAGTCTCCTTTGATTAATCTACTGCGATTGGTTTCCATTGACACTTGAGGTTATGTAATTCCTGTTTTGTTTGCTTTTCCCTTTTCAATGCTATGCTATATATTTCTGTTTGTTTAATTCAGGAGTGTATAGTGTTGTGTTGATTTATTTCGGTGATGTTATGTTCCTATATTGAATCGCGTTTGTTTAATTCGCGTGTGTTCGTTCATGTTCGTTTAGTTCATGAGGGCTTAACCCCGTTTGTTTAATTCGGGAATAGGAACATATATCTGTAGTAGTGATTTCGTTTGTTAATTGTTGCTACAACCGAAAGGGGATTAGAATCTGCTTAGGGCTTGGAATTTACATGAACCGATGATAGGGGGAAACCGAGAACAGTAGGTTAATCGCTTTAGTTTATTTGATAATCTCTTATTTTGCTTTGTTTTTATTGCTCTGTTTTCTTACTCTGTTTCTGTTCTGTTTTCTTTATTTCATTTCATATCCAAACCCCCCAAAACTAATTTTGTGTTAATAACAACAACCTAAGAGTCCTTGTGAGACGATATCCGAGTTGTCGCTTCCTAAACTACATTTTTACAAACCGCTCGCTTTTTGGCGCGTGCGCGACAGCGCGACCACCTACCCTACTAATGGGCATTCCCATAAGCAACAATTTCATAAGTTGAGGTCGTCCTCAGTGCTCGGAGGAAGAGCAACAGGTTGGTCAGGTAGGGCCATTTTGTTGGGAATTTGCGTATAAAACAAAAGAAATGCAGCGGAAAAATTCCCATCGAAGGATCCTTGAGAATGGTCATGATTCATGATTAGAAGGTTTACCTCTTGAAGCGATGGCTGTTTGATCAGAATTCGTCTATCACGAACACCGCTCGAACGATGTCTCTAAGGTATCCACACGAGCAGATTCCGTGGACGTCCAACGTCACGAACCCGAAGCGTCTCTGTCTCACAGTGCTAGCTTCAAAACCGAGACTTGCTGTTCACACTTACTCTCTATGTGCGGCTAGGTTGAAAAACCGTGTGGGCACAACAACTTAAGTGGTCTACTTATAGTAGTGCCTCCTTAAGTGAGTTAGTGAGCAGCATTTGACCTAAGCCCATGTACTATGCGCTAGGCCCAATAGGAAAGTCCAACTCTCCTTTTAATGCTTCTTTTAATCCGCTCTTATGTGTGACCCTATAGGTTCCCAAAACGTTAGTAGTAATTTTAAATCCCATTTAATATTACAAACAGTGAGCGGTATCTAGCAATACATCACTGCTACCTAAGTAGTGAGAAAGTCAGTGATTTGACGAAACCTTTCTGTGACAAATATTCATGTGCATTATTATCCCTTTGTCCATATATCTATATTGAACACAAGGCATAGAATGTGTCACCCTTGTATGGTTCAATATTATGTTCCCTGATACCCGAGTAGACTTAACAACAAATGAGGTTAATATCTCATATTGACTCATTTCAGCACGGCCATGCATTTTACAGTCTCACTCTATCAGGGGGCCCATAGATATTACTCCTGTTATGTAGGAGGGACAAATTCCATCTAGGTCACTCACATCCCTCTGCATGGCTCGTGGTATGCCCAATGACCGTCTTTATAATCATCCTATTACAGATGACGTTTGACGATATTAAAGCACACGACTCCTCATGTAGGGATCGTAGTGATTTCAGGTCGAAGGATTGCATACACCATTGTCACTATGAGAACTACTTATGACACTCACATAACGCTCCATGTAGTGTTCTCATGGTGGGTCAATCCAGTACATCATTACTCTAATGTGTACCTATGTGGCGACTCGATATCTCATATCCATGACCCGTGAGATATGGCCATCAGCCTGCACACATAATAGTCTCAATGTATTATTATTGTCCTTATTAATAAAATACTTGACTACGGATATTTAAGAATAGGATTTCATTGTTCAATAGTGTCTCACGATCAAGTCATATACTTGATATTCTATTAAACTGAAATTTCTATTCTAAGGACTTTATTATGTTTAAACAAGTAACACAATAAACTGGAATACCTCATATCATATATATATATATATATATATAATAGCAAGATACAAATGTAAGTCTAAAGAAATACACTGGCCTCTAGGGATTACACCAACACATTTCACCTTCCCCATCGGGCCCCTCCTCGGCCACTCGCCCCTCACCCTCCTCTTCTTGAGATGCGTCCTCCTCATCCTCCAGCTCGGACAATGGAACTATGACTCCATCTCGGTTAAAATCCTTGTCCACGTCAGCACCGGAGAAGTCAGTATTCGGGTTGAAGTGCTGCAGCTGCCTCACGGCTCGGGAGAAGCCGTTGACGTGCTCCTTCATAATAGAAGCCTCGGCTTCAGCTAAATCAGACCGAATCTTGAGACTGGCCTCTTTCTCGACCTCTAACAACTTCTACAGCTCCAGACTTTCCTCATTCTCAGCTTGAAGCCTTTCCACGACCTTCTGAAGATTGAGCTGATCGGTTCTTTCCGTTTCCAGCTCGGCCGTAAGGGTGGTATTGCCTTTTTCCAACTCTATCTTTTGGGCCTTCAGCTGACCGATGACCCGGTCTTGTTCCTCACACTTGGCCATGGCCTAAGAGAGCTCGTCTCTCATTCTCAAGGCTCGAGCCGCATCTGCTCTCATCACCTCCATCTTCTTGACATTATCAATAAGTTGTTGGCTCCAGAAGCGGGTGATTGAGGCAATGCGGAGAGCATAGGCAGCAGCCGCCTCCATACTTTCCTCAGGACCTTGCTCCAACAAGAGCCATGCATCGGACGGTTTCAGTACTTGACCATCAATCAGGCCTGCAGGGTCGAATATTCTGGTCAGAAGCTTCAACAAACTTCTTTTTCTTCCCCTTGACATTTGAAGCTATAGCCGATCCGCCAGCTGCTTGATTAGCCGACTTCTTCATCAGTGCCTTGTAGTTGAATTTTCCCATTATCACTACAAAAAGGAAATCGGTCAGATAAAGTAAATACGTTACAGAATAAATTGCCACTTGTCAACAAAAGCCACTTACTTTCAAAATCAGCTTGGTGAGTGGAGGAGGCACTAAGCTTTAAAAGCCTTCCACAGGGCAATGGTCGAGGACACAATTTCAGGACCTCGACATCGGCTCGCTCTTGAGAGGTCATACAGTCGAGGTCATAGCCAGCAAATTTGGAAGGATGTGGTTGCCAGTAGAGAGGGAATTTAGGGTTCCCAGCCGAGTCAAAAAAGACAGACCCATTACCCTCTAGAGGTCGGACTTTAAAGAAATCCGACTTAAAAAACTTATACGAGATCTTATACATCCCGATGATCCCCCTCTGCTCAATCCCACTCAGAGAAATCCAGCCAACTCGGTCCCCGAAGCACCGCGAGAGGAGGAGGGAGAAGAAAGGGGAGAGCCCCCACTTAGATTGAGTTCAGGCTCCACGATCTGAACCCCAGAAGAAGCATTTTGGGATACCTCGAATGAAGTCTCCATGGATGAAAAATCAGAAAGCAAACCTAAGGAAGCTGGAAAGGGATGAGTAGCACGTACCTTGAGTACAAAGGGACTATGAATGCTCGGGCTAGAAAGGACTCGCGAGAAGAAAATCTAGGGTTCAAGGAACGTGAAACCCTGTACCAGGGCCTCGTCCCAATTTATAGAAGAAAAAAGTGCAACATCCCCCTTGCATTAATGAGGGTTGTTGGGCGAGAGCAGGAAAACGTCCCTTCGAGTCTGACCGAATTCACCAACTAATGGAAAGGACACACGTGGCAGAAATGTCAGAATGTGCACCGCCATCACGGGAAACTAGGAGCACGCAACTACTGCACAAATCCCAGAGATGACATCATAAAGGCCACGCGCCGCATAGAGTAACGCCTCCTTTCCATCTCGAGAACCGAGAAAGTATGGCCTCAACACGAAACGAGTCATCATCCCCACCTCGGCTAGCCTCGGCTCCTTCTGAAAAGCTTCCACGCAATCTACTTAAAGCTTGGGGAGCTTGTATATGAGCCGAAACAAAGAGCTCGGTATCTTGAAACATCAAGCTCGGACGCCCGAGCTGCTCGCCGAGTTGGAGGATATGTACATATATATAGGAAGTACTCGACCAATCACCTCGCCGAGCCGAAAGACCAAAAGATGAAACCAAGTTCCTAAGCTCGGCTAACGTCATGAAAGCTTTTACGCTTTATTAGCTCAAAGCTTGGGGGGCTTGTGTACTGGCCGAAGAGTGAAACCCGGCCACCGAGCTTGAATACCCGGACCAATCCGGAAGTTAAGGATAATAAGTTAAAAATCACCTAATTAAGGGATAGGATATTGATATCCTTAATTAAATCCTGATATTATCTGAAATAACCGTATCCGGTTAAAAGAGATAATATCCCCTAAATTAAGAGATAGGATGTTGATATCATCCTTAAATAATCCTGATATTATCTGAAATAACCTTATCCGGTTAAAAGAGATAATATCCCTTAAATTAAGGAAATCACATCTCAAATAAGATTTAAGAGATAAAAGGAGATAAATCCATATCTCTAAAAGATAGGGAGATCCTATTATAAAAGGAGGAGAACCCAATAGAGAAGGACACTTTTCACTGAAACCTGGTGACTCTCTCTTAAGCGTATTAGAGAAACTAGCTCGACCAAGAGACTATTGAAGAGTCCTTGCTCGTTGGTATTCGTCAGATACAAAATTAAGAGATCGAGATCACTACGGCCAATGGTTGAACCAAGAACTACATCTGGCTTTGATTCCCATTGGGATACGTAGGACCGGGATATTACATTCTGTCAAGCCATAATCTAAAACAACCCCCACTGTTCTCCCTTGGTTGAACGTTCTACGGCGAGATTCCGGCTAACCGGATCTCGGCAGGAACAAGTCGTTTAATGTTGTTCAGTATCTCGAGGAACTTAGTCTTTAAAATTGCTCATGGGATATCCTAAAAAATAAAAAATAAAAAATATAAATATAAATATAAATATAAATATAAATAGATTGTCATACTATCAATAAACAAATCAAGTTTTGATGTATCAATTTGTGGTTGATCTAAATGATAAAGGACTTGTATATCTTAAACAAGTGATTATGGGTTCGAATCATGAAAAAAAATCTGATTGGGAGAAAAGAACACACCTTTTGTGACCCAATAGACTCCCCGACGGAAGTGATGGATATATTTGGTAGCTATGTTATCACTAAAAAAAATAATCAAGTTTTCATGTTTTATTTTTGGTATTCCAAGTTTTAACGTTTGAATGATATCTTCAAAACACCACAGTTATATGACCAGAGATAAAAGATTAAAAACATTTTAAATTTTATTCTCTTCGTAGTTTCCTACACATAGCAGAGAGATCAACATCCTTGAGCTCAGTTCACCATGCTGGGGGACGATGCCTCCGTCATAAATTTATTGCTTTCCCAAAAGTAGCGTTTGGTACAAGTTTTATAAAAATATTTTTGGAAATGTAGGTATGAAAATAAAAGTTTCCTACTTTTGGTAAAGTTTTAAAAAGTTATTTTCAGATATAAAAGATTCCTGAGAATAAAATTAGTGACTGATAGTTATAAACTTGGGAAAACTCTATTCCCATACGTGAAGGTGAGAAAACTTTATTTCCGAAAATCACATTCACAGAAATATAACTTACGTAAAGATAAAATATTTCACATACCAAATATCACTTAAGAGAAAAGGGGGCATGAAATGTTGCTTCCCTTTTCAAAATAATTAAATTATGTTTGGCACTATGTATTAAAAAAAAAGAAAAAAGATAGAGTATGTATCAGAAAATTTATGTTTGGTACCGCAAAGTTAAGTTTTGCTAAAGGATGAAGGAGGTTATCGCAAATGACAATTAATAGGAAAAACCAATAAAATGGTACAAGTTTTTAAGAGCAAACAACTATTGTACAAAATAGAGACCGAGGAAAGTGTCAACGAAGTCAACAAGCTCCAGAATGATAATGACACTGGTATATTATATATTATATTCCTAGTTTCTAGTATAACATCAGAGGTAGCCAGTCAAAAAAAAAAAAGTATAACATCAGACCTAGCATATATTTGACTGATCTGTCATCAACACTTCACTACCTGAGGCATGTGAGAGGGTGGATGGACTTGGCGAGGGGCTCAATTTACAAACAGTATTTATCACATAATCACGAAGAAGAGTGGATGGAAGCTTCTTACATTGTCCTCTTCCCAAAGGTTCATCATGCGAGTCATGATCTGAACCCCCAAGTGTATATTGGCAACGTCGGATGTACTAGTTGACACATCAATGGGTTCAGTTTCTCTTGCTATAGTGGGTGTGGCATCTGCAGATTCATTCGTTTGATCAACCAAGGTGAGATCAATTATAGGAGCAGTGGTGAGAACATCTCCAAGGGGCACAAACGCTGGTTATCAGGTGTAGCACTATGGTCACCAACATCCCAATCTATCATATGACCCATTTCAAGCACAGGTGGCACAGAAGTGAATTCCCGAGCCAATAGTTTGATATGGAAACTCATCCTCGTTGAACACAACAACACGAGTGTTAAAAAATAACTTCCTAATCGTACTAAGTTTATAATGAAAAGAAAACTGAAGCTTGAAAGAAAAGTTATGTAAAGAGAGATCTAAATGACACCACTTGCAAGAAATAAAATAAACTTAGAAGACGAACTTGAGAGAAATACTGGAAATTAAAAGGAACAAGTAAAAAACTTGAACAAAAAGGATGAAAATGTCATTGAATTTTGCCATAATATTGAAATAAGAAGGATGGAGGGAATACTTGAATGTAATCCATCAATCTGCTGTGTGATCGAGATGTGTAGGATGTGTATCAAGTAACCTTCCTCCTTCTACATTGTAATAACTATTATTTATAGGCCAATAAAGTAACTACCTAATAGCAACTTCTTATCTAAATAACTGCCACATGTCCTTGGCAGTTTTCTTAGGTTTTACATTTAAACTGCTTGTCAAACAACTCTGACAACTGCTCAATTTCTTGAACCACTCCGCGTCAACTTGATTGTCTTCAACGGTCTGGTTGCTTGACAGCTTATCTTGATAATGCCTTGTCAGTCTTGCGGACTTAGCCATTTTCACACTTCTCTGTACTTTTGACAACTCTTCTTAATACTTTGTCAAAAAGCTGGGTTGTCAATTTATCCTTTCTGTCGACCAGTATTTTCTTGTCAACTAAATATTTTCAATACTTAGAAAATATTAATCATTACTCTGATTCCTTCGTCAGTCAGTCAAATGCATCCATCAATAATCAGAAATTTCACCCCTAACAGATGCGCCCCAAGTTTTTCTTTTCGACAGTCTTGTTTGTCTGACATGTCAACTGAAGAACTTCTTGTCAACTCCACACTTGTCAATTCTTTTATAATCTTCTGAATTCGACGTTCTTCTTTGTGTCGATTTCTTTTTCATATCTTTGACAATCCTCCCCTCAGTTCTTCCACCAGCCTGTCGGAATTA
This sequence comes from Sophora flavescens, assembly GCA_030762895.1. Taxonomy (NCBI): domain Eukaryota; kingdom Viridiplantae; phylum Streptophyta; class Magnoliopsida; order Fabales; family Fabaceae; genus Sophora; species Sophora flavescens. The sequence goes on along the minus strand of CM061064.1, from coordinate 217,135,337 downwards.
TTTCTGTCAAGAATTTGCAATTCTTCCACTAACAGATGCCCCCCAAGTTTTGCTTTTCGACGGCCTTGCCCGAAAGAATAGCAAAATTTGAATTTTAAATTGCCAACGAATTTTCTCAATTCCGGACTTTCATCCATTAACTAAACCTCGCTTTAATTTCATCCCTACTTAATAGGGATAATTATAACGTTGCAGGTTTCTCGGAATTCGAACCAGAGGCCTTCACTCCTCTTTAAGTAGCAGTCATATCACTGTCGACTTTCCCCTTCTTACCTTTCTTCCTCCCTCGCGAAAAACCCTTCTTCTTTAAAGGAAAAAACCTTTCCTCTTCCTCTCGTCGTTCAATCTCCATGGCAACATCCTCAAAGATGTCGACTTCAGTACCTCGAGCCACGGTTGCTCCTCCTAGGGCAGTAGTTCAAGACCCACTTTTGGAAGAATCCGAGTTATGGCAGGAATCTAAGGTAATTTACCCTGTTCATGATTCTTCTGTTGCTTTGAGTCCTCCTGCTGCATATTCTTGGGTCCTCTTGTAGCCCAAAATGAAATTTCTGAGGATTTACGCGATTCTTTCCCTTCTGCTGGCTCAAATGAGGCTATCTTATCTTCATTAACTCCAATCCCCATTCATGTCTTTAAAAAGAGCAATAGGATTTTTAGGATGGCTCCTGCCACTCGGTTCGATGCTTACATTAGTTGGCTTGACCGAGTTCAGGCTGAAAAACGCAACGTGTGGGAAGAAGCTGGAATTTTTGAATTTATTCAGCTTTCTTGCCATGTTAAGTTAGTAGATTTTTCTTTAATAGGGGCATCAGTTTTTTTCTGGAATAGAACCACAAATAATTTTCACTTCCCTTATGGGATAATGGGTCCGACTTTATTCGACATGTCGGCTATTACGGGCCTTCGTCCAGATGGCCTTACCATGCATTCCGATGTCGAATTGGAGAATCAGATTGATGTTTATGTTCCAAAATTCTCTTTCTCCAAATATATAACAGACTTTAGAGGTGGAGACCACGAACCCGTGACGGACACTGAACACGTAGCCTTTCTGTTTCTTTGGCTATGTGCCTATGTATTTTGTAGCAAATCTGCTACTTTGATTGCTTCATATGTTCCTCTTGCCAATCTTTTGTCAACTGGCAAGAGATTAGCCTTGGGCCAATATGTTTTGGCTAATATTTATGACAGTATGAGTATGTTAGTCTATACTGTCATCTTAGAGCGTCAATTTTCATACAAAGCTCCTTCGGACTTGTCAATTGATACTTATGGCTCTTATCTCTGTTATGTATCTGCTGAATCTTTGTCAAGAGATGAGACTGCCAACTTTAAGTTCTACTTCAAAATCTTCCACTCTCTTTCATCCACCTCTTCAAAGATCAATTTCTCTCTTTTTATTGACCGAAAGTACGGTCCGGAGTGGTTTACTAAACTAAGTACCACCATCTCTAAATCCAACAAGTCAATTTGGACTAAATTTCTTTGCCAAAAAGTCATTTTTGATGATGGTCCTAGTTTCAAAACCCATAGAATCTATCTCCTTCTGCCCAATACCACTGATTGTCAGCTCGGTTTCTGTCAAGCTATTCCTGCTCCTTACTCGTCAAACCCTGATGAGAACTTTATTGGTACCAAAGCTCCAACATATGAGAATATTGTGGCCATCAGTGATGAGGATAAAGCTCGTAGGGCCTTCTTACAGCCTGTCTCATTCTTTGTCTTCCATGGAGTCACGCAAAGCTTCCTTAACTGGTGGGATGAGTATTATTCCAACCACCGTTTGAGTTTAAGACCTGTTTGAGTTGTATTGAAGACACTGTGGGTAACGGTGATGATTCTCCCATGCAGGAACAGGATCCGGCATCAAAAACTCGAGGTGAACTTCAGAAAGAAATTCAAGCCTTTGAAAATTTTACAAAATCAAGTGGAATCCCTTGAGACCATTTGATATGGTTCGTCATGTCAATAGTGTTTTAGCTGAAGCCAAAAGGAAGCATGACAATAAGGAATTTGAAAGGCTTGCCAAGTATTGGGGTATCCCCAATATGACCAGGGAATATTTTAACAGTTTAAAGACCCCTTTTCCTAAACCGGTGCCTATTCCTTGTGTCCCTTTTGGTTTAGCTGATTCATACCCAGGAAAGCCGACGAAAGGAGGTAACTTTTTCTTTTTAGAAAGTGTGAGTGCTTACGTTGACCCTTTTGAAAAACCAAATCCAGTTACCTTCGCTCGTCGGTTTCTCCAACCCGATGATGACTTTGGATTCCAGTCGCAAATTCTAACTTGTAATTCAGGTATTTACTCGTCATATAATCGTTATTCTTTTAATTTTGCTGACAGTCAACTTATTTATGTCGTTATTGATAGCTACTCCTCTCGACAAACCTCTTCCGAGTAAGTCTAAAACCGATGTACTGATTGAAGAAGCGTTGGAAGATGATGACGAAGATGAAGACGTAATTCCTTTAGCGGCTAAAGCTGTCAAGAAAAGCTCACGGCCAGTCAAAACCTCTATTTCTAATCCTCAGACAATTAAAAGGTCTAAGAAAAGAAAAGAGAAAGCTGCTGCTTCTGACCTCCCTTCCAAAAAATCAAAGTCTACCAAGAGCGTTTCGATTTCGGCAGACTCTGATGCCGCCAAAGCCTCTACTGCGTCTAAGGTGCAAGACATCGTTGTTAGTTCTTCCAACACTTATCCCTCCAACCAATCCAAGGTAACAAATTTCAAGTTGATCTATTAAGCCATACCCTTTTGTTTACAACCTCTCATTCTTATTTTGATAGAAAGAGAAAGTCGTCGAGACCGTTCCGGTGATTAAAAAGACAAGTGCCGATGTTGACTTAATGTCTTCAGATTCTAATATGGTATTTCCACTGATCTTGTCATCTCCCTTCATATTTTTTTTTTGTCATCATATATATATATATATATATATATCTCATTCTCCTTTATGTCAGGAAAAATTTCTTCAGGTTGAAGATTTAATGACTATTCAAGAAATTGTCAATAAAACTGTCGAACAGGCGAATCGATCTGATTCGGAAGTACAGGTTGACAGAAATTTAGGAGGCATTATTGTCGACCCTAGGGGTCTGACAGGTGGTCTTCAGCATCTCCAATCCCATCCGGAAATGCCCCCCAGCCCTCATCATCTCCCTTCAATCATTCTAACTTCCACAGGCGACACACCAGTCGAGACTTTGACATGGAAGCCCTGCTGGCTGAAACAACTCCTATTATTCCTTCTCCACCTGCAATCAGACCTCCACTCATGAAGTCTCCTGACCCTAAACCGACCCTTCACTTCAACACTTGGATTAATATGCTATCGGAAGTAAGCCGAAAAGAGTCAACCCTCTATGCCACTTCTTCATCAACTCAACATGACTCCAGTGATTCTCGAGTCATTAACCTTATGCATGATCTCCAGGCTCTTCTTGGCAATCCTTTTGATGCACTTTTATCTAACACCAGCATTCAACAAAAACTATCATGACTCATTAAAGAGACCACTCCTCTTCATTCCAATCTCCCCGTGTCGAGCCGTACGCATTTTCTCTCTATCCATAAATTCTGGGAGCGGCTCTCTGGAAAGCTAGAAAGGATGACTTCTGTCATTCCTTCTTATGAAGAGGAAGAAAATACTAAAGATGATCTCTTAGCTCACTTCCGAGATCTGGAAACTTCCAAGCAAAAGGAACTCGACCTTATTTCTACTGGAATTCATACTAAAGCGAGTCTCCTGGAGTATCGGAAGAAACTATTAGCAGAGATTGAATTGACAGATCTGAAATGTGCCAAGTTTGACAAAGCTTTAGAAAAGAGCAGAGACAAAGTCAAGACTATTGACGACGAATCTATCCATCTTGGCTGGAAAGCTGAAAGTGTAGTTGGCAAACTCCGCGCGTTACAGCCTGAATATGAAGCTGCTGCTGCTGACAAGACTGACCTCTCCTTTGCATGGGATCAGTTATCCTTTGATTTCAACTTAGACCAAAATTGATAGTTGTAGTTCTTTTCCTTGTCAAACTCTAATCTGGTCACGTCTGACAATCATTGATCAATAAAAAGTGTTTCTTTTCTTATTTGCACGTTTATTTACTGTTTGATTTGACTGCATGTTTCCAACCAACTTCGTAACTCATGCTTATCAAATCGTCATAAATGCCATAATAAATTTCGAGACTTTGGCAAGCCAACTCGCATTAAATTCGTTGTCTCTCTGGATCAACTATAAATAATGAGATTTGCAAATCAAATGATTTCATAGTTGGGTATTTCACCTAAATATGCTTTCATCCAAAAAAGGCTTTCATTTGTTCTTCTTTCTTCTTCATTTGCTCTTCTTTCTTCCTCCATGGGAGTCTGACCTTACCACCTTAAGACGTCAAACCAAAGTTTCTGTTTCAATGGTCATATCCTTGGTGGAGGTCAATAATCAACGTAAAAGATGTAGTGGAGGTCAGCAACCAACGTAACATCCAGAGCTGACCTCGCTGCACATCTGGGGAGAAGTCGATCTCATTACGGAACGAGTGCATCTTGCTCTAGTTCCATCATCTTCATCCCGGAAGGTTTTGGCTTTCCTTTGGTGTCATCTTTATTGCACCATAGCAACTACAACCTTCTGGGTTAAATGATGGTGAGATCTGCTTCTGCTCATCTTTTTCTTCGCACATCCTCGACATATGGAGTAGTTGAAACCTCATCAAATGGGGAATGAAGCCTCAACAGATTAGGTTACACCTCTGCATTGTCGAAGGGAGGAAGATAAAAATGCTACTGACGCATAGCCTTATATTCTAGGATTAAATTAACTTTGATTGATAGTTTGATTTCTGACAGCATTTTGTCATATTGCCAATCTCTATATGGCTTGGACTGACAACCTATGCTTCTGACAATATTTTATTGTATTGCCCATTTAGGGAATATTCTCGTTTCTTTTCACTTGGTGTCAATTTTTACTTCCAACATTGTCGGTTTATATTCTTTCAAATACTTGCCATTAATTGACTTAATTTTCAAACCAGTATCAACATTGACAAGTTCATAAGCATTTACAGAAAACTCTTTATTGATTCTAAATGGTCCTTCTTAGGTGACCATTTGCCATATTCTCGACAACTTTTATCCATGGGCAATATGACTTTCCACACCAGATCATCTACCTTAAATGATTTGAACTTAACTCGACTATCATAGAACTTTGCAATCATTTCCTTCCGTCGAATCAAATTTTCTAATGCAATCAACCTTTCATTACTTAACTCATCCAATTCGTCCAGCATTGCATTCCAATATTGGTTGGTAGGCAAGTCATTTCGCCTTTGAATACGAGTAGACTGAAGATTGATTTCAACAGGTAACACAGGATCGTGTCCATAAGTTAGCCGATATGGTGAAGTTCTTGTCGACTGCCTGGGTGAAGTTCTATATGCCCATAATATTTGATCAAGAGTATTATGCCAATTCTTAGGTTGTCGGCCCACATGCTTTTTAATAAGATTAATAATGATCTTATTTATGGCCTCAACTTAGCCATTGGCTTGTGCATAATATGGTATAGATGTGAGCATTTTTATATGCCTAGAAACAGCGTATTCCACAACTTTCTTGCCGACGAATACTGACCCTTGATCTGTTGTCAAAGTTTAGGGTATGCCAAATTGACAAATGATGTGATTTTCAATAAAATCAATTACGTCTTGCGGGGTAACTGCTTTAAGGCAAACTGCTTCTACCCATTTGGTAAAATAGTCCACTCCAATTAGAATAAATTGATGTCCTTTCGATGAGGTGGGATGTATTTAACCAATCAAATCCAAAGCCCATCCTCTGAATGGCCAAGGCTTGACAATAGAATGCGTTTCGCTGGCTGGCACATTTTGTATATGGCCATATTTCTGACATTGTTCACAAGACTTGGCAAATAGAATACAATCTTTAATCATCGTTGGCCAATAATACAAGTTTCGTCGAAGGATCCATTTCATTTTAACCCCTTCCTGATGGGCTCCATATATGCCCTCATGGACTTTCGACAGAGCCAAATAAGCATCTTGTTCACTCAGGCACTTGTATAGAGTTCCGTCGACATACCTTCTATATAACAGTCCTCCTTGATTGTGTAATTCAATGCTTTGTATTTCATTTTCCTGCCTACATTCTGACTTGGATCTTCCAAATATTCAATTATTGGCAACCTCCAGTCATTAGGTAGCATTACATCATTAACCAAAATATCTTTCTTCTAATGGATACAATAATTCCCTGATTTCCATTAGTCCTGACAAAGTCTTTTGAGATATCTTGTATCCTGAGGCTATTTGAGCCAACTCATTAGCCTCTTGATTCAAATTTCTGGGAATATATTTGACAATTACGTCATCGAATTTTTTCATTAGCTTACTAGCTACGATACAATATTTTGCCAAGTTGTATTTGACATATTTGTATTCTTGAGTAAGTTGTTTGATAACTAATTGAGAATCCTTAACGATATGTACATTTCGTGCTTTTATTTCTATCAGTATCTCTAATCTGACAATCAAAGCTTCATATTCAGCTTCATTGTTGGAACATGGATACTTAAGTTCAAACATGAACTTAGTAGGAGTTCCTTGTGGAGTCACGATTAAAATTCCTACTCCACTACCTCCTTGATGCCTTGATCCGTCAAAATAGAGTTTCTAGGGTTGTAAACTGACAACATCTATTTCTGGCACGTCCAATCTTGGATGGTCTACCAAAAAGTCAGTCACTGCCTATCCTATGACAGCTTTAGCTGGTACGTATTGTAAAGAATACTCTGACAAAGCAATGATCCATTTACCGATACGTCCATTAAGGACTGGTTTCGACAACATATACTTTATAACATCAGTTTTGGAAATAACGAATACATGACATGGCATCATATAATATTTAAGTTTTGTACAAGAAAAATACAATGCTAGACATAACTTCTCTATTGCACTATATCTTCTTTCAGCATCATTGAGGACTCTGCTTAGATAATATACAGCCCTTTCAACATTGTCATCATCATCTTGAGCCAATAGACAGCCTATAGTGTGCTCAGATGCTGATATGTACAACTTCAACGGTCGACGAGGCACTGCGGGCATCATGCCCGGTGGATTGACTGGGTATCGTTTGATCTGATCAAAAGCCTCTTGGTGACAAGGCTCCCATATGAAGCTTTGCTCTGATTTCAACTTGACCAGCGGTGCAAGTATTCTTGTTTTTCCCGACAGATTTGATATGAACCTTCTTAGAAAGTTAACCTTTCCTAGGAAGGATTGTAGTTCCTTTTTATCTGTCTGTGCCGAGGCTTCCATGACCGCTTTGGCTTTATTTTTGTCCACCTCAATTCCCTTTTTGTGGACTAGGAATCCTAGGAATTTGGCAGCCGACACTCCGAAGCTACACTTTTCTGGGTTCATTTTGAGGTTATGTCTTCTCATCCTTTCAAACCCTTGCTTCAGGTGCTCCAAGTGGTCATCTTTGGTTTTGGACTTGACAACCACGTCATCAATATATACTTCTATGAATTTTCCAATCATATCATGGAAAATCGCATTCATTGCTCGTTGATAGGTGGCTCATTCATTTTCTAAACCGAAAGGCATGACAGTCCATTCATATGTCCCAATCGCTCCTGGACACTTGAAGGCAGTCTTTGGCATATCCTCCTCAGCTATAAAGATTTGATTATAACTTGCATGGCCATCCATACAACTCAAAATTTCATTTCCTGATGCTGAGTTGACATGCATGTCGGCTATTGGGATCGGATACTCATCTTTGGGGGTAGCCATATTTAAATTTCTAAAGTCTATGCATACCCTCATTTTGCCATTCTTTTTAATGACAGGAACTACATTAGAAAGCCAATCGACATACCTGGTTGTTCGAATGAACTTTGCTTTAAGCAGTCTTTGTACTTCCTCTTTGATTTTTTGCACTACCTCTGGAGCAAACCTTCTACTTGCCTGTTTGACAGGCTTGTAGTCCTCCCTAAATGGTAATCGGTGTTCGACAAGGTTTCTTCTTAAACCAGGCATTTCATCGTAGTCCCATGCAAAGCAGTCTTTATACTTTGCAATTAATCTGACGAGTTTTTGTTTATAATCCTCCGGCAGAAAAGCACTGACAAAGATGGGCCTTTTCTTCTCTTCCGTTCCTAAATTTATTTCTTCCAGAGGATCCTCTACTTCAACGTTTTGTTTAACTTCGACCCCTTTCTCAAAACCCAAAGGGCCGTCGTCAATGATACAATCTGCCAACACACTCTCTGAAGTGTGTACTTCTTTGTCGGCCACATAGACCGACAATCTTCTTAGATGTGTTTCAAAGCTCATTGTCGGAACTGGGCCGAGACTTGTCGGCCTCTTCCTTTATCTTTACGCCAAACTGACTGAGAAGGCTTGCTTCTAACGGATCCTTATCAATGACCCCTTCGTTGGCAGTCACGGGTCTAACATTTGGCGAATATATTTTGAAGTCCACATGCAACTTCTAGGCGTAACACGCGCTATCGTCTGCTTCGACGATCTTCACTTGATCTTGCTCGTTCCACAGGATTATCTTCTGGTGCACCGTCGAAGGAATTTCTCCCACAGCATGAATGCAATCCCTTCCAAGTAATAAGTTGTAGCTTGATTTGGCTGGAATTATCACGAACAATGTCATTCTCTCGACAGTACCAACCTGGATGTTGAGAAGTACGACACCATCTGACGGAGATGTTTTGCCACTGAAATCAGTAACGACCATATCTGTCGGAATTAAGTCCGATTGATCTTTTCCTAGCTTCTTAAACATTGCCCTAGGCATCAAATTGACAGCAGCTCCTCCATCAATCAGAACTCTATTAGTGGGTCTCCCATCAATTATGTCCTTTACATGCAATGGCCTCAAATGATTTCTTTGTTCGTCAGTGGGATTTTCTAACTGGGCTACATTGTCGAACACGGTGACCAAATTCTCTTGGACATACATCCAACAATCATCTGGATTTCTGTCATTGTCTACCATATCCTCATCGTCGGAAACATCCACTTCAAGATATCCTTCATACTCTGTTGGGATGACGGAAATCAATCATACATTCATCCTCATGCCTGGTTCCAAGATGATTTCATTCTCTGGATCCTCGTCTAAGAATGCACCTCCTACAGTTCTTCCATGATTTCTTCTCAAATCATCATCATCGTCTGAACCTGACTTTTCTGACAGGGGCCGGGCTATCCCTGCACCACAGTTATCCAGTGCCTTGATGATGTCAGTTATATCTTCATTTTGACTATCCATGTCCATGCCTTTGCTGATGTTAATATCATCATTCGGATCGTTCAATGCCTCAATGACACCATCAAAGGATAATTCTTCCTTGGTCAACTCACATTCAGGTTTGAATCTTGCCAACTGATGATCTTGCATTCTCGCCTCGAACTTCTTCTCAAGCCCTTCTACCTTTTCCATGTCTACCAATCCAACCGGCCATTTGCCTGTGGATTTTGTTGGTGGTGACGATATTTCTAAGGCCTTCTTTTTCTCTGCACAGATTTGCAACATGGGTTTCTTTGGCTTGTTTTGAGTAGCAAGCATCTTCATGTCAACCTCCAATGGGTGAGCCTCTATCACGCTCTTCATTTTGGCAGCTCCACTCTTGTCATCTACGTTGTCAGCTGTTACAACCAAACAACCAGTATCACGCGAAGGCATCTCTTTTATGGTGACACCTCCTTGCCTGGCAAGCTTCTTCTTTTGAGCCTGTCGGAGCCGCTGCAGCCTCCTCTTTTGGCTCTTAGAGATGGCCAACTGAGTTGACGGTCCTGACAAGCCAGGTCCTGTCATCTGAGCATTCTGAGCTAGCTGACCCTTTCGGTAATTCTCATTCCAAAAGGGTGGATTGTCGTCACTGAACTTCTTTTTTCTAACCCATGTCTGCTTTTGTAACTCTGGATAACGAGCCGTGGCAGAATTCTTTACCCATTGATCCACCATTACATTGGACGGGGGTTTCCTAGTCTTGACAGAATTGAATCTGCCACCGACCAAGCTGTTGTCATTTCCCACTGATCCTTTGATTGTCTCTTTGAACCAACCTCCGGTGGGGTTTTGTCTGGGTCTTGTCAAATGCATGTGTTGTTGACGGCTATTTGCCTGCCTGTTAACAACAGGTGAAGCATCCCTGCGTACACTGTTAGACCCAGCATGGCTGCTCGAGTGTGAAAACCTGCCTTGGTTGCTACCATTACGAGACTCAGTTTTGTCTTGTGGGTGATATGATGGCGTTTTTTTCCCCCTGGCCTTCTTGGCAGCCACTTTATCATAAAATGCTTCACATCTTGGGCAAACTTTAAGTACGCCACCAGATTTCTTGCGTGTCAAGAAATCGACAAGCGGTTCACCCGACTTTGGATAAATATCAAATGAATCCGACAGATCCGTTTGGATATTTTACCCAGCTCTGATATTGACCATGCCTATTCCCATAGGGACTCAGCGGTCAGCCTTGTTAGTTTCAGGACCAAAGGGTTCTGTATCAACCTTCATGTCTGGTTTCTTGTCTGAAAATTTTAATCTTCCTTCTGCCAAACCTTTCTGAATAATGTCCCTGAAATGTAAACAATCATTAGTTACATGACCAAAAGTGTTATGATATTTACAGTACTTCTGATCCTTAATCTCATGGGCCTTTAAAAGCCTATGGTCATCTGACAATTTTAACTGCTTATCTTTGAGTAATATGTCAAATATCTGATCGGCTTTGGTCACATCAAATGTATACACTTTCTTATTAATGAAAGGAATCCTTTCTTTCGCCCTCGCAGGCTTCAAAGCTTGGCATATATAAGGTGGACCATTTTTTAATTCAACGTAATCTACCTCATATTCCTCAGCATTGCTGCCCTCCTCGTCAGAATCACTACATCCAACAAAGTTAACCTTTTCTCTTTTGAGGAACTTCTTCTGCTTGAAAACCTTTTCGACTTTCAATTGTTCAATTTGTCAGACTTTATCTCCTAACTGGGCAAGATCAATTAGATGCCGGTTGACCAACTTCTTCCTAATATGGTAATCTAGACCCCCGACATCCATCTTTACTATTTTTGCCTTATGGATAGGGGTGAAGCAACGACTCCTCATTTGACGGAATCGGGCAAGGTAGTCATCGACAGACTCGTTATTCATCCTCTTAATGCCAAATAAATATGTCAATCCTATTTTTAAGTCACCCCTAAAGAATTGATCATGAAAACTCCTCTCTAATTGATTCCAGGAATGTATGGAATTAGGCCTTAGAGTTGAAAACCAAGAAAAAGCATTCTTAGTCAACGAACTAGGAAAGAACTTCATTTTTAGTCCCTCCTCTAAAGCCAAATCTCCTAATTCGATTGTATATCGAGCTATGTGCTCGAATGTCGATTCTCCACTTTCTCCTGAAAATTTTGACAACTTGGGTATTTTGTATCCTCGAGACATTTCTGCCTGTTGGACCCAATCAGTAAATGCCGACGCAAAAAATGGTTGATTGGCATAACCTATGTTAAAACCAAACCTATTCAATGCTTGCTCGATGACTTGATTGACGTTTTGATTTAAAACGTTTTGACGAAACGCTCCAAAAGCACCCTGGTTTATGACCAATCTTCGTCTTCCTCTGGTCGTAGAATATGTACATTTCCACGTCTCAAAGGAATCCGACGATGGGGCTGTTGCCGCTCGTCATCTTGTTCAGATCCGTCAAGTTGTATAACTTGTGGTCGTTCAATCTGTGGTTGATTATTCCTATTGACATTTCCATTGAGATTTCTATTAGTATTTTGGTTATCATCTGGGGTTACAACTCCCAAGGCTCTATTTAACCTGCGTATCTCATTTGCCAATGTCAAGCAGGCATTATTCTTGTTTTCCATTAATGGCGTAATCACTGTACTCATTTGTTGAGTAAATGTATTCACCATGTCATGGTTACTAGAGTCAATTTGTTGTCGAACATTGGCTAATGTAGCCTCTGACAGACCAACAATATTTTGTGGGGGTTGTCTTAGTGGGGATACAAGCAGCCTTACTACTAGTTGCTCTTGTTGAGAATGAGTTACTACCATTGACCCTGTTATCCCATTCGTATGACTGGCAATTTGCCCCCCAGTCGATGGCCCTGCCTGTCCAGATGCATGGGCAGCCATCGTCATTCCATTTGGATATGGTATGGGTATTTGGATTGACGGCATTTGACCTATAAGGCATCCCATACAAAGGTTGCGACAAAGATTGCGTAGTCCCTCTTGGGTTTGAGTTCACAACACTTCGTGGAGATAATCCGGTAGTTGGTGGATTTATTTGTTGTAAAACCGGGGAAGTTGGTGACGGGAGTGTTCCTTGACCAACTTCATCAAATCTATTGACAACTTGAGCGTAAGAAACACCTCTTCTCACACCTAAACTATTAGTGCTATTATTCCCTGCATTAGTAGAGTTAGCCCTGGTTGCAGGAATATTGTCAACTGGTGCAATAGCATCCATCATTGAAGCAGCGGCGTTAGTGCCTACTACGCCTGCATCACTTGCAGTACTCATATTCACGGTTTTGGGAAATAGATGATGTTTGAACCACCTTTCCACTTCGTAGATGCATACAAATAAATTTGTATGTCAAATTTGTGACACTGTACGAGTTACTCTAAACTCGTCCCACCGGGCGTGCCAATTTGTTAACATTGGTTTTTTGGTTGGTGTCCAAAAATCTATTTGTTACAAATAATTAAAGATCAGATGAGTGTGGGACCTACGAGTTATGCGGTAATCTCGTCAGAATGTACGCATGAATTAATTGCCAAGTATAAATTTGACAAAGTAGCCAAATTACGGGTGAGGACTTAGTGTCGAAATAAATATGTAAGTTTGAAAGAGATGTATAGAATATTGTCAATAATGAAAGTTGACAATAAAACTGCTTGAGTTTGAAAAGATAAGTTTAAAGTTTAAAAAGAAGGACAGTTATTTAATATAAAATAACTTCCTAATCGTACTAAGTTTATAATGAAAGAAAACTGAAGCTTGAAAGGAAAGTTAAGTAAAGAGAGATCTAAATGACACCACTTGCAAGAAATAAAATAAACTTAAAAGACGAACTTGAGAGAAATACTGGAAATTAAAAGGAACAAGTAAAGAACTTGAACAAAAAGGATGAAAATGGCATTGAATTTTGCCATAATATTGAAATAAGAAGGATGGAGGGAATACTTGAATGTAATCCGTTAATCTGCTGTGTGATCGAGATGTGTAGGATGTGTATCAAGTAACCTTCCTCCTTCTACATTGTAATAACTATTATTTATAGGCCAATAAAGTAACTACCTAGTAGCAACTTCCTATCTAAATGACTGCCACATGTCCTTGGCAGTTTTCTTAGGTTTTACATTTAAACTGCTTGTCAAACAACTCTGACAACTGCTCAATTTCTTGAACCGCTTTGCGTCAACTTGATTGTCTTCGACGGTCTGGCTGCTTGACAGCTTATCTTGCTAATGTCTTGTCAATCTTGAGGACTTAGCCATTTTCACACTTCTCTGTACTTTTGACAACTCTTCTTAATACTTTGTCAAAAAGCTGGGTTGTCAATTTATCCTTTCTGTCGACCAGTATTTTCTTGTCAACTAAATATTTTCAATACTTAGACAATATTAATCATTACTCTGATTCCTTCGTCAGCCAGTCAAATGCATCCGTCAATAATCAGAAATTTCACCCCTAACAGATGCACCCCAAGTTTTGATTTTCGACGGCCTTGTTTGTCTGACATGTCCACTGAAGAACTTCTTGTCAACTCCACGCTTATCAATTCTTTTATAATTTTCTGAATTCGACGTTCTTCTTTATGTCGATTTCTTTTCCATATCTTTGACAATCCTCCCCTCAGTTCTTCCGTCAACCTGTCGGAATTATTTCTGTCAAGAATTTGCAATTCTTCCACTAACAACGAGATACTACAAACACCTCTAACTCCATATCACAATGAATTAACTGAAAAATTTCCATACTTTTATTATTGCTAGAAGGAAAACTTTCACGTGTTTGTTTTGATCTAAGACAAACATCACAAGTTCGATTGCACAAACTATTATTTCTACCAGAACCAACATTCGGGACTAGCTCTACAACCTTAGAAGATGGATGTCCTAGCCGTTTGTGCCATAAGTCAAAAGAGCTCACACTTCCAGCTTGCATAACTGTTGTAGCATTCACCCTTCGAAAGTAGTAGAGCCCCTCTCTTTGTTCACCCACTCCAATCAGCATCCTTGCTGTCATGTATAGCACACAATTTGTCAGTGAACTGAACAACAAAATTGGAATCATCAAGCAATTGAGATATAGAAATTAAATTACAATGCAAGTTTGGCACAAAAAGGACTTTGGTCAGTCTCAATGAATCACACAGCTCCACTGTTCCCTCCTTTGTAGCTATCAGGTGCTTCCCGTTTGGAAGTCCCACAGGACATTCCATCACATTTCGTACATTAGATAAGCAGTTCAGTTGTCCTGTCATATGGTGACTTGGTGAGTAGCTCGTGTCGATTATCCAATGTATTGAATGTTGCTTACCAGTGAGTTTTTCAGTAGCCCCTGCTTTGACATTGTTCAAAAGATTCAGCAATGCTTGCAACTACTCATTACTGAATCCCTCACCATCAGTATATATGGTACTACTGCTCGCTGCTTGTGTTGCATTAGCTTTAACTGACCATCCACGTCCTTTGTCTCCACCATTCATTCTGCTTTCCCACTCTTGGTTCCTTGTCCATTGCTATGACCACGATCTCCCCACCAATTGGGATAGCCAACTAATTGAAAACAACTGTCCATGTCATGCCCCGAATGGTTGCAATGACTGCACACAGTGTTCTTGTCTCTACCTTCATTTTTGCCACGAGCCCGGTTTCCTGCTTGCACTGCAAAACTCATTATTTCGCCATGTTCTTCCTTTCCACGTGATATTGTCCGCACTTGTTTTTCCTGCACTAAGACAGAGTAGACTCTATTCAAAGTTGGCAATGGATCCTGAGTGAGCATATTTGATCTCACTGTTCCATAGGTTGTATCATCGAGTCCCATGAGAAACTGATGGACTCTTTCTTCTTCACGTTTCTTTTCCAATAAAGCTCCTAGGTTGCAGGTGCACATCCCACACTTGCATGCCGGCATTTGTTGATAGTTTGATAGTTCCTCCCACAACTTATTCAACCTCCCATAATAGGTGACAATAGTTGAGCCTTTCTGTTTACACTCTGCAAGTTCTGCCTTCAGTTGCTGTATACGTGGACCATTGGTCACTGAAAAATGCTCTCTGATATCCTCCTAAAGATCATACTCCACTTCCATGTGTGATATGGTGGAACGCAGTGCTGGCTCGATGGTGTTCATTATCCAAGAGACCAACAAAGAATTGTTAGTCCACCAATCTTCAAGATCTGGTGATTTTTCATCTGGTCGCTTGATTGTTCCATCCACAAAGCCAAACTTCTTTCTGGCTCTCAATGCTGTCCTGAGGGATCGAGCCCACTCATCTTAGTTTTCACCTTTCAGTTGGACTTGTGTCAGTAAACTTCCAGGGTTGTCATTTGGAGTTATGTCATATGGAGAGATAGTCTTCCTTGCCATCACTCCATCAACAGCTTCCTTCTTTTTGCCTTTTTCTACGTCTGCGGTGGATTCCATGTTCTTGTCTGCTTCGGCCATGACAGCAAGACACTATATTTCTTATACCAGGTTTAGCTCTGGTACCATGTAAAGAATGATTGGAAAAGCAATCACTGATTTGCTATTCATTCTCAAAGAATATTTATACAACACAACTACCTACAGTTATGGGATATTGCCTAAACTAACGACCTACACATATGCTAAAAGAATCAATTATAATATTTTACAGCTAGCCAAATATTTGTCATTACACTCAAATATGATCTTGCCTAATCATGGGATCTCCGAATCTGATGGAGATATGATTAGCCCAATAGAGGAGGAAATTCAGCGTATGCTTAATTCTTTTTGGTGAGAATCGAAAAAAGGTGATAAAAAAGGAATAAATTGGCTTAGTTGGGATAACTGACTATGAGGAAAGAATGGGGAGGTATGAGTTTTAGAGATTTTCATGCCTTTTGTAACATCCCTTGTAACATCCCGGAGGCCACGTTCCATCTATCCTCACCATCTTCATACTTCAGAGGTCACCCCAAGCTCCAAGTCAAGCATGCTTAACTATGAAGTTCTTAAGTGACGGACTACCGAAAATAAGATGCATCTGGTTAGTATAGGTAGTATCAATCAATTCATATAAGTCTTCCTCAACTTTATAGTCCCATACCTACACAGTCTCAGGATCCCTCTCATTCGGGTGTGCAATCGGTTCATTCATGTGTTCCTCCGCCTAGAAGCTTGCCAGGAGCCGCTCCTTGTCCGTGCCTTCTTGCACCGGCGACCACTCCCCGCCTTCGTCGGCACCCGGGTGTTACACGTTTAATCTTGCTTTGTTAGGGAAATGAGGTTGGAAGTTCATTACCAACCCGGATACTATGGTTTCTATAGTTTTCAAAGCTAAATATTTCTCCCAAGGAGATTTTTTAGGGACTGCCATTGGTCATAACCCTAGTTATATTTGGCGTAGTATCTGGTCTTCTCGGATGTTTCTTGAGCAAGGGTATCGATGGAAAGTTGGCAATGGTACCTTAATTGATATTTAGAAATCCCCATGGTTGCGATGTAATGAGAATCCTTATGTTCAAACAACCATTTCTCAGAATAAAAATATTACAAGTGTTAATGCTCTTATTGATTTTAACACAGGTAATTGGAATGTTCAGCTAATGCACAATCTCTTGGAGCCGCGTGATGCCTTGGAGGTGTTAAAAATTCCATTATTAAATCTGGCTAGTCAAGACAGCATTTTGTGGCACTATGATAAGAGTGGTTTGTACATTGTTCGTAGTGGTTATAGAGTGTGCATGGAGAAGCTGGTTGATTGAGAGGATTGGAAGATTAAGGGCGATTGGGGTGTGATCTGGTCTATGGAGTTATGTTGCGAATCCTGCAAATGTACCGGTTCATTGCAAGTAATAAAATCACGGTAAGAAATACCGAGGTTGAACACAATGATTGGGAGACCAATTTAACCAAATTATCAAGGAAATTCAAAGCGCTGACCAAGTCAATATTGGGTTGTGGAGAAGAGAGAGAAAATTAGATAACAAAGATAACAAATCAATTATCTAGATTGCGCTAACAGATAACTACGAGAATTATTTAATGGCTAAGGCTCTAAGGTCACGAATCCATCTACCCTATCAAGCAAGTCACCCAAGTGTTTATCTTCTTATCCCTATGTTCAAATTCTTTGTCAACCAGGAACCCTCAATTATCCTAATGTCACTGCCGCTTTTCAAAAGGAAATATTTACACTTGTGAATTGTCAATCTGCCGATATATTCAACTCACAATTAGATTCTTTAAGTTCTTGGTTCCCTATAGCGATTGCACTGCTTTCCTATTCTATGCCTAGTAATATTTAAACGGTGTTGTTAATTCCAGTCCTAAGTACAAATCGTCTGCCAGCATCAACGTACTAGATTAGTTAACCACATGCCTTTATGATTAATGCAAACAAATCAGAATTAAGAAACAAGAAAAGAGGCAAGGGAATAAGAAAATATTACTTGAATTCATTATGCTATCAAATGTGGCTTCATCTTTCCCTTACAATTGAGAATTAGTTCCTCATAGAGACGAAAATAACGATCAAAGAATTGATAGAATTCATCCTCAAAGAAACTAAAATACAACTCACTACACAACTCTTAAGAAAACTAGAATTACAACCAAAATTCAAAAAACTGCTGCCTACTGACCTAAAACAAGCTATTTATAATGTTTAGGATCTGCGCTCGCTCGCGAAGCCAGCAGCCTCTCGCGAGGCGAATATTAAATATGGTGTAACACCCCAACTTGGGAGTCACATGGTTACCCGTTGCGGAAAAATAAAACTGATTAAAATGATGGTTACTTTCGAAAAATAACATTCTCTTAATAATTAAATATTCTCAAAAATGGTGATTATATATATATATATATATATATATATATATATATATATATATATATATTCTTTTTTTTAAAGAGTACATGAACAATAAAAATATCTAAGCTGTGGCAGTTGCAACTTGATATATATATTACAAAAGGTCTGGGCCTTATAGTACCGGCCATTGATAACACTAAACATAAAAGGGAAAAACTGTAAGCAAGATAAAGCAAAACGGGGGAAGGTCCGGAACCACATATCAAAATACCGTGGCTTTATGAAGCCAAATACAGTCGGACCAGGATACAATATTCCCAAAAAGGACACCCTAAGCTGGTCTACAACTAATAATCATAAAAAGGGCCAGTCTGAACACTCTCGCTCCCTGAGGAGTTCCCTGGGGACGCATCCACCACTTCTCCGCCCTCATCGGGGGAGTCAGAATCATCAAAATTAGGATCGTCGTCAGGCACATACTCCGGCATATCGTCAATGTCGTCGTCGTAAAGGACGTGATCTTCCGACTCGCCTTCAGGGTACTCCTCAGGATCTTCCTCGGGATCCTCTTCAATAGGTGAAGCTGGCTCAAATCCCGGAAGTGACACTCCTAAGGGTGGGTGCTCGTGAAGTTGTCCCCCTTACGCCAACACTTGTAGATAGTACCAAGGGGGTGGTAGTGACACCCGGACCATTCTTACTATCTGCACTCGCTGCTGTGGTCCCTCTTCCCCGTTTCCTTTCAGTTCACTAACCGGCCCGCGATAGATGGCTGCATGGGATCCGGGGAGTATGTACCACGCCCCCGGATCTCCCGCATTATCAAAAGTTAGTGTCCTCATTCCCGTCGATGTCAGAGGTGCATCGGGATCCCATATAATATAATATATATATATATATATATATATATATATATATATATATATATATATATATATATATATATATATATATATATATATATATGCACACACACACACACACACAACAATTCCATAGGGAGAAGGAACAACAAGAAAACATGCAAGAGTAGGATACCAATATATGGATTGGACACAATAACCATATTCATGATGCATACATCACATAAGCATATATAAGATATTTTCAAATAATTTATCAGAATTAAACATGTATAATGTCAAAGGGTCTCATGCCCGCACGGTCAGTTTCGATGAAAATATGCACGACATTTCAATATTCAGGCTCTAAACTTAATCTCATGAGATCCATTCGTCATTCTAAGAGTTGATCAAACTCAAATCGCCACCACTTTGGCATCACGTTAAGTGACTAAAAATCCATAGCATACTGTCCCATCCCACGATATAGTGATACATCGTATTGTGAATACCTGATCATCAAGGCATCACTTCTATCAACGTGAGGCACGTCTGCCTAAAATGCATGTAAAACAATTGTTCTCAACATTTTCTTTGTGTTCATTCTCTTCGTTGTCGAAGCTCAAAAGCTAACGACTTTTCATAAATTTTAACGTTTTGAAATTATCAACATCAACATGGGACACGCAATCCGAGTGCTCAATGACAACACATTAGACCATTGCACCAGTCAATACTTGTGGTCATAGAAAACAACTTTCAACTTTTCCACATTTTATCACAACGTGAATAGGATGCACAATCCACAACAACGTGACACGGATCCAAGATATACGAGTAACTTATAGAACTCTAGTATTCGACGTCTCGCCTACCAGATTCATCTTTCAACATATTTATTCCTTTTCGTTCAGTGAAATACAAATACAAAATGAAACCTCAGCGACTTTTCCAAGCTTACCAGAATATTTTCAAAAGTATTTTACCAAAATCTTTTCATTGGAAATACATTTGTAAAACGTTACGTCATAAAGAAATCCATTTTCCCCTTTAAAATTCATCTTCTCTTCCAAACTAACTTTAGAACGTTGTCAAATCCTTTCAAATTCTTTTCTAAAATAGTACCAATCATTTTCAAAGGTTTTCCTTCATACAACACACTTCTTAAAATTATTTTCACTTATACTAAAATTATTTGAATGGAAGAAAGGTTGTTCTCAAGCTTTAAAATATTTTCCACTTAGTTCGCAGAATACTTTCCATTTCATTTTTTTTTTCCGAAATTGGTAATATACTAAAATATATTTTCTTTTCTATTTCAAATCCCAACTTCATTTCTTTTAACAAATAAGCGCTCTGATAAACACAGTTATATTCAAGATTTCCTCATGAGTCTTTTGAGACTTTTATCGCAATAATTAATTATGCACTGATAGAGGTCA
This sequence comes from Sophora flavescens, assembly GCA_030762895.1. NCBI lineage: Eukaryota > Viridiplantae > Streptophyta > Magnoliopsida > Fabales > Fabaceae > Sophora > Sophora flavescens. The sequence goes on along the minus strand of CM061064.1, from coordinate 217,114,957 downwards.
GGCTTCTCAGACATCAATCAACAGCAGAATAATATTCTCATCAACATCATAACAAATAAAACAGTTCATGCCATATATCAAAATCATAAATCATAATCAAGTAAATCATCAAGCTTAGATATTTAAAGCAAGCAGTTCAATCATATTAGACAACTAAGTACATCACCAATCATATAAGACAACTCAGTTCATCATAACAATCATGCATACAGTTATTGGAAACATCCCTCGGGCTTTCCCCTCTTACCTGAGATTGAGGTATTAGTGCTTCTAGCTTGGTGTAGGTTATTACGATCCTCTGTACTCGCTTCACGACGCAAGTTTAAGAATTTCAAGTCAAAAACAACTAAAACATCATCATCTACCTTAGTCCTAGGTTCGGCCATGACACAAACATAGGGTTCGAGATTTTCAAAATTTATGCAACTCATGGATTAATGATCCTTAAGAGTTAGGAGTTCATAAACAATGATCACTTTACAAAGATTGAACAAAAATCCCACTAAGCCACTAGCTTAGGGTTTCGGCCTTGCTAGGAAAATGGGGTAAGAAACTTTTGTTTGATGAAAGCTCTTAGATTTGGCATCAAAAGGTACTAAGAGGTTTAAATTCATGATCATATTACAAAAGTTGAAACAAAACTCCATAGATTCAAAACCACATAGGTTCGGTCATCCTTTGATAAATAGGCTAGAAATTTTTGTTTGATGCAAGCTCATAGATAGTGAATATAGAGATGGTTATGAGTTCATGGAAATTGGTTTCAACTCAAACGGATTTTTCTATAATTTTCTAGAGCTTTTAGAAGTTAAAAAGAGCTTTAAGAACATCAATGGAAAACATAGAGTAAACTCATGAAATAAATGTAGAACTTGAAAGAGAAGAGTATGAGAGTGTTACTCTTGAAGCTAGGATGAAAAAAGTATGAAGAACTTGAAGCTTGACAATGAGTAAAAATGAAAACTTTAAGTGATAGAAACTTGAAATAGTAGGATGAAGAAGAAGAAAATGAGTGAGGTGAAATGGAATGTGAATATATAGAGGGAGAGAGGGAGTAAGCGTGAAAGAGAGAGAGAGAGAGAGAGAGAGAGAGAACTTGATGACCATGTTTTGGGTTATGCCATGTTTGGTTGGCAAAAAGGAGAAAAAATGGCTTATTTGATTATAAAATAGTAAAATTTGAAAAAGTGTAATGATGACACTTTTTTTATGGATGCGACAAAAGGCTTCTACCACCATGCCTATTTTTCCAACAAGTCAATTCAATTCTTTCATGTCTCCTATTCTCCTCCATTGTGTATCCGGTTTAGGTTCCTGATCGTATTTCACCCGGAATAAATATTATATTTTGACCCAGAACAAGGATTTTCGAAAATTCCCAATATTATACAAAACACAACAAAACCACCAACCGTTTCGTTCCTGGGTCAAAATTAGGTTTTCTGCTCAGGTAACTTGTACCGGCAGTGAAAATGTAGACCGACTTTCGTCTGAATTTTCAAACGAAAATTTAACCGTGACTTCCTAGAGTAATGGAACACAAGAAAATAATTTTAGTTTATTTAAGATCACTCTCTGGATTTTTCCAAAAATAAATATATAAACACATGTATTTACTGCTACAGAAAGACACAAAAATCGGGGTGTTACAATATTACCCCTCTAAAAAGAATTTCATCCTCGAAATTACGCACCTGGAAATAGTTCAGGATATTGTAACTTCATCTTGTCCTCGACTTCTCATGTCGCTTCTACGGTTGCATCGTTCCATATAACCTTAACCAAAGGAATTTGTTTTCCTCTATGCTGCTTCATCATCTTGTTCGTGATTCGTACAGGCGAAGTCTCAAAAGACAAGTTCTCTTTTAATTGTACATTATCGGGCTCAATTATATGAGATGAATCATGAACATACTTTCTCAATTGTGAAACATGGAAAACATCGTGAATATTGGAAAGAAAAGGTGGTAAAGAAATTTTATAGGCTACTGGACCTACGTGATGAAGAATTTGGTAAGGTCCAATGAATTTGGGAGTGAGCTTTCTGGATTTAATTACTCTGCCAATCCCAGTCTTAGGCGTGACTCTCAAAAACACATGCTCGCCTTCCTCAAACTTGAGAGGCCGTCGTCTCTTGTCAGCATAACTCTTCTGTCGACTCCGAGTTGTCCGTATTTTCTCCTGAATCAATTTCACCTTTTCTATTGTCTGTTGCACGATTTCTGGTCCCAAAAACAAGCTTTCTCCATCCTGGTACCAACATAGAGGTCTTCCGCACTATCGACCATATAGGGCTTCGTAGGGTGTCATTCCTATGCTTGAGTGGAAGCTGTTGTGATAAGTGAATTCTATCAACGGTAGAAATTCATCCCAATTCCCAGTGTTTTCCAACACACAAGCTCTCAACAAATCTTCCAGTGACTGAATCGTTCTCTCTGATTGTCCATATGTTTGTGGATGGTAAGCAGAACTCAATCTGAGTCTCGTTCCTAATGAGTTCACTATAAGAAAAAATGAATTTAGCGAGGGCCAAAGGCCGTCGCAAACAGCTTAAATCCGTCGCAAAACACATGTTTCTGACGGATTTGCGACGACCATAAGTCTGTCACATATTGGGTCGTCGCAAACGCTTTCTGACGGTTTTTTTAAATGACCGTCGCTAATTAGCGACGGCCTAGCCGTCACAAATTATAGGAAATTAGTGATGACCCGACCCTCACAAATTATAGAAATTAGCGACGGCCTGACCGTCGCAAATCAACATAAATTAGCGACGGCATGGCCGTCGTAAATTATAGAAATTAGCGACGGCCTGACCGTCGCAAATCAACATAAATTAGCGACAACATGGCCATCGAAAATTATCAAACATCATGTCGTCGCAAATTGCAACACATTTTTATAAAACTAAATAATTTAATTAACTAATTTTTTATTAATTAATTATTTAAAATATGAATTATTTTTAATTGATTATTTAATATTTAATATAAAATTCAAAATTAATATAAACATTAGTTATTTTTTATATTAATTATAATTTAGACTATATTATGATAAATGATAGATGAATAATAATTTTAAACAATAAATGAAATTCATAAATAAAAGCAAATTGTTTCGACAGAGTGCATATATCATACAAAATAAAATCTAATATTAAAGAAACTAATAACTCAAACTAATAACCCTCTCTATAGCCCCGCATTAATAAATATGTAAATGATTGATCATCCTCGTCACTGGTCTGCCGATGACCCTCAGGCTGGGACGGTGGTGGGGGGTGAGGGGTCTTTGTGAAGGTCTTTGGTCCCGCTGCGATTGTGGGTGAGGGGTCTTGGTTCCTAAACGCAGCATGAGCTCTCTCTCTGTGCGGCTGCCATCATCTCTATCTGCTCCATCATCTATGTCCGTTGAGTAAGTTGCCGATTGATCTCATCCTGAGCTACCAGTTTCTGTCGCATCTTGACCATCTCCGCAGACTCATGAGACTGGCGGGGCCTAGTACTGGACGATGCTCGACTCTGCTGAGTGAAGATGCTGGAGCACCCGCATCGATAGTTACCGGCTAGGTCTCCCATACCGTATATGCGACCCTTGTTCTTACCGCCAGCAACCTCGACCCATGTCCGCAACTCCAATTGGGCTTCCACCTCTAGGTCAAGTGTGGTTTTAGGGGAAGATGAGGCTGCCTGAGACCGAACCTGAGATAACTTAGCATGATAGTCCTCCTGTCATTAAAATTGATGCACATCATCATACAAAATGACCATAATTATTAAATATAAAATAAAAATAATTTCCAACAAAGAGACATGTAAATCACCTAAGTGCGTCTAGAGCGCTCATCTACATACTCGATGGTACCCTTCCTAGTATGGGTTCGGGCATGAAGCTCAACCGGCTTGATGCTACGACCAAGCTCCCTAGCCTGCACCAAAAAAAAACTTGTTCATATTTGAAGTTACACATTCTTAATAGCCAGACATGTAAATGAATTAACAAAATATGATGTTGGAACTTACAAGGCGTCGAGCATGCTCCTGCTTACTGATGCTGCCGCTAGTGTGCAGGCTCCCACCCTTTTCCGAGGCCCTGTTGAGCTTTGCCTGGGCGGATTTTTTCTTAAATGCAGGTGTAGCCCAGTAAGCACATAGCTCCTCCTAAATGGGTGGAAAACACCATTTTGGACGTTCTCCCTTTTTCCGATATCTCGTCAACAACTCGGAGAGGCGTTTGCTCGCTTTTTGATGAAAAATTATCTCTAAATCAATGGAATGCTCTACTCTCCAAGCAGCCTTCTCCTGTAAATAAGGAGAATATAATATTTTTAGGATAATAATAAACTAAAGAAACATTAAAACTAACTAAAAAATGTAAGTAAATTCAAAAGTACAAAATACCTTAAAAGCCGCAAAGAATCGATCCCGATCCTGATCCTCAAGCTCACTCCAATGTTTCTAGGCCCGATCAAACTGAGATGTAACTGCATATGTGACGGCCTATGCAGATTTTCTCGACGGAAGGAACCTTATCAATAGAACATGAGAACAATCAATACACATACATATAAAATCTGCACTCAACAATAAAATAACAATATTTGAGATATTTCTTACCCTTTACCGGTCGGGGTAACAATAACTCGGTCATCTGACATAACATCGATCTCCTCATCATCTGATGATATAGGCGGTGAATATCCATAACTCTCCTCGTCGTCACCATTAGACTGATGATCACCGTCCATGGGCAAATCCACCCCTGATGCATCTGGTTTTCATCCCATGCAGCTTGCCTTTGATAACATCAGCACATCTGGCCAAGTTAGAAGAATAACCATCAGGCATCCTGAGCCCCTTTATCCATTGGCAAACTAACCTTGGTTCCTGGATAGTCAAGGTATAATTGGCCTTTGGCTTGTACATCTTCCCATTATCCTGATGTCTCAGCTCCAAATCCAGTCTCCTCCAGTACAACTTTAAGTCCATTCTAGCCTTATTTTTGTCTTTGGTCTTGCCATGCACGTTCATCACAGTGTTGAAAATGTTGTCAAAGAATTTTTTTTTAATGTGCATTACATCAAGATTGTGCCTCAATAAATTATCTTTCCAATAAGGAAGATCCCAAAAAATACTCCTCTTTATCCAATTATGCCACTGCCCGTAACCATCTAATTTGGAAACCCCAGCTTCAGTCACTTTTGGCAAGTCCCTGATTCTACTCCAAATTTGTTCTGGTGTTAACCTCGGAGGCGGTCCATCCATTTCAACAACCCCCTTCTTGAAGGCATTCTTATTCCTTCTAAATTGATGATCGTTCGGTATGAACCTGCGATGGGAATCAAACCAGGACGACTTCCCCCCGTATTTTAAGGTAAATGCCTTTGTATGCTCCATACAATACGGGAATGCAAACTTCACATGCGTCCCCCAGCCAGACAACATGCCATATGCAGGGAAGTCATTAATTGTCCATATCAACGCTGCCTTCATTGTAAAATTTTGTTTTCAAGAAATATCGTACGTCAAAACACCATTCCACAACCTCTTCAGATCATCAATCAAAGGTTGCAAGTATACATCAATGCCTGCCTTTGGATTAGATGGACTCGGAATCAGGCAAGTCAAGAACATATATGGCTTTGACATACACATTTCGGGAGGAAGATTGTAAGGGGTAACAATAACAGGCCAACATGAATAAGGTGATGCTGAGGCTTGGATATATGGGGTAAAGCCATCCGAGCATAACCCAAGTTGTACATTACGAGGATCAACGGCAAAATACGGATGCACCCGATCAAAGTGCTTCCATGCTTCACCATCAGAAGGATGGCGTAACACTCCTGCATTCTGCCTATTCTCATGGTGCCATGTCATTTTTCCTGCAGTCTGCATCGATGCAAACATCCTCTGTAATCTAGGAATGATTGACAAGTAGAACATCGACTTTAGCGGAACTGGTTTCAGATTACTTCTACTTGCGTTGCGCTGACGATACCTTGGTGCGTGACAAAATCTGCACTCAACCAATGCGCCATCATTTTTGTCGAATTCATTATCGTAAAAGATCATGCACCCATTATGACAACAGTCAATCCTCTTGGACTCCAATCCTAACTTGGACATTAACCTCTTCGCATCATAATAATTGTTGGGTAATCCTCCTTTGAAAGGCGTCCCGGCTAAAACCATTTTGGCAATGAAATCCAAGCCTAACTCGGGTATGCTCCAATTGGACTTGGCAGACAACAATAGAACACACATCGATAACTTCGAGTCGGGATACCCTTCCCACAAAGGCTTATTTGCCTCTGTTAGGAGATTATAAAATTTTTGTGCTTCTGCATTAGGAGGCTCTTCTGTATTATTGGACTCAAACGACCCGAACATCATGAGAGCGTCACCCACCATCTCCTCCATGGAAACAAAATGATCTCTATATCCAGCTTCTGCACCACTACTTGAACCACTGGTGCAATTCTGGTCAATGCCAAAATCAAATTGCGGCATTTCTTCTCCATGATTTGTCCAAATCCAGTAATTAGGCCTAAACCCAATTTTATACAGGTCGACCCTCGCATCGTCTACATTCTTAATTCGGGTACAGTCACACTTCACACAAGGACATCTAATCACCCCCCCCACCATTGTTATAAGTATCTTGCTGACTTGCCTTGGTAATAAATTCTTCAACACCATCTAAGAAAGATTGTTTTAATCCCCCTCTACGCGGATAAACCCTATCATACATCCAAGTACGATTCAAAGGAACAAATTCCATCCTCTGCATTTGCGCTAAAAAAAGATAACTATAATGAAAAACTATTTTGGGCAAACTCGCAGAACTGCTCCATTTCTTTATTTGGTATGGCCCTATCCCATTCAAGAAAAACCTTTTTCAACACTAGTATAATAGTTACTCATCACTTCTCATGTCTCATATCGTGAAATTTCAGCAGCATTTCCCATTGGTCTCCAAGTACATTACTTGACCAGGGTGAGATATCACAATCAAGTATGTACCCAGAGAACAAATGGTAATGCGTCAGACCAAATTTTCATCAGATATATCACATAAGAATTAATGAATAGCTATTATACTAGTAAAGAAAAAGTTTTTTCTCAAACTGTCCCACTTGGACAATTTGAGGTCCAATATCAAGAGCACAATGACTTGTAACAGTACACGTGCTCTAAAATATTGCACCTCAAACGAGTAACTAAGGTTTTTCTCGACGATCAACTCATATAGAAAATAAATCTTTATTGCTAAAGACAATTTATAATATCCCTAACATACTTGAAACAAAACATATACAACATTACAACAATAAGAATCATTTAATATAATATAGGCAAGAAACTTAAAACTTAAAACTTAAAACACTTAATAGATATAGGCAAAAGTGAACAGAAAGATATAAGGATCATTTAATATAATATTGATAACCATAAACCTGTCAAAAATACACAAAAAACAATAAAGAAAATTCATAGTCCATTCAGTACAAGAAGAGATTATGATTCAAGCTACTCACCAATTCAGCCATTAATATCAAAAGAAAACTAACCCAAACACCTATAACATGACACATTCCAACCTAAAAGCATTTAATTAGGTGATTCAACAAACAGATTATAGACATTAATTAAAAGGCATTATATTACCAAAAGTGGGTTATACCTAGATGTGGCTTCCAGGTTGGTCAACTACAGTACACTCATCAGTTTAAAAAAAATTGCTTTCATTTTCCTTTTTCCACCATAAACGATTAAAAAGAATAATAATTGTTGATTTTTTTTTCTTTTTCAATCTTCATTCAGTATTTCTTGCCATTTGCTACTGAGGGAATCAATAAGCATATTGAGCAAGCTATCCTCAGGGCTGATAAAATCGGGGTTAAAGTCATCAGCTTGACTGCCTTGAATAAGGTTTGGCATATTCAACTTCTTCTTTTGCTATTTAATATGACAAATAAAATAAAGTGAATGTAATTAATTCAAGTCTGGGGTTCTCTGAGCATAGTTGTTGAGGGTTTTAATGACTTGTAAGGTTGATCTCTGCTACCATCCACATAGCAGTACATCATAATTGCAGCATAGGGATGGGGGACCAGTTTTGTAAATTCTGAAAGAAATTAAACATATGGACTCCTGTTTCTAGTACTCTACCTATGCATAAAGTGAAAACATATCTTGTAATATAGATAATGAGAATGCTACCGAGCACCCACATTTTCAGCTTATATTATCTAAACCCACATTTTCTCTAGTCCTTTTACAACCATTAAAACATAAAACTAGTTTTTACCTTTTTCCTTTAATGAATCAAAATAGAGAAGCACCTACCTGCACAACGAACACAACAAGACAGAGATGAAAAGGTTAAATCTTTTGATTGTTCAGTGCAAAATCGAAAAAGAGAAGCAAATGGAACTGTAGGTAAAAAGGTGGATGAAGAATATATCAAATCCGAGGAGCAGATAAATAGTACAATCACCAAAATTTTATGGCCACTAAATAATTACCACTAAAAATAGATTTACTGTAGTGTTAGAGGCAATCACTAATATTTTACTTATATAAAAAAAAATCAACATTCATAAATGAAAAACATAGAGGTAAAGTATGACTTTCTATTTACAAAAGATAAACAAAGTAAAAAGAAAGAAAGAATCTTTCAAAGAAAAAAAGAAAGAAAGAAGGAAGCTTGATTTTTATTAATGGTTTTATTTTGTTTTTTTATTTATTTTTACTCATTTTTGTTATTGCAATCATCATTCATAAATCACAATAGCTACTTACAGCATAAGAGTAAATGAACATAAGGAATTGGTTCCTTCTCTTCGTTACAAAATCAGACGTGGCGCTACCAACAAAATATTGATCACAATTTTTTATCTTCACTCCTTTCGAATAGCATCAAGCACACATAAATTCACAGAGCATGGTAACACAGAGGACCAGATATGCGAAACGTACTGATGATCGATGTATCAAAACTTAAATCCCCACTAGCTTGATTCTTCACAACTTCAGCTCTATTAAAGTTCTAAGTATTAACAGGGGGCATTGAAGTATCAATTCACTAATCCCTTATATAATCATCAAGCATGTTTATCAATGAGGAAAAGACAGCCCAAACTTGACAAATGAATGTATTATTTCACTCAATTTTTGAAATTTGTTTCAGACCTTCCATCAAACAGATTCAAAGAATGTAGTTAGTAAAGAACCAGTCAACTCAAACTATTAAAGAAGAGAAAATCATGCCATGGCAAAATCAACTCAAAATAAAATATATTGCTTTCCAACCAATTGCTTAAGCATCCTTAATAAATCATAATCCTGTCAAAAATACATGAAAAACAATAAAGAAAATTCATAGTCCATTCAGCACAAGAAGAGATTATGATTCAAGCTACTCACCAATTCAGCAATTAATATCAAAAGAAAACTAACCCAAACACCTATAACATGACCACATTCCAACCTAAAAGCATTTAGGTGATTCAACAAACAGATTATAGACATTAATCAAAAGGCATTATATTACCAAAACAATTACAATCTCCACATCAAGGTGCACCAAAAAATGATCAAATCAAAATCAAACATTCTCTCAATTAACGAAAAAAAAACACACACCTTGTCTTGCTTTGTTTGCTTGGAAGCGATTTTCCCTTTGTTGTTGAACCTCAAATTCGCGTTCTTACTCTCTCAAAGAACGTGACTCTCCAGAACTAATTCATAAACAAATATACACAACAATTATGAGATTAAATATGGAACAAAAATTAATGATGCAAAAATGAGGTAGTGGTTGTTTATCAATGAGGAAAACAAGGTGGCAGTTTCGTAATTATTTCTGAAAACTGGAGATGAAAACAGAAAATTGGAAACAAAACAAACAGGCACTAAGTTGTTATGAGATAAAAAAATATGGGATGAACTTCTCAGGTTCCAGGAAACATACAATGCTATCGTGTCCCATTCACAATTGAATACTTGTAAATAAAAATCACATTTTCATCATTCCCAAACAAAAACAAAGCACCGACGTTGTAAATCACCTTAACAAATTAAAGTCACACCTAGGCATAAAATTTGAAAAATAAACAAATTTATCAAAAATCATAAAAATGAGGACTACTTAAAAACTATAGCATTTTACATGGATCCAGAATATCATTCTTAATACACCACAACAACTCATGCATCAATATTGGACTAGCAACAAACAGAGAAAAAAATAACAGACAGTGATCATTCAGGCATTATATCAAATAGAATGTGTGCAAACATAGATAAATGCTCAAACCGTACTATGAGGAGATGAACCCAAACCAGAAATCAACCCACTGTCGCTGCGTGAGAGGGAAAGGCATAAAAATGGAGCCCTAGGAGTGCCTACGCATAAAAATGAAAGGGAAAAAGGGAATGCGGTTCATAGTTCAAAAATGTAAAAATGAAAGGGAATGAGGAATACAGTTTAAAGTTTAAAAAATGAAAGGGAATGAGGAATGCGTACCAAAAAATAGAGTTCACGTGGTGGTTTGATGGCTCGTGTGGTGGTTTAACAGAGCGACCAGAGTTACGTACGTCGCGGCAGTGAATGGGTGGTGGAGGAAAGGAGGTGGTGTTGCTGGTCTTCGGGATGGGTCGGTAGTGGCGGCGAGAGAGGTGGTGGTTGGGCGGCGCACGGTGGGAGCAGAGAAACAGAGTGATAGGGGAGGAAGAAAAGGGTTTGTGTGAAGATGAGAAGTGAGGGAGGACGAAAACTGTTGAGTAACTTAATGGAAATTAGCGACGACCTTTTAATATTAGGCCGTCACAAATCAGGATTCCGTCACAAATTGAGAATGACCGTCGCAAAAGTACAGTCCGTCGCAAACCAATATGGCCGTTGCAAATGACCTTGGACAAACATTTGCACATTAGCAACGGCCATGCCAATCGCAAAGTGGCACCAACATTTCACGTAAAATGGCGGGAACGGTACTGACAGATTTGCGAGGGAACTGCCGTCAGTAATCTCTTCTACCATTTGCGACGGCTTAAGCCGTCGGAAAACATAAAATTAGCGACGGATTTGAGGCCGCGGCAAAAATTATGTCGCTAATTAGCCTTATTCTTGTAGTGGTTTTGTAGTCTTTGTCAGAACTTCGACGTAAACCTCGGATCATGATCCGAAATGTTAATCGAAGGTATACCGTGAAATCTGACAATCTCATCAACATACAACTGAGTTATCTTTTCTATTGGATACTTCATGTGGATAGGCAAAAAGTGAGCTGACTTGGTCAGTCGATCCACTATTATCCATATAGCCTCATGTCCCTTCCGAGTCCTTGGTAAACCGGTTACAAAGTCCATTGAAATTCCATCCCATTTCCATTCCAAAATGTCTAAAGATTATAGCATTCCCACTGGCTTTTAGTGTTCAACTTTTGCCTTCTGACACACTAAACACAAAGCAACTTATTCCATTACGTCCCTCTTCATTCCATACCACAAGTATAACTTTTTGAGATCTTGGTACATCTTCGTGGCTCCTGGGTGTAAACTTAACTTACTCTTGTGAGCCTCTTCTATAATTAACTTCCTAAGTTTGGCATCATCTGGCACACAAATCCTTTCGCCGAATCTCAAGATTCCATCTGTTCCTTCCCTGAATTATGACAGTGCTCCTTATCGCACTAGTTCTCTTTCTCCTTGAAGGTACCGATCACTTCCTTATTTTTATCTTATCTGATCCATTAATCCATTGGATACGGTGATCCTTCCCAAACACAGCTTTCCTAGTGATATCTTTACTGTCAAACTCATATCCGTGAATTGTTCCAACAATCCCTGCTCTCTGACCATCATTACAAATGCATGTATTGACTTTCTACTCAGGGCATATGCCACCACATTTTCTTTTCCAGGGTGATACTGCAGTTGGAAATCATAATCCTTCAAGAATTCCAACCAACGTCTCTACCGCATGTTCAACTCTTTCTGTTCGAATAGGTACTTCAAACTTTTGTGGTCACTGAAATCATTGAATGTAGCTCCATACAAATAATGTCTCCAGATTTTCAAAGCAAAAACCACCGCTACTAACTCCAAGTCATGGGTAGGGTAATTCCTTTCATGAATCTTCAGTTGCCTCGAATCATACGCCACAACCTTCCGGTTCTGCATCAGTACACAACCTAACCCCTGATGTGAAGCATCACAATAAACCTCAAAAGTTTCCTTAGGATCAGGGAGTGCTAACACTGGTGAAGTAGTCAGTTTCCTCTTTAACTCTTGGAAACTTTCTTCACACGCTTCAGTCCATATAAACGCTTGGTCCTTCCGCATTAACTGGCTAAGAGGTCCCACTATCTTGGAGAATCCCTCGATGAATCTCTAATAGTATCCTGCCAAACCCACGAAACTACGGATCTCTGTCGCCATCTTTGGTCTTTCCTATTCCAAAACAACTTCAACTTTCGACGGGTCTACTGCAATTCCTTCACGCGATATGACATGACCCAAGAACTGAACTTGGTCCAACCAAAATTCACACTTTTCCATCTTCGCGTAAAGTTTCTTCTCTCTTAAGCTTCGAAGAACTACTCTGAGATGTTCAACATGTTTTTCCTTGTTTGCAGAATATATTAGAATGTCATCGATAAAAACAACGACAAAATGACCTAAGTAAGGATGAAAAATCCTTTTCATGCAATCCATGAATATCACTGGAGCATTCATCACTCTAAACGTCATCACTAGATACTCATAATGTCCATAGCGTGTCCGAAACGCTGTCTTAGGGTCATCCTCTGCCTTCACATGGATCTGATGGTACCCCACTGTAAATCTATCTTCGAGAAAATGGTCGCTCCACGTAATTGGTCAATTAAGTCATCTAACCTTGGAAGTGGATACTTGTTCTTAATCATCACCTTGTTCAACTGACGGAAATCCACGTATAGCCGAAAAGTTCCATCTTTCTTCTTCACTAGCAAGACTGGGGCTCCCCATGGTGACATACTCGGTCTAATGAATTCCTTCTTCATCAACTCCTCCAGTTGCTCCTTCAAGTTCTCTAGCTCCGATAGCGACACACCATAGGGTGCCATAGAGATTGGTCCAGTGCCTGGAACAAGATCAATCGCTAAATCGATGTCTCTAACAGGCGGTAGTCAAGGTACATCTTCAGGAAAAACTTCCGGAAACTCATTGGCGACAGGTATGGATTCTAAGTCTAACTCACTCTTAACTTCTAAGGAAAACAACAACATGTATCCTTGAGCTCCCTCTTTCAAAGAAGCTCTTACCTGACTAGCAGATAACAATCCAGAAATCTCATCCCTAAAATCTAAGGTTTTCTGGGCACAGTCTAATAAGATATGGTTGGAAGATAACCAATCCATACCTAGAATTACATCTAACTGTATTAAAGGCAAACAGATCAGATCTATAAGAAAATATCTATCTTGAACAATGATGGGACAGTTCAAACAAACAGAATTGACAGTAACTAGCTCAGCAGTTGGGGTTGAAACAATCAGATTATATGGCAAAGAAGAAATAGGCAAATTTAGAAGTTTCACACTATCCATCGAGATAAAAGAATGCGTTTCAATTCTTGGCTTTGATTTTGGTTTCTCTGGCCTCCAGTTCCAGCTCCAGATGTACCGGAACAATGTTGCTGTTATCTTTAATTGTTGTTGGGTGATTGGTAGTATGGTTTCCTCTGGTTCTGTTTCCATCTTTGGTTCTGTCCTTGAAATTGACTCTTAGGACGAGAGGGTCCTCCAGCATTCCCTTAGGTGTCTCATCCTTTCCGCATTATCTCCACCATTCTGCATTTTCCCACTAAGACTTGGAAGTTGCTGATCTCCAGTGGTAGCACCAACTCCTTGATTTCGAAGCGCAGTCCACCTTCGAATCTTTCACACTTCAATTCTTCGCTTGGGTTGTTCTGGAAGAAGCGGAAATATTTGGCAAGTGATTCAAATCTTGCCGCATATTCCCCTACAGTCAAGTCTCGCTGACGCAGACTCGGAAACTCTTGTTCTTTCTCAGTCCGAGCACTCTGGGGAAAGTATTTATCCAGAAACTTGTTACGAAATACCTCTAGGTGATCGCTTGGTGTTCAGCCTCTAACAGTTGCCTGGTGCCTTTCCACCAGTATTCACCATCTCCTACCAGTAGAAACGTTGCATAAGACACCTTCACTCCTTCCGGTGTATGAACGAGCTCAAAGACCTTTTCCAACTCCTGAATCCACAGATCAGCTTTAGTAGGATCCACGTCTCCATCAAACTGAGACGGATTCTGACGTCTGAAAGCATTCAGATGCTTTCCCTCAGCAGCTTGCTCAGCCCTCAGCTGCTCCTGTTGGTTCTGGGCAACCATCGTAGCAGTCTGAAAAGCAATTGCTGCAGCCACATCAGTCATTGCCTGGGCGGCGAAGTCCATCCCGCCATTGCCTCTTCCACGACCACCACGTTCGCGTGCACCTCCAGTTCCATCCGACGTGTAACACACAATCAGTGAGATGGTAACCAGAAAAGAAAATATGACCTGCCGGTCATCACACATTACTTCCAAGAAGTAATTCAATCAAGTCTTAGTCATAGAACACACAACATAAACATAACACACCTAAACCCAAAGATTCCCGAAAGACTCGACCAGCTCTGATACCACTAATGTAACACCCCAACTTGGGAGCCACATGGTTACCCGTTGTGGAAAATTAAAACTGATTAAAATACTGGTTACTTTCGGAAAATAACATTCTCTTAATAATTAAATATTCTCAAAATGGTGATTATATGTATATATATTTCTTTTTTTTTAAAGAGTAGATGAACACTCAGAACATGATACATGAACAACATAAATATCTAAGCAGTGGCAGTTGCAACTTTATATATATATATATATATATATATATATATATATATATATATATGTATGTATGTATGTATATGTATATATATATATATTACAAAAGGTCAGGGCCTTATAATACCGGCCAATGATAACACTAAACATAAGCTGGTCTATGAAGCCAAATACAGTCGGACCAGGATACACTATTCCCAAAAAGGACACCCTAAGCTGGTCTACAACTAATAGCCGTAAAAAGGACCAGTCTGAACACTCCCGCTCCCCGAGGAGTTCCTCGGCGACGCATCCACCACTTCTCCTCCCTCATCGGGGGAGTCAGAATCATCAAAATCAGGATCTTTGTCAGGCACATACTCCGGCACATCATCAATGTCGTCGTCGTAAAGGAAGTGATCTTCCGGCTCGCCTTCAGGGTACTCCTCAAGATCTTCCTCCGGATCCTCTTTAATAGGAGAAGCTGGCTCAACTCCCGGAAGTGGCACTCCTAAGGGTGGGTGCTCGTGAAGCTGTCCCCTCTACGCCAACATTTGTAGATAGTACCAACGGGGTGGTAGTGACACCCAAACCATTCCTACTGTCTGCACTCGCTGCTGTGGTCCCTCTATCCCGTTTCCTTTCAGTTCACTAACCAGCCCTCGATAGAGGGCCGCATGGGATCCGGGGAGTATGTTCCACGCCCCCGTATCTCCCGCATTATCAAAAGTTAGTGTCCTCATTCCCGTCGGTGCCAGAGGCGCATCGGGATCCATATAAACCCATATATATATACAACAATTCCATATGGAGAGGGAACAACAAGAAAACATGCAAGAGTGAGATACCAATATATGGATTGGACACAATAACCATATTCATGATGCATACATCACATAAGCATATATCAGATATTTCTAAATAATTTATCAGAATTAAACATGAATAATGTCAAAGGGTACATGCCCGCGCGGTCAGTTTCGATGAAAATATGCATGAAACTTCAATATTCATGCTCTAAACTTAATCTCATGAGATCCCTTCATCATTCTAAGAGTTGATCAAACTCAAATCGCCACCACTTTGGCATCACATTAAGTGACTAAACATCCATAGCATACCGTCACATCCCAGGATGCAATATTCCATGATCATGGATTTAATAACACACTGTCCCATCCCAGGATGCAGTGATACATCGTATTGTGAATACCTGATCATCAAGGCATCACTCCTATCAATGTGAGGCACGTCTGCCTAAAATGCATGTAAAACAATTGTTCTCAATGTTTTCTTTGTGTTCATTCTCTTTCGTTGTCGAAGCTCAAAAGCTAACGACTTTTCATAAATTTTAACGTTTTGAAATTATCAACATCAACACGGGACACGCAGTCCGAGTGCTCAATCACAACACCTTAGACCGATGCACCAGTCAAGACTTGTGGTCATAGAAAACAACTTTCAACTTTTCCACATTTTATCACAACGTGAATAGGAAGCACAGTCCACAACAACGTGACACGAATCCAAGATCTACGTGTAAGTTATAGAACTCTAGTATTCGACGTCTCGCATACCATATTCATCTTTCAACATATTTATTCCTTTTCGTTCAGTGAAATACAAATACAAAATGAAACCTCGACGACTTGTCCAAGCTTGCCGGAATATTTTCAAAAGTATTTTACCAATTTTTTTTATTGGAAATGCATTTGTAAAACGTTAAGTCATAAAGAAATCCATTTTCCCCTTTAAAATTCATCTTCTCTTCCAAACTAACTTTAGAACGTTGTCAATTCCTTTTCTAAAATAGTACCAATCATTTTCAAAGGTTTTCCTTCATAAAACATACTTCTTAAAATTATTTTCACTTATACTAAAATTATTTGAATAGAAGAAAGGTTGTTCTCAAGCTTTAAAATATTTTCCACTTAGTTCCCAACATACTTTCCATTTCATTTTTTCCCGAAATTGGTAATATACTAAAATATATTTTCTTTTCTATTTTAAATCTCAACTTCATTTCTTTTAACAAAGAAGCGCTCTGACAAACACAGTTATATTCAAGGTTTTCTCATGAGTCTTTTGAGACTTTTATCTTAATAATTAATTATGCACTGACAGAGGTCGGGCTTCTCAGACATCAATCAACAGTAGAATAATATTCTCATCAATAGAAGAACAAATAAAACAGTTCATGCCATATATCCAAATCATAAATCATAATCAAGTAAATCATCAAGCTTAGACATTTAAAGCAAGTTGTTCAATCATATTAGACAACTCAGTACATCACGAATCATATAAGACAACTCAGTTCATCACAACAGTCATGCATACAGTTATTGGAAACATCCCTCGGGCTTTCCCCTCTTACATGAGATCGAGGTATTAGTGCTTCTAGCTTGGTGTAGGTTACTACGATCCTCCGTACTCGCTTCACGACGGAAGTCTAAGATTTTCAACATATAACACAAGTCAAAAACAACTAAAACATCATCATCTACCTTTGTCCTAGATTCGGCCATGACACAAATATAGGGTTAGAGATTTTCAAAATTTATACAACTCATGGATTAATGATCCTTAAGTGTTAGGAGTTCATAAACAATGATCACTTTACAAAGATTGAACAAAAAACCCACTCAGCCACTAGCTTAGGGTTTTGACCTTGCTAGGAACATGGGGAGATAAATTTTTTTTTGATGAAAGCTCTTAGATTTGGCATCAAAAGGTACTAAGAGGTTTAAATTCATGATCATATTATAAAAGTTGAAACAAAACTCCCTAGGTCCAAAACCACATAGGTTCGGTCATCCTTTGATAAATAGGCTAGAAATTTTTGTTTGATGCAAGCTCATAGATAATGAATATAGAGATGGTTATGAGTTCATATAAATTGGTTTCAACTCAAACGGATTTTTCTACAATTTTCTAGAGATTTTAGAAGTTAAAAAGAGCTTTAAGAACATCAATGAAAAACATAGATTAAACTCATGAAATAAATGTAGAACTTGAAAGATAAGAGTATGAGAGTGTTACCCTTGAAGCTATGATGAAAAAGTATGAAGAACTTGAAGCTTGACAATGAGTAAAAATGAAACCTTTAAGTGATAGAAACTTGAAATAGTAGGATGAAGAAGAAGAAAATGAGTGAGGTGAAATGGAGTGTGAATATATATAGGGAGAGAGGGAGTAGGCGTGAGAGAAAGAACTAGATGACCAAGTTTTGTGTTATGCCATGTTTGGTTGGCAAAAAGGAGAAAAAATGACTTATTTGATTATAAAATAGTAAAATTTGAAAAAGTGTAATGATGACACTTTTTTATGGATTTGACAAAATGCTTCTACCACCATGCCTACTTTTTCAACAAGTCACTTCAATCCTTTCATGTCTCCTATTCTGCTCCATTGTGTATCCGATTCAAGTTCCTGATCGTATTGCGCCCGAGATAAATATTATATTTTGACCTAGAACAAGGATTTTCGAAAATTCCCAATATTATACAAGACACAACAAAACCACCAACCGTTTCGTTCACGGGTCAAAATTAGGTTTTCTGCTCAGTAAACTTGTACCGGCAGTAGAAATGCAGACCGGCTTTCGTTTGAATTTTCAACCGAAATTTTAACCGTGACTTCCAACGGTAATAGAACACAAAAAAATGATTTTACTTTATTTAAAATCACTCTATGTATTTTACCAAAAATAAATATATAAACACATGTATTTACTGTTACTGAAAGACATAAATGTCGGAGTGTTACATATGGCGTCAGTTCAAAATTGGGTTCTCGCGAGGCGAGCAGATGCTTTGTAGGAATCGATTACAGAAAGCTTAGTGTAAACTGTCCATGCTTTGTGTTAGGTGCGATGCAAAACCTGAAACTTGTTGCCATTTGTTCCTGGACTGTTCAGTCAGTAATGAATGCTGGAGGAAGACGCTGTTATGGCATGTTATAGAGCCTATTCTTATAAACTGTGAAGATTTTGCAGGTCTCTTTTTTCAGGTTTCAACCAAGCTTTCTAAGCAACAACTTGTTAATTTTGGAATGATTCTATGGAGCCTCTGGAAGTCAAGAAATCTGAAGTACTGGGATAGTGTTGATGAAGGTGCCCAGCAGATCATTAGTAGAGCAAATGAAGTTTACAACTCCTGGAACCATGCACGTAAAAAACACACGGGGGCTGATTTTCATGCAGTTTTCCAACCTCCTAAGTGGCAACCCCCACCACCTGGTTACCATAAAGTGAATGTTGATGCTGCCATTTTTAATGATAAAAACCTGACGGGTATTGGCTTTTGTCTTCGTAACCATAGTGCTGATTTTGTAAGTGCTATATGAGTCCAGCAGAAGGTGAGGCATGGGGCCTGTTGCAAGCTATCAAATGGGGGAGTCTCATTGGAGTTTAATATGGTTATTTTTAGATAGATTGTAAGCAGGTAGCTGATGATATTTCAAGTGCCAAGCATGATATGTCCGAATATGGTTATCTACCAGATGAATGTAGAACCATTTTATCTTTTCATGACAACTACAAAGTTGTTTTTATTAGGAGTCTATCAATTACGCTCCTCGTACTATCTTTCATTCAGTTTTTTTTTTTTATTTGGAATGTTATTTGTAATGAAATGAATTGATTTGGTTTGTGTCAAAAAAAAAAGAAAAAGAACTGGATCTTTATCTTCAAACTTTTTAATGAAAGGATGATCTAGAAGAACAGTGAATGAGAATATAAGAATGAGAATATAAGAATCAGAAATAAGGAATTTTAACAAGGTATATAAGAAAAAAGGAAAAACACTGCATTAGTTTACTAACCAAAAGTTTCAAGGATGTAAATCTATCATGAGGATCTTTTGGATGTTATAATTGAACCAGATGGACTTAGAAACAAAATTTAACGGAATATGCTCATAATTCAAGGTGATAATTGGTGAGTATAACAACTTGGTCAAACAGTCACTTCATAAGATTAATTAGCCAACAGAAGCAGAACAAGTGCAAAAGGCAAAATCTTCAGGGTTTAAATATGTATTTCAGAAAGAGTAGACAGTAAGTGTGATATATGATAGTTGAACATGTTACAATTTAGGGCCTACTTTTTTCAGATAGATGTAGAGAAAACTAATACTTAACAACAGTTCAAGATCACAATCAATGTTTTAAATTACGGTTGCGGTTACGATTGCGTTGCAGCTATTGCGGTCATATTGCGATCGATGCGGTCCGCAATCACGGTCCAATGTGATTTCTGTGACCACTGCAACTGAGGTGTTGCGGCCGCATCACGTGATGCGATCTACAATTTAAAACCTTGATCATAATGGTAGACTATTTTATCCAACATTTTAACACAAATTTGAGACTTCGAATGGTGTCTTTACAGCTCTTTGGTGTTGATCCCCATAACACATGTTACAACATCTGCTAGAGCTTGGAGGAAGATGGAGAACAATCTCTTACCTTCCTTTCGCGTCTTCATGGAATTCCTTCTATTCCTTCTCTTTTATCTGTTTTATTTAGGATTTTATGATATTTAGAAAAACCCTCTCTAATCTCTATTAGGGGAATGATTAGTTTGATTATTGATGAGGTTTTAATCTTGATTGACTTTTGTTACTACTTATAAAATTTTGTCTATATTTGAATATCAATAACTATGCTTAATGATTTTGAATATTTGGCCCTCATTTAAAGGATTTGATAGCTCATGTTTATACTAGGAAAAGAGAGATATGAGTTTTGTTTCTTGCAAATGATGCCATGAATGAAGTTAATATAAGAATAGATAGTGTAATTTATTTGGATCTTTTCATGAATTTCATAAAACTCCATGACCTTGATTTGTTAATTTGACCAAGGAATTAGTTTTTTTTTTTTTTGATAAAAGTCAAATTATGGTAATTCATTCGTAATAGTGTCAGCAATACAACTAGGAGCAATGTAAAAACAACAGGAGCTAGCATACAATAAAGACGCCCTAGCCAAAGAGTGAGCCACTTTGTTTGCTTGCCTCATAATAAACTTTGTTGAAAAGTTTGTAAAGTAAGAAGTAAGACCCTTGCAACAATTGACAATGATACCAAACTCAGTAATATTTTCCTTTGATGAAGATAACTCATCCACCACCCCTTTACTATCAACTTCAAAGTGGACGTTGGTGAAACCTAGCTCAATGCACCGTTTAATGGCAAACAAGAGACGCATTGCTTCCCCCACCTTCACTTCCAACTTTGATTCTACCCACATTGTTTTAGCTTAAACAAACTTGCCCTCATGATCACGGATGCACATGCCAAAACCGGATAAATTTATGGCCTCAAAGAAAGCTGCGTCAACATTGCATTTCAAAGACCCAAAAGGAGGAGGTGACCATCTAGCTCGGGTAATTCCAGGACCAACAGCTACCCCAGGGGGTTTCCTTTTCCTAGCTAAAATCCAACTGGACAACATCTCTTTTGAACAGCTGATGACTTGAGTTCCAGTCATATCCTCATTGTTCCACAATTTTTTGTTCTTGGCCTTCCATGTGCCCCACAATATCATCACAAAATCCATCCTTTTATTTGAGTCAACAACACCACTGACCAAGAAATATAACTCAGAGAAAGAGTTCACCTGGTTAAGAAACGGATCAATGATGTGCCAATACCCAGCTTGAATCAAAATATCTCTACTCTTGTCACACTCCAGTAATGCATGACACTGAGATTCAAGACCAGTTTCGCATCTCACACACGAACTTGTACAAACCACCCCACGCCTCTGCAGGTTTATTCTAGTGGGAAGAACCTCCCTGCATGCGTGCCAAATGAAGAACTCACTACTAGAAAAATTGAATTTTCGGACGGAAATGTTTCCGTCCAGAAATTTTCAGAAAATTTTCGGACGGATTGTGTTATTTTTATATTTTCCATGATCCGTCAAAATCCGTCCGAAATTCGGACGGATTGTGTTATTTTTTATATTTTCCATGATCAGTCGAAATTTTGGACGGATTTTGACGGAATGTGTTATTTTTATATTTTCCTTGATCCATCCGAAATCCGTCCAAAAAATTTGGACGGTTGACAGATTTTGTTATTTTCTATATTTTCCTTGATTTATCTTACATCCGTCAAAAATCCGTCCGAAAATTTCGGACGGATTTTGAGCGATTGTGTTATTTTTATATTTTCCTTGATCAAATCGAAATCCGTCCGAAAATTTGGACGTATTTGAGATGGATTGTGTTATTTTTATATTTTCCTTGATTTATCTGACCGTAATCCGTCCGAAAATTTCGGACGGATTTGAAGCAGTTGTGTTATTTTTTATATTTCCCTTGATCCCATTCGAAATCCGTCCAAAATTTTCGAAGGATTTGACAGATTGTGTTATTTTTTATATTTCCCTTGATCCGTTTCAAATACGTCCAAAATTTTGGACGGATTTGATGACGGTTGTGTTATTTTTATATTTTCCTTGATTTATCTTACATCCGTCCGAGAATTTTGGACGGTTTTCGACAGTTGTGTTATTTTTATATTTCCCTTGATCATCCAAATCCGTCCAAATTTTCGGACAATTCAACAGTTGTGTTATTTTTATATTTTCCTTGATTTATCTTATGTTATCCTTGAAAAAATATTAAATAATTTATCTTATAAATATGATTAAAATATTTGATCTTAATAAATTTAAAAGTAAACAAGATTTATGAAGTGAATTAAACAAGATTTATATTTCTTACAAGATTTATGAAGTGAATTAAACAAGAAGTACAATTGTTTGATCCTAATAGAACCCAAATGGACTGTTTAGGTCATATACGACCTAACTAGGCCAATTTGTACTTTTTCAGGCATAAAGGAGCCCCAATGGACTTGTTCGATCCTAATAGAGCCCAAATCGACTTGGTAGGACCTAATTGGGCCAATTGCCCCATACGACCCAATTGTACTTCTTTGGTCCTAATGGATCCCAAATGGACTTGTTTGATCCTAATAGTGCCTAAATGGACTTTTTAGGTCATATACGACCTAACTAGGCCAATTTGTACTTCTTTGATCCCAATGGAGCCCAAATGGACTTGTTTGATCCTAATAGAGGCCAAATGTACTGTTTAGGTCATATAGGACTTAACTAGGCCAATTTTTACTTTTTCGGGCATAATGGACCCCAAACGGACTTGTTTGATTCCAATGGAGCCCAAATCGACTTGGTAGGACCTAATTGGGCCAATTGCCCCGTACGGCCCAATTGTACTTCTTTGGTCCTAATGGATCCCAAATTGACTTGTTTGATCCTAATAGTGCCCAAATGGACTTTTTAGGTCATATACGACCTAACTGGGTCAATTTGTACTTCTTTCGTCCCAATGGAGCCCAAATGGACTTCTTTGATCCTAATAGAGGCCAAATGGACTGTTTAGGTCATATAGGACTTAACTAGGCCAATTTTTACTTTTTCGGGCATAATGGACCCCAAACGGACTTGTTTGATCCCAATGGAGCCCAAACGGACTTGTTTGATCCTAATAGAGCCCAAATGGACTTTTTAGATCATTTAGTACCTAACTAGGCCAATTTGTACTTCTTTGATCATAATGGAGCCCAAATGGACTGGTTTGATCCTAATAGAGCCCAAATTGACTTGTTAGGACCTAATTGGGCCAATTGCCCCGATCGGCCCAATTGAACTTCTATGGTCCTAATGAAGCCTAAATGGACTTGTTTGATCCTAATAGAGCCCAAATCGACTTTTTAGGTCATATACGATCTAAACTGGACCAATTTGTACTTCTTTGATCCTAATGGAGCCCAAATGGACTGGTTTGATCCTAATAGAGCCCAAATTGACTTGTTAGGACCTAATTGGACCAATTGCCCCGATCGACCCAATTGAACTTCTATGGTCTTAATGAAGCCTAAATGGACTTGTTTGATCCTAATAGAGCCCAAATCGACTTTTTAGGTCATATACGACCTAACTGGGCCAATTTGTACTTCTTTGATCCTAATGGAGCCCAAATGGACTGGTTTGATCATAATATAGCCCAAATTGACTTGTTAGGACCTAAGCGTAAGCTCCAAACATGATTTTCTTTGAAAATAACCTTGTTTGGTAATAAGATTATGTGTTTAGATCAAATTAGAATGTGTGTTTGGTCATGCGTAATTAAATTACTCTCTTCAAATTATTTTATTGGGTGCGTTAGCACTAACTTATTTCAGTGAATGCGCGCTTACTATACAATAATTTACGTTATTGTCACTATTATTACCAGTACAGAAAAATGTTTTAAATAATATGATTAATAGAAAAGCATTTTCATATTTTTATCCTATTTATTTTAGATTTAAAAATATTTTGGTTTGACATTAATCGGAGATTAATTTTGGACATACTATTTTCTTAGTTGATCAGTTCAATTATTAATCTTTGCTCTAATTTGAATTTCGAAATGATATATTTATCAATCTTTATTTGTATGGAATTCGTATGTTAGATCCAAATGCTGTAACGGCCCGTTTTTAGTTACGCTGTTTAACCGGTTAAAATATAATTACACATATGATTAATTATTTTATTTGGATGTTTATGTTAATTTTGTTATTTGGTTTAGTTTGAGTAATTAAATTACTCTCTTCAAATTATTTTATTGGGTGCGTTAGCACTGACTTATTTCAGTGAATGCACGCTTACTAGACAATAAGTTACATTATTGTCAATATTACTACCAGTACAGAAAAATATTTTAAATAATATGTTTAAGAGAAAAGCATTTTCATATTTTCATTCAATTTAATTTTAGAGTTGAAAATAAACTGGTTTGACCTTAATTTGAGATTAAATTTTGGACCGAGTATTTTCTTAGTTGATCAGTTCAACTATTAATCTTTACTCTAAATTGAATTTTGAAATTATATAGTTATCAACCTTTATTTTTAGATTCCAAAAAGTAAAAACATATTTATTTTAGGCTTAATATTTTATCATTCATTTTATACCTATTACTAAATAATTAACTTAAAGACCTAAGTTTCTCTTTTCTTCTCTCTTTCTCGACGCCTCCCCTCACTTTCTTTTCTTCTCTGCTTTCTCCTTTTCTCTTTCTTTCTTTTTATACTTTTTATCTTTATTTCATTTTGTTCTTTTTTCTTTTTCTTTTTCTTTTTTTCTTCTTCGGCCTCCTTTCTTCTTTCTTTTTTTTTCCTTCTCCCTCCGACTCCATCTTCTTCTTCCTTCTCCCCAACCTTATCTTCTCCCTTCTTCATTCGGTCCCAGCCACCGCCGCTGGAAGCTCCGACCGTCGCCAACCACTCGTCGACGCAGCATAGAAGCTCGCGACCACCGCGTCGCCCTGGCCGCCTTCGGAGCCGCGCGATCTGGCCGAGCTCATGCGAATGGCCGCCGGTTTTTGTGGTGGTTTCCACCCCCGTGAGTTCCTTCCAACCTCCTCCTTCTTATTTCCTTTGGTCTTACTCTATCTCTCTCTTTTTGGTGTTCATGAGCGAACCGCCGCCACGGCCACCGTCCGCCGACGCGTCAACCACCGCAGCACCACCATAAGCTTGCCTTCTTCCTTGGGTAAGTGGTTTTCTCACTTCCTTTGCTCAGATTCACAACCCCCAAATTGATTTTGAAACCCTAACCCTAGGTTTTGATTTTTAGTTCTCAAAATCTGAAATTAATTGGTGTTTTTGAAATTGGGAGCATGATTAAGTGCCGCCCAAATTGATTTTGAAACCTTAACCCTAGGTTTTGATGATGAGTGTAATGATTGTGCTTAGATGATTGAGTAAATCATAAGTTATGTTGAGATACGAGGATGTATTTGACTATTTTTAAAGGGGACAATTCGAAAATGATTTGTGAAAATCTCTAACGCTAAACGCGTGCTTAAGGAACTAATTACGAGGTTTTAAACTAAATGTCACAAGTGGGCAAAAGCGGGGTGTCTCAAATACCAGTCGAACATTGAGAATATATCCTCTTGAGAACATAACAAGATGTGAAATAAGTTTGTTAGCTTCCTTATTGACATTTTGACTATTTCTTCAAAATTAATTTTTGTAACTAGTCTCAATATAATATGTTTCTAATTTAATTATGCAGAAATTTGATTCATCTACCTTTGCATTCTGGTCAAGGAGCTCGGTGGATGTGGAGCCAGGACGAATCAGTTGCAATCCAATAGTTACACTACTAACACACTTTTGGATACTGTGACTGCTACTACTATACAGGTATTCTGAGAATTTCATCCTCCTTTTGTGGAAATAGTTTTTACTGATGAATTAGATTATAAGAATGTAAATTTTATAAATATATGCTGGGAGATGCTGGGTGTACTTTATGTTATTGAGGGACATGATTTAGTTTTAGTTGCTTGCCTTGTATGAGTTGCAATGTGTAGTGTACATTCAAGGCCATGTTTTTACTCGTGATATGTTTTGTACTATTTGAAGATTCATTATCATTGGATAATGTTTGTTATATTCAAATGCAACTTACCGTTTCAACCTTTTCTCTCTTATTCACCGAATCTTCTTGTTCTTTAATCTTTATCAAATTTAAAGATTCCAATATTGATTGTTTGTGTGTCGTTTGTTTTTTTGTGTGTGTAGTGGAAATAATGTTGGTTATTTTGGCTATCCTAATACTCTTGTGCATTGCAGATTTTTTGTTTAGCCTCAACATTTGACTATCCTTTGAACTAAAGTGTAGTGTATGCTTAGGCCTAGGAATTATGAACGAACATGAGTTAGATAAAGATTCAAATAATTTGAGGGTTTGCTAGCAATAAAGATCCAAACAATTTGAGGGTTTGCTGGAAAAATCTCTTAATAATTTTTATTATTTGTACTTTCTGCTAGTCGCATCAATTTAAATGCCAATAATTAATAAATAGCCTTCTAATTATGCTTTTTGGTACATTAACAATCTTTGGCGAGATAAAATATGTCCTAAGCATTTAGCACTTTTTAATTGATAAACAATTAGATTGCACTTTCCAACTATTGGAAGTACCATCGATCTTGCGATCCGTAGCATGTATATTTGCTCGGGCATGGCTATACTAACAATGATATAGATCACATGGGCTTCTTTCTCGGTGCGCTTCTTTTGGGGTTCTAGAGTACTGATTGAACACATGTATGCACTTATTTATGTTTGTTAATTAATTGACTTGCTTGGTTGATGGAAAGGTTCATTCTTTTTCTTGAATTGTTGGATATAAATATTTCGGGTGTATCGTGGGGCATCTCCATTGATGCAGGTCATTCTACTTCTAAAGGAAAAATGTCGGCAAATTTGGAGAGGCTGGATTCTCGATTCCTCAACTTGTTGGTTCATTACATGACCTTCAGTTCACGGTGGCTTGATCTTCGATAGTTTTTAAGTCATGACTTTTGGATTGCATGCAAGCAATTGGTATTTGATTTTTATAAGTTGTATGGTACCAAGATTGTATTTTGTAACAATAGTCAAATTCATGATTTTGTGATTGAATGTGAAACTACAAATGTTAGTGATCGGTGCAATATAATTCGCATAGATAGTGGCGTGTAATGTAAGTGAAGTGATCCGTCACGGCAGTGATGGGCATCACGGCCTGGCCGTGAGCTTCTACGCCTTGAAAGTTGCTTCACTAAATGGTACATCACGGCCGTGATGGGTATCACGGCTCGGCCAAATGTGATTCTTCTTAAAAGGGGTCGACTCGATTGACATGTCACTAGTAGTGATAGATTCTGACTTTTCATTCTTCCGTGGGAAATCCGTCCCAAATCCGTCCGAAAACAAAAATAAATCCATCCGAAAAATAACCAACAAAATCACAGCATCCGTCCCAAATCCGTCCGAAAACAAAAATAAATCCGTCCGAAAAATAACCAACAAAATCACAGCATCTGTCCCAAATCCGTCCGAAAACAAAAATAAATCTGTAAGAAATCCATCAGAAAAATAACCAACAAAATCACAACATCAGTCCCAAATCCAGTCCGAAAACAAAAATAAATGCATCAGAAAAAATAACCACAATCCGGATTTCCACGTTGTCCATATTCCGTCAAAATCCGTCCGTAAATATTTTTGGACGGAATTTGGGACGGATTTTATAATTTCCCACGAGACTTTTTTGGACGGGTGCCATTCCGTCCAAACCCGTCAAATGAATTATCCGTCCAAAAATCAGTCCAAAAAGATGGATTTCTAGTAGTGACTTCACTTTGGGGCACTTCCAAGTTCCAAATACTTGCTAATCTCCATCGTGTTTTGGATGAGCCGTGTTCAATAAGGATTCGATACAAAGTCTATAAGATGAACGAACTGTATAAAAGCCGTCCTTACTATATATCCATATGCGCATGTCCTCCCCTACTTCATCAGCTAAGGGCGTGGCAAGTATAGTAGCAGCATCACAAGGAGTAAAAAACTGACGCACAAAATCTTCATTCCATCTTCTGGTACCGGGCATAATAAAATCAATGACCACCCAATTATGAGCCCTTTGGGTTAAGTTAAAATGGTGATGCAGCCTTTGACATTTTGCAATCCAAGGCTCATTTAGGATTGGAATATTGTGTCCATTGCCAATTCTCCAACTAGAGCCCTCATTCAACAAGACCCGGGAATTCCAGGATACTCGCCAAATAAAACTTGGATTATGACCAAGAATCGAATCCAGAACTGACCTCTAGAATAGTATTTAGCTTTTAAAATCCTTGAGACCATAGCTTCTGGGTTATAAACAAATTTCCAACCTTGCTTCCCTAGCATTGCCAAATTAAAAGCTCCCAGATTTCTGAACCTGAGGCCACCAAATTCCTTCCTCATAGATAGCTTATCCCATTTCAACCAATTAATGTCATGCGTAGCTCCCTTCTTGGATCCCCACCAAAAGAGTTCATCATCCTTTAACCTCTTCTCACAACGAAGGGAGGTAGTAAGAAGACACTCATGCAATAAGCTGGAATCGCTTGGAGCACAAACTTCACCAGAACCTCCCTGCCAGCCTTGGAGAGATGTCTGCCACTCCAAGAATTAATTGTCTTCCACACCCTGTCCTTCAGATAATTAAATATAACTTTCTTTTTTCTACCAATTAATGAGGGAAGCCCCCAATATTTTCCTGACCCAAGACAGGTCTGGACTCCCAAGATATTAGACAAAGACAATCAGTACCATCATCCACATTCTTACTATTAAAAATCTCAGATTTCCCAGAAATTAATGAGTTGACGTCTTGGCTTCAAAAGTAGCAAGAATTGACCTAATCACATTACATTCATGCTCATTAGCTCACAAAGAACAGAAAGATATCATTTTCAAAAGAAGGTGACTAACTGAAGGAGCACCTCGACAAATTTGAATATCATGAATGTCACCCCCTCCCCTAGGCTCTTTTGATTAGGGAAGTAAGGCCCGAGCATAGATAAGAAAGAGATAAGGGGGAGAGGGTCACCCTGCCTTAAGCCTCTGAACAAGCGGGCCCAACAGAATCATCATTAACCAGGGAGTAGCTAACGGAGAAACACACGACATAATCCATCGACCCATCTATCACAGGAAACCCATCTTCTCCATCATAGCATGGAAACCCGATCCACTCTATCATAAGCTTTACGATATCTATTTTCAAAGCCACTTCACCTCAACTCCCTTTGTTTTTGCATTCATATGGTGGATAATTTCAAAGCTAGAGCACATTATCCGGGATAGATCTTCCTTCTACAAAAGTTTGCTCTTCGATATACACTTTGGCAATAATTTTTTCAACCGTTAGCTAAGACTTTTTGCCCTTATTTTATATGAGAACATTACACAGGATAGGTCTCAAGTCTCTCATAGAAGAAGGGCTATCAACTTTAGGAATTAAAACAATATTTGTATCATTAAGAGTTGATGGAAAGTTACCTGATCTCAAATATAGCAACAAGCAATGAAAATATCCTTGCCACAAATATCCCAAAATGCTTGGTAAAGAAGAGTTAAACCATCCGGTCCTGGAGATTTATGCGGGTGCATCCGGAAAATAGGTATGCAATTCCTCTCCCTAGTGAAGGGAGTTCCAACCCTTGATTATCTTCCACCAGAGACAATAGGGACACTTTGCCTCAATAAGCCGGAGAATAAATGCCTGTTGTTCTAAACAGGGTTTCCAAAGTAGTCCTTTGCAAGCTCACAAAGACTCGGTTGACCACGCCCATTCATTGTTATCATTTTTTAGCTTGTCAATAATTTTCCTTCTCTTCTCCGGAAGTAGAAGTCAGTATGAAAAAATTTGTATTTGCATCTCCATCTCTAAAGCCAAAGGCCTTGGATCTTTTCTTCAATAGATCTCTCTTGAGCCAAAAATTGATACAAGCCTTTCCATTTGTCTCTCACCAAATCGAGGCATCCTCGGATCATGAGAAATTCTAGTAGCCTCCAAAAGCCTTTTACACTGATTTGCTTCTTTAGGAAATTTCCATTAAGTTTTTACTCCAAACCTCTAAGTCCTTACTACTGCTGCTTTAGTTTAGAAATAACATCATCGTATCCCATTCTCCCGGCTAGACCGCACCACATCACCCACCTCGAGTTCTTCAAAGCCAACGATTCTCAAAGCGAAACTTTCTCCGGTGCTTCGAGCGGGCGCCTGATCAATACAAAGTAGGAGTGGTGAATGATCCGAGGCAGGGAGCTAAAAGATTTGATAATTGTGCATTGAAAATAAATTCAACCACACCAGAGCCAAAGCTCTATCAAGGCGTTCTTCCCTTCGCTGCTCAGTCAATCGGTTTACCCAGCAAAGGCCTGATACCTATTAGAGAGGAAGATCAATTAGATTACACTCTCGAACAAAGTGTCACGAAAACCATTTATAAGCCACTTCGGATGATGACTCTTTCCCTCTTGTCCTCACCATTACCAAGTCATTAGAAGTCCCCAATAACGCTCCGAGGAAGCAATGACATTGTAGCTAAGTTTCTTAATAAATTCCAGGAATCCCGTCTTTTGGTCTCTCGGGATAGCCATAGAACCTGGGCCTTCCCTTAAACCTCACCGCCTTTATCGGACACCTCCCATTAATAAAATTCATTGGTAATTGATAATCGCGACATTCAAAGGATTGTTTCCAACTAATCGCAATACCTCCTCGTAGGCCTCCTCCTATCAACAGAAATGAAAAATCAAACCTAACTTTACAATTCATCTCTATTTTATTTCGTGACATAAAGTTTCAAAAAAGCAAAATAACGTCAGAGTTGTGGTCGCTATGAGGTCCCTCGTGAAAGAAATCAGACGCAGTTGCCCAAGCCTCGGCAATCCAACTTAGTATACTCATAGTCCCCTGACCCCAGCTACCGAGGTCTGCCGCTAAAATTTTTTCGGAATCACACTATCAACCAATTTCCATGCAGTCCACGTTTGATTCCCCCTGCACGTGATCTCAGCTTCACCACTAACTCAGTAACTTTCTTTTTCTTATCCCACTCCTCTCTCCTCATGATTGTCCTCATAATTTCCCCTCATGGTTTCCCCTTCTTTCATTTATATCCATTCCTCTCTCCAATAACTTTCTCCTCAATTTAGGAAAAGATAATATTTGGGTTTTTAAATATGTCCCAACATCAATTAAAACCAAAAATTTTTCTCCTTGATTTACCGCTATTCACTCGTTCCCAATAATCATTCTCCTTAGGATCCGCATACGCATTAAGCTCAGATTTGAATCTGAAAGATTTCAGAGTTTGATGCTTTCCCAACTCTCGGCTCACTTCCTCCTCGGTCATCCCTCACCATCATCCCCCGGTTCTTCCGCATAGCCAACATGAACTCCGGTCTCCACAATCGGCAACCATCATCATCATCTAGCAAGTAAATAATTTCTCACCAAAAAATCCCCATGTGACCTAGCATTCCACACAGTATAAAAAAAGACCTTAACCTTTCATACTTGAACCGAACCTCCTTTGCCTCTTGGCCCTCTTGGTTTTCTTCACTCTCTTGATCTTAGAGGGCTGGTAAAATCAAGGAGCCTGGGAATCTTTTATCTCGGACTTAAGGAAATTTGAATTGTTTTTCCATCGTCCTCATGAATTCACCGAGAGTTTGCCAGTGGCTTTAAACTTAAATATAAACCCTACAGGGGGATCTTATTAACTTAACCCATAAGAGGTACTGTATAAAGTTCCACTTCCCGCGGTGTCGGCCCTCCTGTATCGTTCCCGGTATCCAACAAATGTGCAATGCGACGCCCATTCGGTCCACCCTCAAGCCCGGGTTGGACATCCACCATACGGAAGAACCGGACCGAGAGATATGCCCTCCTCTCGCCACCATTCACGTTTACGCCCCATTCCTGGCTTCCACACGCCGACCATCCTTCTCCACCATCATGCAGAAACCCGATTGACTCATTGTCAGAATCTCCCACCAGGAAAGGTGGTCTCCATCCAAAGACTCACCGAAACTCTTCCATCGGGGAACTCAGAATTGGCCTCCCTCATCACTTAGCGTTAAGCGAGCCAGGACAGAAGAGCGATTGATGGGATATCTCACATAACTCACACTCTTATCGTATATAGGAAAACTTCTCACAAAGGAGTAGAAAGAAAAATAATCGACATATAGAAGCCCAAACAAGTTTGGCAAGCTCTCCCTTGCTATCTATTGTTATGTTAGTGCGATAAAATAGAGAAACTTAGCATCAAAGAAAATAAGGAATTAGATTTGTTAATCGGGCTTGTATAAGGTTTTTTCATCAAAGAAATTTGAGTTATAAACAAAATTCTAAGGAATTTAGCCGAGCATCAATGGGGAATTTGACCTTCAACAATGGATTCTGTCACTTTTCTCCGGTCTATTTTATCTTTTTCTTGCGCATCCAAATTCATAATTTTTTAATTAAATGATATGGAACTCCTAATGCTTTTATCTTTGTTTTAAGCCTTCTTAATGTTTAGATCTAATTTTTAAAAAAACACCAAACAAGATTTTATTATTTTTATCACTTGTTTTTATTTTTGCTTCTTCTTTCATATCATACGACGGTCTAACTACTTGGGGATGTATAAGGATAATCGAAATGGCCGTAAGGTATTTATTAAGGAAATCCAAAAGAAGTGTGTATGAGGGAGTAGGGTATTTATTATTTTAAAGAGCATTAAACTTAGATTTTCAATACAAATTCTCTTTTTGGCTTCCCTTAACCAATACCTTTATATTTTAGAAAATATTTTCTTTTAAGAAAGTTGAGATGAAAAATGAAGAAGAGAAAGAAAGTGTTACCCTGTTGTATCAAAGGCCATTTTATTCCTCCAGTCTCTTCCATTATATACTTGTTTAATAACAACAATTACTTGTGAAGAGGACCACCTACAAGTTAATTAACAGAATATATCAGGCCGCCACCCGACAATCAAGAAATATCTGCTTCAAAGATTTATTTTGGTTTAAGGACAGTTGAAGGATACTTTATCAACGAATCTCAATTACATTGTTTAACCCAAAGAAGACATTGCAAAGACAGGAAGCTAATTCAAAATCTTCTAAATCCTC